>JAFIRS010000026.1:1200000-1856450 GCA_018342105.1 Gonioctena quinquepunctata | reverse complement strand
TTTGAAATTGTAACATGTTCTGATAATGAACCCTAACATTATTTTGCTTTTTTAGAAATATAGGCTATATGTTTACGAAACAACATTTTTTTATCAAAAATTATTCCCAAATCTTTCACTTCAGTATGTCGAGAAAATGATTTGATAATCTGTAATTGAAAATAATTGGGTCATTGTTTCTGCTGAAAGTAATAAAAATAATAATAAATATGCTTTATTATCATAAGACAGAATCTTGTTGACAAAGCTTGGGTAGTATATCCTTATCATAAAATAAAAAATGGAGTATATAACAAATAATAATAAAAATTACAATGGTATAAGCTTACAAACGGTAATAAAATAGACATTACGGTAAAAACAGTAAAAATCAAATGTATAAGGTAGTGAATATAAAATAAGACAGTTTCTTGGTTAGTCAATAAGAAACTGAGAGAGCCAGTTAAAAGCTTTATTCATAATATTCCTGCAAGCTATAATAGGGTCTATCAGAAAGACATTTTTTGACTGTCTTCCTGAATTGGAAGTCATTCACATTAGCAGATCTAATGTACAGGGGTAGATGATTGTACATTTTCCCACCATTGTAAAATATGGAGTATTTGGTAATATTTTTGGTTGGCATTGTTCCGAGTGTTATAATGGGAAGAGGACGCAGCGAAGTTCATTATATGCTTATTTATTAAACAAACCGATTCCAATATAAATAGTGCAGGAGGTTCTACAAGAATCTCTTGGTTTGAGCCCTTTTTTGTATTATAAGCAGACTTTTTTTTGAATAAAGTTGGACTGCATGCTCCCTAAAACGGTATTCCGTAACGTATCTGAGAGTCAATGAGTGCAAAGTAAACCATTTTGGGTGTGTTGAACCCTAATTCTTTAAAAATCACCCTAATAACATAACATCCCGAGGAGATTTTACCAGTGAGTTGCTTTACATGATCCTCAAATTTTAAATTCTAGTCAATGAACACTCCTAGAAATTTTGTGTGATTTTTATTTTCCAATGATCTATCTTTAAAAAAAAGTTTGTTAAGCGAGCATCTAAATGATATTAAATTTGTTGTTAAATTAAAAGATAAGATGTTTGCAACTCACAAGTGTTTTTATTATTCCAGAGTATAGTTGTGTCATCTGCAAAGAGGGTGAACTTCCCAGAAATATTGATCTTGGTGATGTCATTCACATACAATAAGAAAAGGATAGGACCCAACACAGATCCATGTGGAACTTCCGAATTGATTTCCCTTTTTTCTGAAAATTCCGATGTTTTGACCATTTGATTCCATCCTGTTAGGTAAGATTTGAACCATTTGAAAGTCAATCCTCTGCATCTATACCGTTGGAGCTTTCTCAGCAGAATTGTGTTCTACACAGTCAAATGCCTTTGACTGGTCACAAAACACTGCTGCTGTCTTTTCACCGGCATTTATCTCCGAATAAACTTTATTCGGGAATGAGAATATTGCATCGTGTGTATTTTTATTATAATTAAAGTAGTTTGATGACATTTGCTGAAATTCAAATATAAAGCATTTTCAGAATAGAATCTGTCCAAATCTTGTTGGATCAAAGAAGTATCCAGCGGATTCTTAATACTGTGAAATATCTTCAAATCATCGGCGTACATTAGGAACTTTGAAAATTCGAAACATTTCAGAAGGGGCCCTAGGTGAGAGCCTTGGGGTGCGCCCGACGTAGTGGAAGTTGTTTGTGATATACAATTACCTATAGTTGTAGCCTGAGAACGGTTGTTGACATATGATTTAAGCCAGCTTTAAAGTGTTCCGCTAACACAGACTTCAGCTAGTTTGAAGGCAAGCAAACCATGGACTATCTTGTCGAAAGCCTTACTGAAGTCAGAGAAAATCGCATCCACTTGATATATGTTATTTAGGTTTTCGAGTATGTACTCAGTGTAGCTAAATAAGTTCGTTTCCACTGATCTTTTTTGAATAAACCCATGTTGTTCAATGTTACGAGAATTGATAATGTCATACTAAGGAATTCAAATATTGTTGATTCAAATAATTTGGCGAGGATGCAGAGTTTTTATAGTGGTCTGTAATTCTGAATTAATTGTTTGTTCCCAGACTTATGGTTTGGCACGATAATTGTCCGTTTCCATATACTTGGAAAATATCCTTTCTTCAAAGATTTATTGAAAATTATGTACAGCGGTGTAACCAAGTTTTCAGCATAGCTTTTGATCATATCAGTTGTTAGATTATCTGGTCCTTTGTTAGGAAGAGCTTTTATTTTTTAATAAATTTTGTACTTTGTGATATGATAGTTATCGATGTTAGACGCGTTATAATTTGCGGAAATGTTTCTACTTATATTAGTCAATGGTTGATTGAAAGTCGACGAAAAGTGATCTGAGAATAAATTACATATTTATTGATCATCAGTAACTATGTTATCATCGTGATATATAGAGGTGATTCGACTAGAGGTGTTTTTTCTATTTTTTACATACTGCCAGAATTGGTTTGGTTCCGAAAAGATATTATTTTCACACGACTCAAGGTACCTCTCGTAATCTAAATTAAGTAATTTGAACGCCCTCGAAGAATTTTGAATGTAAGGTAGTCCATATCATTCTAATGTCTTTTCCATAGAGCATGATATTTTTTTTCTTTTACCACCTTTATAGTACTCAGCGTAAACCAATGTCGCTAAACTTAATGGTTATTTCACTATGAGTCACTATAACAAAATACATTTTTTGTTCAAAGTAGCCACGCGGATCAAAGTGACCCCATCTTACGGTACGCCGCTGTTCATCTCGCACGTGCTAGACGATGCGGCTGTTGGGACTTTCCGATGACGTCATAGAGATATTTCCTAAAAGCCAGATGATTCCGGAAATGACATTCTCGGGAATTCTATGTTTTGAATATATAAAAGGGTCGCATGCGTCAGACGAACAGTTTTATTAATTGATGTTATGTGTGTGATTCATTCGAAGTTAGTACAGTGTGGTATTTTGAACTGTGATTATTTTAGTGTCAGAGTGCATCATTCTGTTGTTTTCAAAGTGGAATAAACGGATCTCAAATTAATCGAGTGTTTCGATAAACGAACTCCAGATTCGTAACAATATGCATTTTCAATAGATTGTCATTTTGTTCAAGGGTCTCGTTAGTCCACCAAACATTGTTTTTTATCGATGTGAGAGATGTTAAATGAAAGCTAATGAAATGGGGAAGTTATACAAAAAAAAATTGAAATAAAACTAATTGACCTTAAACTCTCCCCTTTTTATCTTATCAATCGGAGAAATGTGAATAAATTGTTGCAGGTGTATCATTATGTCGCCATTGAAGAAGAAAACATGGTCTCGTTATCTATGATGACAGTGCATGATAGAGATTCTTGACTATGGTACACAAAAGGAATTTGTTGGCGTGTGATGTATCAAATGAAATTTAATAAAATATAATGCATTAGGCGCAATATATTTTTGTATAAATGATGAAGAAACGATTAATGTTTGTGGAATATTGATTTCCTCTCAATTACCTTTCTATAATTATATTTATCAACTATTAGAAAATTTGTTTTTCATGTGTGTAAAGAATTAATATTCTAGAACAATACCATTGTAATAGTCAACATTTATTGGCAAAACTGAAAAAATAAATCACCAAAATTATAAAACTTGTTACAGTTTTCCACTAATAGCCTAGTCACCCCCATAAACCTAGCAGAACCATTTGCGAATTTTGAATTTCCAATTATTCCATAATTTGTCGCTAATTTATTGCCACAATAATAAAATTAGGATTATGATCTGCCCACCATGCACCATTTTGAGAACTGACAACACCATTTGAGGTAAAAGTTGCTTCGGCAGAAAATAGCACATGTTTTGAGAAATCACGATTGTCGTCAAACATTCCCTGGAACCATGCACTAAAATAAAATCGAGCGTCATAGTCCCTGTCTCGCAGTACTTGCACAAATTTTGGTTTATATGGGTGAAAATGATTTTGCTTTAAGATTCGTCTAACAGAGGTTTGAGATATTTTTGCCTTTTCTGCCATAATATTCGTCGAAACTCTTGGTGTCTCAATGACTGTCAGTAAAACATTGTTAACATTATTTTCATTATTTACAACAGGCTTAACATACATCTTTATATTTGTATTCAACCGAACCAGTTTCCTTATATTTTTGCAATATCTTTGCCACCGTAGTAAAATGCAAATTTTGGTTGGATGCCTTCCATTGACTATTTCACGAACAAAGTGAAAGGTCAAAAAATTTAAATTCGGCAGAATGAGAGGAAGAAATTTGATAATAATAAATAATTCAAATTTAATTATAATAATGAAATATTTATTTTAACTACAAACAATTTGTTTTAATTATTATTTGTTACCTATAATAATAAAAAACTTTTTATGAACACGAACATAATACATTATTCTCGACTATAATTATTATAAATGGTGCAATTGTAAAATTTTTGAATAGTATGACCGTTATTAGGTGGATACGATGTATTGTTGATATTATTACTTGATGTACTCCTAAAAGTATTCACTATATTCTGATGATGTTCAGCACTAAGATGTAAATACGGTTTCATCGAGTTCGAACTTCCATGTCCAGTAATTTTCATAGCTTCTTGTTCTTGTTCAGAGGCACGATTATAGTAATTTGTTATTTTTAGTTTTTTAGTGTCTAATCGTATCTTTTCTGCAGAGAGTTTTGTCCATTTTGATATTGTATTGATGCCAATAGGACAATTCTTGTACCAAATATTATTATTATTATATTCATTCTACTTGCCATTCACTGTCAGAGAAAGTCTGTCATTGGTAATAATTCCCCTTTTCGATATAAGTCTCCGGTATAATCTCACAGGACACATTTCAGGATTTTCCAAATTTTGAGTAAGCCATTTAGTATCTGCACAGTTTTTATCAGCACATTGGCGGGTTTTGGAGAATATCGGAATATATGCAATTCTGTTTGTTGAACAACCTTTGTTGTCATTCTCTTCCTTAAAAAAATGTAACATGGAAAAAGTTGCTTCGTTACCTCTCCAAGCTAGTTCTACTGCAGCTAGTTGGAAAAACTTCTTTTGGAGTCCCTCTGGCGTGTCTTCGTCCCATTGTTAGCACATATTTCTATATTCGTCTGCAGTCATAGCGACAGAACTCATTTTCTTTTTTTCGGGTACAGCTTGCAACAATTTTCTCTTAAAATCTCGAGCCGCCCTCGCCTCCTTGAACATAATATCTTTGAAGGGATCAGTATGTCTCTGATACTTACAAAACTATTTTTCTTGTACTAATTTTGCAGTAGTGTTCCATATGATTTTAATAACACTCTCCTTGTAATCACTACCATCAATTTTCCGCATATTTAATGCCCAGTCTTTTAGAATGAATGCTAATCTTTCGTTGCTATTTTCTGCATCTAATTTGTAGTTGCGTTCCGCACAGAACGTCATAAATTGTCTCCATATATAAGATTTTGATTTTTTTGTGTTACTGGGTATATTTTCTTCGATATTTTGCTTTATTACTCCGTTTGAAGTAGCACCGAAGCTACTCATTTTGACGTTTGCAGCTACAATTATTTTTGGTCAAACTGTCAAACTTTGCATTGCGATCCGTATCCATGGTTACGTCGTTGAAAACACCATGCTGACAGACCAATCAGAATTGAAAGACAGCTGGTGTTTTCGCGATAATACAAGCTGTCTTTGGTTTAAAGTTGGTCAGATTTTTTGAAAATTCCAAGGTGCGTGGAATAGTCTAATAAAATACCACTCGTGATTGAATTTATCTTATAAGTCTGTCTTTTATTTCTAAACTCAACTGAGTTGCTTGAAGAAAACACCACTCGTCCTACGGACTCGTGGTGTTTTCAAGCAACTCAGTTTCGTTTAGAAATAAATCGACAGGCTTATCGCGAAAATTCAGTCACTAGTGGTATTACTACTGAAAATGTCAGCTACTTCTCCTGTGGTATGAAAATTTTCGCCATACAGCAATATTATTTCTATTTTTTCTTGTATACTCAGTTTTGGAGCCATTTCTATTGATAGATTGAAAAACACAAAAACGGATATAGAACGAAAACTCCAACAAAATTGTCAATAAGTTATTGTGACATTTGTTATTCTTACAACAAAAGTAAGATGTATAAAAACCCTGGTGCTTGCACTTATACCTGTAGAAGTTTGGGATCGACTTGGCGACACTTGGCCTACTTGATAATAGAGATTACTAGCGTGTCAGATGGCGCCAATTTCGTTTTAGTTTCAATTCAGTAACAGGGTATATTTATTTCCTCAGATTTCTTCTTGAGGCGAACTGTTCGCGGGTTCTAATTCTATCTTTGCTATTGGTTGAAAAGAGACATCTGTCAAACTTCACCAATACCAAAGCTAGAATTAGAAGCCCCCAACATTGCACAAAGAAAGCACTGTCGTGTTGTTTTTCGTATTTTGTACCATTTGAATTTGAGGTTAACTGCATTTTGACAGACGGAGAATTGGAAATTAAATTGTCATTAAATTTCAGAAAATATAAAATTCAATGCATACAATATGATGAACTATGGAAATATCTTTATTAGTCAATTCGTCAAGATTTATACTTGCTTTTGGTACTGTCCACACAAAATACAAATGTGGCCCATTATACAAAAAGTATCCTTACACACTACACTACCTGAAAGTAAACAATTCCTCACGCACTAATGAACTGATGAACGAGTGATTTTTTAAAGAACAAACTCAGGAATAAGCTAGGCAAGATTTCAAATCAAAGAGATGGAAAACGCATAGATACCGACAAAACACTGAAAATAATTTCATATAAGATGCTGCAGAAATTAAGTTCTGACATTAAGCGAGAATATAGACAAACATTTTTGGACGGCGCCATCTACCACAGAGAGAGAAGCTCTGTTGAAGTAACAGGTGGTGTCCCCTCGAAAATCTAAACAATATCGAATCAGTTCATTCACCAGGGTTTTTAGACATCTTAAACAAAAGTAAATATTTTTTCAAAGCCCTCTTGTAAAATTCAAAAATATAGCTCGTGTGCATCAATATACAGGGCATGACTACACCTAGTGACAAGACTAAATCGTGTCTTCATAATTAATCTTCCGCAAAATGTCTATTCCACAAATATTTTATTAGTTTTGACCCAAACTCATGTGATTTAGGTGATTAAAGCCGTTTCCAGATAAAACAAGAATGTTAATGTTTCTTAGTAAGGGTAGAGGAATAAAATGGTATTTTTGTTGTTTTTTTTTTCAATATGGTTCAAAAAGGGGTTCGTTGGATTCCAAACACATTTTCTCAATAAAAATTTTCGATATCTTGTCAATTTGACCAATTTTTGGGCACCACAGACAATTTTTTTTTTAATTTCCGCCAAATCTGAGGTCACCTGATAAAAGGCGCAACGGATTTTTTAGTTTTCAGACATGCAGAAACGAACCGCCATTAGAGTTTTTCAGAAATTTCAATAACAAATATTTTTCCTATATGTAGCCAACTATATGACGGACACTGTATATGCCCAAGCTAAAGATAAGAATCTCACCGAGTTTAGGTAAATTGTTGCAAAGCAGAATTTATATTTTCATATCTAGTTGGTAGATGATTAAGACAGATAAAAAAACTTGTCACAGTATTTTAATTTATTTCATTATAAAAGTTTATCTTCTACTTAAATAACCATTGCTGCTGTTAAGATTCCATCAGGTTATGGGCCCAGTAGAGTGCTGAAATTATTTTGCCGAGAAGAAACTTTCCCGAGAAAATGACAAGTTCGAGTTCAAATTTTCAAATCGAGAAGTTGAAAGGTCGTGAGAACTTCTCAACATGGAAATTTGCCATGCAGTCTTATCTCGAACACGAGGACATGTGGGAATGTGTTCTTGGTACAGAAAACGATACCAAGAAAGTGACGAAAGCACGATCGAAAATAATCCTATCCGTGGATCCAATCATTTTCGTTCATATTCAAGAAACCACAACTGCAAAAGAGGCGTGGGAGAAGTTAAACAAAGCTTTTGAAGATTTCAATATGCAAAATTGTAATCCTATCAAAACACCCATTGATCCAAACCAGAAGTTGTCCAAAGAAATGGGTCCCCAAAATAACTGTGAAAGAGAAGATATGAAAAAAGTGCCATATCAGAAAGCGATAGGTAGCATTCTTTATGCAGCCAATGCTACGAGACCTGATTTAGCTTTTGCCGTGAATTATCTCAGCAGATTTAACAAAAATCCAGGTAAATGTCACTGGAATGCTGTAAAAAGAATCTTCAGGTATTCACGAGGAACTACAGGCACAAAACTTGAGTTTTCGACTAATGGAAATTCAAACTTAGTTGGTTTTTGCGATTCCGACTGGGCAAGTGACATAGATGAAAGAAAATCAGTGTCAGGATTCGTTTTCATTCTACAGGTGGTGCTATTACATGGAATTGCAAAAAACAGCCAACAATGGCTTTATCAACTGCTGAAGCAGAATATATGGCTCTAGCAGCAAGTTGTCAGTTCTTTGGTTACAAAATTTCATGGTTGAATTCGAACTAGATACTGATATTCCTGTTATTTTTTGTGATAATCGAAGTGCAATTGCAATGTCTAAAAATGATGCGTACCATGGAAGAACCAAGCATATCGACTTACGCCATCATTTCATACGGGAAAATGTTGAGATGAATAATATTTCCCTCAAATCAATCAGTACAGATGAAATGGTTGCAGATGTGCTTACAAAACCAGTTTTTCAAGGAAAACACGTTTATTGTGCCGAAAAAATGGGACTACGATTTAAAGACCGGAAAATATGAATTCTAGTGGGAGTGTTGGAAAGCAGAATTTATATTTTTATATCTAGTTGGTAGATTATTGTTTTCTGTTGTTATGTATATATGAAATGATTAAGACAGATAAAAAAACTTGTCACAGTATTTTAATTTATTTCATTATAAAAGTTTATCTTCTACTTAAATAACCATTGCTGCTGTTAAGATTCCATCATAAATATAGGACGGTTGATTTGTTGAAATTATAAACAGGATGTTCATAAAATCAGATGTGGAATCATCTGCGACTGAAAGATAAACTTTAGTCACTATCTTCCATCGTCAAGATAACCTCTTGTGGGGTATTCATGTTGAAAAGGGAAACATTCTCAATTAAATATTGATAGAAAGATTTTTCTGTGAATTGAAAAATCCACGATTAAAATGAAGTTATTTTTGTGAATGTCTAACAGAAAACAACTACTTCCCCGGCTAAAGCCACGCTGGACATTGAACTACATCTGATAGATATTCTAAAAAGGCCCTAATTCAAAAGAAGAAATCTGAAATTGAAAATTTGCATTTTCATTCAGATAGTTATTAGATTTTCTATTCCAGTCTTGATTAGGAACTCATAAAGATGAATGAGGCAAAGAAGAATGTTTTCCAAAAGAGAGTACTCACCAGAAATCATTCGTAACATTGACGCAGGAGGGACATCGCATTCAGTAGGTCTTCAATACATTTTTGTCGACGAAAATCTATTTCACGCTTCCACGATCATCAGGAAGACCGGAAGAAATGGGAAACACATTTTTAAGAAGCAATCTCACTTTGCAAAGATGGAAAAAGTTAGAATCATTTCTTTTGGAGAGACACTTTGAAATTAGTATTTTCTGACATTAAAACCTGTCATGGGGTATGATAGATTGATTTGTTAAAATTATAAACAGGATGTTCATAAAATCAGATGTGGAATCATCTGCGACTGAAAGATAAACTTTAGTCACTATCTTCCATCGTCAAGATAACCTCTTGTGGGGTATTCATGTTGAAAAGGGAACATTCTCAATTAAATAGGACGGTATTCCATGCATAAATTGCTGTAATACATCACTGCAGAGGAGAGCTTAAACAAGTTTAATAAAAAGACCAGCTGCTATAGGCAATCAGCTCCATGCTGGTAAATTCAAAACTCATTTTTAATTTATTGCCTGGGATCCCTAAAAGAGCTGGCCAGCCAAGTACACCAGTCATCTTAGTCAAAATTAGGTAAGAATCTCGGAATTTGAGATACCCAGCTGAATATTTGTATTAACTTGTATTTTGTCATTCTAAAAGTTGCCTCAAAACCTACATATGGTAGGTGTACGCGTCTATTAAAATTTGAGGTCAAAAGTCACAAAAATCGATTTTTGCATATTTTTTGCAAATATCTCATTTCCTATGGGTTTTTCGCTATTTATATTTATTATCAATATTGTAGAGAATTAAATTCCCTACAACTTTTGTTTCAAAAATTTTTTTATACATTGAATCGTTTTCGAGATAGAGGGCGGAGAGCGCGCGGTTAGAGCATAATGTAAGGTCAACCGGTATAGTCCCTGTCAAAACACGCTATATAAAGTTTATTAATTATTGATAAATAAATAATTATTAACAATTTTCATTTGTTATCAACTATTACATTATATTTAATCATTGTTTTCATCAATTGAATCTATCTATTCAATAATACTTACAACCCATTCCTAAAATTAAAAAATAATTAAGGGACAAACTTCAATTACATTTTAATTATATTCTCATTTCCACTAATTATAATTTAAGTAGACAATAATGGAGTACATATTCTTTAAACTCCGTAAACTCTTAAATTATTTCATACTAGGGAATTATACCTGGACATTAGGACCCTTCTTATATAGTACGAACCTTTCTATTTATAGCCAGTAGGGACAGATGTTCAATTCTATTGTATAGTTAGGCTCGCCATCTTTTTCAGGGAACCACTTTCTACTAACCTTGGTTATTCATTAGTCTTGAATCGTATCTTGTAGTCCAGTGCAATTACGGAAATAAAAAAACATAAAATTATGTAGTTTGGGGATTAGGAAGGATCGATAGGAGGGTGTATTCTGAGCATATATTCCAATTTGAGGGATTCTGGCGAGGTCAGCTCAAGGTCATTTCGATGAAAACGCGTTTAATTCGATATCTCGAGAACGGTTAGTGTTGGGCAAAAAATTGTAGAGACCTTTTCTCTTCTAAATTAAATGTACTAACTTTTTTATGTGAAACTTTTTATTTTTTCATCAATATCAATGTCCATTGATATTTTATGGAAGTATGCATGGATTTTCAGGTGAATATCATTCAACGTTCTGCGTGGCATTTGCCAGGAAAGTAGTTGTTTTTCACCTGAGATCTACCTTTCTCTGGTTCAATTTTATATTGAATCCTTTATGTGAAGAAAACCGTTTAATTTCGATTTTTCTATTCATTCCACTTCACATGGCACTTATCTCTCACTATATGCTAGACGGGCTTGCCACTCCTACTGAGAAGGAATCTTTTATTTAGAAACCTATCGAGGTGGGAGATTTTCGGAGTGTTTCTTTCTGTCACTAGGTCCCCATATCTCTCACTATATGCCAGAGTTCTTTGGACTTTTGGCTGGTTGACTACTCCGTACTGATGAGGGCCAAGAAGCCTGAAACCGGTATGCGGATTGTTAGGTGAACACGACTTAAATTAAACATAATCGAGCTTATCAGAAAGAAACATTTGCATTCAATGTCCATTGATATTTTATGGAAGTATGCATGGATTTTCAGGTGAATATCATTCAACGTTCTGCGTGGCATTTGCCAGGAAAGTAGTTGTTTTTCACCTGAGATCTACCTTTCTCTGGTTCAATTTTATATTGAATCCTTTATGTGAAGAAAACCGTTTAATTTCGATTTTTCTATTCATTCCACTTCACATGGCACTTATCTCTCGTATTTATTGTTGTTCAAACTTGGTTAGGGCATGATTTGGAACCCCAGGGGTGGGGTTGGAAAATGCGTAATGGATTCCGGGAACCTATCACGACCATTTTAGCACCTGCTCCAGAGGGATTGCTCAACACAATATTCTGCAACTGCAATAGTGGTTGTGGTTCACGTTGTGGATGAAGGAAATCGGGGTTGCAGTGCTCTTTAGCTTGTGGTCAGTGTAATGGGCAAGCTTGTCTCAATTCTTCACCATGTCAGAGCGATGTAAATGAAGACAGAACCTTTGAGCCCGAAATCATGGAAGACCTGCAGATAAATGTCGCCGAAGATGATATAGAAGAAGTCTTCGAAACACCACAGCGGTTGGGAGACGACGATGAAGAAGAAGATAATTAATATTATAATAAGTTGAGTTCATTCGCCGAAGATGATATAGAAGAATTCTTCTTCTTCTTTTTTTTCAATTATTTAAGGAGTTATTCATATAAATTACATTAGAATTAAAATATAATTTAAGTATTTTCCTTAACAATTCTATAACTACACGGGATGGTAAGTGTTAAATAAATTAATACTCAATTAAAAATAGATACGAAAGTAAAAAAATGATTAAATATAATGTAATATTTGTTAACAAATGAAAATTATTATTAATTATTTATTTATCAATAATTAATAAACTTTATATAGCGTGTTTTGACCGGACTAGACCGGTTGACCTTACATTATGCTCTAACCGCTCCCTCTATCTCAGAAACGCATTCAATGTATAAAAAAATTTCAACAAAAGTTGTAGGAATTCATTCCTACAATATTGATAATAAATACAAACAGCGAAAATCCATAGGAAATGAGATATTTGCAAAAAATATGAAAAAATCGATTTTGTGACCTTTGACCTCAAATTTTAATAGACGCGTACACCCTACCATATGTAGGTTTTGAGACAACTTTCAGAATGCCAAATACAAGTTTATACAAATATTCGGCTGGGTATCTCAAATTCCGAGTTGAACTTTACTAAGATGACTGGACTGAAAACAGACAGAGTGGGCTCCAGGTCACACAGGTTACGAGGGCAACAAAGAGGCCAACTCCTCAGCCGGAGAAGGAGCTCTAACCATTTTATTTATGTATTTACGGACATGCCAATTTACAAAAACATAAATATTTTATATATATTCTACAATATAATCATAATAGTCTAAGAGCGTTGGGAGATCGACCTTCACCCGATCTGATAACTCATGAGACATATTTTTTATCAAATATGATTTATAAACAAATATGCCTATGATAACTTGCCTATCGAAAAGTTTTCATAGCTATTTTCAATTGAATTAATTTTAATCAATTTTCTTTCATCACCTTCACTCTTTTGATAACCGAATGAGTTTCATCTCAATTGATAGTTTTTAACACACAGAATATGCCTAGGTAGGCTTGCCTACTTATTTCTGTGCATGGCTACCTGACAAGCAGATGTGAACAGGTAAGTCAATATAGGTAACTACACCGATCTGTTAACCAATCGAAATTGATATCATAGGTAAGATAATTTAATTACAAAACCAATCGAATAGGCTTGCCTGCAAAAAAATCGTACATAAAATATTATTGCCAAGCTATAAAGTTTTAGAATTTTAGCTATTTGATAGGTGCGAGAGAGAAAGTAGTGTCCGAGGTCCGTGTTATAGAACAGGACACAACATAGCAGCTGCACGCTACCTGACCGCTGAATGTATCCGAGAGCGCATGTCGTACATGTGAGTGACAGTGACAGCATTTATTTACACTCGACAGTAATTTTGAACTCTAATTTATTATAACTCTAATTTCGATCACAATTTTTGTATTATTTCACAAATATATATACTTACAGCTATGAAATAATCAAAAATAAATAATTTAATATATTAATAAATAAATAAAAAATGCATGCAACAATTTTTTTTTCATTTTAAAGCTAAATTATAAAATTTAAAAATTATTAAATAAATGCCATAAGCGGAAAGAATAAGTGTTACTTTTAAAATTTTAGTATAATAAATAAAATAAAATCATCCATATAGAAAAATAAAATCTAATACATTTATGTTGTTAAAAGCGTTTATTTCAAAGCATATAAAATACATTAAAAAAAAATTCAAATATTTATTATAATTTTTATTATTCACCATTGGAATCACCGGAAGCTGAATAATGAACATCAGATTCTAATAATTCTTCTTCATCTCCATTATCCATGATTTGTGCGATGTCATCAATTTTTAAGGTTGTTTGGTCCCCAACAGATCCAATTGGTTTAAAATGACCATCGTCTAAAAGTCAACCAGAGTTTTCAGGGCGCAATTTTAGGCAATCTTGATCAGTCGCATGATGCCACATAGAATTGACATAAATCGTTCGTAAAATTTTTTGGGTTAAGGAAGACCAGCATGGTGGCAAATTGTTGGAGTCATAACTTTTTACTTTTTTCAAAAAGTGCTCATTATCTTGTTTTGCGGAATAACTTTTCATAAAAATGCAATACCTGGTGTTATTAACACTAGTGCAATGTTTTATACCATACATATGAGCGGTAAACTCCTGAACGGCCTGCATTTTTTCATTTATGAAAATGTCAGCTTCATCTAGTAATGACGCAAACATGTTTTGGTATGATTCATTTTTGGAGAACAGTTTAAGTGGCCGAACTTTACCTTTCTGATAAAATGCCGCTGTGTAATCACAACCAGGTAGCGTGCTATGTTGTGTCCTGTTCTATCACACGGACCTCGGACGCTCTACTTTCTCTCTCGCATCTATCAAATAGCTAAAATTCTAAAACTTTGTAGCTTGGCAATTATATTTTATGTACGATTTTTTGCAGGCAAGCCTATACGATTGGTTTTGTAATTAAATTATCTTACCTATGATATCAATTTCGATTGGTTAACAGATCGGTGTAGTTACCTATATTGACTTACCTGTTCACATCTGCTTGCCAGGTAGCCATGCACAGAAATAAGTAGGCAAGCCTACCTAGGCATATTCTGTGTGTTGAAAACCATCAGTTGAGATGAAACTCGGTTATCAAAAGAGTGAAGGTGATGAAAGAAAATTGATTAAAATTAATTCAATTAAAAATAGCTATGAACACTTTTCGATAGGCAAGTTATCATAGGCATATTTGTTTATAAATTATATTTGATAAAAAATATGTCTCATCGAGTTATCAGATCGGTGAAGATCGATCTCCCACGGTCTCCTCTACTATAATACACTAAAACTAAGTTACAACAAATTTAATGTGCCTCATTTGACTTTTGAATTAGTATCTGGATGTATTGAATAAATCAATTATTTAACTATTTTTATTTGCCGATTTAACTACCCTTGTAATTGACTCATTTTTGCCAAAATTCATACTGTGACACCCTGACCATGCAAATCTAAAGCTCTTAATTAAAAATTTTTAACACCTGAGGAAATAATAATATTGATTCAGAAAACATCTTCCAAATCTGCAGTAGGTATTGATGAGATTGGAGGTCGTATTTTTCAAGCAGTATCAGGTATTGTGTGCATTCAGCTATCTTACCTTATAAATTTATCATTCATTGAAGAGAATACCCAAACATCATAAAACTATCGAAGTCTATACCAATATATAAGAGTAAAGGATCTAGAAGTGACATTACGATATATATGTTTGCAAAATCAATTTTCGAAATTATTTGAAATGTGCTACAATGTGAGTGCAGTCAATTTTCTAGAAACATTTAACCTCATTTCTTCTAATCAACATGGCTTCCGAAAGAAAAAGTCAACAACTACGGCTATTAGAGAATTATCCTCATTTATATATGATTTACTGAACAAAAAGTCATCACCCACAACTATATTTTTTGATCCCAGTAGGGCTTTTGATACTATTGGCCACGCTCTCCTACTTGATAAATTACATAGATTAGGAATACGAGGCAATGCCAACAGGTGGATTGAATCATATTCAAGTGAGAGAAAACAAATAGTGGTCATCAATCATGTTAAATCCGAAGAATTTCAGGTAAGAGTTGGAGTGCCTCAGGGGTCCATCCTAGGTCCTTTACTCTTTAAACTTTTCATGAATGATATAGAGTTATCGTGTAAGACTCCAAATCTGCTAGTAGCATGCAGATGATACAAATTTTTGTGTCAATGGAAAATCCCAGGACTCGATGCAGAAGAATTTCATCAATATTGCCTGAGCAATGGCCTTATAATCAACAATAGTAAAACTGTCGCCATGTCTTTCACTACGAAAAACACCTGCAAGAATTATAATAGTCTAGTGAGATTGAATGGACACTCAATAGAGGAAGTTAATTTCACAAAGTTCTTGGGAGTTACCATTGATAACAAAATGATATGGGAAAAACACATTGATAACATTGTGTCTAAATTGAGCTGTTTTCTTATCAGACAATTAAAAAACACTGTCTCAATAAATATTCTAAGGATTGCATATTTTGGCCTGGCTCAATCAATACTGTCCTATGGACTTATATTTTGGGGAGCATCAGCTAATTTAGATAAAGCATTCACTATCCGGAAAAGAATTATACGATGCATGAGAGGGGTACACCCCCGAGAGTCTTGTAAAAATCTTCTTATTCTAAACATGACTCAAAATAACCATAACTTAATGAGGAAAAGTGATTTACATAATTATGACACACGTAATAACAACCAGTTTCATCAGCCCTACTCCAGACTCACCGTTGGTCAGGCCTCTCATACCTACCAACAAATAAAATTCTATAACAAATTTGTTGATATTGTTGGAAATGTAGAGATTGAAAAAAGTTTTAAAACAAAGTTATATGAATATCTTTTGAGTAAAGCATTTTACTCTACAGACGAATTTTTTAAAATGTGATCTAACAACATTTCAAAGTGTATTGTAATACTTATATTTGTGTATATTTTGTATATATGTATTGTCTACCACACATCTATTTTGAATTTGAATTTTACCATTTATGTTTTTTGACTAGTCCAATAAGCTTTTGATATGTAATGTATAATTATGTTATGAACAGGATTTCAAGTGATGAATAAAAATTTGTATTTTGTATTTTTTGTATTTGTGATGAGGAGCCATGAACAGTTCTGAAATTCTTGTTCTACTGTGATTGACATTTAGATTAAAGAGTTCAATTAAATTTGGACAACTTATAGTTCCATATTCCTTGTGCAGTAATCTCAAGTTTCATAGTTTCTCCTCTGATATCCAAGTTTGAATGCACACAACCTTAAACATTAATTTTGAACCCTCTCAATTCTGTTGATATCCGCTTGATAAAAAAGACACCATACCATACAATTATATTCAATAACTGAACGACCGAGCGACAGGAGAGCAGTACAACATTTTGGAAGTGTACATGATCTGAATTTTGATCTGAAGATCTTTGAATGAAGCCTAATAATTTAAATGATTATCAATGTGTGTCATAAATTACTTTGGAGTCAAACAATATGTCAAGATCTAGAACACCATCAGCCACTGGCAAATTACATTTTTGTATTTGATAAAAGTATTGAATTGGATTCATAATCCTCTAAAATGTGATTTGATGACATATGTTTATATTTAGATGAAGCATATTTATATCGCACGAATGGTACAAATTACTCAAATCTATTTGCAATAGTTCGGTATCACATACATTATTAATGATCCTATAAAGTTTGAGGTCATCTGCTAACATCAAGTAACAGCTGTGTTGTATTACTTCCCAAATATCATTAATAAATGACAAGAGTAGTGGGCCTATATGGGATCCTTGCGGAACCTCAGATGTTACAGAAATTTCTGATGACACAGAACAGCATATTTGACACACTGAGTCCTACCTCTCAAATAAGATCTGATCGAAAAGGGAAACATTCTCAATTGATTTTATGAACATCCTGTTTATATTTTCAACAAATCAATCTAAGATCTGATCCAATTCAAAAAGTTACTATGAATACCTCACGCAGAGAGTTTTGCAATTAGAAGGTCATGACTGACTCTATCAAATGCTTTTGAAAAATCAGTATAGAGTCAACCTGGTGCCTTTCTTCTAAACTGTTTAAAAGAAAATGTTGGTAACTAACCAAATTTGTGTTGGTAGATCTTCCCTCGGATCTTCCTGAGGTGAAGCCATTCCTAGTGTCATAAGTAAGTTTCTTAGTAATCAAGCAATCAAGTAATTTGGGAATTGTGGTACAGCACAAAATCTGCTAAAAACTTACATCAAATCACAAGAATGGTGAAACAAGTTGCCATGGATGAGATAGCGAAATAGTTCATAAAAGAACCAATGCAAAAATAACTGTATGGCGAAAATGTGGAAGGTAACCGCTACCATTTTTTCGTAACTTTCCGAATTCAGGATCGAAGTACAGCGATTATCACAACAATTTTTGCCATTCAGAAACTAATAAACTCTATATACTAAGCCAGAATAGGAGAAGAACTAACTCTAACTGTAGTCTCAAAAACACTTGAATAACATCAGACTGGCAGAAGAAACCATATGCAGGTTCTACCAGGAAGATGAGGAAACCTTGGTGCACGTATTGTGCCAGTGTGAAGTTCTGTGGAGACTGAGGTTTACAAAGGGAAAGAAGTGGAGGAAAACCACAACTCTCCAAATATATGGGAGACCTAAAGTTTAACCTGCGGAGTGTATTGATAAAAATGGAGCTAGATGAGGAACTCTATCAAAACATGAAAGTGCCCACCAACAGATCTGAAAAGATCGCAGTAAAGAGGCTCCTAGCCCATTAGCAACAAACAGCAAATCTTACATTAGTCACCTATTAGATTCACAAAAAAAATAGAATTAATACATGATAGTTCATGTTATCTTTTTCAAGGGAAGACTTATCTCAGATTGTGGTATTTTTTATCATTCGATCATAGAGATTGCTATAAAATATAAATTACCAGTAATAAACTTGGTTTACTATATTATATAAGAAAATAAAAGATTGAAAAATGGCTGGAGGATCATGGTCATTCTTGTCTGGTAGATTTTTTTTTAAATTGGGCTTGTATTTGGAAATCCATAATGACTTTCTTGATTATTTATTTAAAGAATTTCCTTGGTAATGGTGGTTGAATAGATATTCTATAATGCATTGTTTAACATTGCATTATATACCTAGATATTTTTGTTATCAAACCATTTAGATGATCCAAGACATTCATTATTTTGAAAATGGTATCTTGGTAATACTTTTCTCACTAACGTAGGAATGATTCAAAACTCCTCTCAAATACTATTTTTGTCGTGTAAATTCTAATTTTCTATTTTAAAAATTTAACTCATTGGGTAATATCAATTTTGTCTAAATAGTTCAATTGATTGTAGTCTTCACTTTAATAATTGGTCCTGAACGAGTTGATATTAAATTTATATATGACACCAAATTGAGATTAATTAATAAATTAAGGCACATAGAAATTTCAATTTTTTTTTTAAGGGAATACCATTATAATAACTACATTAAATTATTCAGTTGATATTGGGGAACTAAACGTAATTTATTGAATATTTTGTAAACCATATTTCAACAAACAAAATGAACAAACTATGCAAATTATGATTAACATACACAACACCGAACACTTTCAGAAATATAAAATTCGGAATTTCCAGTTTTTTCGATCGACGAAGGGTTTGCGAATGGAATTTCCAATTTTTTTGATCGACGAAGGTTTGCGAATGAAAATAATGAATATTTTTTTTTGTCTGGCTTTTTACATTATTATATACATATATATATATTAATGTAAACAATGCGACGGAAGGACGACTCATTCATCACTTTACAATTCGAGAATAGAAAGAATATATATATTATTCAAAATTTCTAGTGCTACAAATGTCACTCACAGTCACAACAGCATCCTTGGCGATTGATTTTCTCGATCTAATTATCATTCCAACCATCCGCTTCGACGACTTTGCCTTCATTTTAACACTTTCCTCGATTTCAATGTCCATCAAAATACTTTTAAAAACACTTGCAAATTAACATTCTTGGATTCATTATTTTAGCACCACCATCCACTAATAACGTCCCTTCAGCCATAACCTTCAATCAAACTGATAACAAAACTCAAAACTGCAAATGCTCCATGTCAAATGTCACAATGTCACTACTGTCTGTCTTCTGTCACTACATTGCCAAAGAGTAGATGACAAGAGAAATCACTTGCCCTATTTATGAATGAAATAGTAAAATGTTCCTGGAATCCTTGAAATGCTTGGAAATGCTGTCATTCGTGTTTCATTTCATTCAAAGAAGTCGATTATCTGGTGAGATTCTGGTTTATCCAATCATGAGCTAGAATTCCACGGCATGTGACAGACTGTACTCGTCTGAAATAGGTGAACGCTTCGGGAATTTTCGTATTTGCAAAATCTGATTTTTAATTTTTGACAGACATATGTAAGTTGTACTAAATTTCAAGGCTTTAAACTCTTTTTCGCGCCAACCATTCGGTGCGGAATCTTGTTCGTAGAACTATAATCCTTGACATTGCTACGTCGTATTCAGACACTACAGTCACAGAGTGGCACCAGCGAAAGAGAATAGGGAACACGATGACCAGGGCCACTTTTATAGGTTCCAGTTAACCTCTGGTTGAGTTAACTAGTGGTTAGAATAGAAGTGATGCTCGTTTTATGATCGCTGAAGGCACATTCTAACCACTAGTAAACTCAACCAGATATTAACTGGAACCTATGAAAGTGGGCCTTAGACAATATTTCCAATTTGATGAACTATTTTAATTTATCTAGAAACATTTATAACCTGGGAAGCTTATTATCTACATTTTTCCTAATTTAGAATGGCGTCTCTGGTGGTTGTGTGCATCGTAACCCAATACAGTTCTAACTTTTATCGCTAGAGCTCTCAAATGGTGTTGTGATGTCCGATATGTGCTAGGACATTTCAGATAACTGTTCATCTCTTGTGCATAGTAGTAATATTCTGGTTGGTGATTTTTATAACTTTTTCAATTTGATCTGAGACATTACAATAAAAATAAGTTTCAATTCATATGGGTATGAACTGTCAATAACAGTTTTGTCTGTTGATATTCCATATATTTCAAACCGGAAAGCTTTGACCTTATTTTATGAACTTTTTTTTTTCGTAATGTAATTTTTGAGAACCAATTCTTTCTAAAATAAATGAACCCTATTGATAACTCAAAAATACTACACCGCGCCTTTTGTGCTTGATTCGGAAGCTGACTGAACGACACACCATACTGACATTACGCTTACGAAGCCACTTCAGAATGTATCTTCTATTATCTTCTATTATCTAACCATGATAACACTCTATAGCTGTTTTTTGGCGGCCATGTATTCAAAACGTATTTGTCCTGTGATTCAATTACATCTATTCTGGCGTTGAAACGATGACGTCATATATAAAACGATTCAAAACATTCATAGAGTTTTGAAACAAAGTCGAATTCAGTAATACCCCAAATAAATCTTGGTAGTGAGACATTCCACTCTCCACTAATAATCATGAGAGTTTTATTGTCTACCGGACTTTCTAACAGAAAATTTCTTAGCTTAGGTTTGATTACTGAATCGTATTCGAAATTATGCATTCTTGCGGTTCGTGATAATAATGACGTCACGTAGAATTGTATTCAAATGCAAGATTGAATACGTTTTCACGCCAGAAAACACCTATGGCTGCTAATATACTATTTCGCATGCATGTTTGAGTGTAGGTTATATATTTGATATTTTGATCAATCGTCAATCAATCAACTTTTTTTTGATAATTGATTCATTTTCAACTAACAATTGGAAAAAATAAATTTTATCCCACTTTTCAGTTTGTTTCACTTCCAATAGCGAATGCACAATTTTACCATAGTGGAAATTTGCAACGAATGGAATAAGCATATTACAATAATTTTTCATGTAAAACAATGGCCACTAGAACGAGATGGATGAAAAAAGTCGCATCTTCTATAAAAAATGAGGTTTCGTCATTTCATTCAATAGCACCCGTTTCGAGAGTCCTGCTCCAAATAGCTTCACATAGATCATCCTTATCATCAATATTAGTAATAAAAAACACACATTCCATTTTTCCTTTGTTCGTTTCCCCAAAAATTGTTCTCGATTTTCAAAATGACGTTTCAGTAACACTCTCAGAATGATAAAAAATTACTCTGAGGAAACACTGTGATAATAAAAATATTTGTACGCAACATATAGACGAAGACAGATGAAATTATATTTGACAACTCGAAGCAACTAGCGGTAAAAGTTTGAAGTGTGTGAGTAACGATGCATACGTCCGTCAGAGGCGCTAGGAGTGCGTTTTTGAATGTGATGAAAAAATTGGCGTTTTCAATTTCTAATTGGAAGTGTATTGGAGTCCGAGCGCTCGGATCCACGGACATTTTGTATTGAGGTCCGAGCGGTCGGACCCGCAGCATATTTGTATTTTGGTCCGAGCATCCGAACTTAGAACTTATGCAATATATCTTTACAGGGTATGTCACAGTGTGCTTGCATCACCTAATCTGGAAATACTCAAGAGAAGGTATTCATGAAAATATTTAAATTATTTAAACAGTGCTAATATACCTGAACTTTATTTGAGGAAATCTTTTATTTGGACTATCAGCTGCAGAAGTGCTCAGCTCAAAATACCGATAAGCCGTGGGTCCGACTCGACTGCTCGGACCTTAATACCGAGCGCTCGGACTCCTATAAGCGACCTTATTGTATACGCGCGTTTAGTGAATACGTCACGACCGAATTTTTTTGTTGTGTGTGTCAGTCTTTGGATGCAAACAAACCGTACCTCGTATTCTGTTAACACAGCATTTTATCCAAACATTGTATTTAAATAATTCTCGAGATATTTAAGCGCTATTTATACAATATTATGGTATAATCCCATAATATTGTATAAGTATATTGCTATAAGTGCTTAAATATCTCTTTAAATACAATGTTTGGATAAAGTGCTGTGTTTATGCAGCACCAATTAACAATTATCAAGTAACAATTATCAATTAGCAATTATAAGTTGAATCATCATCCTACAATGACCGTGTTTATGCAGACAAGTAACAATTAACGAGTAGAAAGTTGGCCAACTTTTAACTTCTTACTTTAATTGAACCAAATTTTCTTCTAGTGCGCAACTAGTACGCAGATGACCGTGGATTTGTCCGTGCGATGACGAAAGCTAACCCAACTTTCATTGATTCAAATATTCTGGTTTGTTTTTGTTGTGGGTTGTGGCGTCTTTTGGAATTTTATTTGTTTGTGAAAATATACTATAAAAATGGAAATTGATGATGCCATTTTGATCAACCTCGTTCGGCAATTTCCCGCGTTGTATGACTTGTGCGCATGCTGACTTTTCTTCCTCAATTTTTAATTGAATGTGCATAAATGCCACAATTTTCGTTACTTGCTAATTGTTAATTGTTACTTGACAATTGTTAATTGGTGTTGCATAAATCCACCATTAACAAAATACGAGTTACGGTTTGTTTGCATCCAAAGACTGATTTACACGCGCGTATTGAGGTCCAAGCGGTTGGCACCCGCGGCATGTTTATATTTTGGTATTCTTCCTTTACAGGGTATGTCTCAGTGTGCTTGCATCACCCAATTTACTGAATTTACTCGAGAGAAGGCATTCATGAAAATATTTAAATGATTTAAAACAGTGCTGCTATACTTGAACTTCATTTAAATAAATCTTTTATTTGGACTATCATCTGCAGAAGTGCTCGGAACAAAATACCGATAAGTCACGAGTCCGACCCGACCGCTCGGACCTAAATACAAAAATGCAGAGGGTATGACCGCTCAGACCTCAATACAAAAAGTCCGCGGATCCGAGCCCAATACACTTCATTTTTAATTATGAAAAACATTAAAAAAAAGATCTCTAATTTTGTTGCTAAACTTTCTGGGTAGATCTTTATGTGCAAATCAAAATATTTTAGAAAAAGGTGTTCCCTATTATTAAATATATACTTTGATAAATCGATAGCGAGAGAGAGAAATTTTGGCAAATTGATTAAAAAACAAACACCATTGAATCTGAAGTGGGAAAAAAGTCAACTCTTGTTACTTCAAATGATGGATGGAATTGAAATTCTCTTTGAATTCTGTTCAAATTCACTGAGATCCCTCTTTCAGAAGTATCTCGTCAGTGGCGCCATCGATGGACGACTAATAAAAGGTTTGATGGTTTTGACAAATGCCACACGTCGGTGTATCGGTGTAAATTATTCTATTAGAGGGCAGCACGGAAGCAGTGCTTTTGACGTTTCAAAAATTCGCATTGCCAAATATGGGGATTTCTTGAAACTAAAGTGAATTGGATATGAAGTGTCTTTCAAAAATATATATTTTTCAAATCATATGTGAAATTTAAATGCAACTTTTGTTATTTACTTACGCTAAATAAAATCTACTAATATAAACCAAGGTTTGTATATTTGAATAATCAAAACATGCAACTTCTAGGTTATGTTTAAAAATGTTATTTATAAGTATATTTCATAAAATACTTTTAATTGATTTTTCTCCTCATATAGATGTCTTTCCGAGTTGTACGCAGTTCTAAGTTCCGTCACGTTTATGGACAAGCTTTGAAAAGAGAACAATGTTATGACAATGTCCGTGTATCGAAAAGCTCATGGGATTCGACTTTCTGCGCTGTGAACCCCAAGTTCCTGGCTATCATTGTTGAGAGTGCTGGAGGGGGTGCCTTCATAGTCTTACCACATAATAAGGTGAGTTTTTTTCTTTTATATGTTCTGTTATTTGCGGTATACAGTATAATCCAGGCCAACGGCTAACATAGGCGCATTGTATATTATTGATTTATTCATTTTCTAGATAAAAATACAACTATAGGAAGCAGTTTGGTGGGCCATAAAATGGCAACATGATAAAAATGTTTGCCAATCTTCGTGAATGACACCAAACTTGCAACATACACGTAGAAGAATTAATTCCTATCCATACCAATCGTGATATGACAGTCGGCTCTTCGGAGCGACTGCAATCCGAATATGGATTCAAACATTGATACAGACTGACTATCCAAAATATGAGTTTCTGAAACTTCTTAGATACCATTTTGCAGAGATTGAGTATTTCTCGCACAACCTTTGAAGTTAAAAAAAGAGCATATAAACATAAGAAATATTGCATACTTGGTAGTTGTTTCAATGTGTCTTTGAAGTAATGATCGAGTAAATTCATCATACTTTGATGTATGTGTATATTGGCCTGGTTTTCAAGATATGAATTTTAATGTATTTATGTCTACAACATTACCTATATTTTGGTTAGTCTGATTTTTCAGGGGTTGGGGCCGACCTTAGTATATTTTCCACAAACAAGATTGCACTTAATTATCAGAAAAATCTATTTTTTATCTGGACAGATTTTCCGAAGTTTTTTTTGTTTTGATATTATAATAACTTTCACACGTTTTTGTAATCGAAATATAAATTATACCTATTTGAAATAAGAAATTTGATCATTTATATATAATTCATTGAAAATTATCTTGTGTAATGCAAGTGTGTCACAAGAATTATTCTCAAATTGAATAACAAATCCTGTTACACAGGTAACTTTCTGGGCATTTTATGTCTTTCCTCTCTTATTGCAAAATTATGTATTAAATTGGGCATTACCCAAATTTTAATCCTCAATTCATTTGATCTTGATACAGGTTTATCTCACACAACTCCAGATCCAATTTGATTGCTAAATCAGGTCTCTCCAAATGAATTTCATTTGAGGCTGGCTATTTTTAAATAATTTGGTCTATATTGAGGTTTGACTCTGTGCCAATTTTGTTGCACATATACGATTTATAAAATCTCCAGCGCTGATAATTTAGAATGCATTATTTTACTTAAATTAAGTCATTATTCTCAGGATTTTTTTAAAAATTATGTTGAATGGGATATTGATATTTGTGAAGAGCAACATCCTGCTAATAATATCCTTCTATTTATACTACTATTGAGTAACGGTCTAGATCTATTTATGTTTTGTCAAAATTACTAGGAAATCTTTTGCAATTGGCTCCTCTCACAAATAATAATAGTCATTATTCACAAGTTTTGAATAACTTTGATGCATTGTGTTGAGATATAATAAAAAGAGTAATATTGTAGTTTGTGGAATATCAAATTCAGGTTTTTGATAGGAATCCATTAATTTTACCATTTGCCTTAAAATAGAAGAAGAAATGTTGAGTGAAAAATAATGCACTCTAATATACGTATATTTATGTCAATATTTATGAAAATTTGTAACATAAATTGAAAGTACATAAATTTATCAGTTGTCTTTAAAGTAAAGAAAAAAAACACCTATAACATCCTCTATGTGTTCCCGTGTAGCAAAACGAATAAAATTTATTTTTCCCTTTATAATGAATTCCTTACTTTTACTTTTGTGAGGCTGAAGAGCCATATCGTAAGTAATCAACTAACCAATCATAAACATTTCCATTTCTCAATAGTTTCGAATGCCCTCTTTAAATCAAGAAAGACAAATATTACATATTTGTCATTATCTACCTCAGTCTAAAATTTTCACAAAGAGTGAATGGGTTTCTCACTTTGGGAATAACACATAAATATCGGAAGTAAATATATGTAAGTGTGTTTTTATTTTTCAAAATTCTACATA
Source organism: Gonioctena quinquepunctata (assembly GCA_018342105.1). Classification (NCBI taxonomy): domain Eukaryota; kingdom Metazoa; phylum Arthropoda; class Insecta; order Coleoptera; family Chrysomelidae; genus Gonioctena; species Gonioctena quinquepunctata. The sequence goes on along the minus strand of JAFIRS010000026.1, from coordinate 1,829,899 downwards.
TAAGGATTAGGTTTTATGAAGTTGGTCTCTCTGTATAATACATCAGAAAGTTTTTTGTTTTTGAATGACAGGATTCTTAGTTATTGACATTTGAACAATTGGAATGAATGCAACAACTCTTATAAGGAAAAACTCTCAAATAAACTGTTTATACAAAAGACTATCAACTCAGTATAATGACGAGAAAAGTGGGCATTCCATCTAGTTTATTTTTGGAACTTAGAGATGACAGATTAAAACTGAATATTGGTTGAATGGGTTGAAATTGATATGGCAAATGCCTTCAATACATTTTTCTACAGTGTAGATAGAGATTACTCATATCAACGATAGCAAAAGTGTTTGAAAAAATTATCAATTCTAGGTTGAAGGGGTATTTGAAGAAATATAATTTACTATCAAAATTGCAGTTTGGTTTCAGGGAAGGTAAATTAACACAAGATGCTGTATCTTTACTAACAGAGAAGTTTATGCGAACTTAACAAAAGTCAACCTACACTTTGTGTTTTCCTTGACTTTGCCAAAGCTTTTGACACTGTCAGCCACAAACAGTTGTTGGAGGCGTTACAAGACTGAGGAATACGAGGTGTCGCATTAAGTCTTTTCAAAACAGTTTGTCAAAATAAATTCTCCCTTAAGCAGTGAAAAAAGCGTAACTTATGGAGTTCCTCAAGGAACCCTCTTAGGACCTGTAATATTTTCCTTATATATCAACTTGCTCACTTGAATTCAGCTGATAAAATACTCACTTGAATTCCGCTGAAAAAATAATTAGTCTCACTCACCACACAGCAACAATTTACAAAGGGGAAAATTGGAATGAATTGGGAAACAAGTAAGCAGAAAATGACCTGAAAAAAATTACAGATTGGTTCGATCATAAATTGCAGTAAATTAAGTACAAGAAAACTGTATTCATAACAATTGCGTGCAATAAAGGAGGTTTGCCAGACTTTGAGCAATTGAATATAACCAAATCGACAGACAACCAAATATTACATGTAATTGCTCAGTTTCTAAAGTGGGAATTTTACATGTGAATCATGTTACTGGAACGCTAAATCTGTTATATAAATTAAATTCCTGAAGTCTATTCTGGATTTGACACAAATGAGAGTACTCTATTTTGCTCTCATAGAATGAAGACTAACCTATAGAATTCTTAGCTGGGGTGGAGCAGCAAAATCTCATTTGGGAAAACTAGAAATATTACAAAAAAATATTTTTGGAGAATGTACCAGAGATGCCAAAAATACCCTTTAGAGAAACTTTTCAAAGAAAGTCGGGTACTTGATATACAGTTATTTTTTCTGACAGTCGTTTCCTTTCAATACAGAACGCAGAATTCTAAATTATTTAGATCATTCCTAACTGTCACACTTACCTATCCAATAGGTTCTATAATATTCTCCAAAAAGAGGCATAAATTTCACGTAAACTTTTCAAACACAAAGTAAAAAAATATCTGCTCCAAATTGACAAAATCCTTTTAATCAATAAATTTCATCTTTTTTTTTCACACTGAGGGTTCTTTATTTTTACTCTGTTTTCTTTTTTTTTCTATTCAATTATTTATTGTATCAATCAATATTAGAAAAAAAATTGCTGAGAAAAAAAAACAAAATATATAAAAAAATATAAGCGAGTCCCACGTGCAATCCTCGATTTTGTGGGTTTCTTCTGTTCATTTGTATAGTTTTATAGTTTGTGATGTAATTCATGGTTGTCAAATATTATTCAAATAAACGTTATTATAAAGTACTAATTGATTTTTCAAGTAGAATCTACAATCACAGTTGATATATCTCTGTTATTATCAATCCATAAATGTTATAGTTATTTTTTTTTGTATCAAGGACCTCTCAAAATATTTATCCTTTATCCCTCAACCTGATATGACCCGAATTTGCCATACTCAAGCAATGAAGATATAATTAGGTATTTTTCAACCTTTTAAGAATTCACTCGAACGATTTGTAAGTATTCAATAAAAACAATTTTTTTTGGTGCAATCGCACGCGAAGTGAGTATTTCGCGTCCTCAATCTAATTTCGCGGCCGTTACCCATAGCGACGGCCGCCAAACCAAACGTCACATCCAAATTTGACATTTCTAAAATACGACATTCTGTTTGTCACACCAATCTTTAAACTCGCTATAACATTTTTCGTACTGTCGCTTAGATTTTTCAGGTATTGAAACGAAAAGCGACGAATTTACAATACTTTTAGCTCTGAAGGAGTGCAAGATACTAAAATATCACTATCAATATCAGATTTGTCAAGAACTGTCGTAATATTTTGTATTTATTCAAACATATAATTTCCATAGCAACGCTTTTTTAATTAAAAATTTTAAAAAAATATTTACTATCTAAAAATATAAAGTGACTTTGTTAATTAAACTGAACTGCAGTAGATTTTGAAGCAATAATATATTTACTGGACGTATGCTTCTCCACTCACAATAGATTTTGTTGATAGCGGTGATACTTTCGAGTCATTGTACTCGTGCCATGTGCCTGCGTAAGGGTGCCTACAGTAAGCCGTGTAGTGTCCGTTAAAAGTTGTTCCGCTATGGTTGGATACAGCATACAAGTTGTAGCGACACGGAGCTGCGTTACCTACTGCATAAATATTCATATCTAATCCATCGAGAGGAAAGTCAATGAAGACATTTAGTTTTCCTCTGAGTCTCTCCTTCTGCGAAAATCTTTTCAAGTGAATTACAAAAATTTTGGGGAATTTAAGTATGGATAATGCATTTTCTCCTTTCCTCACATTTAGAACAAGTGGGTTTTTCGTCATCATCCAAAATGTCTTTCCTAGTAAACGAGTCTAAACATTGTGACAGTCTGAGCTTGCCAGTACTCTGTGGAATAGGGAATGAAAGGTCCCAGAATGGGTCAAAAGTGACAGAACAATGGCCACAGAAAGTACATTTCAACGATGATTTCAGTTGACCAACAAAGTTATCGACAATTTTTGAGTTGTCCATTCTAAGATATCTTGACCAAGACTCTTTTACCTTTTCATTATCACTCAAATTTTACATAGGTTTACATCTTCATGAAGACCTTCCAATAAATATCTGAAAAATTCCTTGGCATCCTGTTGAGCGTTACCCATAAAACGAGGTGCAAATCTTTGTATTTGGCTTTTCAAAGAAACAGTGTTAACCACCACATCAGATGAATCTTCTGAACAAAGTTCTTTTACCACTTCTTCAAATGCTTTTATCAAATCACCCTCCATACTTGATATGCTTGTGTTGATATCCTTCAAATGTTCGTTTTTTCTCAGATACTCGAGCAACCATCTGGTATTCGATAAACATTGTATTGCGCTATTCATAAAGCAGGTATTGCCAATGTTTTTCAAACCATTAAGACCGAGAGTTTTGAAGCTTCCAAGCACAAGTGGTTTGATGACATTATAACTGAGGGAGATGTGCTCACCACTACTGCTATCTTCAAAGAAATAGTCTCTTATGCGATGATTTTCTCTATCATTGGAGCGCCGTAATAAGGATCTCGATTGGAGGCTGCTTAAAATCGAGTTGGATAAAGATATGGCAGATCGCGTTATTTTATTGGAAGTGGATGAATCCAAATTACACTTTTCAGGTATTTGACTCCGAATATTAGACTTATGGATACTACTTGACATATTAATTCTTTGTGGACAAATAAATATATCATCCAAACGTTGAGTAGCCGGAATAGAACCCAGAATTGACGAACTTTCACTATTGGATATTGAGCTACATTGAGATATGTTCTTTTTAGAATGGGGATTGTAGAAAAAATCATCCAAATGAAGTCCAACTGGAATGGTTCCCAACACCGAAGCTGCATTACCTCTTTGAATGGCGATGTTGATGAGTTGAAGGAGAAAGCTGGTGGATCTCCTATCATTGGTCACTTGGAAAATGTTTCTACCGATCTCTTCAATAAATTCCGTTGCTTGGAGGCCAAATACTCCGTAGGTTTCAATAGCTAGAGGGTAGAAAATGTAGAGTTTACTCAGGTTTTGATATTTTTTTATCTTAACTTTCTCTCCATTTTCTGCAGCTGCACCCTTGCGAATGGAGGTTGAGTTCAAGTGTGATGTGGCCATAGTGTCCATACAAGTAAAATCCCATACCACTGGTTCACCAAATTTCCAAGGAATCCATGACATTCCATCTGGTCGTTTTCCATCATCACGACTGACACCTGATGGCTCTAAGATAGCTGGAATTTTTGCAGTTATCAAAGCTGTCTTCAATAATTTTCACGATTGTACGAAAAATAGTGTGTATGCCATGGTCGCGAAACTTTTTAGCCACCTCAAGATTATCCTGCCTCGGCCGCAAGCGGCCTCAGCGATAACTTCTCTTTCATTACGCTAAAAAGGTATTTCGAGGCCTTAGCATACAAATAACTATTTGAGGAATAAAAATAGTTGTGAAGTTATGTGTCCATTATTTGGTATGAACTGTGCAACAAAAACTAATATAGATAAGCCCTAAAAAATAGAAATGTACCATTACAGACTTGTTTCTAGAATACATTCATACAAATTTTTTCTTGCAATCGTGAAATGAGTATTTCGTGTTCTCAACACAGTTCGCGAAATTCAATTTCGCGGCATAGCAACGGCCGCCAAACCAAACGTCACTTCCAAATTTGAGATTTCTAAAATACGACAATGACAAGGATTATTTTACATTCTGTCACACCAATCTTTAAACTCGCCGTAACATTTTATGGACTACCATTTAGAATTTTCAGGTATTAAAACGGAAAGCGCCAAGTTTACAATACTTTTTAGCTCTGGAGGAGTGCAAGATTCTAAAATAGCACTATCAGTATCAGACATACTTGCGTTTTGTCAAGAACTGCCAAAATGGTTTGTATATATTCAACCATATCATTTCCATAGCAATGCTGTGACTTTGAACTAAATTCAACTGCTGTCGATTTTAAAGCAATAATATATTTATTTGCAATTATCTAGTTTAATAATTTTGACGATTGCACGAAAAATAGTGAGTAAGCCATGACCGCGAAACTTTTCAGCGACCACAAGATTATCCTGCCTCGACCGTAAGCAGCCTCGGCAATAACTTTTCTTTCGGTACGCTAAAAAGGTATTTCGCGGCCTTGGCATACAAATAACTAGTATTAATCTTAAAACAGTTGATCTGTATAATCCATGAAAATGTCCAAATCGCTAGATTTTTTGACGTCTTGATTATAAAATATCCAGATTATGTCTACAGTATTTCTTTATTATGTTAGTATAAATGAATCATCAAGAGAGATGAATGATCTGCTTCCTTGTACGTGAATAAAAACAACTTGTGCACTTACATTCCAATCTAATATTAAAATATTTTCTATGACTGATATAAATACCTTTCTACTTGTTTGAATAATTAGTTGTTTTATATATGTAAGATTAATGCATTAGTAATATTTTAAATTTATTATTTTCTACATATAATATAAACCTTACACAATATTTATATATATATATATATATATATATATATATATAATATATTTTTTTTTTCTTTAGTTTCTTGACCACATATGTATTTTCTTCAATTTCTCGGATTAAAGGTCTGATTCAATCAATTCATATAATTTCTTTTAACTACGTTTCGACATGGTATTGTCATCATCAGGTAAAACACTAAAATAAAAAATATGGAGTTTGAGACATATTTAACTTAACACAATATTGAAATGTATGCACTAAAATAATTCTTTAAAAACATATGGTTCGAAATATAACGTTATTTAACTCAATATAAAAATATCTGTAACATTTATGAGTATTCACTTACAAATTATTTTATTTGAATTAAGCGTTTGCATCGTACTACGTACGAACGTTATTGTAGGTGTGACTGTGTGGGAGTTATCAGGAATGGTTTGTTTATCTTTCATGCATTTTTACCCTCTTCATAAGTACACCGGATTGTTTATATTGAGTTCTAGAATATGAGCCCGACTGTATTTGTTTGGCAGCATGTAAATATCAGTTTTCATTATTATTACTATATACAAAGTTAAAAAAGGTTGTTATAAATCTGGCTTAAGTTTTTGATATCATTTCTATTGTTAATGCTATTGGGGTATTTTTTAATATGTATCATTTCAAGGAATGTTCTTACTCTTGTATTCCTTTCTTTGGTCAAAATTTCAACGTTGTTAGTGTCAAACTTATGTTGATTTTCTTTTTCGTGTTTGGATAAGGCTGTAATGTCGGTTTTTGAGTATTTGTGGGCTTGTACTCGTTTTTGCAAATATTGTTTTGTTTGACCTATATAGGTACTTTGACAGTCTTTCACGGTATTATATATACTGTATGAGTTTGTTTGTTTTTTTGGTATTTCTGGTTTTAATTTTGAATAGATGGTTTTGTTCGTATTTTTCAGTCAGTGTGAAATAGTTATGTTGTGTTTTTCCATTGTTTTATTAATTTTATTCGATAATTTGTCTATGTATGGTAAAGGTATGTATGTTGTTGTTTTCTTTACTTCATTATCATTTTTATTGTAGATCGCATGTATTCGTTTTTTTATTGTTTTTTCTGAAAACTCAATATAAACAATCCGGTGTACTTATGAAGAGGTAAAAATGCATGAAAGATAAACAAATCATTCCCGATAACTCCGACGCAGTCACACCTACAATAACGTTCGTACAATGCGAACGCAGAATTCAAATATAATAATTTGTAAGTGAATACTCATAAATGTTACAGATATTTTTATATTGAGTTAAATAACGTGTTATATTTCGAACCATATGTTTTTAAAGAATTATTTTAGTGCATACATTTCAATATTGTGTTAAGTTAAATATATCTCAAACTCCATATTTTTTATTTTAGTGTTTTAACCTGATGATGACAAATACCATGTCGACATGTAGTTAAGAGAAATTATATGAACTGATTAAATCATACCTTTATTCCGAGAAATTGAAGAATATATATATATATATATATATTTTATTATTTAAGAATTTACCTGAAGATACATAAACAATATCGAAATGTCGCATGAATAAAAATACATAGACTGCTAAGGCCCTTATTCCGAGAAAATAAAGAATATAAACATATGTGGTAAGAAATTAGGGAAATTACCCATCTAAATTATTTTCAGTACAAAAATATTGATATTCAAGTCAAGTACTAATTCAACTGGAAGTGAAATTATAAATTAATTCCTTCAATAATTTTGGTTATAATTCCCAAAAAGGATTTTAGAAATGATATTGGCTGTATCTTTTTTTATACAACTATTCATGCAACAAATATGTCGCCATCGTTAACGTAAACAAGATTTATTTTAATATATGAATAATTATCACATATCATTCTGCCAAAAGATTTGAAACCTAGAATTTTGAACAGCTGCCTCCGATAATTATAAAATATTTTTCCGCCACATAGTTTGTTAATCATGATAGAATGGATCGAATAGATTTTATTATAGTAACATTTTCCGCCTAATTTTCAATACCATTATTCACGGAAAATTAAAAATATTAATTGATATACAGGGTGACCCAAGGGTGCGTACAAGCCCCATAACTTTTTCCTATCCAAGCTATCAACTTGTTTTTTTTTATACGATAAGTCCGACAATGAGGCACATTCTAAAAATATTTCTATTTATATACAGGATGTCCCAAAATAACATACACAACTAAGTTCTGTTTTTTTTTAAATGGCAACCCCACATTTTTGTTACATTTTTTAATTGGCCACTAAATTGATTATATAGGTAATGCATCTGGGTTTATTAGACATATCTGCAATAGTTTTTGACTTATGTCAATTTATGTGTCAAAATAGAGTCGTGCATAGACCCACAAATTCATAACTTCAGAACCATTCAAGATAACTCAAACAATAAAAAAAAAAAGGAATTGAGTAGGCCACTGTCGTAAAATTTGACACTCCATACAATTCTGAAAGAAGAAGAAGCATGTTTACATCACATAGAAAACAATTCTAGTAATATTTACAAGAACAGGAAAGGATGATTAACCCTTTCACTGCTCATGACGTCCTCAAACGTCATTCGTAGAACATTGTTAAATCTGATCAGTTGTTGTTCAGCACTGACTAGAACCGCATGTTTTTGGTCTGAGCACCTCAGTATAGTATTGTAATTGTGTTTTTTTTCCAAAAAACCATAAATGTTTACCATTTTTACTAATAATATGATTAACCAAATAAAAGTGTCATGAAAATATTAGTCAGCCAGCAGGTAACGTATACCAAAATTAATCAGCAGTGAAAGGGTTAACGGGAAACATTGTAAAAATTTTTGAGAAAAGGCTGCTTATAAATGTTCAAATTGGTCACCATCATGTTCCACACAAGCTGCTAGTCTTCTAGTAAATGAGCCAACTCTAGCAAGCATTGCTCCATCAGTTGAACGGAAGGATTCCGTGATCCTGTTTTTCATATAATCTGCAGTTGTTGACGATCTCTGAAAACCCATTCCTTCATGTACCCCTAAAGAAAGAAATAGGAGTAAGGTCTGGGGATCGCGCGGGCCAAGGAATAATACATTCTCTGCCTATCCACTATCCTATGGTTAAATACTGCAGCACCATCGTGTTGCAACCACATGGTTCTTCTGGTATTCAAATCCAATTCTTCTAACATTCTGGGAAAATGTTCGCAAAGAAAATGTAAATACCTTTCGCCATTCAGCACATTGTCGAAAAAGTAGGGTCTAATAATGTGATTTCCAATAATTCTTCCCCAAACATTAAGCGACCATCGCTTTTGGTGATTAACCAGTGAGGATTTTGGAATGCATAATAATGTGTATTATGTCTGTTGACCGACCCATTGTTCTTAATAATTGCTTCATCAGAAAACATAATTTTGTTTAAAGTATTTTAATCCTCGTCAATAATGTCATTCATTTGAATACAAAATGCAACTCTATTTGCAAAATCATTACATTACAATTCTTGATGTAGGTTTAGATGATAAGGGTGGAATTTATGTTTCAATATTATTCTGTTCGTGTACCTTGTTAAAGATTTAAAAGGCCAGTCCAAATAGACCGTCAATTCACATTAATTACAAACATTTCTTTGGCACTGCCGTATGTTGAGGCATCCAGTAAAGACTAAATATAAAAATTTGCACACTCATCCGGTGACCGGAAATTACTCAAATTCGCATAAAACGTTAATTAGCAATATCTCCTTGGACAAAATTGCAAACATTGTGCAAATTGCGGTATATTCCCAAACTTCTTTTCTACATCCCTTGTAAAATTTGCACACGCAATTTTCAATCGGAAATACGAATAATCCTTGATTACGTTGTAATTAGCGCTAATTCTGGTTACAAAATTGCAAACATTGTGCAAATTTGTGGTAGAATCATGGTTTCGTCACCCCTAAAATGCTTTAAATTTGCAAACTTGTCATGTGTACGTAACATCAAAAAATTATGGATAACGCTAAAAACAGTCTCAGGAGCAAAGTTTTAGGGGTCACGAAATTGCAAACAATGTTTTCGTGCTTTGCAAACTTTGGTCGCATAATTGTAAGTCGCCAATTGAGTTTGCACCTTTTTCAGTATCCCGGAAGATGGCGAAAATGAACATTATTGTTAGAAGCAATTTTCGCAAATGCCACAAAATTCCAAACTTTGAATTTTTTTCTCAAAGTTCTGGTATGGCAAACAAGTCTACGTATAAATTTGCAACCCTATAAAATATCGGGAAAGCCGGGCAATAGAATTTTCCTCTAGGAAAAACTATGCATACATAATATTTCATCACTATATTTCAACTTCAAGCACATATGAAGAAAATTTGTGAGTTTGTGATCTCGCCTATTATCTGTTTTTCAGAGTATTATAGAATAAATCTCATAAAATGTAAAAGGAGTACAGTATTCTCTAAGGTAAACTCTATGGTGTTATTGAAAAAAAGGTCAAGATTTGCAAAAAATGTTATAAAGACTTGATTTAAGTGTTTCAGACTATATAATGCTGATTACTCAATTTGAGTAACTTCAATCAAAATTCAGTGTTCTAGACTTGCCTTCATGGGTATAAACTTAACAAGAGTGTACGAAACATGCCAAAAGAGTGTCACTAAAAAAAAAAATCCAAATTTTACATTACCGTATGGTAAATCATATAGTAATTCAGACGTTCTTATTGTAACGTAAATAAACTTAACTTGGTTTTATTAATTTATTTCACACTTAATCTACAACTTAATTTATATTACTACGCCACTGTATAGCTCGATTGTATGGGCTCGTTCAGACTGTTCTACTCCACTTGAGGTTTGCCTATTTATCTCCGATACAGCATTCTCGATGTTTCGAATTCTTTCAGTTGGCGACCGGCGTGTTCCAATTGTTTCCAATATTGACCGTTGTTTTCCGCGGCAGAGCGCACTGGATGGTTCTCGAATATCTCCGGGGATGATCTCATCGCTGTCGACGGCAACGCGCGAGGCGACAGGTCCGGCCTAGGTTCGTTACATTGCCCCCTTCTTAAAGACATTTCGTCCCGAAATTTCATCCTTGGAGTGTGACGATATCTGCATGACTCCCCATATCTGCACCGTGAAGTTCGATGGAAGTAACACTCCACGGTCTTCATGATCGGTCGTGGAAGAGGGTTACAGCAAACCAAAATCTTGACGCCGCTGGATCTGAATATCGCCTCCAGCATACTTTATGACTTCCAGTCCAACCCATCAATACCACAGGACAATTTTGGAATTGCTAGATCCACCAGATTCTGGTCCACCATAGTATCTCTTAGTTTGGTGAGACTCTTCCAGACATCTTCATAGGACGGTTTATCTTGGGAATGCCTCTTGGTAACTAGGTAGTAGATGTTTCTCTGGCCTTTCTTCAACTGTAGCACCCACCAACTTCTGGATTCTGCTCCCGCAGTGTTTGGAGTTGACCAAATTTCTTGAGAACACTACGGCGATGCCCCTGACATTCGAAGATCTTCTGCCACACAGTGCGCTAGTGCGTAGTCAGCAGGCACCTCGAAAAGGTCTCGTGACTCCTCTAGTAACCCCATGTAGAACTTTCTGCCCGTTTGAATACAAGGACATAAACTTCTCGAACGTCATATCATCCTCCGGTGGCTTGAGGGTGCGAACTTGGTCATGGTTTCCAGCGTAAGGGCCAACCTGTTGAAATGGACGACCCTTGGTTTCCTCGGGGTGGCTTATGGATTCGGTACACAAGGTCGTTTATCCTTTTCACGATTTTATACGGGCCTTCCCACGAGTTCCGCAACTTTGGTGATCAGTCCACGACGACGTTTGGGGTTGTACAGCCAAACCAGGTCATCAACCTTAAATCCTCCCGCGTCGGCCTTGATGTCATAGGTCTTCTTCATTTTATCTCTGGCACTCTGGATGTTCAACCACGACTCGTTCGTGGATGTCGTCCATTCTCTGCCGAAGTTTGCTGACGTAGTCCTCTCCCGCAGTGTCTTGTCCTGGCGGTATCCCAAACTTCAGGTCACAAGGCAGTCGCAGTTCTCGGCCCATTATAATACTAGCAGGAGTTTGACCGGTTGACTCGTGTACTGCGGATCGATAGGCCATCAGGAACAAATGAAGATACTGGTCCCAGTCTCTTTGATGGTCAGAGACAACCTTGGACAAGTGGCGGTTGATCGTCCTGTTCATCCGTTCCACCATTCCATCGGACTGCGGATGTAGGGCCGTGGTTCTTGTCTTGCGGATGTTCAGCAGTAGACATATTTCTTGGAAAAGGTTGATTCGAAATTTCTGCCTTGATCCGAGTGCAGCTCCATTGGAATACCGAATCGACATATCCATTCTTTCACCAAGACGTCGGCGACGGTGATGGCTTCCTGGTTGGCAGGGCATAGGCTTCGCCCACTTACTGAAGTAGTCCATTGCCACAAGGATGTATTTATTCCCGTGGTCGGATACGGAAACGGGCCGGCGCTGTCAATGGCGATTCTCTCGAACGGGCTGCCTACGTTGTACTGACGCATCGGGGCCTTGGGTCGTATTCGAGGTCCGTTGTTAGCAGCGCATACAGCGCACTTTCTGCACCAGTCCTGGACGTCAGCTTGACAATTGGCCCAGTAAAACCGTTGCCTCACTTTCTGCAGGGTCTTCGTCACTCCCAGATGTCCTCCGGCGACTCCATCATGGATTTCCCGCAGCACTTCCTCTCTTCTGTTCCTGGGAACAATTATTTGGCGTCTGTCTTCCCACCAATATCGGCCTCCAACACACGTTTCAGGATCCCATTGTCCAGAATAAGAGAGTTCCATTGTGCCCAATAGGACTTAACAGCCGGCGAGTAACCTGCGACTTCCTGCCATGATGGTCTTCGATTGCCCTTCTTCCAGCTGACAACTGCCAAGGTCGGGGTCTTCTCTTGGTCTTTCTGGATCTTGCTGTCATTCCAGTTGTCATCCATTGCCGCGGTTCTACAAAGTGTTGCTTCTTCTCTTCTGCTCGTCGGCAATGTGAGCAATCATCTGGACATGGTCTTCGCGACAAGGCATCTGCATTCTTATGGCTAGTTCCGGCTCGATGTTCGATCTCGAAATCGAATTCTTGGAGTCTCTCGATCCAACGTGCTACTTGACCCTCAGGATTTTTGAACTGTAAGAGCCATTTGAGAGCTGCATGGTCAGTTCTCAACAGGAATCTTCTTCCATACACGTACTTGTAGAAGTGCTCCACTCCCTTACAACAGCTAACAGCTCTTGCCTGGTGACACAGTAATTGCGCTCTGGTTTGCTAAGCGTCTTGCTGAAATAACCAATGACCTTCTCCTGTCCCTCCTGGATCTGAGATGGACAGCTCCAAGTCCCACGTTGCTGGCGTCCGTATCCAAAATGAATTTCCTTTGGGTAGGGGATAGCTCAGTACAGGTGCGTTGATCAAAGCTCCTTTCAGCTTCCTGAATGAGTCTTGACATTCTTCGGACCACTGGAACTTTGTTTGGCCCTCCGTGAGCCTGGTCAGTGGTTTAGCGATGTTGGCGAATCCCAGCACATATCGGCGATAGTATGTGCATAAACCAAGGAAACTTCGAAGTTGGTGAATGTCTTTGGGATGGGCCAATCCTTAACAGCTTTGATCTTCTGGTCATCCACTGCTACTCCTTCCCCAGAGACAACGTGGCCGAGGTATCGTACTTTTTTGGAACAGATGGCATTTTAGGGCTCAGCTTCAATCCGGAGTTCCTCAGTCGCAGGAATACTTCCTCCAAGTTTTTCACGTGGTCCTCGAACGATCTGCCGACCACAATTATGTCGTCGAGATACACTAGACACGTGTTCCATGAGAGTCCCTTCAGCACTGTCTCCATCAATCTTTCGAATGTGGCGGGAGCATTACAGAGCCCGAATGGCATAACAGTGAACTGCCATAATCCTGAGCCGATGGTAAAGCAGTCTTTCTCGATCTTCCTGAGCCAGTTCTACTTGCCAATATCCACTCTTCAGATCAAGGGTCGAGAAAATCGTGGAACCAGCCAACGTGTCTAGGGTGTCATCTATTCTCGGGAGAGGTAATTGTCCTTCTTCGTGACATTATTAAGTTGGCGATAGTCTACAAAAAGCGTGTCGATCCATCCTTTTTCTTCACCAGTACGACTGGAGAGGACCAGGGACTGTCAGATGGTTCGATAACTCCTTCTTTCCCATATCGCTGACTATTTTGTCAGCCTCTTCCTTCTTGGCAAGAGGAAGTCTTCTTGCTGATTGCCGGATCGGCCGAGCACCTCCAGTATCAATTTTGTGCTGGACCACATTAGTTCGACCCCCTTTTCCTTGTCCGGTATCGAAGATGTCTTGGTACTTTTTGACTAAATCTCTTAGTTTGGGCTGTTGAGCTGGTTTTATGTCTTTGGAAGAGATGGCAACTAATTTTTCTAGTTCTGTGGGCAAGTTGTTGGGTTGGCTAATCGTACCTCGTACGCTCCGGATCACAGATGAAACTGACGAGCAGTGCCCCAAAATTGTTCCTTTCTTCAAGGTCACGGGGAAATAATTGACATTCATGACCCTTACGGCACAAATTTGTCAGCACGCAACAAGGTCTTCCTAGTGCAATCCTCGTCCAATTTTCTCATCATGAAGTTTGGGCTCGAACATCACCACGTCTCCACTGCTCGCACTCCCGTCCAGGCGAGCCTCCAGAATGGTTTCAGCCCTCTCAGGTACGCTTACATCTTCAGCCAACAGCACACGGATCAACTCCTCACTTCTCCCATGAAGCACCAGCTCTTCTCCGTTGACACGTAGGACGCCGTCTTTGAAATCCAATTCAAACCCTCTGGAATTCATGATGTCCATTCCGATGATTGCATCGTCTTCGATGTCCGCTACAAGTGCCTGATGTTTCACTTTAGTGCTGCCCAAAATTATTTCAATCGGTAGCTCGCCATATACAGTAGCTGGCTCCCCTGTTGCTGTGCGTAGCTTCCAAGTTGTCGGTTCAATCCGTTCCGGTGTTCTGGCAAAGGAAGGCCCGAGGATTGTCCTAGTCGCACCTGTATCTAGCAGCATGGTGCAAGGCTCGTTATTGATGAGACCGTCTACGAAGACACCTTTGTTCTGTCGTTGAAGGATAGCGACATATGCGTTGTTAACCGGGGCTTGCTGGACACATGCCGACGATTGCCCCTTCTCGTCGACCTTCTTTAGTTTTCCTGCATCGGAGTCGATGAATGTTGGACATTTGCTACGCACATGTCCAATTCTGCCACAATTCCGGCATCTTATCTGTCTTTTCTCAGGCAACACTTCCTTCATCACTTTTCTTATGGTAGCTTCCAAGTCAGCATGCTCCTGTGAGTCTTCTTCAATACTTCGGACTTTACTTTGGTTTTTGCAGGATTGCTTTGCTGCCTCAAATTCCAAAGCGCGTGCCAGTGCGTCTACGAGATGTGTTGGACGAGCTAGTGTCAACGCTTGTCTGGTTTCTTGGTCACGGAGTCCATCCAAGAATGCTTGAACCGCTAGTCGCTCCATTACATTTTCTGGTGTGGCTGGATATGCGAGACGAACCAAGCGTGCAATGTCAGTTTCGAATTCTTGTAAGGATTCGCCCGATTTTTGGCAGCGATTTTTCAGTTGGGAGTGGTATACGTGTTCCAAATGGGCCTGGCCATATCGTAATTCTAGATGTTTAATCAGCTGATCATAGTCCTCCTGTTCTTGGGCGGTAAGAGTTTGTAGAATATTCGTCGCTTCTCCACGTAATGCAAGTGTTAGTGCTACAGCTCTTTCCCCTGCATTCCATCCATTTGCTTTGGCCGCTGCTTCAAACTGTCGGCGATAATTTTCCCATGGAGTTTTTCCGTCGAATTGAGGCGGTTTCATGGAAAGCTTCCCTATTTCAGAAATGACCTTGACATCTTTTATACCCTCTTGAACTTTATCCAAGTTCAAACTCAAGTCCAGCATTGCATTTTCGTTAACCATCTCTGTGGAGGGCGCACTATTAATTCGTTTTTCCAGCTTACTGATCGTTTCCTTTATTTTATCTACCTCCGTGTTCATTTGCTCCTAATTTTATCTATCTCTGTCTCAACGGTTCCCATTCTTTCTTCTAGAAATTTAGCCACACCACACAATTCTTTTTTTAGGCCTTCTGTGTTTTCCAGGAATTTCTCTTCCAGGCTTCTTGCATTTTCTTCCAGGCTTCTTGAATTTTCTAGAAGCTTCTCTCCAGATTTCTAGAATTTTCTTCAAGCTTCTCTTCCAGATTTTTAGCATTTTCTTCCAGGCTTCTTGAATTTTCTTCCAGTTTATTCATTACCAAACTCAAATCACCTCCCGGAACTTCGAATAAAAATGTTTCGGGTCCTCACCTTCTTGTATAAGTCCTTCTGCAAGTCTTTCCTGGAGTACTTGCTTTTTACCTGTTGTTTCCAGTTCCCTTTCCTCCAATTCCTGTTTCAATTCCGCTACCTTCAAATCCGCAAGGCGCACTTTTCTTGAACACATTTTGTCTTTGACGAGGTATCAGTCAGTTTTACACGAAAAGTTTATCAGTTTGTTAAAAATTCACTTCGCGAATTCTTTTCCACGGGCCACCAGTCTATTGTCTGTTTCACGCGAAGAGTGTATCAGTTTATATTCCCACGCACAATTGTCCACTTCGCGAAAACCGGGCCACTGTCTATTTTCTGTTTCACGCGAACAGTGTATCAGTTTATATTCCCACGCACAATTGTCCACTTCGCGAAAACCGGGCCACTGTCTATTTTGGGCGTACAAAAAGGTCTATCAATTTATTTTTCTGACTATCCACTCCACGATCACTTGTTTATTTTCAAAACCCCACACCTGACACCAATTGTAACGTAAATAAACTTAACTTGGTTTTATTAATTTATTTCACACTTAATCTACAACTTAATTTATATTACTACGCCACTGTATAGCTCGATTGTATGGGCTCGTTCAGACTGTTCTACTCCACTTCGAGGTTTGCCTATTTATCTCCGATACAGCATTCTCGATGTTTCGAATTCTTTCAGTTGGCGACCGGCGTGTTCCAATTGTTTCCAATATTGACCGTTGTTTTCCGCGGCAGAGCGCACTGGATGGTTCTCGAATATCTCCGGGGATGATCTCATCGCTGTCGACGGCAACGCGCGAGGCGACAGGTCCGGCCTAGGTTCGTTACATTATCAAATGTACAGTGAAATTATAACTCAGATGGCTATATGTTACATGATTTTACCAAATGGTAATATCAAATAATTGTACTGAATGATTTCATTACGTAATATCTACTGAATGATAATATGTACGTACACATACTAAATAGTAGTAGACAATTATGTCTTATTAAGGGGTATTTTCAGTTAGAAAACCATCAAGTAAAACTATGTGTTGGACCTATACAATGTTATTATCTGATATAACCATTCGGTGAAATCGTCTAATTTCACTATCGGGTATCATGAAAATGACGAAATGACGAAAAAATTACCGGCTTCGGTAATTTGGTCCTTGAATAATTATCCTCTGATAATAAAAGCCGATTCCACCAGATCGGATTCAATTATTGAGCGAAAATTGCAAAAAGATTAACATTTCGCGGAAATCGCCTTAATTGATAATATTCCATTGCCCTGCTTTGCCGACGTTTTATGGGTTTGCAAATTCATAAACTTGTTCGCCTCTCCAGAACTTTGAAAAAAAATACACAGAGTTTGGAATTTTGTGTCATCCGCGGAAATAGACTCAATTGACAATATTCCATTGCAAATTTATAGGTAGACTTATTTGCCATTCCAGAACTTGGAGAAAAAATTGGCACAAAGTTTGGAATTTTGTGTCATCCGCGAAAATCGTCTTAATTGATAATATTCTATTGCCCTGTTTTCCCGGTGTTTTATAGGGTTGCAAATTTATAGATAGACTTGTTTGCCATTCCAGAACTTTGAGAAAAAATTGCACAAAGTTTGGAATTTTGTGTCATCCGCAAAAATCGATTAATTGATAATATTCTATTACCCGGTTTTCCCGACATTTTATACATAGACTTGTTTCCATAGCAGAACTTTAAGAAAAAAATGCATAAAGTTTGGAATTTTGTGGCATTTGCGAAAATTGCTTCTAACAATAATGTTCATTTCCGCCATCTTCCGCGATACTGAAAAAGATGCAAACTCAATTGACGACTTAAAATTATGCCACCAAAGTTTGCAAAGCCCGAAAACATTGTTTGTAATTTCGTGCCCCTGACACTGTTTTAAGCGTTTCCATAATTTTTTGATGTTCCGTACACATGAAAAGTTTGCAAATTTAAAGCATTTTAGGGGTGACGGAACCATGATTTTACCACAAATTAGCACAATGTTTGCAATTTTGTAACCAGAATTAGCGCTAATTACAACGTAATCAAGGATTATACGTATTTCCGGTTGAAAATTGCGTGTGCACATTTTACAAGGGATGTATAAAATAAGTTAGGGAATATACCTGCAATTTGCACCATGTTTGCAATTTTGTCCAAGGAGATATTGCTAATTAACGTTTTATGCGAATTTGAGTAATTTCCGGTTACCGGATGAGTGTGCAAATTTTATATTTAGTCTTTTCTGGATGCCTCAACATCCGGCAGTGCTAAAAAATGTTTGTAATTATTATAATTGGCAGTCTATTTTGACTGGCGTAATTCGTTTCCGCTGCTATTTCCCTAGTGCTTAAGTGAGAATTTTCCTGTAGCATTTTCCTCATTGATTCGACCACCAACTTTACAAAGTAGACCCCACAAACCCTATATCGACAAAAAGCTCTTGAAAAATGCCATGCAATGATGCAATAAAATGAAGGGTGTTGCATTTGAAAAAGTCGGAGTTATTGCCATTTGTAATTTGTCATTTTCGAAAAATCGTAGTAGGCGATGAAACATCCACTCCGCCTGCATCATAACACATGCGCTAAAGCCTGAGAAATCGACTGAAAAAAAGTTGGTCAAGTTATCTTCAATGGTTCTGAAGTTATGAATTTTTCTGTGGGTCTATGCACGACGCTATTTTCACACATAAATTGACATAAGTCAAAAACTATTGCTTATAAGTCAAAGAAACCTGGATGCGTTATTTGACAATTTAGTGGCAAATCCAAAAATGGGGGGTTTTCGTTCAAAAAAACAGAACTTAATTGTGTATCTTATATTGGGATATTCTGTATATAAATAGAAATATTTTCAAAATGTGCCTCATTGTCGGACCTATCGTTTAAAAAAAATCAAGTCGATAGCTTGCAGTGAAAAAAAGTTATGGAGCTTGCATGCAGCCTTGGATCCCCCCCTATTATTATATCCAGTAGATTCGGATTAACAGAGCCTTGAATTTTTTTTTTCGAATAGTTTTCAGTATTAATTCACTTAAATACCGAAAGAAAAACGGACTGCAGAATTATGTTCCATGTATTTTGTTTTATATAAACAGGGTGTTTATAAAATCAGTTGTGGAATCATCTGCGAATTAGAGATAAACTCAATATCTTTTATCGTTCAAGTTAACCTCTTGGGAGGTATTCATTTTAAAAAGGAAAACATTTTCAGAAATATTTATTCTGGAATTGAAAAGCCTGCTATAAAAATGAAGCATTTTTTTTGAAATATTTATCAGAAGAACAACACATTGAACTTCATCTGATAGATATTGTTAAATTTGATATTGAGTTACCAACTTCAATCTTGCCTAGTAAATGAGCACTAGAATACTATTTTCAACTAAAATTGCCATACTACTAGTCAAACTACATTTATTCATTGTTCATTTGAAATGAACACGTATTTTCTAAAACTTACCTGTTCTGCAAGGGTTTGGCTATACTTCATTCACAGGACTTTAAAATGTAGAATCAATTAATGTAAACAGACTTGTAAAATTGAAGTTAAATATTTTAGTTTATTCATTTACTAAGCATTTCACTATTTTTTACGGTTTAACTTCGAATTTGACCTTTATTACAGAACTAACTATATTTTGTGGGAATTGATTCATTTTTGAAAGTCAAGAGTAGATTTTATTGGTATAATTACATTTAGTAAATATCTTCAAAACTGAAAAGGGATTTTTCTGTGAATTGAAAAATCCACGATAAAAATGAAGTAATTTTTTGTGAATGTCTAACAGAAAACAACTACTTCCCCTGCTTTTTTTTCTTTTGAGTTAAGGCCTTTTCAGAATATCTAACAGATGTAGTTCAATGTCCAGCGTGGCTTTAGACGGGGAAGTAGTTGTTTTCTGTTAGACATTCACAAAAATAACTTTTCATCGTGGATTTTTCAATTTACAGAAAAATATTTCTATTCAATATTCAATTGAGAATGTTTCCCTCTTCAACATGAATACCCCACAAGAGGTTATCTTAAAAGATGGAAGATAGTGATAGTAACACTAGATAAGGTAAGCAAATATGACGACCTACTTATAGAAAAAGAATTTGAATTTTCCATAGTGTATATACGAAAAATTAATATATATATATATATATATATATATATATATATATATAGTCTGCATTTATAGCCCCCCTAATAATAACAAGATAACATTTCTAAATAACCTTGAAATATTACTGAATCACTTTCCTCCAAATACCAATATAACTTCAACATAAACTTCGATGACAATGAATCAATGGCCACAAAAATATTAAAAAACCTATTAACATCATTCAATCTGAAAATGCATATCAATCAACCAACACACACGTATTACAGAGTTATCGGCTACTGCAATAGATTACATCTGTACTAACCTCGCTGAGGAGAACATTAGGAGCTCCGTAATACCAGTTGGTTTTTCTGATCATGAAGCATTGAGTGTAAAATATGATTTTAACGAGAACTTAAAGAATAAAAATGCGAACGAAGGAAGTTTTGGTAGAATTTATAGTCTCAAAATCGACAAATTTGAACAATTGTCTAATGAAGTTGGGTGGAGTACGGTGTTGAGTTCTGACAAACCTCTATGCTCATTTCATGAGAAGTTGATAGACACTCTCAATGCAAGCTTCCCAATCTGCAGAATAAGAAAGAGAAATAAACCGAAAAAATCTTGGATCACGAAAGGTATAAAAATTTCGGCAAAAGATCTTTACTAATCTTAATTTTTTTTACTAAAAATTAATCATTCCTAAACTATGTTAATAAGTACAGAACAACTTATAGAAAAGTCATAAAACTTTCTTAAAAAATATATTATAAAAAAAGGCTTTCAGAAGCAAAAAATCAGAGTATAGAAAACTGGTCAATTATAAATAGTCTGAGAGGTAAATCTGGCTATACTTCCACTCAGTTACTTATGGATCCAAATTTGCTGAATAATTACTATTGCTCAGTAGCTGAAAAAATAACCTCTACTTTGGGACCAAAAAATGACCCAATGTCATATATGTCAGGAATGTTCATTCCGGAGACATTTTGCTTTCTACCGATAAATCGGCATGATTTACATGATACGTTTAAAGAAATCAAAAAGAAAAAATCGTGTGGTGAGGATGAAATATCACTAAATATACTAATAAATCTCTCGGACGAGGCTCTTGACACCCTTGCAGAGGCAATAAATATTTCATTTGCTACAGGCAGATTTCCCTCCAGTCTGAAGTTGTCTGTTGTAATTCCATCATTTAAAGGAGGAGACCCATCAAATCCGGCAAACTTTCGCCCAATTTCTCTTTTATCCACACTATCAAAAGTAATTGAAAAATTAGTGAAAAAACAAATCTGCAGCTTTCTAAGCAAACATAATATTTTGTCACCCTGCCAATTTGGCTTTCAGAACTCTAAAAATACAAATTATGCTCTTTTCACATTTTTATAACATCTTTATTTGAAGCTTAATACTGAGGATGTAGCAGCAGCAGTCTTTTGTGATTTTTTCAAAAGCTTTTGACTGCGTCAATCATGAACTGCTTTTGAAAAAAATGAACCAGTATGGTTTCAAAGGAATTGCTTGGGATTGGTTCGACTCATATTTGTCAGGACGTTATCAAATTGTACGCAGCGATGGGAAATACTCGGAGATTGGCAGCATACTCCATGGAGTACCTCAAGGTTCGGTTTTGGGCCCAGTTTTGTTTTTGCTTTATATAAATGATTTATCCACTATAAATATTCATGGAAGTTTTACTATTTTTGCCGACGACACTACGTTGTTGTGGAGTGGGAAGGATACAGACACTTTGAAAAATAATATTTTCCTTGACGTCGATAAAGTAAAGCAATGGTGTGATGCCAACTTTGTGTTTTAATATATCTAAAACCAAAATACTATCTTTCAGATTTGGCTTTGATGACCTGACCCTGGGTAACCAGGCAATAATAAATAGTGAATGCGGTTAATATCTAGGATTACTAATCGATCATAAATTGAAATACATGGACCACATATCAAATCTGAACAAAAAAATAGCATCAGGCTGTTTTGCAGTTCGAGTGGTATTTCATGAACTAGGTCAAGATTTAGCAAAAATAACATATTCGGCACTCGTTGAGTCCCATATAAGATATGGTATCGCATTCTGGGGATTCTGTAGCTCTCAGCTGTTAAATTCGGTCTTTGTTCTACAAAAAAGAGCACTCCGTCATATTTGTGGTTCAAAACCAAGAGATCACTGTAGATTACTATTCAAAAATCAACAAATACTGACAGTTATTTGCCTTTTTGTACTGGAGACTGCTTGTTTAGTCCATAAAAAATATAAAAATACAGTGAATGTTAATAGACACAGCACACGAAATGGTTTTCATCCGAGATTACCTATTCCAAGAACATCACTCATAAAAAATTCTATAATATATGAAAATTTGAAGATATATAATCACCTACCAGCAAATATCAAAAATGTATGTGATGACAAACAATTCAGGAAAGGCCTGAAAAGTATGCTTGCCACTAAAGTGCTTTTTCTTCGTAGCTTTTTTCACATTTAAAGTAATCCCACTAGGGAGTGTCTTGGGGCCAATATTAAACCTTTTGTATACATGCGACATCCCGACAACGGAAGAAATCCACGAATAAAGTGCAATTGGCAACCAAGAAACTGCTAGAATGGTAACAAAAATGTCGAGTCACATTAAATGAATTACAACCAATCCACATCAACTTTACCAATAAAAAACTTACCAATTCCCCAGCGATAAGGGACATTGATTTATTCGAGTACTTTTAATAAAAACGCACCCAGTTTCGTAACAGTATTGTTTTCTAGGTAGAAATTCTCAGATCTTATTATACAGATTCAGAAATAATATTACGGACAATAGGATTTACAATGAGTTAGAACAAATTGTATTCGAGCCGGTGGACCAGCATAAAATATAACAGATATACACGATGGATAATCAAGTATTCAACTAGACCAGTCTAAAATGTTTCTCTTTCTTACTATTTTGCCTCTAGCGATGTCGCATTCAGCCTTTTCCGTATCTTTTCACCTCGAGCGATATTAAAAGTTGCGAATGTAAGGTGTAGCCCATAACGATTGAAAGGAGACGCAGACGGCTAGATGCAAAACAGTAGGAAAGGAAAACATTCTACGGCGGTCTTGTTGACTACTTGATTATCCATCGGGTGTATCTGTTATATGTTGTGCTGGTCCACTGCCATTTCTAACTCATTGTATATCCTATAGTTCGCGATTTGATTTCTGAATCTGTTTAACAATATCTTGATCTACAACCAAGTCCTGAAACCAGAGTGGCTATATGACATTCAATCACAATCGTTGAAGTATTCAAAAGTGTCTGAGTTCGCGGGTTCGAACTTGGTTGAGCACTGCCGTGCCCAAAAATAGTGCAACTAGTATTATGCAAATTAAAATAAAATCAAAATGATAATTCTGCCATTCTATTTTTCTAAACAGAGTGTTGAAACATTTGTTTTTACGGTATTATATACTTTGTTTTAATAAAATGTGTTTTCTTTGAACAATATCCTGCTATACATATACCATATTCTTATTATAAAAACTCTATTCTCTCTTATTGGTCAATATTTCTGAGATCACCAAGATCAGAATGGTTATATTAAGGAAGATTTAAAATATTTAGATATATCAATAGCACATCATCAAATAGAGTATAATTTTATATATCTCCAATGTATTCTAATTATCGTTAAAGAAGGAAGTGTAACTGATAACTTTAATCAACCACACCTTTCCTGTGATAACTGTAGCTTCATTTTTATGGATAATTGGTGAATTGTTTGTAGCAGATAGATGAGAATGAAAATTCAAAGATTTACCATCTCTTCAATTGCTCAAAAATATAGCTGCTATTAGATCACTATTGATTATATATATTAATTAGCCGATTTTTAAAATAAAATACATTATCGACGGATTCAGCTCCTGGTGTCAACGTAACAGATTAATATTAAATTCTACTAAAACAGTAATAGTAAATAATATTTCAGATGATCTTCAAATTATTGATGAAATCAAAATATAGTAAACTGAAAGATTGGGAAATCATTTGGATGAAAACTTGTCATGGGAATCTGCAAATGAATGATGTCTGTAACAAACTCAACAAGACATGTTTTCCTATAAAGCAAATTAAATCATTCCTAAATACCTGATCTGATCTTATTTTGCCTGGCATATTCAAATATCTCTCAATATCATGCTGGGGTTTTAGAGTGAATTCAATAAGTATTTGTGGCACAAAAACACATTGTTAGACTAATCTTCAACATGGAAACCTAGATATCCTCAACCAGTATTTATCAGGGAAAACTAATTATCAGATTGCTCTATATATATATATATATATATATATATATATATATCTATATATATATATATATATATATATAATAATAATAAAAGGAACTTTATTGAACCGAACAAAAATTCAATTCAATAGGCTATCGACCGAAGTCCTTCTGCCTAATATATATATATATATATATATTCTCAAATGTATTGGATTTTCTAGAATTAACATACAAGAACTAGAAACAAATGCAACTGCACACAGTTACATGGTAATCTGCTGCGTATTCCGAATCATAAAACTACAAAATATAAAAAGTCGCATTTATACAATGCAATGAATCTGTACAATAAACTACCAGAACAAATCAAGGAAATTACCTCTAACAAAGTGTTTCATGGCAGAGTGAAGCAATTGCTGCTGCAAAAATGTTTTTATAGTTATAAAGAATTCCTAGATAATGATTTACAATGAGCAATCATTTTTTTTGTATGATTACTTTTAATCATATTTTATATATATTTAAAAAAATAAAATTCCAAATATACAAACTGTACCATAGTGGCAAACAAATTATTATTATTACATATGTATAAATATTCATATGAGAATAATTTAAAAAAACATTATTTTATAACTCCAGGTAGGACGTATTGCCGCAGACCATCCTCTGGTCGGTGGACACAAGGGTCCTGTCTTGGATATCGCCTGGTGCCCGCACAATGACAACGTCATCGCCAGCGGGTCTGAAGATTGCGTCGTCAAAGTTTGGCATATACCCGATCATGGCCTTCACAAGACCCTTACCGAACCTGTTGTCAACCTGGTATACCACCAGAGAAGAGTAGGATTGGTCGTGTGGCATCCCACCGCTTTGAATGTTCTGTTGACGGCCGGGAGCGACAATCAGGTGGTGATTTGGAATGTTGGTGAGGATATTTATAGAGAAAAAAAGGGTTGTGAGCAAAGCAAAGCAATTACCATTCCACACTAACACACTGTGTATCTTATTCTTTTGTTGTTATAAAAGGTCACTATCCAAGACAAATTTGGCAATAGTAAGGTTCACAAAAAGTCGTAATGAAAATATTTGTCTTGTACATGTCCATTTTGAACGATTTCCCAAGATTATTTTAATATTTATATTTCTTTCTATCTAAAGTATTTGGTAATTTATATCAGCATTCATAATTTGTAATATCGGATAGGTGTGAGAATTTTCCACTTTGGCTTATGAAATAGAAAACTAATTTATATAAATTTCCATAGGGAAAACTATGACCTGTTCAAAATCCTAATGATATGAACATATCTTTGTTTGACTTCAATGAATCACCTTTTTTAAACAATACTTTGAAATATCATAAAATGGATATATGTAATTGTCTGATGAACTTGTTGACCCTAAAAACACATTAACCTGTTCGCGACGGCGCATGGAAAGCTCGTGCTTACCGCTGGAACGGAGCCGGGACAAACCAGTTTTGTGTGGCGTACGAGTGCGCCTTGACTGGCGCGACTTTGTCAGTATCACAACAGCACTTTAGGAGGGGCAACGTAAAGCCCCTCCTTGTTTACCAGAGTGAACGTGTTGAAAAAGTTCCAAAAGAAAACAGTTTATTGCATTTTTCCAAAACTTGCATTTTCCGACATACACCTTTATCCACTTATGACATCAAGTATAAAAAATAATATGACTACATATCTGAATATACAGAAAAAATCATATTTTATTCAAATTTTTCATGTTAATAACTCACATTTACCATCTACTAATTTATTTATTTATTGTTCTCATTACAAACACCAATTGGTAATCACAAGCAATGGTAGTGGGGAAAGAAATAATATAAAAATATATATCAAAACAAATAATAACAAATATAGCAAAACAAAAATAACAAACAACTATACATACTATACCTAAACTAAGCTAAGTAAAGCAAACACAGTTATTAAATTATTTGTTAAGATCGAATGCAATATCAAGTATCAAGCATATTATTTTCTGATTTCAAGGAACCGGAGAAGCCTTAGTAGAAATAGACTGCCACCCTGACATTGTGTATAGTGCTTGCTTCAACTGGGACGGCTCGAAGCTCTTGACCACATGTAAGGACAAGAAAATTAGGATCATCAATCCCAGAACTGGAGAGGTGGAGTGCGATGCTATTGCACACGAAGGTAATTTTAATAGTCATAAAAAAACTAGATATCAAGTGATTATCACAAGAATCATTTACTAAATATTGAACGCTAATAATTTTCGACCCAAAAACAAGACACCTTTCTCAATGTGCCATGAAGTTAACTTCTTAGAGAGATTAATTGATAATATTAATAATGAAAGGTCTTTATTTTATTTATCTTTGGCGAAGTCCAGCTCATAGCTGCTCCACTCAACCGAGTACCATTAGACATCATAAAAACAATAGTAAAATAAATTCATGAAATTCACATATTAGCATAGAGTAGTATACAAAAAATAGATGGATTCTGTTCAGTAAAAAGACAATAGGAAGACAATAACAGTTGATAGTCCATCAAAAAATAAACATATTTTTCCTTTAAATTTTTACGATAAGTCCTTACTTAATAAGCCGGAAAAAAAATGGACGAATTTTAGGATTTTTTTTTTCTATTTTTCGAATTCTTATTATTATAGGAGAATGGTCTTTGGTACAAAGATGTTTTATGTTTGTTTATCAGATGATTGTGTTTCACTGACTCTAAAAAAACGTTTTTATATTCACAATATTTTGGAGCTGATATACTACCATAGTCAATTGAATTCAAAGCAGTAATTTTGTTTCTAACATTCTGACTCATTCTTTATGATTCTCCAAGATTTTTCCCATCTGCACAAGTCTCATGAATGTTTTTCTCATAATATGTTTTCATCACAGCCTTTCATCCTATAGATTTTTTTCAAATTTTGTATTGTATGGAAAGTACACTTTGTTTTTGTATAATAGGTACTCTTTGAGTTTAATTGCTATCAGATCTTTTTAAGTAAACTAGTGCTTTGAGTATCTTCTGAACTTGTTTGTACGTTTCTGGTAGGATGTATTCTTCTTGAAATGTTTGGCTAGCTTTTCATAATTTTCGCTAATGTTTATAAAATAAATAAATAAATACATTTATTGAATCCTTTTTGATCATACAAAAAAAATGATATAGGATACGTCAGACAACAAGTAGTTTACAAATATTCTGTGCATACAGATACATAAAAATATAACAGTTCCACATATAAATACATCATGTGATTGATTAAAATAATACATAGGAATATAACAGCACCACTAAATGAATATACAAATACACATCATTGATTGAAATACTCATCAGTACTATAGAAACAAACGTTAATCAAGAATTCTTTGAGTTTCATTTTGAAATTATTTTCCCTGTTTAGGTTTTTTATATCTTCAGGTAAGTGATTATAAAATTTTGCCCCCTTATAGGATGGACAGTTTTCATACAGACAAGTTGAGTGTTTCTGAAGCCTTATTAATTCACCTTGCCTGGTGGGATATGAATGAAAGTCACAATTTCGATTGTAACTATGTATTTGTTTTTTAAAAAGTAGAATACATTTGTAAATATAAATGCAGGGTACGCACATTACTTTATTTCCAATGAAGTGTTGCCTACAAGATTCTCTGTATTCTATCCTATATATTAGCCTCATTACCCTCTTCTGCAAGACAAATATTTTGTTAATTTTTGTGGAGCAGCCCCAAACAGCAATATTATAAGAAATATGGGAATATATAATAGCAAAGTAAACATTTAAAAGTTGGGCTTTATTTAGTGTCCAGGTAATTTTGATCAGCTTCTAGATCTTGTGTCACTCTAGGTCTACAATACATAACTTTTTCATTGTTTGCGAATGTTCGTTTATATTATGAAAATTTATAGTTCTGCCACACTACTAATTCTGAAGGAGCAGTAACTTCTGAGATAAAAAGTGCATGGTTAGAGAATGATCACTGATTCTTATAGGGGTAGTCTCATTAAATAATTGAGAGCCGTCAGAAATACAAATATGTTTATAACTGGATACCACTTTGCAGTCAGTAAAATTTAGCAACGGCAATTTAATCATCATTGAAACTTGATAATTTACAGTATTTTTGCATTGGGAGAAATCTCTAAATATAGCATGAACTCCAATAATTTGTATGTTGACAAAGCAAAACAATTTTTTCCGAAAAAAAAAACAGGAATATATGGGTGCGGTTTTACTTCAATATGTCCTCAAAAAACTGTTACAAAAAACTGCTACAAAAAAAATAAACACACATTACTGGAAATACTGATATACCTAATACATTGTAATAATGGCATACAGCCAAAATAAAATATATCTATAATTTAGAATGAATGCATCAATGACTGTTTCCCAAAGTATATGTGATCATTAATGCAGGTACCAGTAGCCCGTTTAGTTTGGCCTAATTTTTTTTTTTAATTCTTTTACCTGATTGATATTATTTGATATGAAGATAGTGTTATTTCTCACGTCTTCAAAGGTTTCGATATTCCTATGAACCATTAACAATTTTTTTGCAGGTTCTAAGGCAACAAGAGCAATATTTTTGAGACATGGCCTAGTTTTCACTACAGGCTTCTCCAAAATGTCTGAGAGGCAATACAGTTTGCGCACTCCCGATTGCTTGGGTGAACCAATCGTTATGGTAGAGCTGGACACTTCCAATGGGGTGATGTTCCCTCTATATGATCCTGATACAAATCTTGTGTACCTGTGTGGCAAAGGCGATTCTGTTATAAGGTATTTGCAATGACAGAATTAATTTATATTTTATTTCATGTTATTCTTACCAATCAGTTTGGATTCAAAAATAATAGTTTAAAAAAACTAAAAAACACGCTTTTATAGAAAACCAGACTAAAAAAATAGAAAATAAGAAAAAAATGTATTTCATTTTAAAAAAAGCGTGGGGTGCATGGTATCGCCTCGGCCAACAATTACCTGTGATCTGAGACATTTCTTACTTTACTGCCCTAGGTGTGTAATGTACTATATAATTATTGGTACCATGCTTTTTTTTAAATAAAATAATTTTTTTTCTACTTTTTTAGTCTGGTTTTCTATAAAAGCGTGTTTTTTTAAACTATTATTTATTTTCAACTTTTTATTTTAGTTTTCTATTAATGCGTGTTTTTAGTTTTTCAAACTATTATTATTATTATTAATTTTTTTTAACTATTATTCTCCAATATTGAATAGAATTGGACCATAATCACAAAACTCGAGGCCATTTTGGAGCCGCCATCTTAAATCCTTCAATTTTGACAAAAGAATCATAATCTCCGACCACAAAAACCCCAATTTTGAAGCGAATCGGACCATAATCACAAAACTCGTACGCCATATTGAATCCGCCATTTTGTTTTTTTTCACACAAAAATTTCTTAATGCATTTTCACCGGAATTATGTACACCTGCCAAATTTCAAATCATTCGGACGTCTGGAAGTGGGTCAAAATCGCGCCCAAAGGAGTCGGTTACAAACAAACAAACATACAAGTGAAGCTAATATAAAGGGTGTAAAAAAAAGGAAAAGTATCATAGATCTTATCTTTACTGGTATGTCAAAGGCTTTCAAGCCTGCCAGCAAATAATTGCAAATTCCAGAAATTCTACCTCAATAATAAAATACGAAGGGTTTACAATAGTCAAGAATGTCTAATCTACAAGATTATTCTACTAATGCATTCTAGGTTACTATTTGTTGTCAATTTGTTCTCCATGAGTATTATTGAAACATGAATTACTGAATATACTGATTTTTTCTTTTCATATAGATAAAATTGATGATAATGGCAATAGCCCTGCAGGCAAACAGTGGTTTGAACATAATGTGTTATTTTTAAATAAAACAAAAACGGAGGTGTGTTTATTTTCAACGTATTACAATTTCTATTGCACTTCTTCTAAAACTATAACTGTGCCGCACTCATAGATGGCACAAGCATAACCTCACCTCTAAAAATGTAATTGTAGTTGGTATATTTTTGAATTATAATGAAATATGAACACATCGGAATATTTATTAAACACATTATCCAGAATAAACTTTTATTCTAACAAAAAAAATTATGGTGTATGTTACATTATTTAAAAAAATTAACCCGTTACCAAAACATGGTACTACACAAGCCTATGAGGCAAATTTGGTAATAGTAAGTGCTGTCCAGCCCTGACCAACTTTTTTTAACTATAAGATGCACCAACTAACTAGTGGTCGACGTCAGCCATTTAGTTGCAGTACTAGTAAAAAATATTTCATCATTTAATCCAACAACAGCTGTTTTTATGGTCAAATAAAAAACCTTTGGTTTATATTGTGGTATTGGTATCATCATCTCCTCTGCATTGTTGCTCTGGCTACTTAAATAAAAACATTGTATATTATCCATTGTCATCTTTAACAAATTGTTTCCTTTCAATTTCATCTAATCATTTGTCAGGAGTCAACGATTCCTCCCTCCACTTCTCAAAGCAAAAAATTGCCCTCTGTAAAAATATTTGCTTGTAAACATTGGCGCACCACATAGTCGAGGCAACCAATCATAGCTGTAGATTCAAGGCCTATTTATCATGACAAAGACAGGTATCCTATTAATTGATGAACTATAATAATAATAATCTTTATTTCAAATAGGCATCCTAATATACAAAAACATTTTTAAAATTGGATGGACAGAGTCACAGTCCAACTTCATAGCAATAAAATGTGTATGCTCGGAATTATCCAAGCATTCAGAGAATAGAAAAAAAATAACAATATTGATTACAAATACTAGATATATATGATATTATAATATCAATGTTAATATGGATGTTGTATCTTCAAATGACTAGTAAGTCCTTTTTTGAATGTCATAATAGATTCACTTTGTTTTATCTCAAGCGGGAGATTATTGTAGTCCAATAGTCCTTTATGGAATAAGGAGTTCATGGATCGTGTATAGTTCAAACGTGGTACATATAAATTAGTATTTCCCCTGGTGGGGTAATTATGAATTTGGTGATGGAAAACAATAAATTGATCAAAATATGAGGGTGCATTACCAGACAGTAACTATGGCTTTCTAGGCTGTGGTAATGCATGTTTTATACATTTACAATGAGTTTTTTATGTTACACACAACATATGTACGAGGGTGGAAAAAATCCGACCCAACAAAGATACAATAAATTTTTTCTTCAAATTTATTTTTATTTTTGTGCATTTTGTCCTTGTAACTCTACACACTTCTCCCAGTGATGCTCCCATCTCTTTAACCCATCCAAGTAGTACTCACGTAATTCTCTGCAAAATAATTGTTTATGAAGGTGATGGCCTCCTTCGAGCGCAACTTTTAGCTCAGGGAATAGAAAAAAGTCGCTTGGGGCTAGATCTGGTGAGTAAGGAGGGTGTTCAAGCAGTTCTAATCGGAATACGTGATCAAAATTGCAATATTGTTATTTTTGTGTGTTGGATATTCAGGTTTCTTGTCTTTTTCAATAGACAAGATCACAAACTCACAAATTTGCTTCATATGTGCTTGGAGTTGAAATATAGTAATAACATATTATGTATGCATAGTTT
This sequence comes from Gonioctena quinquepunctata, assembly GCA_018342105.1. Lineage (NCBI taxonomy): Eukaryota > Metazoa > Arthropoda > Insecta > Coleoptera > Chrysomelidae > Gonioctena > Gonioctena quinquepunctata. The sequence goes on along the minus strand of JAFIRS010000026.1, from coordinate 1,798,001 downwards.
TTCCTAGAAAATATTGTATAATATTCGAATAAATGCTACTCCAAAACTCTCAAATTCAGTGAGACCTTCAAACACAGCGTTATTGCCGCTTCTTTGACGTCATAAGTCCATTGATTTGGCATTTTCCTGAGTTGCCAGTGTTAGTATTTTGCGGAACTTCTGAGGAAATGTTATTCTGTTTCATCCTATGAATGAAACAGAACTTATGATTTATATTGAAATGAAGACAATCATTTGATAGCTGTTCTTGATTTAGTTATTCTTGAATAATATGTATGTATACCAAGTGCTATGTCATTATTTTTTCGGCCTGCTCACATTGTAAAGAAATATTATGAATAACGCTTGGCAACTCTGAAATTATCTTACGGACTCGGCGATCTGTACTTGTAACGTCACATCCTGGCGCGGTTTCCGCAGTGTTCAAACAGAAACATTTCTCTGGTAATTTTTTTTGGAAAAATTACTTTGAAAAAAAAATCCAACCACTTTTTTCATTGTTCTAGACTTGGTGAAATTAGTGATCTCGCCTATTGAGGGAGACAGGAATATCAAAATGGATACGTTAATGAGTCTAATGGGAAATAAAAATAGACCTTCCCCTGTGGCTATTATCATAACAACTTCAAGCACATATAATACTTTTTCCTACAATTCCTTTGTAGGATTTATTATGTGGTATTATTTCATAATTAAATTTATGTTTATTATATTTTATTTCAGTACCCTTTGTTTTTTTTTTTAGGTATTTTGAAATCACTGCAGAACCACCTTTTGTCCACTATATTAATACCTTCCAAACACCCGACCCTCAAAGAGGAATCGGTATGATGCCAAAGAGAGGATGTGATGTCACTACCTGTGAAATCTCAAGGTTTTATAGGCTCAACAATTCGGGCCTGTGCCAAGTAAGTGTTAGTCATAAAAGTATCGATGGGCTTTCTGAATGATAAATTTGCATTACATTTTTTATAAGAAAACAACACCAAAACACATGGTGGTTGTAATAAAATGTCTTATGTCACAAATAAACAATTCTTACCTAAACAACAACAAAATACAACTGCCTCCCAACAATTATATCGCTCTACCATACATTCAAAATCTGTCAGAAAACATTAAACTAATATTAAACAAACAGAACATCCAAGTATGCTTCAAACCACATAACCTGTTAAAAAGATATATCACTCCTCTCAAAAGTCAAATTCCAAAACTAAAAAATTCAAACCTTATATACAGTATTCCATTTGAGTGAGATCTACTCTTATTTATTGTCTTTAGATATCAATCCAAATTGACAACAATGCAATATAAAATAATAGTTATTTTCAACATTACCGCCACCTGGTAACATCAATTGGAACTAATCTAACAGTTGGCACCACTGTAGTAATTTCCAAGTGACACCCATCAGGTGTCGTTGCCTTGAATATAATTGCAGGAATTATTCCTAACCTGACAGTTTCACTTGTCACACCACATAGAGTCATAGAGTACACATTTATATAATTTCAAACAATGTTCATGTGTTTTTATTAACTTTGAACTTCGTTTTATTCCTTGATTTACGTTTTTAATGAATGAATATGTTTAACATCATAGAAACAAATCTCAATAAAGTTGTAAGTAGCATAATGTTTCGCACCTGAATATGTATTACTATTGGTTTTTTCATCTATTGCAGTTTCCCTGATGATGGAAATAAACATTTCCTAAAGCTGGGAAAAACCTTAGAGTTTACTTTTTCATTGCTGCTTACCCCAATATCCCTAGTTTTGTACCTAACTAGTCAACAAATACTACCCACCTATATATATATATATATATATATATATATATATATATATATATATGATAGAGAGGAATATCGAGGGGACTTGTTAAAAACAAAATGGAAGGAATTTAGTGGACATAGCCCTCAGAGAAAAGTGTTAACTGTAGACACGTGTTTCGGGCTCTCGGCCCTCATCAGTACGGTTGGTTGGTTGTTGCCCTGGAATTCCTGGGTCTGCTGACCGAAACCACAAATGTGCGGCTGGCTTTCTGTTTGTTGACTCCGTGGATTGTCGTTTTCTACCAAGTGTTGTTCATCCTTGCACTTCTCCACCGTACTGATGAGGGCCGAGAGCCCGAAACACGTGTCTACGGTTAACACTTTTCTCTGAGGGCTATGTCCACTAAATTCCTATATATATATATAATATATATATATATATATATATATATATATATATATATATATATATATATATATATATATATATATATATATATATATATATATATATATATATATATATATATATATATATATATATATATATATATATATATATATATATATATATATATATATATATATATATATATATATATATATATAATATATATATATATATATATACATATATATATATATATATATATATGTGAAAAGCATTAAATTATAGATAGTGACACCTATAATCTGTGCGGCGAAGCTTAGACCTAATATCGTGGAATTTTAACCGACAGATGCCAGCATAGGCCATCCCACGACACCAATAGTCGTACTCCTAGTGCGTTCAGAGTAACGCAAAACAAATAACTATATGAAGAGAAATTTATTACGAATCCAAGAGAAGTCCGCCATCCGCCAACAGTTGTTTCATGGTTTCCCAATTATCAGGACATCTTGTGGTCTCTTTCAAATTCGTATCCCAAGTTCAAGTTCAAAAGTAATTTATTCAAATATTTCATTTACATGTTCTTAATTCTCGTTTTAAAATTTGTCCTATGTCCCCGCTGTAGAGCTTTCCGCTCTTTTCAGGGACTTCTATATATTTTATTTTCCTAATGTTTACATTTCTGATTTCTATCTAAAATTTTGTTTGTTTGGTTTTGAGAAAATTTGTCCTATGTCCCCGCTGTAGAGCTTTCCGCTCTTTTCAGGGAGTTCTGAAGGAACTTGCAACGGGAAACCGCAGAAAACCGTTGCACATGAATATTTTGTTTCCTTTTGTATTGTATTTCTTATAATTTTTCCTTAATCTACTTGTTGTAATTCTGAAATGAATGTTATGGGTTAGTGGGAGTTTTGGGATTTCGTTTCGTCTGTTTGTCTGTCCGTTTGTTGTTTGTTTTTGTCTGTTTGGAATGCATTTTGTTTTATTTTTCAGAGTGATAATATTTGTTTCTATTGGTTTGCTGATTTTTCTTGATTTTCGGTTCAAGATTCTGAAATTTTCTGATTTTTTACAGATTGCTTCTATTGAGTTTTTGTAGGTTTGAGATTATTGTTTCTTTTTATAAAATGTTGTGGATTCGTTGATTCTGGTTGGTTTTTATTTTTGTTCATTGAGTTTTGCATTCTGTTTTTATTTTTGGTGTGTAAATTTTGATTCTTTTTCTTTACATATGGTTGAATTTGAGATTTTGAAATTTTGAAATTTTGCTTATTGGTGTGTGGTTTTGTTCATTCATGTCAGTTATGTGAGTGGTTTTTGGGATTGGGTGGGGGGTGAAATAATGTGAAATGTTGATTATTTTATTATTATCTGTGTTTCTTCATTGTTGTAAAGTCCTTGGGTTGGGGTTGGATTTTGGGTCGAAGATACGTCCTGGCAGTATCCTCGGTCCGGGGGTGGTCCTGGGTCCTGTGGGAGGGGGGGGGGAAGCTTTTTCCTCCAACATCGATTCTGGGGGGTGTTGTGGGTTCGGTCGGGCTCTACGATGAATGTTGTAGGTTTTATCTGATTTCGAGCGGCGTTTAGTCCAAATGGTTGGCGTATTCATCAGGGAGGTCGTCCGATGTGGTTAGTAATCTGTATGGTAGGAATGGGAATTTTTTCTTCGGCTTGTGACGGAGTCCACGTCGGTCGGGGCCCTAGGGGGACATCAGCGTGGCCTTGGCCGCCTCGTTGCCGCCTCTGATGACTCGGTCGACGTAGCCCTGTCTCAGCTTCTGAAAACGTGTTAAGGTGGGATCAAAATCGATATTGTTGTAAACTTCGTTTGATGGGGATAGTCTGGGGAGGTATTGACAGGTGCGGAGAATTCTTCTTTCAGTTGTTTGAATTGCATATTGTTGTTTTGGGGTTAGGATCACGTATATATTTGCTTTGTAATCTAATATTGGTCTGATGAATGTTTTGTATGTATGGAGTAGGGTTTCTGGGTGGCATCTTCCGAAATGTCCTCCCAGACTTCTCAGAATAGAAGCTCTTTGCCTTACTTTAATAAGTGTTTTGTCGAGGTCGGTTTGCCAGTTGAGAGTAAGCGTGAGTGTAACTCCCAAATAGCAGACTTCGTCTAGCATTTCGAGCCTCTCTCCTAAGAGTGTGAGATTGATTTCGTCTGATTTTTGGGATGGTTTTCGGGAGTTGTTTGGATGTTTGAAGAGGATGGTTTGAGTTTTGTTGGGATTTAGTTTGACCCTCCACATGCTGCACCAATTCGTAAATTCATCCAGCATGTTTTGGGCCCTTCTATTTAGGGTTTGTGTGTTTGGGGCTGATACATACAAAACAGTATCGTCTGCATATTGAATAATTTCGTGAGTTTTGGGTATATCATGTAAGTACAACGAAAAAAGAATTGGGGATAGGATTGAGCCTTGGGGGACACCTGCCTGGGGGGTTATGGGGGGGTCTGACAGCTCTGTCCCGATCTTCACTCGAGTTCTTCTATTTCCTATATATAAGTTTATTCAGCAATAGAAATAGGAATACAGTAGAAATAGAAATACAGTAGTTCAGTAATTTGACAAAAATCAACTCTATTCTACAATAATATATCTATAAAATCTATTTAGACAATTTGACCTTAACTATTACTGGAATTTGGCGCACTATGGTATTCTAAGATACTGTGTGTGCGACTCTTCTGTTTGTAGAATTGTTTCTGAGGTACTGACTATGTCAATGTTTACATAGGCACAATATATTACATTAGTTGAGAAAGGAAAAGTAGTTTGATGTGTGTAATTTATTTTAAGTGAAGTGAACATTAGGTAGCTTATTTTATTTATTTATTTTTTATTTTTTTCATTCAAGGTAAATAAGGGTGAAGTTTGTTTGTATAATCCATTTTATAATGTCTTTTTTAATTTTATTATATGGCATTAAAAAAGACATTATAAATAAATATGATGTTAATAATCTGATAAAGGGTTCTAGTAAATTTATTTCAATTAGTTTTTTGATAAGTCCGGCATGCCAGACCTTATCGAAAGCTTTTTGTATGTCAAGGAAGATTGCGACAGTGCAGTGTCCGGAGTTTAGGCTTCTCTCTACATCCGTTGTGAGTCCGATTAACGCATTTTGAGTGGAATGTTCGGCTCTGAAACCATGTTGGAAAGGGGGGAGAATGTTGTTAATTTTGAAGTGTTCCATGATTCTTAATTTCAAAATTAGTTCAAATACCTTTCCAGGCACGTTAATTAAACTAATTGGCCTGTATGAATCTAATTTTGTTGGATCTTTGCCAGGTTTGGGAATCATGACTGTATTCGCACATTTCCAAGATCTCGGAAAGTATGCGAATTCCAGGCATGCGTTCATGAGGAGGACTAATATTGGATAAATTGTGTTTGGAAGTCTTTTCATGGTTTTTCTGTTTATTGAGTCAGGCCCTGGAGCGGTGTTTTTGCCTCTGTGAATGGTGATTTCGATATCTAGATCAGAAATCGGCGTTCTCAGAGGGCAATCTGGATTTGTGGGTGATTGGCCGGGATGTGCCCTAGCAAAGTTACAAATTTCTTGTTGTGTTTGGTCGAAAAATTGTTCGTTAAATGATTCGTGAGTCGGTATTGTGTATGTTTCCGAGAGTTGATTTTTGAATGCGTTTGCTTTTTCTAAATTTCCAGTTATTATGTCATCGTTTATTTTTAAATGGGAGTATGTTTTTTTGTATTTGCCTGAAATTCTTTTTAGTGTGTGCCAAAATTCGCTCCCATTTCTGTAGTCTAAACCCAGAGTGGTTTCTATCCATTTTATTTCTCTATGTTGTTTTATTAATAATCTAATTTGTGCATTTAATCGATTCCACTCTGTTTTTAGCGCCGGGTCTCGTGAGTTTGTGTATTGTCTATATAATTTTCTTTTAAATTTTATTTTTTCTATAATATTTTTTGGAAGTGTTTGTTGGTTTGTTTTTATTGTCGATAGGGGGGTGGCGGATTCAGCGGCTTCAGAAATTATATTTTCTATGGCCGTTACAGTGCTATCAATATTTTCTATGGAGTTTAAGGGAAGGAATTGTTTCGTTTATTTAAATTTAAATTTTAATATTCGTTAGGGGGGTGGCGGTTTCAGCAGTGTTAATACCTACCGGCAAGTAAGAACATGTGAAAAGCATCAAATTATAGATAGTGACACCTATAATCTGTGCGGCGAAGCTTAGACCTAATATCGTGGAATTTTAATGGCTCGAAATTTCGTGCACATCAATAGGTTGGCCTATGCTGGCATCTGTCGGTGACCTATTAATGTGCACGAAATTTCGTGCCATTAAAATTCCTGGCCTGTTGATTAAAGGCAAAAGGCACTAAGGAAATCGTTTCAATTTTAAATGTGTTTTTTAAGAATATGTGTTTAATATATATTTTTAGGTTACTTAGCTATATTTGTAATGTGATTTGTATACCTTTTCTATTTTCTATGACATGTCTAAACAAATTATGTGTGTTTGTTTTCAAGTGTACATAATATTGTAACATAAAGACCAATAAATTCTTATCTTATCTTATCATCGCCGCACAGATTATAGGTGTCACTATCTATAATTTGATGCTTTTCACATTTTCGTACTTGCCGGTAGGTATTAATACTGCGAGTACGAATTTGAAAGAGACCACAAGATGTCCTGATGATTGGGAAACCATGAAACAGCTGTTGGCGGATGGTGGACTCTCTTAGATTCGTAACAAATTTCTCTTTATCTATATATATATATATATATATATATATATATATAATATAAAGAACTTTATTTCCAAATAGGCAAGCCTAATATAAACATAATTAATGTACTTTATCTACACATAATACATAGAAATCAAAAATAAATTAGTCTATTTTAACAAAAATTACAGAAAATAACAAAAAAAAATAACATAAACTATATCGCACACATTCTCTGTATGATACAATTTTACATATTTTACATATTTATTTACATATTCATTTAAAAACAAAGTCTTAGTTATTAATATATTTTAAGTATAAATTTGTTTTTTAATTCAGTTTGTCGTTATAAATGTTATCAAGTCCCTCTTGAATATACCGATAGAAGTAGAATTTTTTATATTATTTGGCAGTTTATTAAAACTATCCAGACCCTTGAAAAATAGTGAGTTCATACTGCTTCGTGAATTTGTCCTAGGGATGTGAAAATTGGTGTTAGATCTGGTATTATGGTGATGTACTTCACTATTTGTGATTAAGAGGTTTTCTAAGTATATTGGTTGCAATTTGTTTATTATTTTAAATATGAATATCATAGTTTGCTAGTAAAGTCGTTGCGAGACAGTAAGCCACCTTAAACTACAGAGCATATCTTGTATAGGTGTCATTCTATTGCAGTGTAATATTATTCGCATTCCACGATTCTGTAATTTTTGTAATTGATTTAATTTATTCTGATTCAAGAGATATAAGAGAGTCCCGCAGAAGTCATAATGAGGTTTTATTATACAATTATAGCACGTTATTTTGGCATACATTGATAATAAAGATGACACTCTGGAGAAAAAATACAGTTTCTTTGATATTTTACTTATTACATAGTCAGCATGATCATTCAAAGAAATTGTGTTATCTACAATAAACATTAGATACTTAATTTTACTCACCATTTCTACATCATTTTCGTTTATTTTAATTTTGACTGTATTTCTCCCAATGTTATTTTGTTTATACCTTGTTGTAATGATCATCGCCTTAGTTTTAGTGATATTAAGTTTCAGTTTATTTGTTCCAAGGTACAACTCAATATTTTTCAATGAATTATTCATCTTTTCCACAGCGACTTGCAAGGTTTTATCGTAGGTATATATTAATGTGTCATCTGCAAATAAGTTTAACACGTGATCACCATCTACGTAATTGATATCATTTATATAAATTAAAAAAGTAAAGGTCCCAATACACTACCTTGTGGAACTCCAAGATCATTTAATAACTTTTGTGAATATCCCCTATTAATTTTTGTTATTTGACACTGAGGTAACTTTCCATCCACTTCAATACCACATCACCAATACCATAATATTTGAGCTTTTGGATTAATATATTTCTGTCTATTGTTTCGAATGCCCTCTTTAAATCCAAAAATGTACAAACAACGTAATTATCTTTATCAATTTTTTTCTTCCAATTTGTTATTGTAAACTGTAAGGCAGACTCACACGAATGTTTTTTTCTGAAGCCTAACTGACAACCTAAGAATAACCCGTTTTCATCAAAATATTTGTTGAGTTCCTCATACACTGCTAGCTCCAAGACTTTTTCAAGGGTTGGAAGAGTATTGATAGGACGAAAATTGCATGGTTCATATATATATATATATATATATTAATTTCATGTCTATCCACTATAGAAATACTCTAACAAAATGACAATTAGTTTAAATGCAAATATCTGGAAATTTACCAAAAAAAATACACATTGAAATTTTTTACTTATATAATTAATATAATGGAAATTATACAGGATAACTATTCAAGTAAATAATACTTGTAATCTACAGGTAATAACCATGACAGTACCAAGAAAATCGGAACTGTTCCAAGAAGACTTATACCCTGATACGATAGGAGATACAGCAGCACAATCGGCAGACGAATGGGTAGGAGGACAAGATTCCGAACCCATTCTTATTTCTCTGAAAGATGGATACAAACCTCCTGAATCAAAATCTTCCTTATCTGTACACAAGAGAAGTAATGTTTTGGACAAAATGCCACCCAAAGGAGGAAAATCGCCTACCACCCAAGCCTCTCCTGTTTCGGTGAGTTATGTAGTTCGATAAATTTGGAAATCTAGATTAAAGAAAAAATTATTGAAATTTACCATAGTTTTTTCATAATTTCTAGGAAACATTTAAATCCTTATTTTATCTGTATAAAAAAAATATTTAAACTTAACTTAACATTATGGTGGCTTGAAAGTAGATCAATCAAATTATATTCCTTTCAAATGATTAGCTTCTGTTTTCACTATGAAAGTGAAACTCAAAATACGGGTTCAAGGATGAGGAGGATATTAAAAATAATTATGGGGGGTGCTTTAAAATTACCGATAAATTTTTAGAAATTTATGTTTTCTTAAAACTTCAAGAGTCCAAAGGACGAGTGAAATTTGTAAAGAATTCACGCATGAGTGAAAAAAATTCCCCTTGATTTTAAAGCACGTATTCAGAAGAATATTTCACGAATTCAGAAACATAACTTTACTTACTAAAAATCTAATTATGTATTTTTAGTAAGTAATAAAACTTGAAATTATAATAATATGCAGTTATCAACAATACTATTTAGTTAATTTTACTAACTAGAAAACATTATAATCCTAATATGAAAATCATTTATTTGTTAAATAATAATTAAAAGTGCAATTATGATAATTATTAATATTTTGTCTTCCTGAATTGATGGATTGGTTGGAGATGGTGGATGTCACAATAGGGTTTATGCTGTTGATAGGTTGCGGAATATCCTATAACTGGTAACTGCAATTAGGGTTGTCACTCATTTTTTCAATAGGTTGCAGAATCTCCGGTAACGGATGATTGCAACTAAGGGTGTCTCTCATTTTTCAATAATTTCTTTGTGGTGTTCTTCATCCGTGTTTAGGTAGCTTAAAATTGAATTTGCACTCGAATGGCCGGTGATTTTTATCAAGTTTTGTTCAGAGACTCCGCTTTTCGCTAGTTTTGATACAGCCGTGGCTCTTAAAGAGTGGTTGGTATTTTTTTTTTGTTGGTAGTGTCGAGTTATATTTTTAATGCTTGTTTGTTGGTCCATTTAGAGATTTCATTTGGACCTACAGGGCTGTTTTTAAACCATGGTCTTCCAGTTGGCCAATATGGATTCACAGTTAGAAATAGCCGTTTGACTGTGACATTTCCCCGTTTTTCAATGAGTTTTAAAAACAATCTCACTGGCCAAAGTGGCACCCTTGTGTGGTTTTTGTTAATATCGGATATATATTCGATCCGTCCCGATTTTGCACCATTTAATTGGTCTTCTTCCTTGAAAAATCCGATCTCCGCCCGTGAGCCTTTCCTCGCCTCCAAGCAAGTTCATATAATAGTATAAAATAGTATACTACACTACAACGGCAGGAAGTTAAAATTTCCTGCAATGCGTGTAATCCCATCTATCTCGCTTTACAAGAAAAATATTTGCTCCTGGTTTACAGAGGGCGTGGTCTGTCAATGTCACCGAAGGCTTTCTACTTCAAAATAGATGGAGAAAGTATGTACTTTCGACTGAGGTATAAAGAAAAATACCTTTTTTTGTAACCCTTCTGGAGTTTCTTCGTCACATATTTGAACAAGTCTTTCTAGATTATTAAGAGTACGAAATGATGAACTATTATTTCTCTTTTCTTCCTTGACCTGAAGTTGTCTCCTCTTAGCATTTTTGGCTCGCGAGCTGACTTGAATTCAATTTGTTCAAACGGGTTAATTTTAATGTCATTAAAATATTTTTCAATTAAAAACTATGCCGTTCTGTTCCATATAGTTTTTACAGTATATTCCTTGTATTCCTCTTCATTTTATTTCTGCATATTGAATGCCCAGCTTTTTAAAATAGAAGCGAGCTAAACTACTGGCGTATCTCGATCCAAAATATAACTTTTATGTTCACAAAACGATATGAATTGCCTCCAAATATACGTCTTACTGTTTGCAGCATTTTTTGGCTCACTTAGTAGGATATTATTTCGTCATCGAAAATATCTCCAAAACGTTTCATTTTGATAATAACTTTGAAATCTATCAAAACTTGTCAACAAAGTGACACTGACAAACAAATATTTGTATTGCCATACTGGTTGCTCTGAAGACAAGGTATTATCGATATGTATTACGCTGTGGCTTTTCGAAAATTCCACTGCCCTTATGGGATTTTTTGTACATGAGTGGAACATTCATTAGTATTCTGCTACACTGAATCCTCACATTGAATAAAATAATTTAAAAAAATACTTTTTTAAAGACAAGCTTTTATTCAAATGCGCTAAAAGGTAAAAAATAATTGCTTTGGATGTGAGACGTAGGTTATTCTGTGAGTTATAGATTCAAAACCTTGTCGCTTTTGTATTCGAACTGAAAACTTTACGCGACAAGCTTTTGAATCTAAAACTCACGGAATAACCTACGTCGCACAACCAAAGCAATAATTTTTTACTTTTTAGCGCATTTTGAATAAAAGCTTGTTTTTAAAAAAGTTTTCTTTATTAATTATTTTATATTGGGCTTTTTAGTAAGTACGCCTTAATCTATGCATTTTTGTTAATGCATCGTCATTATGAGGCCTTGTAAGTTCTGAGCTATCTAGTTCTTCAATGAGGAGGCCATCTAAAGAATAACTTGTCGGCCATCCTCGAGCTATCATCTTAAATTTATGAATTCTGACAAAAACTCAATAATCTTCAACTAAATTAATAATCTCCAACCCCAACATTCCAATTTTGAATAGAAACGGTCCATTATCACAAAACTTGTCCACCATCTTGGGCCCCATCTTGAATTTACGAGTTTTGACAATAAATTCATAATATCTGTCCCCGAAAACCCCCCACATACCAATTTTGAATAGAATCCGACCATAATCACAGAGATCGTCGGCCATCTTGGAGCCGCCATTTTTATTTTAGTAATTTTGACAAAAAATTCATAATCTTCGACCCCGAAAACCCCCACTACCAATTTTGAGTCGAATCGGACCCTAAATACAAATCTCGTCCGCCATCTTAGAGCCGCCATTTTGTTTTTTCTCTAACAAAAATTCCATAATGCACTGTCACGGGCACTATGCCACCTTCCAAATTTTTCGTTAATCGGGCACCTACAAGTGGGTCAAATTTAACTTGCAAGATTTGATTACAGACATACAGACAGACACCGGAACAGGTGAAACACATTTGATAAAACTCAACTCCAATTATTCTATTAAATTTTTGTCCTTCCTTTCAGTTGTGTACATCAGTGTTATTAGGAATTTGGGGTCCGTGACTATTAAAAATATAATTATTGCCCGTTTATTTCCATTTCACAAAACAACACAATAATTCACTACAACAATTGAATGAACCAATCACAATTCACTGTCAAAATACCGTGCGGGACACTTTTTGAAAATTGTCTATACTCCAACTGATAAAAAAACTATTTGCCAAAAATCAGATGTGGAAATCTCGAACAAAAATTGTTTCCTGATACCTACAAAAGGATATTTTATCATATTTTATTTTCATTCATGATTGTATTTTCAGATGTCTTTCATTGGAACTTTCCACATATTGAAAGAATAGTTCTGAAACAGAGTTTTTTCACTCACCAGAAATATCTTTCGTAGCATAAATTCCTAGTGCAGTTCATAGCCGAAGAAGAAATCGATCTTGAAACACTTTACCTACTATATAAAAGACATCTGAAAATACAAACATGAATTAAAACAAAATGTGATAAAAAAATCCTTCTTTATCTGAAAGCAATGTATTTTTGAGATTTCCACGTCTAAAACAGTTTTAGCAAATTTTCAATTTTTTATTTGAAGTGGAGATACTTAATCAAAAATTTATTTTTGTTTTAAAATGTTCTCAGTTTGTATTCAATGTGTATTTGGATGAGAAATTGGTAATGAAACACTTTTTATAATATTTTTACTTTATGCTGGTCAGTATAAATGATATATAATACATTTTAATTTTACTCCACTATCATATTTTGACTTACGATCATTTCCAAACAAGTCATGATTTGTTGGGTTTTCATATTCTTCGTGATTGATCTCAGTTTGTATCTGCCTTTAAAAGGTAAATTATTCTTGCCTTGGTTGGGATCAAATATGTGATTTTTCATGCTGTAATTACCCTGAAAAATAAAAATAGTATAATACATCAGTTAGGTATTGACTGACATGTTCCTTCATGAAAATTATCTTGAATTTCTTGAATATTACCGTAACTATATAATAAAATTGAATCTTGATTCTTTGCAAGCTCAAAACGTGAGAACGGCTGGACCGATTTTGCAAATTTTTTTTAAAAGGATGGTTGATACGAAAAAAATTAGGAAAGTTGCTCGTAAATTGAAAAGTTCGTGTATATAAGAAATTTGGCAGAAGAAAAAGACTATTGAGTCATTTATTACCAAAGAGGAAATACCTCAGCTGTTACACCAAGCAGAAGGTCACAGGAACAAATCCCGGTCAGGGTAATTTTTTTTTGATTTTATAAAAACAACGGTTGGACCGAATCAGAATCAGAAATGCTTTATTGTCATAGAACATTAATTGTGTCGACAAAGCTTACCTAAAACTAAGACATAGCATAAGATACATACAAACAAACAAGGTAGTACTAACTCATCACATTATAAAATTTAAAAACAACAATTTAAAAACAAAATGCAAAAACAATACATGCGTTTTATATATAAAAAAAATTTATTTATTTTCAGAGAACATAAGTCCAGTCGAAGGCTACATTTAAATCATAGTATAAAATAACATATATACATATCAAATCTGCAAAGCAGAACCACAAAATAGATTTTGAAGGCAATAAATACAATATAATGCAATGAAATACACTAAAAATCAAGAAAATTAAAGGAAAATTTATGAATAAGCTGTGAAGCTGTCAGTGAGGAATTCGTTTAAATTGTAATAGGCCTTCGCAGTAGCACTTTCACCTCTTTACGAAACTTTTCGTTTCCATTTATTTTTCTGAAGGAAAGAGGAAGGTGATTGAATAGCTTCTTCCCATTGTAATGAATCGAGTTTTTGATTTGTGTTATCGAGGGGATAGGAAGAGTGATATTATGCGAAAGGCGAGTCACGTGGTTGGACTCTGACATAATGGTATCCTTGTGTTTTTTGTGCAGCAAGCTGACAGTTTCCAGAATGAAAAGGCAGGCTAATGGCAAAATTCCTTGTGATATAAAAAGCGGTCTACACGAATCTCGCACTCCTGCTCGAGATACAAGTCTGAGAGCCCTTTTTTGTATTTTAAATACAGCATTTGTTAAATACTCGGAGCTTGCACCCCAGAAACATATTCCATAACGCAAGTATTTCTTGCCGACTGAATGTCAAGAGTCTTGGAAACCACTCTTATCGCATAGCAACTTGAGGACAGTTTTTTGCATAATCTGTTAATGTGATTTTCAAATTCAATATATAGTCCTAAAAATTTATTCTCTTGCTTTGAGTTAACAATTTGTCCATTTAGAGAGACTTGGTCTATATTACATTTAAATGTTAGGAGATTTGTTTTGGAGACATTGAAAGTTAATAGATTTGCATCACACCAACTTTTGACTACTTTTAGATAATTTTCTATATTGTTTTGTAAAGTAAGCATGTTGTTATTATGCCACAGTATAGACGTATCATCCGCAAAAATAGTGAACTTTCCCTGAATTGATATGTCGGCCAAATCGTTTATATATATTACAAAGAGTAATGGGCCGAGAACAGACCCTTGAGGGACTCCGCATTTTACTTCCATTCCAACAGACTTACTACTATTCAAAGTTACCATCTGTACCCGACCAGATAGGTACGATTCGAACCATTTTAAAATGTTCCCCCTAATCCCATAAATTTCGAGTTTTTGCAGTAGAATTTTGTAATTTACGCAATCGAATGCCTTCGACAAGTCGCAGAATACTGTTGCTGCAAATTGACCATGGTTCAATTGAAGGTAGAGTTCATCAAGAAGGGCAAACATTGCATCGTTTGTGCTATTTGAGGTCCGAAAACCGAACTGTTTGGAATGAAGAATTTTATTCATTTCTAAAAAGTTCAGAATCTTTTTTTTTATTAATTTTTCAAATTTTTTTGCCAAAGTTGGTAGTAATGAAATAGGTCTGAAATTTGCTGGTAAATTAAGATCACCTCCCTTGAACAATGGAATGACCTCAGCAACTTTCAAATAAGATGGAAAATTTCCGTTCAATACTGCTGTATTGATAGATTCCGCCAAAATATCTAATGCCTTGTCAGGTAATTTCAAAAATATTTTTAATGAAATATCCCAACCTGATGAGTTTTTATTTTTCAATTCAGAAAGAATTTCTTTTATTTCATTTGCAGAGGTTGGTAGGTAACTAAACAAATTTGCTATAGCGATATGCTTCAGGTATTGAAGAGGTTGTGTTTCAGGTGTTATTTGCTCAGTTAGTTTGTTGGCTATGGAACAGTAAAAGGTATTTAATTCTTCAGGCTTTAATTCACTTTTGGTGGGGGCAATATTGTTCTTGCCTTTCAATTCGTTTACTATTTTCCAGGTTTCTGTCTGCTTGCTGCCGATTTGCTTAATTGTTTTTTTGAATGTTCGTAATACTCCGTTTAAGGTTTTTAGGGAAAGAAAGTATTTTTAGAAGTTATTGGAAATTTCTTTGCCCTGGAAAAGTTTTCAGGAACATGTAATAAAAATGAATGTCTGTTTGTGTTGCTAAGCAATTTGGCTAATTTTTTTTTCGGGAAATTTGGATAACGAACAGAAGAACGGGATAACGGAAAAACGGGATAATTGGAAAACGGAAAAACGGGATAATTGGAAAACAGGATAACGAGACAACGGGAAAACAGAAAAACTGGAAAATGGGATAACGGGATAACTCGGTAATGGGAGGATAGATGTAGATGTGTACAAAGGGTGGCCATATGGCCTATTTCCATTGCGACCTTTGCAGATCTATTGTGGTTCCCTTGGTATTTGGATGACTTGCGTGAGCTTCGTCCTTTTTAGTATGTTTAGGATCCCTGATGGGAGGATAAAATTATGTGTTAAAAATTTTTGGCCAACAGCCATTTTTATTGCTTATCTATTAAGAATATTTCTTAGAATTCCAATTAATACATTAAAAAAGATTATAAATACCTGCCACGAACATTAAAAAAACCATAAAAAGAAGCAAGCTTCTCTACATTTTCTCTTATAGTGTTTGTCTTTGAAGAATGCATCACATATCAAAAGTTGATTTACCAATAAAATTTCCGAACTTTGATTGTTTAAAACCTTATTCGTTTGGCCAACGGCTGAGCAGCTATTGCTGTCAAATGTTATGTTGCACATAATGTTGTCATTTCCAACATATGGTCGTTATCCAAGAAATATCCTTTATGGTTAAGCACAAAAGATAGCAATATGCTGAAAATGCTTGGGTTCATTAAAATGATTATATACAAAAATATCTAATTTTAATTTTTCGATTAGAAACATAAGTTATTCTCAAAAATATCTTCTGAAAAGTAATCTAATGTACCCCAATGACAAAACTTACAGCAGGGATAGGACATCTATCAGGATGCTTCACTCCTAAGGACTTCATAAAGCCAGACCAATAATGTTTATAGTTTTTTAGGAAAAAGTTACATGCATCAGGAATCATTGGTATAAAGGGCATTTTTCGCCAACCTTCATTTGTCCATTTTTCTAGTTCGAGTATACCCTGAAATGTAATAGAATGTAATCAAACAAGATCATGCTCAAACTGGGCGAGCCAAAATAACCGGTAAAGTAATAAAGAACTGGTTCGCATGAGCCCTTGCCAATAACTATACAAAACATGCTTTAAAAATTAATAATACAAAAAAATCGTTATTTTTGTGCAACTAAAATATTTGGAATCAAACATATTTTTTTGTAGTTTTTGACTAACAAATGAATTCATATTGGAGTAAAAATTGGTTTTTCGTGCCAATTCTGCTTTGGCTACCATTAATTCCGAACTTGACAACCAATCTTGACAACCGATCCTGGGGCTTAACACTTTAAGCCCCACATGGCATTTAACTGATGCCTCATTTCAACATACCCTTGAGACACCGAGGTATCAAGTTAATGACACACAGCAACATTTAGTTGAAGGCCGGGTGGGTGCTATGTAACCACATGCTTCAATGTTAACGTTATGGCAAATAAAAACGCCTGGTCCCGAGTATATCGCTGTTTGCGGGTTGGAAAAATTTCAATATACAAAAAAGTTACATCCATTTTTATGGTTAATTACATAATTTTAACAGATAATCATTTATTATCAGAAGTTACAATAATTGATTGAATAATGCAATCATCGTGACAACTAAATATTGTTGTAGCATCGTGAATTTTAGAAAAACAAGAAACACTACATTGGAGAAATGCTGTCCAAATGGTTGTAATTTTTTGTCCAATGCCTCATTTTTTTTTAAATCAGCTCTCCAAATTGTTTTTTTGCTAAAATTCAATGGTATTGACAATTGATAAAATCATTGCTTAAAAAAAAAGTCTGGTCCCAACAAAACTATTTTTTCTCGCTCATGCAGGGCCTTAACTTGTTAATATCTTTCCCAATCTCAAAATGAAAGAAAAAAAAAAATGCGAGTGCTTGATCACTCTGTGGAACGGTGACCGGTAGTGTACCAAATATTTGGAAAAACCCACTCTAATTTCATGTCTCCTGTCTATTGTGGTTAAACTTTGTTTACAAGATTTAGCTTCTTGTACTATTCTTAAATATGAATCAATTCGTGTAATAGCTCTATTTTTGGCGAGATATGTCTCCTTTTAAATGTGCTCTTTATCTCAAAAAATTTAAGTAGAAAACTGAAAACCAAACCATTCTATTGGCTCTGGAGATAGATAATTCGTCCATGTTCTTATATAATTAGTTAAAGATTATACAATTTTATATTTTGAATTAGGCAGGTACCTCCCAATTATTAATGCGATTTCTATTGATAACACACATATTTTAATTGGTAATTATCAACCACCCCCAACAGTATAAAAAAGAACCTATGTTGTGATGGGAAGTTGATTGTTTGTATGTTTTTTATTTTCATATTTTAATTGTATATGAGTGTTTCATTTCTTTACAGTTTTCTTCATTATTCCAGTATGTTTCTCAAAAACAATGGCATGGCAAAAGTCGTCAATAATCAATTTTTCTTATATTCCAAGTTTTCTTTGCCAAAATGAATATTCACACAAAGGGAAAATAACGTCTGTGAATATATAAGTGAAGGAAAATTGTGGCATTTCAGGACACATTTTTAAATTCCAGAAAAACCTATCTTTGAGCAGGAATCGAACCTGCGACCTCTAGATTTCTAATCTATGCTCTTACCAACTGAACTAGCGAAGAAACAAGTTCCATCTGTGTTTCGAGATACCGCTTTCTTCTTCAATTTAATGTTAGTTGTTAGAATAGGTTATAAAGGTAGAAGAATCTCGTGCAGTGGAATTTAAAAATTTGTCTGAAATGTCACGATTTTCCTTCACTTAATGAATATTCACATTGGCTTTTATCAAAACAAGAACAGAATGACTCATCAAGAATGTACATTCATTTTCTTTAGGTTATTGAGTTACTGAATTTTTTCTTCTTCTATTGGACCGAATGGAGGTATTAGGAGTTAAAAATGTACACTCCAGTTCATTATACGTTTTTAGGGTTCTGTACCATCAAAATAAAAATTAAATCAGGCTAACTCACGTTTTAATCTGTCTGCCACATTCGAATATTTTCTTTCCAATAGTAGAAATTCAAAGAAATATTTACTTGAAACATCCGAAGAGGACAAGTCTGATACTTGGAAATGTCTATTCTATCGTAGTCTCCAATGGACTACATAAGTCTAATGTCAAGAGTTGGTGCAGCTTAGCAAACAATTCAGGCATTTTCACCTTTTTTAATGATTTTATCATCATTGTTGAGGAATTCATTTATAGAGGATAGCTTTAAAGCATTCTATTGAAGCCATTCTATATCTGAAATCTAATGATGAGTAAATATATTTCATTTGAAAAAATAACATAACCTCGACAAACATAACAATTCTAGAATTTTCATTAAAAATCTCACCTACCTGGCTGACATCTAATAAAAAATGATCACGATTATCCTTATTACCAACCGAAGCAGATACAATAAACCTATAAATATTATCTTGTGGCGTTTTAACATGTAAAATCGATTTGCTTGGAAAGGATTGTTAAGCTCAGCCTACTTGTGACGTCAGACACAATGGGCGGAGCTTAAGTTGAATGTACATAAGAAATTTAATTTTTTAGTTTATTCGCGATTGTGTTATAAATAAGGGTGGAATTATCAATATTTGTTATAGTGAGGCCAAATTTAGGAATTCCCATAATATTTTATAGAGAAGTAAGGGTTATAATATATTTATGGATTATTTAAGATAGTTGATGTTATGTCATTGTTTTGTTCAAATTCAAAAATAAGTCAATTTAAGACTAAGCTACTTTTACTGGTTTTTTTTTGTTTTGGAGCATTTTAAGTGTGGCAGTGTGGTGACATTTTAACCCCCTGGGGAACGAACAATTAGCAGAGGTGAAATCGGCTGATTTACTCAGTGTGATATACAATATAAACATGTTCATTATATGTTTTATCTTTCATGCTAGCATGTATTTTTCCTCTGATAATCATCCAATCAGCATACAATTTTGCAATGGTTGGATTCCAATGCATTTTCTCCTTTTTTAATTATTTTATTGTCATTTTCCAGGAACTGATTCTGAATTCATTCTAAGCTAGAATTTGGAAAAAAACAAAATATTTAAGCAAAACATACAGAATAACAATCAAAGAATGACATAACCCCAACTCTTCAAAATAAGCCTTAAATATAATGGGAATTCTTAAATTTGGCTTTACTTTAACAAAATATTAGTATATCCACTCTTATTTATAACACAATCAAAAATAAACTGAAAAATAAAAATTCCGTATGGGCATTCAACATGTATTTGCATTTTCGATGGAAAGGTTCGTAAGCTCCCCTCTTTTGTGACGTCAGACTTAGGTAGTCCATTAAATAACAGACTAGATGAGTAACAAAGCACCCTGGCTAAAGAACTTGTTTGTATGTAAAATAAGCAATAGCCAATACACTCGATGGGTAAATTAACCATAATTAATTATTAGTCCAATCTTTTTTTGAGATACCTTGTATATCCAATTGAATAATTATATCCTAATTCTCTGGGAAGTCAAATTTTGATTGTTTCTTCGAGCTTGGTGGTTTGATTTCAGTTTTTCACAAATAACTCCAAAAATGGTGGTATAAGCTTTGTAGAAGGTTATGAGTTTTTCTGAAGTATGATCAGGATAAGAGATTTAGAGAAAATAGTTTCGTGAAAAATTTCAACTTTTATCATCCATCAGTTGTCTAATGACATTCAAAATATGCCCAAATTTCAGTTTTTGTCATCCATTAGTTGTCGAATTATAAATTGAAACTGAAACTTTTGAAGGATCTTCCGTGCCCCATATCTCACCAAAAAGCATTTTTCAACCAATGATCACATATATTTTTTGTTCTAAATTAACATAAAGAATTGATATAAGGAGTTTGTCAGTCTTAATATTATTCACCCTGTTGTCATCATTGTCAATTGACAAAATCATTAAATTCAATAGGAAAACATCTATTTGGTATTCCAAAGTAGAAATTTGACCGCACTGCACTTTGAATGTTTTTAAGGTTTCATTTAAATGTTTATTCAATTCAATCATAATATTTTTCAATGCTTTGTCGTAATCTAGGGGCAGTACTGTTCCTCTATTATATTGGCGACACACACACATGAAAGTTTGTTTTATGTTCATTTGCATTATTTTAATAGTTGAAAGCGAAAGTTACTTAATTTTTACAACAGATATGTTATCAAAAGAGTCTTAGACCCGCCTGACTATCTCGCTATATAAAGTGTAAAAATATTACCACACTTTAACGTAGATGAGTAATGTTTTTATGTACCTACCTTTTTGTAAATGCTACCTGTAAAAGGGCCCCGCTTTTAAGCTAGCAAGTATGCATACATTTTTAACTACCTCTCACACTATTCATACTCAAATTTTCAACTTTTCTAAAATGACGTAGGTTTGCGGTCTCCAGGATCTTACTCTCATAGTATTGCATGGTATAATGACAATTAAATGTGATGAATAGAAAACGTCAACTGTCAATGGGAAAAATATTGAAAAAAATTAATGATTATATCGTTTTTTGGGCATATTTTTTTCAGTGTAATTCAGTGCTAGAGTTTATTGCTCACATAATATACAGTTACAACATATGTTTAAAAACTATGGAAATAATAAGTTGCATTTAATTTTTTCTTTTGCACCTAAGTGTATAACACTTGTATGTGCACGTATCGCTCAACTAGAATATTGTAATTTAACATATAGGTCGAGTATCTGGTTATAAGTGTTTGTTTGGTTTTATAATTATAATATATTCTAATGTGTATATGATAATCGGTAACATAAATAATTAACCTAAAATTTGTTGAGTATCTCTCAAGCTTACAAATTGCTTTCATAACAAAGCTTCAAACTTATTGTAGTTTGTACAAATATATTTTTTATAATTCTTATTGAATAGTCTCACAGTGCTAGATGTTCTTATTTCTAGAGGGAGTATATTAAAAACTTTTGGTGCCAAATAATTCACAAATCTTTGCGAGGAATCTTTTTTGAACATTGGAATTGCTATTTGTTCATTCTGTTTTGCTCGTGTGTTATAAGAATGAGATATTTGTTGTAGATATTGACTATTTTTGTAGTAGAATGTTGAAATTGTTATGAAATAAAGATATCTGACATTTAAAATGTTTTCATTATATAATAAACTGGTTGAAAAGAGCTTACCTCTTTTGAACATAACTTTTAGTATGTGATTTTGGACTACATTTAGTGGATGAAGGGTGTTCTCATATGATCCGCCCCATACTAATATGCCATATCTTATGAGGGATTCTACTAGTGATCTATATACAATAATCAGTTGTTCTTTATTTAGGATTTTACGGATATGGTACATTTTGTATATGAGTCTACGGACTTTTTTCACTAATTCAACGATATGTAGATCCCATTTAAGATGTTTATCGATGGTAACACCTAAATACTTGATATTGTCACATTCTGTTATGAGATCAGTAGAGTTCTCAATTTTGAGATTATTGTAATTAGGTCTATTATAATTTGGGATTGAAAATGCTACGTATTTTGTTTTTTTTGTATTAAGTGAGAGTTTATTAAAATCCAGCCACTCTTTAACATTTTGTACACCTTCTGCCGCTTTTACTTTTACACCATCCCAAGAGTCGTCTTCGAAGATCAATACAGTGTCATCTGCATATGAGATTGTAGATTTACTTATATTAAGGCTTAGTAGTCAATTTATGTATGTGATAAAGAGTACCGGCCCCAATACAGTGCCCTGGGGGATGCCTAGTTGCGTATTTAAAGGTTCACTTACTGAGTCTCTAATTTTTATAGTATTTTTATAGATGATCATGGAGTCTAATCTTTAAGCATTTTTCGAAAATTTTGGAAAAATTACTTATTATGCTAATGGGTCTGTAATTAGAGATATCTGTCACATTACCATTTTTATAGATTGGGGTTATTATTGAAGTTTTAAATTTGTCTGGGACTATGCCCGTTTCAAATATTAAGTTGATTACATATACGAGTGGGGATATAATATACGAATGTATAAGTTTTAATGTTTTAGAAGTAATCCCATCTATTCCTGGAGAAGAGTTATTTTTTAGCGAGTTAATGTGTTGGATTATTTCGTTTTTCAGTAGCTGGATAGAGGAACATAGATTCAGAAATCGTTGGGTACCTATTTTTGTAGTCATTAGCAGATCTTTTGATCTTACTAGCCATTTTTAAACCAATTTCATTGAAATATTAGTTACAATAGTTAGCCATGTCAACATCATTATTAAATCTTACATCATTCCCATCATGAATTTCTATTGTATTATTTTTTTTGCTGCTGTCGGTATTGCTTGATTCCGAGACTACTTTAAATAGTTTTCTGATATCATTTTTATTTTCGTTGACTGATTGTTTGTAATAGTTATTTTTTGCTGCATGTATTATTTTGTTGAGTTGATTTCGGTATGATTTATATTCATTCAATAGTAATTCATTTTTACTCTTGATCGCTTTAAACTTCATTTTGTCCCTGTGTTTTATAGAATTGATAATGGCCTGTGAAATCCAAGGTTTTATTTTTTTAGAGCATTTGATAGGTACTTCTTTTTTATTAATGGCCTGATTATATATTTCAATAAATATATCAGAAAATGTTGAATAAGCTATATTTGGGTTATTATATTCATGTATTATACTCCAGTCTTGCAGTTTTATTAGATTTAAAAATTTATTAGCATCCAGAATCTCAATAACTTTAGTTTTTTTTATATTTGGAGCAGATAAACAGTCATAGTGCAATCCTAGATATACAGCAATCCTAGATATACAGGATAGTGATCCGTAACATCTGCATTGATGGCGAATGACTTATATTTTAGATTGGTATATTGTAGATTTTCTTTCATAAAGATATGGTCAATACAAGTTGCTGTTGTAGGTGTTACCCTCGTATAAGTGTTAATATATGATTTGAGCCCAACGATGACATCAGAGCAAAGTAATTATTCGAAACAAGGTCTTTTTTATCCAGTATATCAATATTAATGTCTCCAACAAATATATCTATTTGGCTTTGTGGAATGTTTTGCAAATAATTTTCAAGTTCATTTACAAAAAGATCTGCATTAGTGGATGGTGCTCTGTAGCAGGCATGTATGGATATTTTGATATTATTTATTGTGCAACGAATGCGACTAATGGAGATTTTACAATGATGAAACATTTTGTTATCAAAAGAGAAATTTAGGTTGGATTTCACATAAATTATGATTCCATCATTCTGGTTATTTTTGCTATTATTGTATAGTGTGGTGAAGCCTATCATATTGAAATTATCGACTGATTCAATATTCCAACATTCACTCAGTACGATTATGTCAATATGTTTCTAAAAATAATTGCATCTCCTCAAGATTTTTCCTAATGCTCCTAATATTAATATGTAGGATGTTAATTAAACTTGTTTTGTTTTTTGTGTCTTTCATTGTTTCAATTACAAAGTCGACATTTTTAATGTCCCATGGATCACCATCTTCACTTTCCAAACTGTCAAGAATGTTAACAATAGGATCATTCGTCATTTTGGTAATTTGTTTTACTTTTTAATATATCTATGAAATATTTTAATGATGGACAGTTCGAATCGTTTGATGAGTGTTCCGTGTTATAATTTTTTTTATATTTATCATTAGCGTTTTTACAATTTTGGCAGCATTTTAGCTGATTGTTACAATTATTTTGGGTGTGATTTTCACTACAATTGGGACAAACCACTTCATTCCGGCACTCTTGTTGTCTGTGATGAAACTCTTGGCATTTATAACACCGAAGTACTTCCAAATCCTCATAGACAGGGTATATTCTTATGTTTTTTGTATGCCGAAGTTGGATTAATGGTTTACATTGAATATGTGGCACGTCAATTTGATATAATATAACGAATAGTATTATCAGGAATAAAATACCTTTTACTGTGGCGGAGGAGTTTATAAAAAGGATATATAGGTATAGTATTGCTTGGTATTACGTGACCATTTCTACCAGTCAACACCTACCGCAAGGCGTAAAGGAACTTCGTTCCTGACGGGGGTCCCCCGACCGCACACGATTTTTTAAATTTGTTTTTAATAATTTTGGTTGTGAATTACCTAAAAAAATCATCTTTTCTACAGTACGTTACTGATAAGTTAAACTCCATTCTCATATTAAAAGTTTTGAAAAATTAATTTATTTGCTCTTTCAGAATAGATGAAAACTGATTATTTTTACTTCCAGGGGAGAAAAAACCCAAAAAATTCAGAGAAATGTACTGCCACCTCAAGAAATATTTAAAAAGTTTGTTATCGTTAATTACCCCAGTGTTCTCATCGAAGGGCTTCTTGAGCGGCAAATCAAAACTCAAACTTTTTACAGTTCGATTTTGTTTCGCAAATTTCACATTCATACTCGGGCTTTCAGGCTTGTACATTTCATCAGGACACGCCATGACGTTTTCCATTTCGGAGATGTATCTTGGGACGGCCTGAAATTTTGCATAAAGTGAATAAGAAAATAATATAATGAAAAATGTTAAAACTTAGAATCAGTCATTCCTAAAACCTATTTTTTCAAATAAATGAGCTAAAATTCATTTATCAAATTATGGCCCTCTCCAGGGTTTCATATTATTATTCAATACAGACCATTTATTTTTTATATTTCGATATTTTTCACACACGCATCCAAATTTCGGATATAACAGGCAAAATTAATTCAACAGTGCATTCCTTATAGACACTTGGATTTAATGGGGAGCTAGCCACAGCTGTGTGTTGCGACCTTTCCAAGGCGTTCAACTGTTTATGTCACGGAATGCTGCTGGGCAAACTCGAATACTATAGTTTTAGAGGAATTAACTGGCAGTGGTTCTAATCATACCTAAATAATCACACTCAAATGATCAAAACTAACCACTTCTCCTGTGCCGAGACAATTCAATGTGGTGTGCCACAGGGTTCTGTAGTTGGGCCCATATTGTTCCTACCTTATATAAACGACCTTACAAAAATTAATATATCCGGCAAGTATACATGGCATGACAAACAGGAGAACACATTACATCACAATATTCAAACAGACATTGAATAAATTAAATCCTGGTGATAACTTGCTTGTCTTCAACGCCCCTAAAATGAATCTACTTACATTCTGCTGCAAGCTCTCTGCCCTGAACATAGGCATTGAAACCATTGAAAATGTCTCCTTCACATCGATAAAAAATTAAAATTTAATGAACATGTTACAAAATTGTGCGAGAAATTGTCCTCCGGATACTATGCCATTAAAATAATATCACATGATTTGGGTTTTACCGCCGACAAAACGGTATATTTTCCTCTTATTAAATCCCATCTGCTCTATGGTATAGCATTATGGGGAGTGTGTAGCAATCAATTATTACAGATGGTGCAAGTTATATAAAAAAGAGCCATTAGGGCTCTCTGTAAAGTCAAACCACGTGACTGTTGCAGGGAGTTCTACAAAATTCACAGAATCCTCACAGTCAACTCGATTTCTATTTTAGAAACTACATGCTTAATTCATAAAAAACGTTACAAATATATCTCAGCGCCTTTGAATCATAACACTTGGTCATCGCAAAAATTGAGGACCACCATTACCTATACCAAAAAATAATCTCTCTAAAGATTCTATGATCTACAATGGGCCTGAAAATTATAATTGCTTACCATTAAACCTAAGAGAAATTGAAGCAATTGCAATATTCAAAAAAAAAGTAAAAGAACTGGTATACATTCATCCCTTCTACAACATAGAGTCATTTTTTAGTTATGAACTCTTTCGTTTATAGTAAATTACACTCTTCCCTTCATTTAGGAACAATTTTAATATGTTTGTATCTTGGGAATGTACCATTTTTTAATCTTACTTATCTTATTCAATTATTCAAATATCAATGATATTTATTTCAAAATCTTGAATAACCTCTCTCCAGAATATTTTAATAAATTTATTGTATACAAGTCTCAAGTTCATTTTTATCAGACAAGGGGAAGCACTAGTCAACAATTGCACCTACCTAAATACAACATGAAATCTATATTTTATGAAGGCTTAGATGAGTATAACAAATTACCTGATTATGTGAGACAATCCAATACTGTCCACAAATTCAAAAAACAAATTATTGCCCACATCAGATCGTAAAACTATCAAAATAAAATTATTTTCATTCGTAATTGATTATTGTTAATATCAATGATTATTAGGTTTAAGGATTACTTATAACATCATTTATTTTTAGTTGTATATTCCACTTACTGTACCTACAGATACATTATGTTATTAGAAAAATCGAATTTAAACGGTTTTCTTCACATAAAGGATTCAATATAAAATTGAACCAGAGAAAGGTAGATCTCAGGTGAAAAACAACTACTTTCCTGGCAAATACCACGCAGAACGTTGAATGATATTCACCTGAAAATCCATGCATACTTCCATATAATATCAATGGACATTGAATGCAAATGTTTCTTTCTGATAAGCTCGATTATGTTTAATTTATGTCGTGTTCACCTAACAATCCGCATACCGGTTTCAGGCTTCTTGGCCCTCATCAGTACGGAGTAGTCAACCAGCCAAAGGTCCAAAGAACTCTGGCTGAAGTGAGACACAACGTAAACAAACATCATCGATCTTGTAACACCTATAGGTACGCGGAAAAGATAAACTTTAACTGGCGGTACCTAGTGACAGAAAGAAACACTCGAAAATCTCCCACCTCGATAGGTTTCTAAATAAAAGATTCCTTCTCAGTAGGAGTGGCAAGCCCGTCTAGCATATAGTGAGAGATAAGTGCCATGTGAAGTGGAATGAATAGAAAAATCGAATTTAAACGGTTTTCTTCACATAAAGGATTCAATATAAAATTGAACCAGAGAAAGGTAGATCTCAGGTGAAAAACAACTACTTTCCTGGCAAATACCACGCAGAACGTTGAATGATATTCACCTGAAAATCCATGCATACTTCCATATAATATCAATGGACATTGAATGCAAATGTTTCTTTCTGATAAGCTCGATTATGTTTAATTTATGTCGTGTTCACCTAACAATCCGCATACCGGTTTCAGGCTTCTTGGCCCTCATCAGTACGGAGTAGTCAACCAGCCAAAGGACCTTTGGCCATCATTTTACGCGTTACCTAATTAATTTGCTTGTTTGTTTGGCGCCAACTCAAAATTAGTTACCTACATTAGTTTAGGAGCTTAGTTATTGAGACTAAGAAGGTTTATTTTATTTTTACTTTTCAGTTCCGTATTTCGCCGGTTTAATTTTTTGTTAAAAAGTTTTTGTTTAAATATTTGAACTTTTTCTTCCTCATTGTAAACTATTTTGATTATTCCGTTAAAGAAATGTCACTAAACAAACATAATATTCGCTTCAAAATTGGTATCTGAGGGTTTTTGTGGTCAGAGATTATGATAAAAGGTTTTTTGGCCGGTTTTCAAAATTGGTATGTGGGGGTTTTTTGGGGTCCAATATTATGATTCTTTTGTAAAAATTGAAAAATTCTAGATGGCGGCTCCAAAATGGCGGACGAGTTTTGTGATTA
Source organism: Gonioctena quinquepunctata (assembly GCA_018342105.1). NCBI lineage: Eukaryota > Metazoa > Arthropoda > Insecta > Coleoptera > Chrysomelidae > Gonioctena > Gonioctena quinquepunctata. The sequence continues at coordinate 1,769,690 of JAFIRS010000026.1, read as the reverse complement.
TGGTCCAATTCTATTCAAAATTGGTATGTGGGGGTTTTTGGGGTCGGAGATTATGATTATTTTGTCAAAATTGAAGGATTCAAGATGGCGGCTCCACGCTTTTTTATGATGAAATATATTTGTTGTTAATCACTGTATTCTTATTTCAGACTCATTTAAAATTATTTTCTACTTTTTAGTTTAGTTTTCTATTAAAGCGTGTTCTTTAGTTTTTAAACTATTATTTATTTTTTCTATAGGCAATAATAACTATGATAAAGGGTGGGTAATTTATAATGAATATCCTGGTACAATTGTAATTTTCTATTTGTAGATTCAATCTATAAGCTATATCTTATTATTGAATGTTATTTATATGAAATTGGCAATGATGAGAACACACTACCGGTGCAGTGTGGAATCTTGACTGATAGATAAGTTACTGATTTATGTACAAAAGAACTCTTTCTTTCTTATTCTAATAGCATTTATGAAACTAACGTTACTTGAAAGTCAAACTGAACACCTAAGTCGTTGACATCAATTTCATGACAACCATTTATCTGTTGATTGAAGTTTACTGGAAAATTATATGTAGTAGTGATGTCCTATTGAAGACCCAAGAAGTTAAAAATATTTTCACATCATCTGCAAACATTAACTGCTGATACAAATCAAAGTGGACGTAATATCATTTATAAATAAGATAAAAAGCAGTGTAACATTATTGACTAACTCACCTCAATGTTTCTAATTGTCCCATAAATGAATAAAGTCAAAGTCATGGATAATAATTTGATCCATGCTTGGCCAAGCATGCTGAAAGATTGATCGTGTGTTCTATGTGTGTGTGAATGAAATCATCATCAACATTTATGAAATTATGAACATTAATTTTTCTATATAATTAACACTATCTGCAGATTCGTTCACCATGAAATTATTGTGTTAATGTTTTTCTGATGTTTCGGTTTGAATGGAAGTTAATTTGTATCCAAATATTTTTTTATGTGATGTTATAGTTCTAGCACTATTGAAGAATTGTGTAGTTTGCTACCAGGAGTAAATGCAAAATAAAAATGTCTTATTGATGATGATATCCGACAAATACTGAGAAAAGGATGAATTTTGATTGTCTCATACATTCATCATTGTCTGCTTGACCTACCATGTACTGATGAGGGGTAAACACCCCGATCTGATAGATATTGTGAAAGGATCCTAACTAAAAAAAAAACCTAATGTGAAAATTTGCATATTTAAACAAAATCAAGCTCGATATATTCAACAACATCTGCCCAATCTGGTTGATACAAAGTACAGAGCTTTCGTACCTACAATGATGATTCAAATCATGCCCGAATCGCATCACAGGGCAAAGTCAACAATTCCAAATTTTTCGTTGTGTTTCATCAAATCATGTATGTTTTTACATACGTATTTAGCAATTAACAAACAGACTTACCCCCTTTTCAATCTTTCTCTCTAGAAGCATAAAAAAGGTGGGTTTGACGAACAGCATACAACTTGACAATCTGTCATATTTTGAGTTGGAACACCCTGTATATTTTGAGTTGGAACACCCTGTATATTTTGACATTTTTGATTCCTCAGGAAACTCTGAGTCCGATGATAATATTGTTTTTAACCGACGAAACCAAAAAGGAGGAGGTTCTCTAGTCGACGCGTATATTTATTTTTTTTATTATTTTTTTATGTATGATCACGCATAACTTTTTACTGAGACGTCCGATTCCGATTTTTCAGTGGATAGGATGTACTTCAAAGTTGATCCCATTTGAATTGAAAAGATGAAATCCACCCCTAAGGGTAGCAAAATGAAGGATATTAATCACTCACCCTCTGTATTCTGGTCCGTTAACCGATTCTATCAGGCATAACTTTGTACTGAGTTCTTCGATTTGGATGATTCTTTTTTTATTAGATAGGGTACACCTCATAGTTGATCATATTTGGATTTCGAATGGAATTATCCACCCTTACGGGTAGAAAAATAGGGAATAATTGATTTTTCACTTGTGAACATTGGCACACATATGTAGTTGACAATGACAGATCGCTAGTGTCATTATCACAATCATTATATTCTATGAGAGGATGGAATGATATACAAAGTAATGAAATAAACTAACCAGAACAACAAAAATGATAGATAATCATATTATTTAACTGGTAATAGTTGAAGTAAGGTGGGTAAGTAAGTATTTTGGAAGTAATAAAAAAACAAGCAGTTAGTACTCAGTAGATTTCAGCCACAAAAAATTGAAAAATAAAAACTTTTTAACAAAAAATTAAACCGACGAAATACAAAGTTTTCTAATTCAAAGTTTATTCAAAAAAGCAAATATGTTATACATTTATAGGTGGTCATAATATGTTCATAGTACAATTTTACAAGTAATGCACCTAGGTCAGTTAATACCTGTTTGTGCAGTAATACCAAGTCTTTTATAAATTGTAGAAAGTAGAAATTTAAAAGTTATTATTGACATGTAATGAAGAAAACTTGGGAGTTAAAAAAGAAAATGGTAATAATATAATATAAATAGTAATTATAGTTATAACAGAAAATGGAAATAATATAATATAAATAGTAATTATAGTTATAACAGAAAATAGTAATAATAATATGGTAATAATACTAATGATATAAATGGTAATCACGACAGAAAATATGTATTATATTTAAATTATGTTAAATTAATTAATAATTTTTTTTTTCACAACATTTTATGTATGTTATCCCTTTTTAGATAAATAAAGTATTTGCATTTGTTAACAAAGTGTTTATTTGTGGTTATCTCTTTAATTTCATTAGGTAGGATGTTATAAATCTTTGGTGCTAGGGTTGTAACAAACCTTTGGTTCCATCATATCTTCTGAATGGTACAGCCATATGTTTGTGTGCTGCCTAGTTTGGTAGCAATGGTTCACAAAATGTTTTTTCTTAGATTTAAAGCAGAAGATGCAGTTACTAAGGTAGTATAGGCTTCGGACATTCAAAATTGTTTCATTATAGATACAATTTGTAGAATAAAGTCTATTTTTGAATAATATTATTCGTAGAATGTAGTTTTGTACTACATTTAGTTGAGTTAATACATTGTCATAGAGCCCCCCCCACACTATGATACCATAGTTTAGAAGTGATTCTACTAAGAACTTGTAGATTTGCAGAAGTAATTTTTTTGGTAAGATTTTGCGTATTATATAGAATTTATAAATTAAGAGTCTTATTTTGTTGGTTATGTCTTGAATATGAATAGTGCATTTTAGATTTTTATCAATAGTGATACCAAGATATTTTATGGAATTATTATATTATATATTATATTATTATTAAATCATGTATTTTGATAGAATTAAAAATGAGGTCTCTTTGAATCATTCAGTGAGAACGCAATATAGAATGTTTTATCAGAGTTTAAAGTTAATTTATTTTTGTCAAGCCAACATTTTACAAGGCGCACTCCGTGAGTCGCTGTACTTTTAACATTTTCCCAGTTTGTACCTTTGTACCCATACGGAACTGAAAAGTAAAAAATAATATAAACCTTCCTAGTCTCAATAACTAAGCTCCTAAACTAATGTAAGTAACTAATTTTGAGTCGGCGCCAAACAAACAATCAACAAAGATCATTAAATTACTTCAAAAAAATTATCAGAATGTCACCGCCCAACTCGAAGCCATCATTTTACGCCTCACCTAATTAATTTGCTTGTTTGTTTGGCGCCGACTCAAAATTAGTTACTTACATTAGTTTAGGAGCTTAGTTATTGAGACTAAGGTTCATTTTATTTTTTAACCGACGAAACCAAAAAGGAGGAGGTTCTCTAGTCGACCCGTATATATTTTTTTTTCCATCATTTTTTTTTATGTATGATCACGCATAACTTTTTACTGAGGCGTCCGATTCCGATAATTCTTTTTTCAGTGGATAGGGTGTACTTCGAAGGTGGTCCCATTTGAATTTAAAAGATGACATCCACCCCTAAGGGTAGCAACATGAAGGATATTGATCACTCACCCTCTGAATTCTGGTCCGTTAACCGATTCTATCAGGCATAACTTTGTACTGGGTTCTTCGATTTGGATTATTCTTTTTTTAATAGATAGGGTATACCTTATATTTAGATTTTGATTGGAATTATATACCCTTACGGGTAGAAAAATAGGGGATAATTGATTTTTCACTTATGAACATTGGCACACACATACGTAGTTGACAATGACAGATCGCTACTGATATTATTTCTGTTCCACATCCGTCAAAACCATTATATTCTATGAGAGGATGGAATGATATACAAAGTAATGAAATAAACTAACCAGAACAATAAAAATAATTTATATTACAACAAATAGTAAAAGTAGATAATCATATTATTTAACTGGTAATAGTTGAAGTAAGGTGGGTAAGTAAGTATTTTGGAAGTAATCAAAAAACAAGTAGGTAGTAATTAGTATATTTTCGCCATAAAATTGAAAATAAAACTTTTTAACAAAAATTAAACCCGATTGAAATGAATGAAAGTAAATAAAATAAACCTTCTTAGTCTCAGTAACTAGTCCTAAACTAATGAGTAACTAATTTTAAGTCGGCGCCAAACAAACAATCAACGAACATCATTAAATTACTTCAAAAAAATTATCAGAATGTCACCGCGCAACTCGATGCCATCATTTTACGCCTTACCTAATTCATTTGCTTGTTTGTTTGGCGCCGACTCAAAATTAGTTACTTACATTAGTTTAGGAGCTTGGTTACTGAAACTGAGAAGGTTTATTTTATTTTTTACTTTTTAGTTCTGTATTTCGTCGGTTTAATTTTTTGTTAAAAAGTTTTTATTACTGTTCAGTTCCGTATTTCGTCGGTTGAATTTTTTGTTAAAAAGTTTTTATTTTTCAATTTTTTGTGGCTGAAATCTACTAATTACTAACTGCTTGTTTTTTGATTACTTCCAAAATACTTACCCAACTATTACCAGTTAAATAATATGACTATTCACTTTCTTGGTCCATATAATTTTTTTCACAATTTTATGATGATATCTGGAGGAATGTGCTTTATATGCTGTTCATCACACCCACCAAATTTTGTTTTGATAGCTCCAGAAAAAAAACACTTTTTTAAGAAAATGTTTCATTCAAAAGAATTGATTCAAGTGAAAAAAAAAATCTATAAAATTGTGCGTCACAGAAACAAATGAAAAACATCAAAGATCCGGAAATTATCGCACAGTTACATTGATTGATTGACAGCTCCTTAAGTTTTAATTTTCAGATGTATAAATTTACATATGTTACTATGCATTAAAGAAAAATTTTCAGTTGTTTTTGCGATGCCCAACTTTGTTTCCATTCAAAGATCAATGTCGTTCCCTGATAGAAAAAAAATATTACGTATTTTTTTATTAAGTCGTGCTCATTTCTCCAATCTGTTGTGCTATAGAAAAACGGATTCAATAATTTCGAATTTGCATTGATTTTGAAAATATTTCATTTTGTTATAGGACAAAACGCTCCAAGAGTTCGCCGATGAAATCCGAAAGTTGAAAGCGATGATTGTGAAGCACGAGAACCGTATCAGAGCTCTGGAGGCAGAAGTGACTCTGAACAAGGCAGCGAATGCGGCCAGCGGCGGAGTAGATGACGACGACGGTCCCGGCGGCGGAGACGGCCTCAACGCAAAAACACCCGCACTCGCGTCTGACGAAGTATAACATTGCTCAATGCCCCCCTTGCGGAGGTGTATTCTTATCGAACGGCTCGGCTCAAACTAATAATTCGAAAGGTGAGTTTGCATAATGGTTATTTTTGCAACTATACACTAGCCGATGGGGTAATGTCGAGCAACCTTGACGAAAACGCGGCAAATTCGGTCAAAACTCCGCCTGTCGGGAGAGACACCAAAATTGGACCATCTCCAAAATTGGACCACTCGAGATTTGACCATATACAGAGTGGCTACTTTTTTAATGGGATTGTATTGGTAACTTCCGAACCATACCAGTTAGAAAGTCGGTTAAAAGGAGAAAAAGTTGCGTATCTGGAAGCATCATCTATCGAAAATAGCAGGGCCGGTTCTTGAGATATGACGAAAAAAGTAACATCGATCATTTCAGTTTTTTTGTTATGCTTCATTTATTTTCAGAACTACCAAAAAATTTTTCGGAGATTCTTCATTCGGTAGTATTTTATTCTCTTTGATTTTACTTTTCAGATTTTGCATCCAACGTTTCGTATTCTCCAGACCACCCTCAACTAATATTTGTTAAATACAGATCTGGATATTTTATGACACTATTCGAAATCCAGCGGTGTATCATACAATGTCATTCAGAAACGGTTTTCGGGTTAATATGGACCATAATCCAAATTTTATTGGTACGGATCTGTATTGAATTTATAATCAGTGTTCATTTTCATAAAGTGTACAATACTTCGAGCATAAAATGATCAATAAAAAAAAATTAGAATCAATAATTATTCGACTATTTAAAAAATGTTTTGATAAGATAAATAGTTAACTGATCAACAATAAGTGAACGAAAAATAACTTTCTCAAAATGTCTACCACTTTGTTCAATGTTTCAATTATGCAATTTAAACTGCCTTCCTTTTACTATCCTATCGTTCCAAACGATGTTTCATTAATAATGAACTCGTAATGCACATCACATCATTAAAAAATAATAGTGCTTCAGGATTGGATGGTGTATCATCTAAACTGATCAAATCATGTCACATCTATATATTGCAACCCCTCAAGCATATTATAAATAGAAATTTCTCAAATGGCAAAGTACCAATTCAATTCAAAACATCCTCTGTAACCCCCATCTACAAATCTGGTGACAAAAATAATGTAGCAAATTATAGGCCCATTAGTCTCATAAGTACATTTGCAAAAATATTTGAAAAATGTTTGAAGGAGAGACTATACGATTTTTTAACAATTAACAATATATTGAATGAGAGGCAGTTCGGTTTTAAAAAAGGAATGAGTACAGAAGATGCAATGTTTAACCTTATCGATATCATAAAAAGAAATCTTGATAATAATGAAAAGTGTATTGCAATTTTTCTTGATCTCGCTAAGGCCTTTGACACGGTCCCCCATCAAAGCCTCCTTGATGCTCTCGAACATTATGGAGTCAGGGGCATCGTGCTGAAGGTCTTTTGAGCTATTTAAGAAATAGAAGGCAAGTTCTTAAAGTAGGAAATCAGTACAGTGATCCACTATGTGTGCAAATAGGCTTCCCAAGGTACAGTCCTCGGACCAATTCTTTTATTACCTATATCAACTCTCTTTTGAATATTGACATTAACGGAGAATCTATATCATATGCTGATGATACCGTACTAGTTTTCAAGGGATCCACTTGGGACCATGTTAAGGATTCTGCCCAGAAAGGTATTTCAACTGTTAAAAACTGGCTAGACTATAACAAATTATCTTTAAATATAAAAAAGACCACATATATTGCCTTCTCATTGACAAACATTAATAGACCTGAATTCACCTCTCTTTCAATCATCAATGGATCAAATGTCAAAATCAATGAATCTCACAGTACAAAATATTTAGGTGTTACCATAGATAAAAATCTGAAGTGGGCAGAACATGTTACACAGTTAACCAACCGTACAAGAAGACTTATACATAAATTTTATCAACTCAGGAAAATAATGAACAGAACATTATTAATGTCAGTATACAAGGCATTGGTGGAGTCCCATAATTAGATATGGAATCCTAATATGGGGAGGTCTGTATAGCAATGCATTGTGTCCTTTGAATGTGGTACAGAATTATATACTGAGGGTCATCCTACAAAAAAATAGAATGTTCCCAACAAACTTATTATATAATGATAACACACTTAATGTAAGATCTCTATATTTCCATGCCAATTGCTTATACATTCACAAAGCCACAGTACTAAGAAAATATGTAAATCACTGTTACAACACGAGAACAAGAGCAAATAATCAATTAACTGTTCCATTTTGCAAACATCATGCAAGTCAAAGATTTGCTACAAGAATAGCACCAAAATCATTCAACCTACTACCTCACTTTATAAAGAATTTAACAAATGCAAAAACTTTTTCAAATAAATGTAAACACTATATCACTCAAAATCTTAATATGTTTTCAAGTCTCCTATAATAATATTGACTAAACTGGGATCCCGATTTATGATTTTTAATTTGTAGTTCATAATTTATAATTGTATTTCTCATCTTTGGATTTGTTTTCCAATTTACTAATACCTACATATGTTATTTAATTATATGCACACACAGGTGTCTCACACCTAGGTGCATCTGGAAAAATGTAAATCAGAATATTACTACTTATTTATACCATGTAATCTATATAATGTAATGTAAGAATGAATTTAATAAATCTCAAATCTCAAAATCTCAAATCTCAAAGCAAGTTCACATATCTTTCGAATAATCTCGAGGTTTCATTATTTATTTTTAATACTGGTACATCAATTTAAATGGTTTCAAACTAGTATCAACCTACTTGTTATAAATTATAGGAGGCCGTGAAAACAATCCATAATACGAGAGCTGTCACATTATTTGTTACGTTGTTCTTTATTGCTTTACGAAAATTTCTAATTGTTCACAACTTTTTTGGGTGTTTCTTCTACCTAATCCAACTTTAATATGGTAAGATACACTGCAGAAGAAAAACGAGATATGTACGAATTGTACATTAAACTGGACAGAAATTCGTTAAGAGCAAAACAAAGGTAGAGGACTCATATCCCGACTGAATGCAAGGGAATATAAAAATATTTCGGTGATTGTCTACAACTCTTCTTGAACATAATATATTCAATAAACCTACAGTACCGTATGTTCGAAGAAGGGAGCCAATCAACTAAATCAATAATGTTCTAGCTCAAATTCAAATAAATCCAGGACTTGGGTCGAGGACTATTGCGGGTGAATGTAATTGATCAAAAAGTGATGTTAATCAATACCATGATTACAAATACAAAGTGGTACAAAAACTAGATCGTAATGATCCTTAAAGAAGATTGCAATTTTGTAATTGGTTCCAACAGAAGGTAAGAAGCAATAACAACTTTGCACACAATATCGTTTGGGGAGACGAAACAACATTTACAAATTCTGGTGTGTTCAATCGAAGAAACAAACATTTTTATGCCACGGAAAATCCAAGAAGTGAGACATCAATATCGTTTGTCGTTGAATATGTGGTGCGGTTTGTTAGACAATAAATTTCTGGGACCGTATTTTATTGTCGGAAACCTGACTGCAGCAAAATATTCAGATATACTGCAGGACATGTTGGATAATCTTCCTATAGAGTATTGTCTTAACGAAATCTGGTTTCAACAAGATGGGTGTGGTCCACACAATTCAAGAATGGTCACAGATTATTTGAATCAGACTTCCCAATTCATGAATTGGAACAAGAGGTCCAGTGGCCTGCCAGATCTCCAGATCTGAATCCATCAGATTTTTATTTGTGGGGGCATCTCAAAAATTAAGTGTTTAATACAACGAATGCAACGATTGAGATTCTCCGCGATAAGATTGAAGAGGCATTGGAAGATATTCAAGAAGAGGAAATAAGCAATTGCATAAGAAATTTGAATGTCAGAATAGCCAAGTGTATTGAAGAAAATGGTGGACATTTCGAACAATTACTCACTTAATTCCAATAGTATTTTCAAATAATTTGGTTTTAACTTCTAAAAACTGAATTTCTTCTTGTTATTATCAGTGATTGTATTGGAATGAGAACTTTATTCGTCCTGTATATATCCCATATTCAACCACAATTGTTTTTGTCTTGAAGTTTAGTTGTTTTTATATAAATAAATATTGAGATCAGTCACTTTCTAAAAGTTATTTTTACTCTGCAATCTTCTAAGTGTTCACCGATTAATTCCACTGAAATATCCCTTTACAAGAGATTGCATTTTGAACAAGTCCATAGCGACACCAACATTAAATGTCTCAATACAAGAAATCTCCCCATCACCCATTAAAATTTTTTTTTTCAGTGGATAGGGTGTACTTTGAAGTTGGTCTCATTTGAATTTAAAAGATGAAATCCACCCCTAAGGGTAGCAAAATGAAGGATATTGATCACTCACCCTCTGAATTCTGGTCCATTAACCGATTCTATCAGCTATAACTTTGTACTGGGATCTTCAATTTGGATGATTCTTCTTTTATTAGATAGGGTATACCTCATAGTTGATCATATTTGGATTTAAAATGGAATTATCCATCCTTACGATTAGAAAAATAGGGGATAATTGATTTTTCACTTGTGAACATTGGCACACATATGTAGTTGACAATGACATATCGCTAGTGTCTTTATCACAATCAATATATCCTATGAGAGGATGGAATAATATACAAAGTAATGAAATAAACTAACCAGGAGAACAAAAATAATTTATATTACAACAAATAGTAAAAGTAGATAATCATATTATTTAACTGGTAATAGTTGAGGTAAGGTGGTTAAGTTGAGGTAAGTATTTTGGAAGTAATAAAAAAACAAGCAGCTAGTAATTAGTAGATTTCAGCCACAAAAAATTGAAAAATAAAAACTTTTTAACAAAAAATTAAACCGACGAAATACGTAACTGCTAAGTAAAAAATTAAATAAACCTTCTTAGTCTCAATAACTAAGCTCCTAAACTAATGTAAGTAACTAATTTTGAGTCGGCGCCAAACAAACAATCAACGAAGATCATAAAATTACTTCTAAAAAATTATCAGAATGTCACCGCCCAACTCGATGCCATAATTTTACGTCTTACCTAATTTATTTGCTTGTTTGTTTGGCGCCGACTCAAAATTAGTTCCTTTCATTAGTTTAGGAGCTTAGTTATTGAGACTAAGAAGGTTTATTTTATTTTTTACTGTTCAGTTACGTATTTCGTCGGTTTAATTTTTTGTTAAAAAGTTTTCATTTATTGTCTAGATAAAATTATTTGTTACTTTGCTATTTTACTATTTTTCTTGTGCAAATGATTTATTAATTTATTGCAGAATGTTTGTTTTTATTGTTATTCTTATTGATGCTTTGTTTGATTATACATCGTTTGGTAGCCTGGTTCAATTTTGGAAAACACTGGTCCAATTAAGGATACCGGTTTCCCAAATTGAACTTTTGCAATCTTTTCTTTCAATTAAAGTATCTACATTTATTTTCTACATTCGTTGATTTTTTTTTAGATAGCCTTGGTTACGTACTTTGATATCCCATAGTTACGATGACAGGAACTTTTGTTGTTTATCTCCCAGAAAATCTAATTGAAAAATGGTCCAATTTAGGCGTCCCTCCCCTATGGAGCTTTGATCCGAATCTGTCGAGACTTTCCATAATTTAAATACACCCTTCGCCTAACTAGTATATTCAACTAGGTAACCCTGCCCATATTTATTTCATTACCCATGAAATACTCATTATTTCCTTATAATATTCAGTAAAGATTTGAATATATTTCCTCCACATTATCAAATGTTTTGAAAATCAAACGAATGAGTAAATATTAATTTACGAATATCTGGGTCTCCTTGAATTGTTTTTGTACCTTGTGAAAAAGTCATATTCATAGTTTTAAGATTTTTATATGACATGTTCTGACTATTTTTATATTTTCAGGTGTTGCACCTGTTTGGTTTCGCAATCGCTCAGCTTTTTTATACCTAATCTAATTTAAGTCCATCATTTTATTTATTTTTTTATCATTTCAGATATCAAATACATGTTCTACATTATTATCATACTCCATTAATATATCATTTACATAAAGAAGTGCTCTTAGCTCAATGCAAAATGTGTTAAAGTAAATGTTACAAGTAACAAAGAAAAAAATGTTTGATTGGATATATTGATTTGTTGTATCTTTAGCTTCTAGAAAAATGTTATTACACATATCTGTAAAGCTCTATATGTTAGATTATTCATAAAATTTATTGAACAATTCATGGAATTTTTGAGGAGTAATTTTCTAGAGCTTTGAAATGATGCTGCAAATATGTATTTTTCTATACTACGTGATAGAATAATAATAGATATATTAACATTTGCATCTTGCAAACGACTGATATGTATTTTACAATGCCTTTACAGGGTGCTTGATAGAATGAGCTTCTGCGCTACTGAATTATAGACCAAATTGAATCTTGTTACAAATATATTTTCTTTATAAATGAATCTGGAAAATAATTCAACAGTTGCTAATTTTACTTTTTATCGATGCTTGTTGAATACCTTTAAGTATATACACAACGAAACTTACTCGTCTCACTAGCTGGAGTGTAATTATGAAGTTAGGGAGAATAACTGTCAAAAATTCCATGAATTTTTAGTGTGCTGCTACCTTAACAACGAATAATGATGTACATAAATGTATAAATAGTTACTGCATTTTTCAATCAACTAATAATATTAATGATTGTATTGTTACTATTTTTACAAATACACAAAATTAATTACAAGCTTTTTCAACTGTGTAATTTCCTCAAACATTAACATGTTTTCGGAAATCTCACAGTATTAGTGTATGATGATTTTAATTTTTCGTCCCGAACCTCAGAGACATATGAATAACTTTTTTTCTATGAACATTCCAAAACATTCTGTTCAGATCTACATCCTCCTTGGATTCTAACCATTATGCATTTGTATATTCACTAATTCTGAACTGATACTTACGAAGGCGTAGAAGGGCCAACAACAAAATATATATTTTAAACATTTGGAATTGTCAGTTCGAACTGACAATTGTCACTTCAAAGTGACTATTGTCAGTTCAAAGTGACAATTGTCACTTCAAATTGACAATTGTCACTTCAAAATGGCAATTCCAGAGTTTTCAGAAGTGACAATTGTCACTTCAAAGTGACAATTGTTAAAAATTGTCAGTTCAAAGTGATAATTGTCAGTTCAAAGTGGCAATTCCAAATGTATAAAAAATAATTTTGTTGTTGGCCCTTCTACGCCTTCGTAGATACTTGATTAAACTTTTACACAAATGAATTTTACAAAAAAAATATGAAAGTAGATTTACAAGAGTACATTTTAAAACAGGCATGCAGGTGGGAAAAGGACATTCCATGCTCGTTGTACATTATACATTTTCAAATACTCCAATTATTCTTTAACTATTGCAAATCACCGAAATTTAACTGAATTTTCTTCTTTCATGATGTTATTACAAGAAAAATACACAAAGATGAATACTGAATGAAAATATATCAGGTTTCACATTTAATCGTAGCTGATTTCTTTTAATGCACAGTTACTAAAATGTTAGTTGTCCCGATTATATGTTGAATAGAATGAATCACAAAGGATGTCCTGGCAGACCCCTGGACATACTCTACTTGTGTCTGGCCTAATAATGAAATGTCAAAGCCAAAACAAATCACCAAGGATAACATGCAATCCCCAAAGCCATCTTCTTGATGTTATAGGTATATAAGCGAAATTCCATATAAATACCAAATATGCATTGTTTTTAAAAATTCTGTATTTTAGAAGGTCAACTAATAATTCAGTCATATTGATTATAATAATCACTACCAAAAAAAATAGAAGGTGATATATGTTTTCATAATTTGGTTATCAAAAAACAAGGGGAACTGATAACAAGGCAAAAATCAGCATTGGCACTGCTAACATAATCATAGTGATTACAATAGTAAGTAAGATTTTATTTATTATTTTTATAAGCTTTTATTTAACTTCACTGACCATCCATGGGTCAGAAATATATTTTTTTAACATATTTCACATACCAATTTTCAATTGATTAAAAAATCTGTCATTGGAATATGGCTTGCGCGTCAATATAGTTTATGGTCGGATTCTATTTGAAATTTGAATCTGGGTATCTTTTTTTAATTGCTTTATTTAACGTCTGCCTATTTCTGGGACCAGGGCTAAACACCGATGCGGGTGAGCACACTCCCCTCAACCGGAAATTTTGCCGAATAATCTATTGTTTCAGAGGTAGGGTTCTTAAACGAGCTCAACATCTATGAACTCGGGACCACCATCTTAACGCCCCCTCCGTAGGTCAGCATATCTATCGTCTTATCTCGTGATCATTGATTAGAAGCCTGCAGCTGCGAATATGCTATTACGCTACAGTTGTTAGGGCATTTCAACGCGCACCTTCCTTGTCAGGTTCTGTATCAAATCAAATCAAAATATACTTTATTGTCGATAAAATCTAGTTTTGTTGACAAAGTAAAAGGTAAACAGTACAAAATAATTTTAGATTATATACGCACAAGCATGTAAAATAAATAAAATAAAATAAATGTACATCTATAAAAATTGTTATTTGAACATTTAGTATATATACATATATACAAACACATCCATATTATTTAATAAAATAAATGTCAATACATGAATAAAATATCGATATAAAAATGAAAAATGTTATTTGACCATTTTGTCAATTTTTCGACTTATGAGCATCGCCTTGATCCAGAACAAATGTTATAAATATATACTTACATCTTGTTGTTCATTGCTTTGCTATTATTTTGAATAAAGATTCAATTTTCAATCAGTTTGAAATTTCACATTTGAATGTATATTCAAGCGAACAAAATAGATTTTTATCAATTTTAGAACAATAGTAGATCAACCTAGGATACTGGACTCATCACAACTTCGCACAGCCTCTGTTAATTTTCCCTTTAGTTGTTATGTAAGTTCGTTGTATCTTGCATCCGAGAACTGGCTGTGTTTTCTTAGGGCTTCGACTAGTGGGTATTAGGCAGGCGGACAGACAGAAGTTCCAAAAATATGCTTGAATTTGAGTAAAATTGGGATTTTTTTCAAGTTTTATTTTTCAACTATTACATTGTTATAAAATTGCATTATACATCCGTCACTCACGGGAGTACCAGAAATACAGAGTGTTTCATAATTGAATGCTGATCCTAAAGGGCGATAATCCTTGGATGATTTTTGGAAAAATTCTTCATATAAACATAGGTCCGCAACCGCTTTATTTCTGAGATACAGGATGTTGAAATTTAACAAAAAAATCAGTTCTTCCCCAATCTCTGAAACCACTTTAGCTTTTTTTCAATTTTGGTACATGCAAAGTACTCATAAAATAACATTTTTTCCATGATAAAGGAATTTTCATCAGTGGCGTCCCTGTTAACATGCCCTGCCATATTTTTGATCAAAATAATGAATTACTGAATTCCCCATGCATTTCTTATGGGTCTTAAAATTACGCGAATCTCTCGCCTGGTTTGAGATACTTTGGCAAATTTCATAAGATTTATTTCTGTTGAAATAGATTCAGTGAACCGTTCTTAACAAGTTATAATCAAAATTTTGCAATGAAATGGTATATTTTCAAAATAATTGATGAATATAAAATTGGTGGACAAATTCGATGGAAGTTTGTCTTAGCTTCATTTCGTTATTGATTGGTGGAAGCAAAGTTTGGCGGGAAATCATAGTTATAAACATAAATGAGATAGATTGTATTCACTATTGAGACAGTATGTTTGGCCTTCCCCCTCTTAATGAACAGTTCTTCTCGAAGGTGCCCGAAGCGAAGCTATTACGAGAAATTCCATATGCCTACTAAATTATTTAGTAAATGCGATACACAAGACGTATCCTGAATTTAATAACATTCGCCATAATTTATTTTTCCGCTACTGAGAAATATCCTTGGATATTTCAGCAAAGTAACTATAAACTATTACAAAATTGAATAAACTACACTGGATACCCATCTCAAAGTTCAGCAAATGTGAAGTCAAAACAAATGAAGCATGAGGATCGCTCGGATTCTTTCTAATCGGCAACGTTGAATTGATGCGCATGCGCGAAAATGGAGGCGTGAAATATATTGGTTGATGTTCGGTTGCCATGACTAATATTTCAATGAAAATATGTCCAATACTCAAACCAACGAAACAAAACTGCAACTCTCAGATCCGCCACTGTCCAGAGGGAATGGTGGCCATGCCAAAGAGTAGATATTTGGCCATGCCATGTCCATATACGATCTTTCATCTCTTTCTATTAGGTCACCATTGTCTTATGTCCTACTCAGATAACGTTAACTGACTTTGGTCTATATTGGTTCCTCTCGGCGCATTCAGGACATTTCTTGTTGCGGAAAATCCATTCCCGTTCGGTCTCTAACCGGCGTAGACACTCAAGTAGAACAATTCGGTTGTACAGAAGTCTACTAGACCTTTCTCAAAAGTCCATGACTTATGTCTTGAAATATGCTAAGAAGTCGCTATGTATGCCAATACGACAAAAAGGCACACTCTTGCGACGTTATAAAGTAGTGGTAATGACTTGCCAATCTAGACTTGGTCTTAGTGTAGTCATTTTATCATTATGCATGAAGGTCAAAATCTTTCTAATATAGTATTACAATATGTACACCAAATCAAAAGATTTTATATAATATTAATATAAGATATAAGTCAGTCTTCCTTTACATGTTCATGATACTCTGTGGTAATGTCCTATATCCACTATATATACTAACAACAAATGGCCGTGATAGTTATCGAGATAAAAATGATTTTCATTTATGTGTCTTCAAGAATTGTTCTGAAACTCTAGTGACCAAGCAAATCAATTTTTACGGTCAAAATCCAATTCTACTCACCTAAAATTCATGCGCCTCGAAAATGAAGAGAGATAAATATTTATTTTCATTCCAGAAAAAATATATTTCATCAATTTTTCTCATTAATAGTTGAAATATGTAGACCATATTACGAAAGATACTTGATTAGCACATCTCCAATGATTTTTAAATTGATATAACACCCAGGGTCCCATATTTTTTATTTTAAATATTTTTGTTCCAATATATGGCTACCAGAATGATGTTATCAATCAATCGAAAAACATGGATGCCGTCCTTCTAGTGTCGAAAAGTTGTAATTACTCCGGTATGTACTATCATAGAATAGTTTACGAGTGTCTCAAAGACATCGCAATATCTTACATAAAAAAGTTGTAATGTAGTCGCTGTGACCACAAGTAGCAAGTTTTGTTGTACTAACGTCGTAACGCTATGAAAACAGAAAAAGATATACACTGAGTGCATAAGCATTCCGGTAGTTCCGCCTAATGGAAAACGCTAGAATAACTGACATTTACAGTAGAGGTTATGTTGATGTTGAACAGTTATATTTTTTATTTATCACTCGAAGTGCACATGCATATTATTTATGTCTTTCCTTGTTGTGAAAACAATTGAAGACACTAGATGAACTTCATTTTTTGCAGTGTCCCGATAGACTGATTAATTATTTCAGATGTTAATTTTGGGGTAGGTCTTTATATTTTTTTAAATTTTTCTATACGCTCCAGTTCTCTTGCAAGGCAGATTGGATTTTTGTGTTGGCATTTTAATCATTCATACGGAACTGAATATTCTACATACATAACACAATATACCTATCCAACAAAAATAACATTACCAACTAAAATAATCTAACATAGATATATAATGTAATCATTACGACCAAAGTTCATCAGTTGATAAAACTACATTACATTACAATATGTATCTCCCACAGATCATGACGTCTAATAATAAGTTAGTAACATCATAGTTGCGCCATCTAGTAGTGATGACAATATTGAATATTATTTAAGTAGACATTTTTATGTTTTATGGAATGGACACAGAACGGACATATCGCCATTTTGAATGGTAATTTTTTATACTAAACTTGTCAAATAAAAAATTAATATACAATGAATTTGCTTTGATAGTTTTTAACAAATTATATCAATACGAATATAATATATCGAAAGATAGTCTCTTAGTGTTGAGAAATATTAAGTCTCGAGTGAAATATAATGGTAAGTGAAAAAAGTAGGCGTATTTAGGTTAAATCTTCGAGGTTATTTTTTATGTTTTTAGGAATAATTGCATTAAACCTTTATTGAATAATCACTTTTATTGCAGAGTTTTTTTGGATTTGGCCAGTCAGCTGAAATCGAGGTTTGTCTAGATGGACAAGAAACACGAAAAACCGCCGAGGTTAAAACCGAAGATGGAAAAAAAGAAAGATTATTTCTGTACTATGATGGGGAAACAGTATCAGGCAAGGTCAGAATTGCTTGCAATCTCTTATCAATTCCGATGTAAACAATATCTTTTAGGTAAACATAAGCTTGAAGAAGCCTGGTAGTAAATTGGAACATCAAGGTATAAAAATCGAATTCATTGGACAAATTGAAATGTTCTATGATCGAGGCAATCACCATGAATTTATATCATTAGTGAAGGAGTTGGCAAGGCCTGGAGATATGATAGCACATTCAAGTTATCCTTTCGAATTTAGTTGTGTAGAAAAACCTTTCGAAGTATATACAGGTGAGTCAACTTCTTGGATTATCAATCAAACATTTATTAAAGAAGTCACAGTATACTAGGTTTTTCAAAGGCCAAACGCTATTATAAAAAAATAACGTAATTTTTTGTGTTTTTGTTTCTATTGTAACTATTAGTTTAGCTTCTTGTTTTCTTTATGATTGAGATGTTTCGGAAAAAATGCAGTTTAGGGAGAATCAACAGATTTGTATTTTTCTTTTTGAATAAACAAGCGTTCCTAACACAAAAAAACAAAAAATTTTGGCGGCTGTCATTAAAAAAAAGAAAATTAATGGTGAATATTCCGTAATCAGACCTTCACAATTTGAGACATGCCGTTTGGTGAAACTATCGTATTTTCGCCTTCTGAACACAAATAAAAAAGTGGCATTCCCAAACACTTTCTGAGAAACTTCCAGAAGTACAAAAGGCCTTATTTTTCATCGCTATTTTCGGCCACTGAAAACACTCACTATTCGTCCTTTTCTTAACAAAACACCACACTCACCCTTATTCACGCGTTTTTAGTATTTTTTTGTACGAAAAACTGCCAAAATAATTAAGTATTTTATTGATCATACCATTCTATATATAATACAATAAGATACAATCAATTGGCCATCGACCGGGTCCTTGAGCCAATGGATAATTACATTGAGTAATGAAAAGGGATACATTCTCAATTGAATATCTATCAGATGTAGTTCAATGTCCAGCGTGGCTTTAGCCGGGGAAGTAGTTGTTTTCTGTTAGACATTCACAAAAAATAACTTCATTTTAATCGTGGATTTTTCAATTCACAGTAAAATCTTTCTATCAATATTCAATTGAGAATGTATCCCTTTTCAACATGAATACCCCACAAGAGGTTATCTTGACGATGGAAGATAGTGACTAAAGTTTATCTTTCAGTCGCAGATGATTCCACAACTGATTATATGAACATCCTGTTTATATTTTCAACAAATCAATACATTGAGTATGTTATAACATTTTAGTACAAGATGAATGCCGTATTCATAAAGAGAATGTAACCCTGCTTTTTCTTTTCGTCACAGGGCACAATTGCGGCGGCTTCTCTTTATAGTTCGGGAGCGGGCGTGGTTCTAATAGGCATGATGTTACTAGATTTGAATAAATGAGTTTTTGTTTCTATTTGGGCGCCACTTAGTTTAAGGCAGAACTAAGAACCGAAAGAAAATTCAACATGTTATAAATTAAACTATATGATGGGTTCAATGATTTACTACTATGATTTTTCATACAAAATAGATTGAATGGAATTATTTGAGTTGCAAAGTCAAAGTTCATTTACAATTTACTTTTGGTACCCATATATAGCTATATTTGGTTTACACTTTTGTTTGTACTAAAATACAGTTTTAGCTGGAGTTCAGCTAAACTATGTTAAGAATAACGATAGGAAAAATTATAATACTGGACCGTCTGTATATTTTGTCGCGAAATTATTGACTGGTAGGACTGGTACTTTGGTGATATATTATTAGTATACAACTCCATAATCCTTCCACATTTAAATTATTGTTCTACCATTCTATTTTTTCTCAATCAAAATGAAATAAACAGACTACAAAAGATGCAGAATCGTGTTATGCGAATAATCTTACAATGTTCGAGGATAACACCGATAGCAAATATGTAGCAAACCCTTCAATGGCTACTAGTGAAGAAACTCTTCGAGTACCTAACACTAATCTTTATTTTTAAAATTAAAATTGGATATTCACCTGTAGGGTGATTGCGCCAGTAGTCGGCCACTTAAGGGGATATTGTAGGTTTGATACGGTTCCATATTTACATATTCGCTGATAGAAAATTTAAAAAAATATGACGAATAGAAAAAGGTATAAGTAATATGAAAAAAAATATTACAGAACCATAGGGCTCCCACACCTTCAAGAAAAAAATAATATCTACAAAAAGTACACTTTTGCTAGTTCTCGCCACCAAATTCCAGTTCTCGACCTGCTAGTGCACCAATCTCGCCACCTACCCAGTTGTCGTCCCATTGATACCTTTTCGCCATGGATCTTATGTTCCCCATCAATAAGGTTGATATTAGCGATTTTTCGAATGAACAGCTTATACAACATATTTATTGAGTTTAATGAAACAGAACAGTTTACAAAAAGAAAAATATAAAATATATCAAATAAAATAAAAAAACATTTAAAATAAAAACGTCAAAAAATAAAATACTTTTTCTTAAAACAAAAAGTCACAGAAAAGAAACATGTAAATAAAAAAGTATGGAGTTGCGATCAGGTACAATTTTCGCATATATAATCTTTTTTCCCAGCCTCAGAATAAGGTAGAGAAAAAAGATTGGTACACGCAGGTGGTACCACCTTATACAGCTGTCGCAGCCAATATTCTTCTCTCCCTTATCCTCTATGTCGCTAATCAGAACATCGTCACACATGGAACATTTTTGCTTTGGCTTCCTAGGTTTTGGTTTGGATTTCAATTTTGATTTCCTTTCAGCAATTTCCTTCCTCCTAATCATTCTCTTTTCCAGCAACTTCACTTCTCTTTCTGCCTTCAAAGTTGCTCTTATCTTGCGTCTATTTTCAATGTCTTTGTTTTTTTCAATTTATCTTCCTCTTCAAGTAAAATGCTGCTACATAGGCACCTACCTACCTAGGTAGGTACCTACCTAGGTAGGTACCTACCTAGGTAGGTACCTACCTAGGTAGGTAGGTACCAACTATCGAGGCATCAATTTTTTTTCAATATTTTGTAGTAAAATAATATGTACCTAGGTATTATCGGACATATTGTTGGAAGCACTCTTCTTTTCATAGCAAAATTTGTTGAAATTCAATAAAACAAAGTGGAAAATCGATTGCGTTTCTGGTCTGATGAGTGGCGAGAACAGGCGTCTTGATGCTAGTTGTCGACCGCAAATATTCTATAGAAAATGTGCTGGCCGACAATTGGCACATATTATACAATCTCGCCATATAAAAGCAAGTTATTATATTTATTTTATATATGACATTTTAGTGGCGGAAACTGGCTACAGAATCAACTTCCATAAGAACTTCAAAAGGACAGAACGATAAATGTCCATAGCATTGGACCGTGTCATTAAAGGACCACTAATACTCAGCTCTATGATCCAGTTCTCGCCACCATGGCCGCTAAATGGAAAATAGTTGTTTTGAGATTCCAATCTACCGCCACCCCTCAATTTAAAGAAAAAAAAATTCATTTACAGTTTTCTCGCATTGAAATGGTAGTTCAACAAATAAAGATACCCCCTACATAAGTTTTTTCTTGTAGATCTAGAAAAAAATCACTTGAACTTACCGTTGAAGAAGTTATGTCCCACTACTTTTTTTCAATTGACCAACGCACAAACAACGTTCACTTCGACCACCATCTCTTGAACTGGCAGGGAAAAAATGATGAGTCTCTGAACAGGTAAAACTATGAAGGAATATGGCGGGAAAAGTATGAGAGAACTTTTGGCGGAATTTTCAAATATGTAGAGCTAGTATCTTTCTTATTATTTCATGAAAATGGCAAAAACGGCCGACAACTGGAAGTGGCCGGCAAACTGGCGCAATCACCCTATATCTACAGAATAAATTAACTTATGTGGCTGACATACATGAGTATAACACAAGAAACAGAAACAACATAAAGGTTGAAAAATATAAAAAAAATAGTACGCATAATTCATTATTTTATAAAGGAGTAGATTGTTTTAATGACCTCCCACAAGAAATTAAAGAGAGTGGTTCGATAAATACATTCAAAAGACGATTGAAGGATTACTTAATGAAAAATTAGTATATTATGTGTATTATGTGTATGACTTTTTTATGTAACTTTTTATCTATATGTATGTATTTTTAATCAGGCTGTTTGTATTTTTTCATGTTGATTTAATTTTATTTATAATGTGACAATGTATTTACTATTGTAAATGAATTAGTTTTTCAACTAAATAAAGATATATATATATATATATATATATATATATATTTACGAAGTATTTACCTTTTACATCATATACCAATAATTTACCAAATCTAGGATCACTAAATATTGATAAAGATACAAAAATTCCTGAAACAACATCAATAAAGTATTTAGGGATAAAAATCGATCGACACTTACGTTGGGACCTACAAATGAATTTTATTGCAAGAAAACTTAGAGGACTTTTGTCTCGTTTAAAATTTTTGAAAGAATACCTAGATATTTCTCATCTGCGAACTTTGTACTTTTCCTTAATACAATCTCAGCTATCATACGGAAATATTGTGGGGAGTCCTTGACTGTCATCTAGAAAAGTCAATGTATTACAGAAATGGCTAATTAGGATAATATACAATAAGGACAGATGTTATTCAAGCAATGATCTGTTCAACGAAGTGGATTCCTTGATTTGAGACAGTTGTACTGTCAAAAATGATAACAAACATTTATAGAAAAAAGTAAAATTTCCACAATCGGACACTCCTATGAAACAAGAAACAGATCCAATATTATTGTACCGAAATGCGATAAGAATGTCCGACAGCGTAGCTTCGATTTTCTAGGTCCCAAAATCTTCAATATCATACCAAATAATATAAAAATAGAAACCAATTACTTAACTTTCAAAAAAATGATCACAAAATGGTTACAAAATGCACCAAGATCAATAATTCATGACATAGTAAATAACAGGATGAATTGATTTGAAGGAATGGAATGTCTGAACAAATTATTTCGCATGTCCCATGAATTAGACTTAGTATTATAACATGTGTTTTTTATAATTATGTACCGTCATATGTATATTAATTCTATTATGTAACACAACCCGATTCAGACGATGATCCCCATTATGACCTAACTCCCTGAACCTGAGATAATTTCCAGATTTTGACATAATTCACCTTATCATGAGTATCTAACAAATTATAATGCAATTTCAAGCCACATACAAGCTGTATTTGCAATACAGCTTCTGTGGTTTTTCCATGTTTATTCTAAACCATATCATATTTCTGTAACTGAATTTACTGAATAAACATTATTTATTATTATTATATTATATATTATAGAGATATATATATAATAGATAGATATATATATATATAATATATATATATATATATATATATATATATATATATATATATATATATATATTAAATGGAAAGATCTAACCTTATGGGCTTTTGCCGCCCTTCCCTTTCTATTGACTGGTTGACTGGTATGGGGTGCAACGACTGATGCTTTGAGGCCCCTTTCTGGGTGATGTTTTTGTTTGTTCCCCAAATAATTTTCCAACGTGTGTGGGATCCTAGCCCGTAGGAAGTTTCTAGCAATCGAATATGAACTGGATACGTTACCTACGTAACTCTTCTCAATATGAAATTTGTGATAGGGTTGAGAAAAAAGGCCGGCAAATCTAAAATTGAAAAGTTTAGCTACATTATTATCAGTCCTTCAATGAGTTTACAAAGTTCAATTCCCAAAATGGGGCTGCTCAAGATTAAGGCAAAACGAAAATTCCTACCTTCAACAATTGAATGGCCATTTTCACACATTTATCAAACATTTACGGGGACACCTAACTTCGAAGACGTTCAACAGAAAATGCTCGAGTTGCGCGTATCTCTTTGCCAAATTTCGTTCGAAAACTTCGGTATTGGTTCTACCGAAAAACATTTTGGGATCTTTTTTCTTGGCGGCGCCTCCTTCTGAGGTTGTGAATAAAATATCTATTTCTCCTACCTACAAGGTGGGCAAACATTTTTAAATAGATATCTGATGCCGAAATGATTTTCGAAAGCTATTACAGTAACCCGTTTTGCGTTTCGTATAATTGCTCAAATTAATCCCTACATACCTAAGCTAACTTCTTTGACGATATAATTTACAGTTACAAGAAAAAAAAAGTCGAACTACATTTTAATTAGTGTCAAACAAAAATATTGTGTTACTGTCTTTCCGCCAGCTCTTGCAGAATGGTTATTAGTGGCTTTGCTGGAAATTTATGCCGGGGCCTGGCATTATTCCTCTCCAGTATTAGGGGGTCCATTAATTCCATATTCATGGGTTTGGAGGCGAACTTTTTTGAGAGCATTTTTCATTCTCTCTTGGATTTTTGTACTTTGGTCTTGGCAAATTGTTGGAAGGGTTGGATGGTTTTTGGGTGTCGATTCGGTAGGAAAAGGTTTTTAAAGCAATTTTAAGTAGTGTTCTGAAATGTTTTGCTCTTGTCTTGACCTTTCTTTTTGCTAATGCGGTGTTATGATTGTAATTGAGCTTGTGATCCAGATATATTTCCAAGTATTTTATTGTAGAGCGTGGTTGGATTTGATGATTATTGATCATGATGGTGGGAGAATTGTCTGATGGGATGTGGTTGAAAATTATGAATTCCGTTTTGTGTGGGTTGATCTGTAGCCTCCATTTGTTGAACCATGCCTGGGTGAGATTTACCAATTCCTGTAATTGGTTTTTGGCGGTATTTATTGATTTATGGTTTGTTACTAGAGCAGTATCATCTGCATACTGTAAAATATATGACTTGAGGGTTTCTAATATTTGGTTGCAGGCTTTTCAAGTCAGCGCAGTATATGATGTGCAGAAGGGGGGACAGAGCGGAACCTTGTGGTACACCCTGTGAGGCAATGAATTCCCTCGAGAAAACTCTATTGATTTTCACTGACATTCTTCTACTTGATAGGAAACTGTGGATGAGATGTATGATCCAGGGGAAAAAAAAACTGCTATTTTCTAAAATATCCACTTTTCTTCACCATGTAAATACATACCACATACCACGATTCTTACTTTTACCACCAGAAGCATAGTAATTTTTATATTTACGATTTTATATTCAACATGGCTGACAATGAGACGTCAGGGTTTGAGCTCTCTTATAAAAATACAAATAACTCATTTGAATGCTGTAAAAAAAGTCCAATACAATGTATTATGTGTGTATTCGATGTATAGGTATTTCACAAAAGTTGTTATGAAAAAACCAAACCAGGATTTCACAAAAGTTGTTATGAAAAACCAAACCAGGACAACGACTGAACGACTATAAAGTTCTGTGTAGGAAATGTAAAAACAGTGAAAATGGCGACCTTGTTGAAGAGCAGTGTAACTATTCTAGAATAACAGTATGAACGGTAAATACATCACACATGCACTCTGAATATGGGGAAAATACTTTTCTTACGTGTTTTTGCCTCCTGAACACGAATCCGGAAGAAAAATGCGGCGGTCTCATACCGTTCCCGAGTTACAGCACTTAAAAAAAAAACTAACCTCATTTTCAAGCACCGTTTTCTCGCACAAAAATCACTCAAAATGCCTCCTTCTTTTTACCAGCATAAACAATACACCCTAAATCACTTATTTTCGACACAACTTTGCACAAAATATGTCGTTTTTATCAAAAAAATCCTCTTTCTTACATAGTTGCAAATGAACAATTTTCGTTCCTTTGACAGAAGTCATTCTAAATGCCTTCTGTAAAGAGTCAGTGCCAACAAAAGTTTGTTCATTGGAGGAACTGAACGTGGCTGATTCCACATTACCAAACGCAACTACCGACATGGAGATAGAAAGAACAGAAACTGCAAAATAGTCTAACAATGAACATCAAATTGCTTCATAGGTTATTTCAATAACATTCCAAAGAATCTCATTGAGAATAACATGTTATGTGCTACCAAAGGTGATATAACACTCAAATATAATAATGCTCATTCTATGTATCTCTTGCCTGCCACTGTGTATGATATAATAGATATTGTCAACAATATGAGTAACTCAAAATCTGTAGGAGATGATGGAATAAGTACATACATATTGAAAACATATGTTTTATAGTTGAACCTCTCACCTACCTGATTAATTGTTTATTAATAGAAGGAATTTCCCAGAATGCCTAAAGATAAGTAAAATTGTACCAATTCATAAAACAGAGAATAAAACGGTCTTGGAGAATTACTGACCAATTTCACTTTCCAGTCTATGAAAAATATGTCTCAAATTTAGTTGTCACATTTTTCGAAAAATGGAATTTATTGAACACTAATCAGTTTGGTTTTCGTAAGGGAATGTCTACAAGCCAAGCTGTCACAAAGTTTCTTAACAATCTGTACTAAAATTTGGATGAAGAAAAAAGGCTTTGGGGATCTTCTTAGACCTGAGTAAAGCCTTTGACTTGGTTGATCATGATATTCTCCTTGCAAAACATCAAATGTATGGTATCAGGGGCGTAGCTCATGAATGGTTTGTCAGTTATTTGAAAGGCAGAAACCACTATGTAGAGGTAAATGGTAAAAAGTCGGTATCTAGAACCTGTTTTAATGGAGTACCTCAATGCTCTATTTTGGGTCCACTCTTATATATAATATATGTCAATGACTTTTACAGCGAGCACTTTGTAATGTATGCTGATGACACTTCATTATTGATAAATAAAAATAATATCATATCAACGGTTGATAAAGCATCTAATGAAATTCAGAATGCTCAGAAATGGTTTTCAGATAATAGTCTGGTACTGAACGACAGAAAAACGGTGCTTTTAAGATTCAATCATTCAAGGACTAATTTTGATCACAGCCTCTTGGTGAAATCTGTAAATGGTTCAATTCAACAACAGAGAGAGACAACATTTTTGGGCTTGAATATAGCTGAAAACTTAAAATGGAATAAACACATAGATATGATTTGTAAAAAAATTGCTCCAATATCCTATAGCATTCAACAACTGCATTGCAGTGTGAGTAAACCATTATTATTGATCTACTATCATGCCCATTTTCACTCTATTATCTCATAAGGAATTGTGGCATGGGGAGCATCTAGTGACTGCACCAGGATATTTACAATTCAAAAAAAGGGCTATCGGGTATATTGCAGGAGTAAGTAGAAGAACTAGTTGTAGGACCATTTTTCAAAGTCTCAGAATCTTAACACTCATAGGTATATACATCTGTGAGCTATTGCAATATGTTAAATCAGATATAACAAGCTTTCAGAGTCTTAACAGGAATAAAAATTATAACACTAGGAATATGCAACGAAACATGTCCTAGACTTATGGCCATAAAAATAACAAATTACCGAATGAAATCAAGAATCTGCCTGTGAAACTTTATAAGCAAAGAATCAATGAGTTGCTCTTGGATAAATCATACTCTGGATGAATATTTAAATGATAGTCTGTGATAATATAATGCATATATGTTTATCTATATTTCTATCTTGAACAAATTGTTACTGTTATTGTTGTGCCTACTGTATTGATTTTTTCGTTTGTATTGTATTGACTTATTCAATATCATCATTGATGATCTTACCGAATAAATATTATTATTATTATTAAAATAGCTGTATTTTGTTGACCCCCCAATTTCTAGTCTACAGCCCAAGGCATGGATGTTTTTGAAGACCTTACAAAAACGGACCCAGCTAATATCTTACATTGAAGAAGGGAACACAACTAACTTTGCTAACCTTGCTATCCAAGTGGATGGCCAGCCAATCAATTGTTTCATATAGAATAGAATAACATATTTTTATTCATCCAGGAAGATTATACATTATGAAATAGGAAATGTCTACAAAATAGCAGGATTTTACATAACTGTAATATCAAACATGAAAAACATACAACAGACATATAAAACTTTACATGACGATCTGTTCGCTCGTAAGCACTACCGAAGTGCTTACGATCAGTAATTTTTATTGTTTTTCCGAATTATTATTGAGGCACAATAGTGACAGTCGCTAGATGCAAGTACACGCTACATTACAGACGTCAACCAATAGACAACACCTATGCCAACTAATTAAAACCTCATGATCGTATATTTTTTCTTCTACAGGCACATAGATTCAATCAAAAGGGGGCATTTTAAAATTGAGTGATAGGCTAAATCTCCCTAAACTGCATTTTTACACTGCTTCCAACTCTGCAGTATCGCATTTTTTATTACTTAACCTGTTCGCGACGGAGTAGTAGTAGTAGTATTTATTTAACTATTTTTCATACATTTCTGTATAATTATAGCAAGTCAGAAAGAAAACGTATGTATAAAAACACATTAAAATATGTTGAACAATGTCACATTTAAATAAGATAAGAACAGAAGTCCATACTAATTCAAACATACATGCCATATATAGAGTAAAATACAATACAATTAAAATCATATAATAATAATAATAATATATGTTTATTCATCATAATAATAATACATAATATATACTTATACAACTGTGCTTGTGAATAAACAGGTGGGTCACAGAAGTAGTATTAACTACTTGTGTATGTGATTTCCATAGTAATTTTTTTTTATTTTTAATTACATTAAAATGGGTAGAATTTGTATTTTTTTTTCAAATGCTAAACATGGTAGAAAATTGTGGATTTGCCACATTCAGGTAGTATATTACATCATAAGTGGGCTCTTCTCATTGAGATTTTACATATATTAGAGGGTAAGTCACAATAGGGGTAATTTTCTATCACAATTGGGGTAATTTTCCAGTCACAATTGGGGTAATTTTCCAGTACTAATAAAGAAGAGTTATGAAATATACATGATGGATACACACATTGATATACACAAATACATTAATATGCACACATACATATACATCATAAATTGCTCAGTTATATGTGTTTATCTCTGGTTAACAATTTCGGTAAATATAAGTCTATCTTTGGCAATCCATTTTTTCAATTCTTTTTTAAACGTTCGGTAGTTTTTTATATCCTTCAATTCGTTTGGTAATAAAGCATAGATTCTGGGTGCTAAATAATTGGTATTTTGTTGGCCGATAGTTTTTTCGCAACGTGGGAAGAAAATTTCATCAATTTTTCGAGTATTGTAGGGGTGTTTATGTAGAGTGAGTTCAATTTTTCCTAGTTTTACGAAAATAATTATTTTTTGACAAAAAATCTGTCTCACATCTTTTATTTGGGATTCGCTGTATAAAGAATTTGTGGGAAAAGATGCCTTTTTACCGTATATTATTTTTAATATCCATTTTTGTAAAACATGTACTTCATTTAGAAAACAGTCATTAACTCCGCCCCAACCTAATATTCCATATGATAGTATAGACTCTATTAGGGAGAAATATAGTGTTTTTAAATGTTTTATGTTTAGGAAATCTTTGAGGTGTTTAAATTTCGATAAGAATCCCCTGAGTTTTCTGACAATTTCTTTTGTCTGTAAGTCCCACCTCATATGGCGATCAACCCTTATACCGAGATATTTTGTTTTTTCCGATTCGGGAATTTGAGAGTTTAATCCGACATTCAAAGGCCCTAAGTTGGGCAGACCATTTATATAAGTAGTTCGTTTTCTTGTAATTTAGTGTCAATTTATTCATTTGTAACCAGTTTGATATATTTGAAAAATCGATTTATATTTTTTCTTTCAATTTGGAGCTGTATATAATATGGTTGTATCGTCGGCAAAACTGATAATTTCGCCGGTAGTATTGAGAAAAAGCATACTGTTCATATATATTATGAATAAGAGTGGGCCAAGGACAGATCCTTGGGGTACTCCAAAAGTAACTGTTCTTGCTGTACTATAAGTTCCTTCGAACTCCACTCTCTGTTCCCTATCAGATAGGTAGCTTTTCAGAAATTCGTAAGTGTTTCCCCTAATTCCATATTTTTGGAGTTTTTCAAGAAGATTTTCATGGCACACGGTGTCAAAGGCTTTAGAGAGGTCTAGAAATATGCTAATTATAGGAATTTTTTTATCCATGGATTTATAAATGATAGAGGTCATTCTGTATATAGCGTTCTCTGTAGATCTACCCTCTCTAAAGCCATATTGACGATCTGATAAAATACTAAATTTTTTAAGGAAATTACTAAGTCTTATTTTTATTAATTTCTCAATTATTTTAGATATATTCGATATAAGGGTTTATAGGTCTGTAATTATCTATATTTGACTTATTTCCCTTTTATGAAGTGGTTTTTGATACCACTTTTCAATATTTTTGGAAAGCACCCTGTATCAAAACATCTGTTCACTAGGAAAGTTATCGGCTCAGCTATTTCCTGGGCTATTTCTATTAATGTTTCTGATCTGATATTATCAAACTCAGGTGATTTTTTTGGTTTTGAATTATTTATGACTGAGATCACTTCACTTTCATTTGTTGGATGTAGATACATGGTGTTTTCCGAAATTTCTATGTTTTCGTAATTTCCAACATTTGGAATTTTTTCCGCCATAAGTTTTTCCAAGGTTGCTGAAATATTCATTGAACTCATTAGCGATGTCTACTTTTTTTGTTATATTGGTACCATCCGATTTCTCAATAACCTCGATTTTCGTTTCTGGTTTTGTTTTCCCACATAAGCTATCTACTGTCTCCCACATGGCTTTAGAAGAGCATTTATTTTTTTCGATTTGGTTTGAGCAGTATTCCCTCTTTGCTTGTTTTGTCAGTTTTGTCAGAGTTCTTTTTTGTAGTATTTGTATCGTTCTTTGATTTCTTCATTTTCTGGATATTTCAGAGAAATTCTGTATAGTTAATTTTTTTCATTAATTGACTTTTGCAATCCGGGTGTCATCCATTTCTGTTTATATTTTATTTTATTTTTTATTTGAACTTTTATACACCCATAGTTTAATATCTAAGGTGTGTTAGCGGTTTGTCTCATTCAACGAATTCAGAGTTGCGGGGAAATTGAAATTGCGATACTCTGAAGTGGAGTAAAAACAGTGAGTTTGAAAAAAATATTTCATTCTACTCTTGAAAAGATTCTGGGGAAGATCTTTAAAGTAATCTGGAAGTTTGTTATAAAGGTCAAGGTCCAGCGAATTCTCCCTAGATTTATTCAACCTATATCGTTGACATCTAAGAAGATTTCCAGATCTTGTTGGGTAATTATGGTGATCTGAATTTTTGGTTAATGAATCTTTCAAGTTGTGGATTTCCAATACGGAATTATAAATGTAAACCGATGGAATAGTCATAATTTCCAGTTTTGTAAAAAGAGGTCGGCACGAATCACGCCTATCAGCTCCTGTTAAAATCCTTATGGCTTTTTTTGTAGAATAAAAGCTTTAGCAGAATTGGACGATGCCCCCCATAAAATTATCGAGTAGCATATATGTGAGTGCAACAGTGAAAAATAAGCAATTTTTAGAGCTGTGAAAATCATACTTGATAATTTATTACATAAATAATGTATGTGACTGACCCAAGACAAATTGTCATCAATATGTACACCTAATAATTTCACTGCCAAACCATGTGTGACTTCTGTATGTGAGGAGATGGTCAAATATTGTGTCTTGGCTTGATTCAGATTCAATTTATTCGCTGTAAACCATTTACTGGCTTCAATTCCACTATCCATGGCTAGAGCTAGGCTAGAGCAAAGGATTTTAACACTGACAGGTCTTTTCATTTTAGAGACAGTATGTCTAATTCACAAGAAATACAGAAATGAAATAAACAACTCTTCAGTATATAATACACGTTTAAGACACCATATTGCTCTACCCGTCCCTACGTCAGCTCTTACTCAAAATTCCCTTATTTACAAGAGCAAAAAATTATTTAATCACCTACCCAGCAATTTAAAAGAAATACAAAGTGTATTTAGATTCCGAAAAGAAGTGAAAGAGTTCTTGGTTGTGAGGGCCTATTATACTACAGAGGAATTTTACGAAGATCAATTTAACTTAGACTGTAATTAATGTGATCAAGTAAGATGCAACCTTTTAGATTTTCCATTTTATTTTAAATCATTAGTTAATGTCGACCCCAATCTTTTATTTGTATTATTTATTTACTATCTTGTGTATTGTCAAAAAACTGTTGTTAACATTTGTGTGTATATTGGCACTATTAACTTTTTGCCTTTTTACCTTTGTACCTTTTACCTTTTAAATTTAGGATTCCAGACTTTGTCAATGAGATGTATCTATCTTCGGACAATAAAGTATATTTGATTGATTGATTGATTGATAGCTGTTCGAGAGTGTTGATATTCTTGGAAAGCACGTGCTTACCGCTGGAACGGAGCCGGGTCAAACTAGTTTCGAGTGGCGTACAAGTGCGCCGTGACCAGCGTGGCGTTGTCAGTATCACAACAGCACTCTGTGTGTGAACGTCTAGAGCCTCCTACTTTATTTATTATTCATTATCATGGCTGAAAGACGTGACCGTCCTCCCATTATAGACGTACGTGTACGTCACATAAGGAGACATCATGTACCGTACATGTAAGACCCCAGTTCTTCAGAGTGTAAACACAGGATGTAAATGTAAGTCAGTCGTCACACTGGAGTCCAGAATGATCTCGAAACGTACGGCGATAGCTAAATCAAGGATATTATTTTAGTGCTTCATGAAAAATCTTTAATGCACAGTTCTTGCTTTCTTTGGTTTGTCCGTTGTAAGCAGTGGTACCATATTGTCGACCTTTTTCCTTTACAAAATTGATTGTCTTCTTACATTTTTTTTCAATATACAAAGTGTTGTAATAATTACATGATATTGAAACGTACCAGAACCATGTTAATATCCTGTATATTTCGATGAAGTTCTGATGACAGAACTGTAATTCTTAATCAGATCTATACTAGTTTGAAATATCAAAAGTGTACAATTTGAAACCTACCATAATTTATGCATGTATAGAAGGGCAAAGAAATTTGTTCCAATTAGTTACAGCATTCATCAAATTATATTTATTTCGTGAAAAGAAAATACACATTGACATTTCAGAGACTACACCGTCCTCGTTTTCAAAACTTATTGAATAATTGGAATTGAACACGGTATAAACACATGATATTGAAACATATCAGAACACTGTTAAGATCCTGTATATTTCGATGAAGTTTTGATGGCAGAACTGTAATTCTCAATCAGATCTATTCTAGTTTGAAATATCAGATGCCCGCGATTTGAAACCTACCATAATTTAAAAATGAGAAGAATAGGGAACACGCATTTGCACATAAAGATTACCACCTTGAAAGCTCAGCAACAAACTTAAAAATTGAAAAAATGTTAAATGTTTTCCATAATTCAAAATTGAAAACGCCAATTTTTTCATCACATAAAAAACATACTAGCGCCTCTGATGAAAGAATGCATTGTTACTTCACACAGTTCAAACTTTTACCGCTAGTTGCTTTGAACTGTCAGCTATAATTTCATCTGTCTTCGTTTATATGGACTAGTGGCCGTGAGCGTAGAGGCGCTGACTTATGTCAAGATGGTCCGAGTTCGATTCTTGGCATGGCTACTGAAATAAAAATTTAATTTCCGTAGTTTCGTTGAGCGGGAGCAGATAGGTGACCAACCGAACATTCTTGGTACCTGGATATCAATCCGTCGGACTGTCCACGGTTACCAGCCGAGTAGTGCTTCGGATGACACTTGAAAAGCTAAGGTCCCCGTCTTCTTAACTAACACAAGTCTCTGACTTCCGAGGGTTGTACTAATATATTTATTAGCATAGTATTTTCGATTTTTACTGAAATATCACATTAAAAGTGAGGTTGAATTTATATTTGGTTTGTAAGAAATAGTATTATGTATCAATATTCTTGAAACAACCACAATTGGCGCTAGTCTTTGGGGGAAGTTATTCAAGTGAAGGTCAAATGGAGTTCGAATTGAGGATCAAAGATATTTGAAAATTTCGACAAAACTTTGGGATTTGCGAACATTTTTTCACAAAATGTAATTTTTGAGGGCTGAACTGATGCAAAAAAATTATGAAATGAAATCACGCGTGTTCCCCAAAGAAATTTGTTCCAATAAGTTACAGCATTCAGAAAATTATATTTATTTTGTGAAAAGAAAATACATGTTGACATTTCGGAGACTAACGTCCTTGTTTTAAAAACGTATTGATTAATTGGAATTATCTTTTGGTTGGCATTCAGAGAAGTTTTATGATTTTGCACTTGTGGAGGTATTCTAGATTAATTCTTCCCATTTCAAAACTGTAGAATGTTATAAACCCAAGAAACATAGTATCTCTCCAAAAAATTACAAAACTATTTGAAATGTTGGTAATCAAGAAAAATATATGAGTAATAATTCTTGGCATACATTACAATTGGAAATTACGAATTTGTTTGCAAGATTTGGCGCATAATAATCTTTACAATGTTTTTTAACGTGCTTCACTTTTATCTATGAATGTTAGGAACATGATATTCACCAACTTTCACATATCCGATTTTCATGAAAATCAACGTGCACACACATTTGTGTGACAATACACATTAACCATTTTATATGTTGAAAATTCGAGATGTCAACTTGAACATAATGAACTCGCAAACAAAAATTTCGTTAAATAATTACATATTCAGAAAAAAAAAGACTTATTCAATTGACTTTGATTCATTATATTAAACTATCCATTTTTGCTGGTTGCTGTTGGTGCAGTGTGGCTATTTTCAACTATTCCTTTGATAGCATGTCACATGTATAGAAAAGGTATAATACTGGCCTTAAGATACTCCCTTGTGGGACACCTCCTTTGAAGTCTTGAGTTCGGGAATATAAATTTTTCTTCTCAATTCTGAAGGTTATTTATTATATATTATTATCAACATTTCATATTATCAAAGGCTTGAGTAACATTCAGAAATAGCACTGTGAATAATTTTTCCCTCTTTTTCATGGCAGTTATTGTAAAGCTTCCAACGTCACAATTTCGAAAAAAATCGGTATATTTTAGCCGATTATCGACCCCAGAACTCAAAATACCTTCAGTTTGAATCTCCGATCTCGTAACATAGACTAGATGAGTAACACATAAATATACTTGGAAGCAATATCAACTCAAAATTTTATTTTATTCATATTCTGCTACCTCAATTTTTTTCTGTTAATAAATTCTATACAAAATTTGTTATTTCAGCTTGTTGGGAGCATGTAAAAATTCCATTATTATAATATATGGATACTTTATGGTCGTTACAGCAACGCTACAGTTGATGTTCGATCAGAAAGCAACAATTCTTTTAAGGTTTTGTTTTGGTCATCGGTTCAATTGTAAAAGTATAACTGAGAAAAATTGAGATGGTTTGTGTGTATTGATTGTGGGGTTTACACAATATTCATGGGATGTGAGGTCCAAAAAATATAATTTAGAAATTGTGATCAAACCGTAGGTAAGCTACCAGTATCATAAACAACTGGTTACTTGAAAACAAAAGGCGTTTTAATAATTTTTCTACGAAAATCTGCGCTTCAAACAGCTATTCACCTTTAGATTGTTGCCCATCAAATTGCAATTCTCTTGAGAATTGAAAGGAAAAATAAGTTTGTTTTTCTTTGATTTCTGAAGTAACTTCATAAATAAGTTTTGTACGCCATTGTGATAACTGAAAAATGGGTTTGCTTCAAATTATATATTCCCAATGTTTCATACATAGTCTCGATTAAAAAAAAAAAACTTCGAAAGTTTAGCAGTTATGGAAAATATATGTTTCAACTCCCTGTATCTCTGCAACAAAATACCTTTGGAGAAAGAATGCATCCTGAGATTTGAAAATAAATGTGCTCTGTATTCCCAGTTCTTAGTTTTTTAAATGCATTTCAGGAGCTAATGTTCGCCTAAGGTATTTTTTGAGGGTGACAATCATCAGGAGATTGGCTGATATCATGAAGGAAGTTGATATTGCCGTACATACCCTTTCGAGCTACCCAGAAATGAACAATTCTATCAAGATGGAAGTTGGAATTGAAGACTGTTTACATATTGAATTTGAATACAATAAGTCCAAGTAAGTATGAAATTATTTTTCCAACTTGTCACCCTGCCAAAACCACAAAAAATTGTGCATTGTAAATGATTATCCATGTCATATTTATTAGTGATGGGCATAATCGAATTATTCCCATAATCGAATTATGAGTATTCGAGATATTCAAATAATCGAATTATCATTCGAATGATATATCACTCGGATACTACAGACATCTTGCAATCATTTTCTGAACTCGAGTACCTATTCAAGATTTCGTTGTAGACAACATAATCCGAATTACGTTATCGTACGCAAGATTCTCATTTCAATTCCTTCCAAAATAAGTAATTTCACACAATTATGATAATATCTTTGTGATTGCCATAACCAATACTTTTTCATAACTTCTATTGAATCATTCATAAAACTCGTCATTCGAAATCATGAAGCATGTGATCGTGATATCTTGGTACTTGTCTTTCGAGCATTTCCTAGAGTAAAACATTCCGGAAGCAAAATACCTCTCCATTCGGATTTCCGGGCGAGAGGTACTCGAGGGGACTCAACATTAAAGATTAATTTTTGCAACATCCGCGGACTCAACAAGAACATCAATGACGTCCACCATCACCTACAGACGAAAAAACCGGATATTCTGGCTCTAACAGAAACACAAGTAAACTCGTCCACCAACAAGGTCCATATGCTTTGTCCTGGTTACGAACTCCATTCTCGATTCAGGTTCAAAGGTGGAGTCTGCCTTTACGCTAAGGCTAACCTTTCATGCCAGCGTGAAGAGAGTTTGGAACCGAAAGACTTTGATGTGATGTGGTTCAAGCTATCTGATACCAAACTGACTAAGTTCCTCTGCTGCCTTTACCTATCACCTAATGAACCTTCATATAACGACCTCTTTGAGTTTTTATCACTCAAACTGGACTACATTCAGGAGAACCATCCAACAGCTGAAACCATAATCATGGGAGACTTTAATGTACATAACGCTGCCTGGCTCAAATTCTCTAACAAAACAGATGATGCGGGTCGTCAAGCCGAGGCCTTCGCCATCACTCATGGTCTAGAACAACTGGTCGAGCTACCAACCCGCATCTCTGATGTCAACAACCAGTCTGCCAATACACTAGATCTTTTCCTCACCACCAATCCTGCCCCAGTATAGAATAGAAGTTTGTGCCCCACTTGGAAACTCTGATCACACCCTCATCTCCACAACATGCTCTTTCCATTTACCATCGAGCTGCACAATACCACCCGTCTCATGTGGCATTACAATTCGGCCGACTGGGAAGGTCTTCGTATGTTTTTCTCAGCGTTTCCATGGAAGAGAGTTTGTTTCTCTTCAGTAGATCCAACACGATGTGCTGAGACAATTTCTGAAATCATCATGTTGGGGATGCAAACCTACATACCGAATACCGAAGAAGAACATCATCCGATAAGACCTGGTTTAACAGAAACTGCTCTAGAGCTGTGGCTTCCAAACAGGCAGCATACCATCGATGGCTAAAAAATCGGCGTGAGACCAGAGCAGCATATGTCGAGGCTAGAGGCATATGCAAAGAGACAATAGAATGCTCAAAAGATGCCCACAATGCCAAAATAAGATCAAAACTTGCTGAATGTCCTAACGGATCCCGTTCATTTTGGTCTTTCGCCAAAGCTGTGGGAAGAAACTTTACTTCCAGCTCATTTCCTCCTCTAACCAAAGAAGATGGAACACTAGCAACGACTGCCCAGGAAAAATCCAATATCTTTCGCACCTATTTGCTGGAAATTCCACTCTGGATTCATCGG
Organism: Gonioctena quinquepunctata; assembly: GCA_018342105.1. Lineage (NCBI taxonomy): Eukaryota > Metazoa > Arthropoda > Insecta > Coleoptera > Chrysomelidae > Gonioctena > Gonioctena quinquepunctata. Next base: position 1,731,678 of record JAFIRS010000026.1, on the reverse strand, counting down.
AAAACAACCCCGAACATTGCACCTATTGACAGTCACATGCCGAGATCACCTTTCACCAGCGTACTATCAAAAGATTTTGCTGGGTCTCAACACCAACAAAGCCTGTGGATCTGACGGAATCCCGCCGATTGTTCTCAAGAAATGTGCCCCGAACTAACACCTGTTCTTTGCAAGTTGTTCAACCACTCTTACAATTTGGGGTATTTCCGTCCAATTGGAAAATTGCAAGAGTACAGCCAGTCCCTAAAAGGCAAAAGGCCCTACCTAGCAACTACAGACCTATCGCACTGCTATCTATTATTTCAAGGTCATGGAAAAAGCCATCAACATCGAGCTCATGAAATATCTGGAAGACTCAGAAATTGTCAACGATAGGCAATATGGCTTCCGCCATCAGAGATCAACTGGTGACCTGCTCGCTACGTCTCACATATATGGCAGCTATCTATTGAATAGTATGGAGAAACTTTAGCTGTGGCATTAGATATCTCCAAAGTTCGATCGAGTTTGGCACCAGGGACTCCTCGCCAAGCTTCCGTCTTATGGCTTGCCCCCTCAGCTGTGTTCTCTGCTTGCTAGTTTTCTCTCAAACAGGTCTCTCCATGTAGTGGTCGATGGAGTTTCATCTGACACTCTACTCATAAATGCTGGTGTTCCGCAAGGGATCTATTCTCGCACCAACACTATTTCTACTTCACATCAACGACCTGTTGAAAGCAACTTCATGTCCAGTACACAGCTTTGCCGATGATAGTACCCTCCATACGCTTTCTCTTCCAGGGCCCCTATATCAGCCCGTGAAACCTGAAATGAACGAGGAAGAAATGTTAATAATATAAATATGGACTTAGCAACAATTCTCGAGTGGGGATCTAATAACTTGGTAGAATTCAATGCAAACAAAACACAAGCATGTCTTTTCTCTACAAAAGTCGATCTCACTGTGCCTAACATAATTTTGTCAGGAGTAACCATACCACTGAAGTCATCCATATCGATGCTTGGTATTACTATCAGCAATAACCTTTCCTGGGAAAATCACGGAGGTCCATTGCCAAAAGTGCATCCCAAAACTTGGTTTTTGTTTCGTGCAAGAGCTATTTCACCCCACCCAGCTGCTTATGATCTATAAGGCACAGATCCGACCTGTCCTGGAATACTGTTCCCATATTTGGAGGCGCACCTAAACATATCCTGAGGCTATTGGATTCTGTCCAAAAGGGCAATTCGTCTCGTCGGTGATGCCGCTACAAACTCGCTCACTTGTCTGGAACACCGTAGAAAAGTTGACGATTTGTCTCTATTTTATAGATATTTTCATGGGCGATGCTCTTCTGAAATATCAACAATCGTTCCTGCTTTGGCAGTCTCTTCGAGATTAACCCGTCAAGTTCAGTCATCACACCCCTTCGTGGTCACTTTGGAGACCTGCAGAACATCACTTTCCAAAGACTCGTTCATCCAACGAACAGCGAGGCTTTGGAACTCATTGCCTAGGGAGGTGTTCCCCGAGGCATACAACCTCCAGAAATTTAAGAAGAACACCAACTCCTACCTTCTTTCCCTTGGTTCCCACGATGTTCTCTGAACATTACAGGATATCCCTTTTCGTGGGAACCAGAACATAAAAAAAATAAAAAAATTTCACTCGGTAGTGTATTTGAGTGATGAGTGATTTGAATCATTCGAATGATTATGTCAAGTTCTCGATTTTCGCAGCATAATTCATATTAACGTTCTGAGTTGGCGATTTCTAGATGTAGGCGGTTTTTCTTCCCTCTATCTGGACTGTGTGTATTATATTTGTCATTCGTCGTTTGGATTCGGTGAGCACAGTGGAACAGAACCCGTTTTAGATTTCCAAAGGAATTTCACTTCTGTCACATGTAAGTGGGACAGCGACCTTGAACTGTTGCCAAAAAATTAAATCTCTGACCCCAAAATTTCCAGATACCTATTTTGATTCTGACCATGAATTCCATGATTGGACTGACATCTCTAATTATATGAATTCTACAATAAATTAATAATCACCATCCTCAAAAATTCCTAGATCCCTATTTCAAATTTTCAAAAGTTGTGACCATAAGTCACTGAAATCTTCCGCCATAAGGTCCAACCCCAAAAACTCCCAGATACCAATTTTCAATAGATTCTGACCATAAATCAATAAATTTGTTTGCCCTCTTGAATTTGTTTGCCCTCTTGAATCTGCCATATTTTTTGTCAGAAGATTCATAATCATTGCCTCGTACACAAGCATATTTTTCCCCCTATCTGCTGATCAAATTAGAGTCGTGTATCTAAAATATACACTGCCATTTGATTTAAACAGTTTACTTTTCATAACCTGGTTCCAAAATTAAGAATTGTGATCCAACTTCTTTCTGTGTCTCTGTGGATGGGACCTTATCCTAGAAATGTGTGGAGTGGCAGTTCAGCGATTTCACTGGTCTCCAATGTTTATTTCCACCTTATTACTTATCACATTTTCATGAAATACACACTATATATTTTAAAACAATATAATCTCAAAACAAATAATAGAAAATAGAAAATATTTTTCAATATTTACAGAGGTGTGAAACAATAAAAGCTTGTAAAATAGAAATAAAAATCGTTCCGGTGGTTGGTTCCTAATAATCCCACTGAAAACACCCGAACTGTGAGTGCTTTTGGTTCGGAAAGACTTTAAATAATCCCGTGAATATTTGATCAGCGTTTGCCTTTATTCTAGGTAGGTTAAGATACTCTTAGAGCAACTTATTCTTGTATGTATTTTTTCCTGTTCGGAATTGACGAGGAAATCTCTGTGAACTAAGTGTTTATTAAAGGAGCTGAGGAACCGACCAACTTTTAATCCCGAAACCGGGCTAGAACCCCTAAAACACAAGCTGAGAAATTTTGATCCTGTTCAAAGTCTTTTTCTAATATGTAGTAAATATAGACTGATTTGAAAATAATATTGACAGTTGGACATTTTCACATTCCTAATAATAATAGTCTTTTATTTCTTTTGATCATGTGTACATGATATAGGAAAGGTCAGTTTTACATGTATTGCACTTTACTAACATAAATTACAAATACATATGTAGATGAAAAAATGTATAGATAAAAAATTTAACAAGGTTATAGGGAGCTTAAGAGAGTATAGGAGTGAAACTCCTAGCACAGGGAGGCGAAAATAAAATCAGGAGATTTCGTTATTCTAGTGATTGGTCATTTAAAAATTCTCCCACTGTAAAGTATGCTTTGAATATCAGTAATTCTTTCAATTTTCATGTTTCTCTCTTTATCTCTGCCATTATTCTGACAATTCTTTTTTGAATGACGAAAACTCTTGTGGTGTTTGGAGATGCACCCCAAGCGGAAATACCGTATGAGATTAGTGAGTGGGAGCGCATTTTTATCAACAATATTGCGTAATTGGTAAGTAAAGAACACAGCGGATGTTATTTTTTTAATTAATCAATGTGGTTGTCCCATTTGCAGTTCTCACTGATTATGACACCTAAGAATTTAGTACACTCCAATTTTTTTATGCTTTTTAAATTTGATCTTACTAGTAGGGATTGGTCTCCTCCGGTATCAGCATAGTTGAATCTTATAAGAGATGTTTTTTTTTCGTTCATGATCAGATTATTCTACTCGAACCAGTTTTGTACAAGACTCATGGTTGTGGTCGCTTCCTTTGTGAGGTTTTCAATATGGTGGCTATTTATAAGAAGTGTAGTATCATCTGCATACATAATGTAATTATTACTTTGGAAGACATTTACATGTATTATGTAAAATATTGGTCCTAGGATAGAGCCCTGAGGTATTCTAGTTGTGGTGTATAATTTTATTGATTCCTTACCGTTTGCTACAACATAATGAAGTCTCTTTTGTAGGTAACTCCTAATCCACTTTAGGGGCATGCCTCGAATCCCATATTTTTCCAGTTTGCTTAGGAGTATTTCATGGTCGACCATGTCAAATGCTTTACTGAGATCCAAAAATAAACCCAATACTTTTTTCCCTTATCTAGGCATTCTGTTATCATATCCAGAAATGTTATGATTGCAGTTTCGGTACATTTACCTTTCCTGAAACCGAACTGTTGGTCGTTAAATGCATTATACTGAGTATTATATAGTTGATGATAGCTAGACATTATCCTCTGAATATAGTTAGTATTGTTTTAGTTAATTCTATGAATTTCTAGAGCAAATGTATGTATTTATAACTGTTTGTTGCTGTTGTGAAAAGAGGTCTGAGAGATCTAGCAAAAAACATACCCTGATGTACCGCTGCCTGCAAATTCCTACATTGAATGCTATAATTTATCAAAATGAGACATATGAGATGTAAAATTGTTTGATGGCTGACAGTTGAGAAAAATCCTTGTAGACCATTTTATCTATTGAGAGCCTTGGTGCAGATACAATCTTAATGAAAGTCAATGATCAATTCCAAGATAACACATAATGTATATTTTTTATGCAACGACAAATAATTAGAATATCGAATATAATTCCTGAAAAATTTGCATTTTGTTTATATTGGCATAGATTAATTGTTATAGATATCACCTGAAAGACGTCATCGTTGGAAAAATATACTTTTTGTTGGTTCGAATAAAGATAAAACACATGGAAATTGCCATAATCAAACGAGAAACAACCGGCTCAGGAGCCAACACCTATACAGAGAATGTAACGATTGCAAAATATGAGATAATGGATGGAGCTCCAGTACGAGGTAAGTGCAGGAAGATTAATTCCTGGTTTATAGGCAGCTAATAACCAATTCATCCATCAACCATTATTGATTATTCTTCGAAATACTTTCAAAATACTTTTGATCATATATCTTACAATATTGTGATTAATATTTAATTTTCAATTTATTGTTTAAAAAATTACACATTTTATATTTGAACATATTTAAAGAATTGATCGTTCTTTTAATGATGAACTTTATGTGTTGAAGTTGTTCCAACATTTTAATTTGTCAATACTTATGACATCTATTCATTTAATTGTGAATATACCTATATAATGTAATTTTGCAAATCTCTAAATAATTTTTTTTATCTACTTCGAAAAAAAAAAAAATTTTTGTTGGGTATCGTATTTGTCATAAATATTTTCATTCTTGCTCTTTGGTTTTGTTTTCATCAACACCAAGAAACACTTTCAAATAAAAAATATCGAATTAAGAAACGTACCAACATAAATCCAAATTCTTTTTTCACATTTTAGGTGAGAGCATTCCGATAAGGGTATTCTTAGCTGGCTATGAATTAACACCAACTATGAGAGATATCAACAAAAAATTCTCTGTTCGCTACTTTTTGAATTTGGTGTTGATGGACACTGAAGACCGGAGGTATTTCAAGCAGCAAGAGATAACTCTTTGGCGTAAAGGTAATTTTATCCATACATTATTTCAATTTTTGTGTTTGATATAATAGTTTCCCCTCGGATTTTAGAATTGGCAATAGCATATTTTTTCACAAAGATTTGACTAGGGTACTATTATAGCCCAAGGAGCAAATGTGACTGGGGATTTCATAGAAACACTTACTTGTGCAAGAGAGCTCATCCAAATTTAATGTTGAAATTATCAATAAATTTCATGTGTAGTAATGTAAACAAATTCTCCACCATTTGTGACATCTTTTGTTGCAGTATATGTGAACTGAAAAATTATGATGCGGTCCGAGGACTCCCTTCAGGAACGAAGTTCCTTTACTCCTTTTATCATCCTCCATATCACTCCCCATATTTTAATGTGTTAGACTCGCCATTTTTTCAGCATTATTTTCTCACTTGAAAATGTTTGGATTTTCCTTTACTTTAGTCAAAGTTGTTCGGAAAGTGTGGTGAACAAAATTGTTCTTCTGGACAGAGGTGTTTTAGCTTCTTTTCCTTACCCACATTTTGATGGGTTACACTCTGTCATGACCCATAATTACAGAAAAATTTTCATTCATAAGAAAACATGAGATTCCTCAATATGAACGTTATAGCCAGAAAACCAGTTCACTAGGAAAGATAATAAAATCAGAAATCCTCCACACTACCAAGCTAATCGAAAAATAAGCCCATTAAAAATATTTCGTCATTTGAAGATGAGTAAAGGCACTTAAGAAGTCCTATAAAATATCACCCTTTTCTCGATATAGCTATTAATATATCATCACCTCCTAGTTACGGGTATCTGAAAAACAAAGTTTTTGATAAACAAAAGTATAAATTCCGAATTGTTGACAGCTCACCTAATTGCATTGCGCCACGAAGTATCATAAAACTGTTTTTATGTATTTGTGTCGACAGAAAAAACGCTGTAAATTATAGATTACGACAGCCCATTACTATAACTTAATCGCGAGAGAGATAACATCCCTCGTATTTATCCATTCGCGTATGACAGCAACAAGCCATTAACTGTTAAGAAAATGATTTATTCTGACAAGTAAACGATTAAATGCAACAACAAAACACTTTATCCCACTCCGCGGACACACTCACAAAAACACGACCATGGATTCCTATAAAACGCGAACCGCGGAACGAAAAAGAGTCATTCTGAGAACAGAAGCCAGTCGAGTAACATGCTCAGTCAGCTCGTAGTGAAATAAATTCAAGTCTATGAAACATGGCTATTCAAGTGGTAGTTAATAAACAAGACGACGATGCGAGCAAGCTAGATCAGATTAGAGAACGTGCGAACTAATAAGAAGAGAAATTACATTCAGGCTTAATCCGCGTAACAACAGCAACCAAGTGAATTCACCAGTAAACCAGTAATAATAATAATAATACAGGAACTTTATTGAACTGAAACAAATTCAATTCAACAGGCTATTGACCGAAGTCCTTCAGCCTATTGTTACAATTTATATAAATTGATGTTATTATGTGACATTGAAAACTGTTATCCAGGTCTACTTTCGTAAAAAAAAAAAGAAAAAAACAAACGGGTTCTATTAATGTTCTTGTATTCTCTTAAGGGTGGTAGTGTGCGGGGATCGATGTAAGGGTTGCACTTCTGGGTTTCTTCTCATTGAAAACTTCACCAGTAGTTCTACATTTTTTGCCTTTGAACAGAAGCTGTGGAAGAGATAGTCCAGGCGATCTTCAATAGGCATAACATTCGTTATTTATAGGAGGTTATTTGGAGGATTGTGTAGGGGATTATTTGGGTGGCGAATTCTTGTGATCGTCCTGAGTGCTGAGGTTTCAGCAACTTGTATCTTCTTTTTGGCTGTTGCCTTGCAATTGAGGAAGACGCTGTGCCCATACTCGATCATGGGTCTACAGATTAGTTTGTAAATGCTACTGGCTGTTTTCACATTGATCCCCTTGTTTTGGTATGTGAGTCCTCTAAAGTGCTTGGCTCTGGATATCATGCTTTTCTTCTTTTCTTGGGGGTGCTGGTTGAAATTGAGTTTGCTGTCTATTATGATTCCCAAGTATTTTGTGGCTCTCGTTGGGCTGAGTAGTTGTTGTTGCATGGTAATCGTAGGCGATGTTGGAGTGAGTTTATGATTGAATATCATCAGGTGAGATTTTGTAGGGTTTGCTTTCAATCTCCATTTATTAAACCAATGGCATGTAGAGTCGGTGAGACAGTAAACCAGTATTTTTTCCAAAATTACCTATTATTGATCAACGCTTCAAGAACGTGATAAGTCAACGAAAAACCTCAAATCGATAGTTCATGACCTCATAGAAAACCGTATCCATACAACGCTATCCTAATATACCGTGCAAGTAAAAAATAAAACATTTTTCAGCGGGATTAATCAAAAGAATAATACAATTGAACTAATTGTCAGTTAAAAGCCTTCTCAAGTGTTGGCCATGCTGAGTTGGAGTAAGTTCATATGTATTTTTCTGTATTTGTGTGTGTAAATTGTTTTTTATTTTTTTATTATACGAATGTGTCTTTAAATGTATCTCCATAATTTCATGTTGCCAAAGTTTCAAAAGAGAATTATCAACAGTCGTTTTTGACAAGTGATGTCACTATTGTTTTTAGTCAATCTAGTTTAATTTGTAGACTGATGTAAAATTAACTTCAAGTAAACTATACTCTATTTGTTTTTTTTTTTAATATTGTATCATCTTATCCGTATGTAGATCGGATGAAATACTTTTGTCAACTTTTATTAAATATATGTGTATATTCTTAACATTTTTATGAGTGCATTATTATATTTTTCGAATTTTTCTGAAACCCGGTACGTATTTCCTGGATAAACAACTCACGCCCAAGTATAAAGAGAAAGGGATATTTCCTGTAGGCCGCTCCAGGAACATAATCTCGGTTCGACCATCCTCAGACAGTCGATGCTCTTGATGCTTGTTTTCTCAATCTAACAAAAAGTTTGGTGTTACAGGTGTGTTTTGTTAATTCATAACACCCTGTATAGGCCGGGCTTATCATTTGGCTGGTCAGATGTGGGGTATTTACTTCCCCAACTCTCCCCAGGCTTAATAACTCACCACTTCCTTTTGTATTGGCTTCACTTGGGGGAAAATTATATACTATATCGCATCTTTTTCGGAGTTCCTGGGCTTCTAGTACCGAATAGCTGGCGACTTCGCTGTTTTTCGATGTGAGTTTTGCCAACACACTGATTTGATCAGTTTCGGTAGTTTGGTGAAATAATGTCTTTTTCACGGTTTTTGTCACTGGGTGATCCATTGTGGCTTTTTGTTTTCAATTTATCCACACTTTTGTTGCTATCTGCACCTCCCATCGCTGGATTCTTCCGTTGGGGGTCGTTTATTGAACTTTTCCAGCAATTCAGCTGTGCTTGTTTGTCCTTTCACTTTTTATAATCGAAATTGTTTTCACTTTCGTGGGTTTTGAAATCCTAACCTCACTTTTTCACTCTGAACCAATAATGTCCAAATTCCCATACTCGGTGTTATTAACACATTCGCTGCGACTTTTCGAGCGTGTCGCATCCCAGGAGCGGCAAAAAAATGAACCTCCGACGGGACCTTGGTAAATGACGCCAGGTACTATTTTCGAACGGCTGTTTGCAACTTCATCCTGCGTTTCTTGTTTCACATCTAGAAATGTATCTATTGAGCTAATGTTCAAATTTATATTTGGTTTAGAACGTAAGAAATCGAAAATATTACCTGTGTGATCTTCGTCCGAAGAATCCTCTTCGGAATCAGAATCACCTTGCTCCAGATGAACATCAATATCACTCAATTGTTCTGTTTCAGGTAATAGTTTATCATCCTCATCACTAGATAAAGTTCTTCTTCTGTGAGTTTTCTGGGATTTTTCAACACTAATTTAGGTTTCTTTGAAGTTGAGGGTCCCTGCTCATTGTCGGCCATCTTGAACTATTACAAAACTAAAAAACTTGAAACTATGCAAACACTGTCTATTCCCGATGCGTAATCTACACGCTGACAAAAATACATCTGGTTCGCAATGATGCTTAGCCTGTACTGCTTCATGTTATGAAAGGGTGACTGCCATACCGAACGGGGCCACGCGCACCTGGAGAGTGACGGTTGCGGCCCACATCGGGGTCATGCGCACTGAATGTGTTAAGGGTTACAATCGCCTGCAGTTTCGAATTGCCAGATATTGTGTGAGAAACACTATTTTCACTCTTTTTAGGCATTTAGATCACTTTCAGCACACTGTTTTATTGTTTTTAAGTTAACGAAGGAGTTTATAATTCACTTTTTCAACACTGGGGTTTATACGGCACTTTAAACTACTGAATTTCATGAAATTCGCGGAGCACATTAAAGCTCTACCATCTACAAAATGACACAATTGAATTATTCATTGCCTTACTTGAAAAACTGAGGCTTTCTAACGTGCTGAAAATTTTATATTTGAATTCCAATATCAAATCACTGTATGTAGTGAGTTCAAAATCCCATATTTCATCAATTTTGCATTTCCTATTTCCCTATACAGGAATTGAATGAGTTGACATTTTTCTGACAGGACCAAGTGTAGTTGTCACACATACTCGTATATTATAGAAAGAGACAGAGAGAGAAAGTGGAGGGGGCATAACGCTTTTTTCTTACGTTACAGTTTCTGCCAGTCAACACCTACCGCAAGCCGCATAAAGGAACTTGGTTCCAATAAATCTTTGAAATTTTTGAAGTTATTAAAAAATGAGTTGTGATTTTCAGTCTTATTTATAAAGTGTACAACTAATCAATCCTATAATAAATTTTAAAACTGTTCCATAAATGAGAAACTGTTGGGCAATAAACCCTATGATTATCAATAATTTGGTATACATTGTTCTATGTCCAGAATATCTGTGGGAATGTGATCAATGTAATTCTGGTTTGGTTAAAGTTTTTCATGTTTGCAGGTGATAAAGTTCGAAAACCAAATCTCCAAGGTCCTGCAATTATGGCTGGCACTCAAAATCTCCAAAATACTGCTCAACAATATCAGCAAACGGAAGAGAAAACTGATGTGGAAAACCAGGCAACTATCAAGGAGGACTTCTTGAGAGTCCACAGCTCACAGTCTGATGACCAACTCAATTCTAGTGATCCATTTGATCAAAGAGTCTCATCTCCAACCGAAAGCCATGAAAATCAGATACAAAATATGACCCGGGAAGCAGGTGATGGTCAAAATGATAATGCTAGTGACAACTTAGAGTGATAATTAGGTATGTTTCTCACATTCTCTAATTAACCATTTAAAGTTTAGAATGTTAGTTTCTGTCTAATTCAGTGCGTTTTATACTGGTAATAATTTTGTGGAAATATATTATTTTTGAATTGAATATTGAATAGACTTTTTTGAAAATTGAAAATCTTTCTATTTAGTATTCAATTGAGAATGTTTTCCTTTTCAACATGCCTCCCAGGAAGTTATCTTGAATAATGGAAGATCTGATTTTATGAACACCCTGTTCATATTTTCAAACAAATATATTATTTTTATTCTTGAAAATTATCTAACTGAGTTACCCCTCCGATTTTGTTTTGTTTTGGCATGGCTTTCAAGCTTTTTTTGTAGCACTGGGAACTGTTACAAGGCAACTTTACAAAAATGAGAATGAACTAGAACCTATTAAATCAAACCACACATCTAAGTAATGAACCGTTACTCACACGGGCTGTCGCCAATCCCCTTCCAGCAAATTATTTATTCAACAGTTGTGTTTCCGATCGCAAGAAATATCTAAAAACTAGTATGCGATACAATACATTTACTTCATACTCACGCTAGCATTTTTTGAATTCTCACTATTTTCAAGCACTCCGTGAGATTTCAAAAAATTATTGGATCAACTTATTTGGATGATGAAAATGTCTCTACACTTGAAGTTTAAGGGCTTTCTAGAGACATAGAGACAACTGTGTTTCTAGCTATTCTTTATGGTGGGGCAAGATCCTATGATGACACCTATCAATCATATATTGCCAACCAAAAATAAGAATGACTATTAGCAAATCAAAGCTCTAAGAATAACTATGAACTAATAAAATAGATTATGTAATTTTGAGGCAAAAAAATATTCTATTGCGAAAAAAAAAATGGAATAATAACAATAAATGCTCTTTATTGAACTATAAGCAAATTATAATTCAAAAGGCAATTGACCGAGGTCTTACAGCTTTTGAATGGACACAGGTATGAATAAAAACAAAAAACGTTTAATATCTTGATGTTACTATTACTGGCTGTCAACTGTAGTTTTTCAAGTACGAGGGTTGTCTGAAAAAATTCCGACTCAACAAAAAAAAAACTTATATTTTTTTACATAGTCTCCTTATGCGTTAACACACTTCTCTCAGTGATGCTCCCATCTCTTTAACCTGTCCAAGTAGTACTCGGCGTCTTTCTCTGCAAAATAATTGTTTAGGGAACAAAAAAAAGTCGATTGGGGTTAGATCTGGTAAGTAAGGAGGGTGGTCAAGTAGTTCAAACCGTAATTCGTGGATTTTCGCCATGGCAACTGCTGAGATGTGAGACGGCACATTGTCTTGATGAAACAATTTTATTTATGCAAATTTGTCCGTTTTTCCGCAATTTCTGCCTTTAGCTTATCAATTAATGATGTTTAGTATGCTCCTGTAATGGTTTTTCTTTTTTCAAGATAATCGATTAAGATAACTTTATGACTATCGTCGCCATCACTGTCCCAGCTGAAAAAACAGGCTTTGCTTTTTTTGTAGCTGATTCCCCCTTCGCAGTGCACTATTTTGAATATATTTTAGTTTCTGGGGTATAATGGTGTATCCAAGTTTCATCCAAGTATTTAATTTAATTCAATTCGACGGTTGTCTAGCACCATTTGGTAAACTTGAGCGATGTTATCGTAGGTATTACACTTGAAAAAAACTATGTTTTTCTACGTTTTTTCGAATTTCTTCTGAGAAAGTGTTTCTGAAATGGCCGGACATATTTTTTTAATTTGACATTAACTTGGACGACATCTGACAGTGACTCAATTATTTTGATAGTTTTGGTATAAGCAATGATAAATGGAAACTCGTTTTATAGCTAATATGTTCGCGGATATATTAGCAACATAGTGTATATTCGCTGATATTGGGATTTGATTGGTTAGATAAATGCATTTGATTAGCTGAATTCATTTCTAGTTATATAGTCACCAATATAAGACTACAATAATTTATCTACGTCACATATCTGAAGAAAAAAATACTTTAATGGAAAAAATGTGTGCTAACCTTCAAAACCTTCAGTTTTTGGACCTCCCGAACGTTCATCGTCTCCCAAGTTGGTACGGTCACGTTTAAATTCAACTTGCCGAAATTTCACAGTGGTAAATGTGGCGCAGAGTCCCCATACACAGCGTCCAACTTGTCTTTGATTTGCATAGGCATATTGCCTTTCAAAAACAAATATTTTATGGCAGCTCGATACTCGATTTTTTCCATTTTCATAAAAACACACGTCTACTCAGTCAAACAACTGCAATTTTAGTGAGTACCTTTCAAAAGATGAGCAAACACATTCCTTAGCTATTGTTTAGGTTGGAAACTTTTCAGACTACCCTCGTAATTTGACCATTTCAAATTTCACATATATTGAAATATCCATCAATTATTTGATAGAATCAATATATTACCAGTTCCTACCATGAAAATCAAATGTCTATTTCCCCTACTCAGTATACGCCAATGATTGAAGAACAGAATATTTCATTATTCAATAAACAAATTGGTACACAAGCCAGCCGTCCTTAAATGAGGAAAACAATTTCATCACTAGCTCCTTTTTCTTTAAATGGAGCTAAATATAATGATTGTATGCAACTATAATAAATCCTATTTTTTTTGTATATTACTCAATTATGATTTTAATTCCAGGGTGACTGTTCGTGAAATGTGATGTATACAGGAGCTGATACAGGGGGACTTTGAGATGTTGAGATTATGGGCATGTATTTTGTAAATAATGTAATTGTTATAATATTACGGTTAATATTGAACTGTCTGTATATTAAGCAAATTTATTGATTTACACACATTATAATTTTATTGTATATTTCTCATATAGCTGATTAAAAAAAGTATGAAAACGATCTTTATAGTAATATTTTGTTGTGATTTCCTTCCATTGGTTTGACTGTTGCCTAATTCATCTGTAGTCTAGGGACACACAGTGTGGAAAAATTTGTGGTAAGTGCAAAAAGGTTTGTCGCACATTGATCTGAAAAGATGCCTTTAGTGGTCAAATCTGACATCCTCATATCATCCTCAAGAGATGCTAATTGAATCCTTGCGCCACATTAAAAGTTTATTTTTGTACAGGTTACAGAATTGAATTTGTATAATTTTGGAGCACAAGCAACTTACGTCTGAAGAAAAAAAGTAGAAACAATTGATCGACTACTACTAAGACAAAAACAGTTTTTTTGAAGAAACCAAATATATCAGTGTGTAGGGTAAGGACTGTACTTGAGGCCATTTCGATCTTTGCTCTAAAAAATCTAAAAAAACGTTATTTTAAAAAAGTTCTGAAGTACACCTTCCGGCTAGCTTGATATCTCAAGGCTCGCTTAGTAAGTATCACTTGGTAATTTATAAATATAAAAAACTTTTTAACAAAAAATTAAACCGACGAAATACGGAACTAAAAAGTAAAAAATAAAATAAACCTTCTTAGTCTCAATAACTAAGCTCCTAAACTAATGTATGTAACTAATTTTGAGTCGGCGCCAAACAAACAACCAAATGAATTAGATAAGGTGTAAAATGATGGGAGAGTCTCGTGCTGATGCGAAACCGGTACGCACGCGATTGTGATTCTCTGGGTAAAAACGCTATTTGTGGTAGATGCACGATCCTTTAAAAAAAAAAAATTGTGTCAGTGCAAAACCTACAAGTGTCCGGTGAAACTGTTAGTTTCCATCCGCCAACTATTCATGTAGTTACGTTTCAACGAAAAGTTGAATAATTTTCCCTACAATTCCATCGTGACTTCTCGAATCCCTAGTGACAAAAAGCAGTATTTACTTTTTTGCGGCCTGTTTTTCTTTTATCTTTTTGTTCGCCCAAGCGAAGGTGTATCACCTCGTCGGCCCGGCTGAGGTATAGACCAGGAACTATTGTGTATTTTCGGAACATGGAGTCAAAAGACGGAAACAACGCCAAGGATGCTTCATTCTCCAGCAGCTTAATGCTTTAACACAAAGCATGACCGAAATTCGAAATCTTTTGCTAGCCCAAAATGAAAAAATTGAATCGTGTCTGGCCCAGGTAACAGTCTTGAAAGATGAAACTGACACTTTGAAGTCGAAAGTACAGAATCTTGAAAGTAAAATGCAAGAGACCAACCTTGAGGAGACATACAATGAAATGAGAATGCGCTTTGAGCGTGAGAAAAACCTAATTGTATTTGGTCTGGAAGAAAATGTTCCAGAGGACGAGGTGGCGAGGCTCATAAATGAGCTAATCTTGCCCCACAATGTAGCCATCAATCATATTACTCTGGGAAGGCCTAAAACTGACCATAATCGCCGGTCAAAGTGAAGCTCTCTAGTGGCAAAGAGGTGGTTACTGTGCTAAGAAACACGTCAAAAATTCTCAGAAGCAAGTATCCTCCTATCAGAATCAAGAGTGATAAAACACCAAGACAAATGAAACAACTAGGCACTCTGTACGATGATTTCAATGCCCAAAAAGCCAGTGGAGTTCCTAATTTGGCGATTAGATATGTGAATAACATCCCCAAAATCGTCACTGTCTCAGATTATCGCCAAGGGAATCCAAAGCGAGCACGCTGAAGAAGTATGCCCATACAAAATCCACCGAAAGTTAGCAGAGCTTAGCAGGGAGGGGCTAACACAGATACTCCCCACAACATTCAAAAACCGAGAGCGGGAGCTGGGACAAATCTAATATTCTGGAACATGCAAGGATACAAAAACATTGACAACTTTCTGCAGGATAATTCTGTTCATTTTGACGTTTTGCGTCTGTGAAACCTGGATGACTAGTGCGTTAGAGGTACCTTCAGGTTTGTGCTCTGAGTTTAATATCGTTTCCTCTCCAGCAACCAGGGAGAGGTCGAGAGGACGCCAGCGTGGAATGGCAATCATATACAGAAAATATTTTCAGTCGCTCTTCTCGAGTCATCTCCCTGGTGGCTCATTTACTTGTTTAAACAGCATTCCTGTGAATTCATTGTATGTTCGGTATATTTCAAGCCATCCTGTGACATTGGACAAATGCTCGAACTTTTTCGTATTTCACTAAACTGCATTTTGGATACATATAGCAGTCATATAATATTTTTACTTGGTGACTTTAATTGCCATGTTGGCGAGTTGAGTCATATTCCTGAACAAATTTTAGAAAATACTGTTTTTTTTTTCTAACATAGTCAGCAAGCATAGAGTATCTAACTTTAGAGGCCACTGCCTACGTTCGTTCATTATAAACGAATGACTGTGTAAATGTAACTATTAGCTACAACGTAGAAATTTGTACAACTCTTTATTATACTTAGGATCCATGTGGAATTACGCTCGCTTATTAGCCGAGCTCTTGTGAATAAAAATAATTGTATTTTTTTTAACACAATAAACTTATCTATCTATCTGTAAAATGATGGCATCGAGTTGGGCGGTGACATTCTGATAATTTTTTTAAAGTAATTTCATGATCTTCGTTGATTGTTTGTTTGGCGCCGACTCAAAATTAGTTACTTACATTAGTTTAGGAGCTTAGTTATTGAGACTAAGGTTTATTTTATTTTTTACTTTTCAGTTCCGTATTTCGTCGGTTTAATTTTTTGTTAAAAAGTTTTTATTAGTTTTTATTTTTCAATTTTTTGTGGCTGAAATCTACTAATTACTAACTGCTTGTTTTTCGATTACTTCCAAAATACTTACTTACCCACCTTACTTCAACTATTACCAGTTAAATAATATGATTATCTACTTTTACTATTTGTTGTAATATAAATTATTTTTGTTGTTCTGGTACGTTTATTTCATTACTTTGTATATCATTCCATTCTCTCATAGAATATAATGATTGTGATAATGACACTAGCGATCTGTCATTGTCAACTACATATGTGTGCCAATGTTCACAAGTGAAAAATCAATTATCTCCTATTTTTCTACCCGTAAGGGTGGATAATTCCATTAGAAATCCAATATGATCAACTATGAGGTATAACCTATCTAATAAAAAAGAATCATCCAAATCGAAGAACCCAGTACAAAGTTATGCCTGATTGGTTAACGGACCAGAATTCAGAGGGTGAGTGATCAATATCCTTCAAATTTCTACCCTTAGGGGTGGATTTCATCTTTTAAATTCAAATGGGACCAACTTCGAAGTACACCCTATCCACTGAAAAAAGAATTATCAGAATCAGACGCCTCAGTAAAAAGTTATGCGTGATCATACATTAAAAAAAAAAATAAAAAAAAAAATATACGCGCCGACTAGAGAACCTCCTCCTTTTTGGTTTTGTCGGTTAAAAATCTGAAAAAAAAAATATTCAAAACATGTTTTGTTCTTTGTAAAATTCGACCTAATTTTGGGAACCTTTTTTTGAAGTTAAACATTTATTGATTTTCATATTTGGGTTTACAAAAATTGTGTATACAATTGAAATGGAACATATACATTTTTTTTAAATAGAATATTATGTATAACCAGACAGTTATTTACTGGTATAAGATTATACATGGTTTTAAAATAATTTGTAATAGAATTAAATTTATTGGAAAATAATAACATATTAACGTAATAACAAATATTCAGAGATGTAAGTTAACGCAAATGCCGATGCAATAAACATTTAAATATGTGGAATGTTGAATTTATTGTGTCGTAAATATACATTGCTTGCGGTAAATATTTAATATATAAATATTCAATTTCAAAGTGATGAAATCAAACGAACCTCGTTATATCCAAACTGGTAGATAAATTCAAAACTAGTAGATGAGGCAATACAGCTTGAGACACTTATCGAATAGTATCGGCCATCATTGTGACCTAGTGAATAAGAAGAGTAATAATATTAAGGTAGTACCGCCACGAGAGAGTTGAATTAGTAAATTATTAAAATTTGGCATACATCTATAAAATTTTAACAAGTTTCACCATCCCGAACCCAAGATATATATAATTGAAGTTGACTCAATTAACACGTAACATATGGACCATGCATAGGCAAACAGCACATTATTAATTCTACCGTTAGTACTAAAATTAAGTAGTTTATAAAAAACGAGGAGGAGCTAGAGCAGGATATCACAGATAATTGTGAAAAAAAATCAAAGTGATTGACCATCTAGTTTGACAGATATAATCTCGAGAAGTACTAAGATTTAGGCTGCATACGATATATTTTGCAAGCGAACGAGTGAATGGTGGGGAACGGAGAGACGGCAACAGTGTACGCATGGCCAGGCGCTAAGTGATTAACCATCTAGTTTGACAGATATAATCAAAACTACTCGTTATTCAAAATAGTCCACGGGGAAGCGCACAGCCTAAAGGGGGGGGTCGTAGAGAAATGCGGATTGTGCCAGGGGACTTTTTAAAGAAGGACGGGGGACCATTTGAGGGTCTGAACGCGAAAAAAAAACTCCTAGTTGACCCCATCGATTTTAACAATACCCCCCCCTCCCAAAAAAAGTTCAAGAAGAGTACTAAAAAAAAGTCCATTGAAGTTTTATCGAAAAACAATAATTTTGTACCATGACGTATGATTTCTAGTGAGGGGGGGCCCGGGTCTGAAATTTTTCTTTTTGCTGCGCTTTTCGGGGACATATTTTCTAAAGTCGATTGGGGGGGGGGGGGCAAGTGCCCCCCTCCAAAAATTTTTTTTTTCGCCTTTCAAATCCAAAAGTCCTTTGAAATTTTTCGATTCCGCCGAAAATAATTTCCTAATTCAACTGTCTTGTGGCGGAACTACCTTAAGTGTGCTAACCAAAGAAGTCGCCAAATATAATTTCACTCCAAATACCTCATTCAATTTATCTCTTTGAATGTAAAAGCATATAGATCTGAGATCAAAGTTTTAAATATATTTTCATTTTGCTTAACTCCAGAAAAATGAAAGTAACAATTGTAGAAAAAAGTAGCAATTTTTACATTGAATTTGATTGACAGTACAGTCAGCCTTAGCATCTAAACTTCAGTCATAGAATGTCAAGTTTTTTTGCATTTGGGAAAAAACTTTTCAGGTTTAAAAAAAATACAAGAATAACTTTTAGTACATTTATTGTTCAATTTCAATTTCCACAATATAATTTGCCTCAAGATCCAAATTCCCTAGAAAAACAAAAAGTAACATATGTAATAAATATTTGTAAACAATAAAATTTCTGTAAAAATCACTTAAAATAAACATTCTCGTATTATAACGACTTCCTGAAGGGTTTTTTGGAACAAAACCCACACACTAACAATTTAAATGTCACGAACACTTATTCCTAATTAGAGTTTACATTTTTTTGGTCTCTAATAAGCATGATTCTTGACGAAGAGTCCGGCATCCCCAGCTTTTCCTTCAACACTGCCAGCAACATATTTACCCTGAGTTGCATCACTGTTTGCCTGCAATTAATAATGGGAACTTTAATACATGATACATATGATTAACAGAAAAATGATCTTGCATTTCCTTAATTAACAAATTACCTATTTTAGCCAATATGTTTCCTACTAAATGAACTGGCATTACTATTATAATTGATGACAAAAATGTGTTACTAATCTGTGATGGATTGTGCAATGACTATTACAGCTTTTATTGAACGACTGACCAATAAGTAATTTTTCAAAAATGAGTTCTTTTTCCATAAAAAAAATAATGATTTCCCATTAAAGTACTGTGAAAACTCACTTATTTTGACGTACCACAAATTACTAGTCCCATCATAATTTTGTATTTTTCGATCTGTGCTGTGATTAAAATGAAGATTTTCTGATCTGAACGAAAAAATAAATTTTTTCTGATTGAACACCTTTTTCACTAAGTGAAAGTATTTGATAAATGTACTGACTTTTTTTTTTTTTTTCATGTTCTGGTTCCCACGAAAAGGGATATCCTGTAATGTTCAGAGAACATCGTGGGAACCTAGGAAAAGAAGGTAGGAGTTGGTGTTCTTCTTAAATTTCTGAAGGTTGTATGCCTCGGGGAACACCTCCCTAGGCAATGAGTTCCAAAGCCTCGCTGTTCGTTGGATGAACGAGTCTTTGGAAAGTGATGTTCTGCAGGTCTCCAAAGTGACCACGAAGGGGTGTGATGACTGAACTTGACGGGTTGATCTCGAAGAGACTGCCAAAGCAGGAACGATTGTTGATATTTCAGAAGAGCATCGCCCATGAAAATATCTATAAAATAGAGACAAATCGCCAACTTTTCTACGGTGTTCCAGACAAGTGAGCGAGTTTGTAGCGAGGCATCACCGACGGCAATTGCCCTTTTGGACAGAATCCAATAGCCTCAGGATATGTTTAGGTGCGCTCCAAATATGGGAACAGTATTCCAGGACAGGTCGGATCTGTGCCTTATAGATCATAAGCAGCTGACTGGGGTGAAATAGCTCTTGGCACGAAACAGAAAACCAAGTTTTTGGGATGCACTTTTGGCAATGGACCTCACGTGATTTTCCCAGGAAAGGTTATTGCTGATAGTAATACCAAGCATCGATATGGATGGCTTCAGTGGTATGGTTACTCCTGACAAAGTTATGTTAGGCACAGTGAGATCGGGTTTTCTACAGAAAAGACATGCTTGTGTTTTGTTTGCATTGAATTCTACCAAGTTATTAGATCCCCATTCAGAATTGTTGCTAAGTCCATATTTATATTATTAACATTTCTTCCTCGTCATTTCTGGTTTCACGGGCTGATATAGGGGCCCTGAAGAGAAAGCGGTATGGAGGGTACTATCATCGGCAAAGCTGTGTACTGGACATGAAGTTGCTTTCAACAGGTCGCTGATGTGAAGTAGAAATAGTGTTGGTGCGAAATGGATCCTTGCGAACACCAGCATTTATGAGTAGAGTGTCAGATGAAACTCCATCGACCACTACATGGAGAGACCTGTTTGAGAGAAAACTAGCAAGCAGAGAACACAGCTGAGGGGCAAGCCATAAGACGGAAGCTTGCGAGGAGTCCCTGGTGCCAAACTCGATCGAACGCCTTGGAGATATCTAATGCCACAGCTAAAGTTTCTCCATACTTTTCAATAGATAGCTGCCATATATGTGAGACGTAAGAGCAGGTCACCAGTTGATCTCTGATGGCGAAGCCATATTGCCTATCGTTGACAATTCCTGAGTCTTCCAGATATTTCATGAGCTCGATGTTGATGGCTTTTTCCATGACCTTTGAAATAATAGATAGCAGTGCGATAGGTCTGTAGTTGCTAGGTAGGGCCTTTTTGCCTTTTTTAGGGACTGGCTGTACTCTTGCAATTTTCCAATTGGACGGAAATACCCCCAAATTGTAAGAGTGGTTGAACAACTTGCAAAGAACAGGTGTTAGTTCGGGGGCACATTTCTTGAGAACAATCGGCGGGATTCCGTCAGATCCACAGGCTTTGTTGGTGTTGAGACCCAGCAAAATCTTTCTGATAGTACGTTGGCGAAAGGTGATCTCGGGCATGTGACTGTCAATAGGTGTAATGTTCGGGGGTTGTTTTCCCGATGAATCGGTATTCGGTATGTAAGTTTGCATCCCCAACATGATGATTTCAGAAATTGTCTCAGCACATCGTGTTGGATCTACTGAAGAGAAACAAACTCTCTTCCATGGAAACGCTGAGAAAAACATACGAAGACCTTCCCAGTCGGCCGAATTGTAATGCCACATGAGACGGGGTGGTATTGTGCAGCTCGATGGTAAATAGAAAGAGCATGTTGTGGAGATGAGGGTGTGGCAGAGTTTCCAAGTGGGGCACAAACTTCTATTCTATACGGGTCAGGATTGGTGGTGAGGAAAAGATCTAGTGTATTGGCAGACTGGTTGTTGACATCAGGGATGCGGGTTGGTAGCTCGACCAGTTGTTCTAGACCATGAGTGATGGCGAAGGCCTCGGCTTGACGACCTGCATCATCTGTTTTGTTAGAGAATTTGAGCCAGGCAGCATTATGTACATTAAAGTCTCCCATGATTATGGTTTCAGCTGTTGGATGGTTCTCCTGAATGTAGTCCAGTTTGAGTGATAAAAACTCAAAGAGGTCGTTATATGAAGGTTCATTAGGTGATAGGTAAAGGCAGCAGAGGAACTTAGTCAGTTTGGTATCAGATAGCTTGAACCACATCACATCAAAGTCTTTCGGTTCCAAACTCTCTTCACGCTGGCATGAAAGGTTAGCCTTGGCGTAAAGGCAGACTCCACCTTTGAACCTGAATCGAGAATGGAGTTCGTAACCAGGACAAAGCATATGGACCTTGTTGGTGGACGAGTTTACTTGTGTTTCTGTTAGAGCCAGAATATCCGGTTTTTCCGTCTGTAGGTGATGGTGGACGTCATTGATGTTCTTGAAAGATAAGTGCCATGTGAAGTGGAATGAATAGAAAAATCGAATTAAACGGTTTTCTTCACATAAAGGATTCAATATAAAATTGAACCAGAAAATGGTAGATCTCAGGTGAAAAACAACTACTTTCCTGGCAAATACCACGCAGAACGTTGAATGATATTCACCTGAAAATCCATGCATACTTCCATATAATATCAATGGACATTGAATGCAAATGTTTCTTTCTGATAAGCTCGATTATGTTCAATTTATGTCGTGTTCACCTGACAATCCGCATACCGGTTTCAGGCTTCTTGGCCCTCATCAGTACGGAGTAGTCAACCAGCCAAAGGTCCAAAGAACTCTGGCTGAAGTGAGACACAACGTAAACAAACCATCATCGATCTTGTAACACCTATAGGTACGCTGAAAAGATAAACTTTAACTGGCGGTACCTAGTGACAGAAAGAAACACTCGAAAATCTCCCACCTCGATAGGTTTCTAAATAAAAGATTCCTTCTCAGTAGGAGTGGCAAGCCCGTCTAGCATATAGTGAAAGATAAGTGCCATGTGAAGTGGAATGAATAGAAAAATCGAATTAAACGGTTTTCTTCACATAAAGGATTCAATATAAAATTGAACCAGAAAATGGTAGATCTCAGGTGAAAAACAACTACTTTCCTGGCAAATACCACGCAGAACGTTGAATGATATTCACTAGGTACCGCCAGTTAAAGTTTATCTTTTCCGCGCACCTATAGGTGTTACAAGATCGATGATGGTTTGTTTACGCTATGTCTCACTTCAGCCAGAGTTCTTTGGACCTTTGGCTGGTTGACTACTCCGTACTGATGAGGGCCAAGAAGCCTGAAACCGGTATGCGGATTGTCA
This sequence comes from Gonioctena quinquepunctata, assembly GCA_018342105.1. Taxonomy (NCBI): domain Eukaryota; kingdom Metazoa; phylum Arthropoda; class Insecta; order Coleoptera; family Chrysomelidae; genus Gonioctena; species Gonioctena quinquepunctata. The sequence continues at coordinate 1,708,795 of JAFIRS010000026.1, read as the reverse complement.
GGTGAACACGACATAAATTGAACATAATCGAGCTTATCAGAAAGAAACATTTGCATTCAATGTCCATTGATATTATATGGAAGTATGCATGGATTTTCAGGTGAATATCATTCAACGTTCTGCGTGGTATTTGCCAGGAAAGTAGTTGTTTTTCACCTGAGATCTACCATTTTCTGGTTCAATTTTATATTGAATCCTTTATGTGAAGAAAACCGTTTAATTCGATTTTTCTATTGATGTTCTTGTTGAGTCCGCGGATGTTGCAAAAATTAATTTTTAATGTTGAGTCCCATCGAGTACCTCTCGCCCGGAAATCCGAATGGAGAGGTATTTTACTTCCGGAGTGTTTTACTCTAGGAGACTTCATCATTATTACTATTAGGATGCACCTGAAAATAAAGGAGGAATTGGGGAAAAGGAAAGAGGGAGACCGGAAAGTATCGACCAACACTGAAACATGGAACGGTCCATTTCACAGCACACAAAGTCGATATGGTGGTATTTCACCGGGCGATGAGACCATCTTCCACCTACGGTTATCCTTTTAGTCGCCTCTTACGACAGGCAGGATTTACCATGGGGCTATTCTAAAGCCGACCCCATACGACCAAAATGTACATGTCATAATAATAATAATCTCCTTTATTAACCAGCAAGGAAATAAACAAGCAATATCCATATGCATACATATAAGTAAAGTTCACTTGTTAACTGTAGCATAAGTACCAAAAACAAGTAACAAGTTATTTTTCACTTTAATAGTAGACAGAAGAATAGTTTGAGGTATTTCTTGAAAGTGTTCAATATCTCTATGATGATTATGTTATGAATGACATGAACTTGGTATTTAGTATATACTCTACATATTTAAAAACTTTTTCTTGAGACAGATCTTTTATAGTTGTATTTCCCCAAGGAACAAAATAAATATGATTCTATAAAACAAAAACTATGTTAAGTTTTCTTTAAATAAACTTTTTAACAGAAAATTAAACCGACTAAATACGGAACTGAAAAGTAAAAAATAAAATAAACCTTCTTAGTCTCAATAACTAAGCTCCTAAACTAATATAAGTATATCATTTTGAGTCGGCGCCAAACAAACAAGCAAATTAATTAGGTGAGGCATAAAATGATGGCATCGAGTTGGGCGGTGATATTCTGATAATTTTTTTAAAGTAATTTAATGATCTTCGTTGATTGTTCGTTTGGCGCCGACTCAAAATTAGTTACTTACATTAGTTTAGGAGCTTAGTTATTGAGACTATGAAGGTTAATTTTATTTTTTATTTTTCAATTTTTTGTGGCTGAAATCTACTAATTACTACCTATTTGTTTTTTTATTACTTCCAAAATACTTACTTACCCACCTTACTTCAACTATTACCAGTTAAATAATATGATTATCTACTTTTACTATTTGTTGTAATATAAATTATTTTTGTTGTTCTGGTTAGTTTATTTCATTACTTTGAATATCATTCCATCCTCTCATAGAATATAATGATTGTGACGGATGTAGGAGAACAAAAATAATGACATTAGCGATCTGTCATTGTCAACTACATATGTGTGTCAATGTTCACAAGGGAAAAATCAATTATTTCCTATTTTTCTACCCGTAAGGGTGGATAATTCCATTCGAAATCCAAATATGATCAACTATGAGGTTGTTGTATCCAATAAAAAAAGAATAATCCAAATCGAAGAACCCAGTACAAAGTTAAGCCTGATAGAATCAGTTAACGGACCAGAATTCAGAGGATGAGTGATCAATATCCTTCATTTTGCTACCCTTAGGGGTGGATTTCATCTTTGAAATTCAAATGGGAGCAACTTTGAAGTACACCCTATCCACTGAAAAAAGAATTATGGGAATCGGACGTCTCCGTAAAAAGTTATGCGTGATCATACATAAAAAAAATACGCGTCGACTAGAGAACCTCCACCTTTTTGGTTTCGTCGGTTAATAAACTAGTTTCTTTTTTAAATTAAATTTTCATTCTATTAAAATTTTATAACAAAAATATTTAGCAAAAAAAATTCTACAAAGGGAAATTATCCAAAAGGTGAGTAGTAAAGGTTTGTATTTGTTTTACCATCAATAAAACTGTTTCTATATTCCGATATTAGTTTCTTGAATGGTTTGCCTGTTTGGTCTATGTAAAAAATGAACAAGAACAAGTTAATTCATACACTTCATATTTCTTGGTATTCACTTTATTTGAATTTACCCAAAGTATTATTGATTTAGAACGCAATATTGTTATTTTGTCTTGAGGCAAATACTTCTTTCAAATATTTTTTTTGTACCGGTTTTTCAAATTATCCATCAGGTTTAACTGCTGTTATTTGCAATTTGTTTGCTTTTGATTATATTTAATCCACTATTAAAATTTTCTATGTATACTAACTACTATTATATGCACCTACTTTGTGTTGTGATATCTGTTTATGAGGGTTTATGGAAACTGTATATTATATAGTCAAGTCTAGAAAGTTATTGGTTTTATTTGTAAATTTAATTTCAGTCTTACTGGATCATTCTTTATCTTGCTCAGATAATAGTTTACCACAAAATATCTTTCTTGAAGGTTTTTCAGTTTGACAATTCAATGTTGGATGCATTTTTCAACATTGAACAGCTATCACGACTAACTATATACCCCATTCAAATAGTTTCATATACATCCAACTCTCTGAACAAAACTATCAATGGCTTGAAAGTGTTCATCATGCAACCTGGCCAATTAATAGGTTTCCGAGAAGAATCCTTGATATGTACTAAGGAAACAAATAACCATGAAATGACTTCTGTGTAAATGTTTTTTGGTGGGTAACTGCACATTCCTCTGCTTTTTTGGTATTTCTCAAAATTCAGAAAAGTCAGAAACATATTGGGGCATAAGATTAACTGAGAGGAAAAAACCCAAAAAATGCAGAGAAAATGATTTTATCACCGTGAATTAATTCGAATCACCACAGCCCTATTCAAATAAACCGGAGGCCATCAATACCTATTGCTTTTTCATATTTTGGGTTCTCTCCCGCTGGAAGTACAATGTTAGTTATCTGTTCCAAGAAGGACCCTGCTCAAACGTTATGGAAAAGTGATCTATGTGGAAATTGCCTGAATTTTTTATATTGCTTAGAAGTCTTCCTGATTAAAAGTTACCATTGCACTAAAGTCCAATAACCAATAGTTTCGGAGATATTGGAAATGTTACTGGAAAATAAATATTTCATTGGTGTTGGGTAGAGTGTTGCATTTTGTGATGAGACGAGAGGTTGCATGTCCCAGTACCATTTTGCCAAATTTACTACAATAACAGCTGATTCACTTTTTGGGTCACTTTGAAAATAAGGTTTTTTTTTAAACATCAGGCCCAACCCATAGCCAATTCTCAATTATCTCTTTTTTTATATCAACTAACTATAAAAAACTTTTTAACAAAAAATTAAACCAACGAAAAAATCCACTTAAAAGCAAAAAATAAAATAAACCTTCTTAGTTTAAATGATAATTGAGCTCCTAAGCTAATGTGAGTAACTGATTTTGAGTCGGCGCCAAACAAACAATTATCAAAGATTCTTATATTACTTTGAAAAAAGTAATCAAAACGCAGCCGTGCATCTCGCTGCCATCATTTTACGCTTTACCTAATTCAATTGTTAGTTTGTTTGGCGCCAACTCAAAATCAGTTACTCACATTAGTTTAGGAGCTCAATTATCATTTAAACTAACAAGGTTTATTTTATTTTTTGCTTTTCAGTTGATTTTTTCGTCGGTTTAATTTTTGTGTTAAAAAGTTTTTATTTTTCAATTTTTTGTTGTTGAAATCTACTAATTACTACCTACTTAATTTTTTATTACTTCCAAATTACTTACTTACCAAGCTTACTTCAACTATTAACTATTTATTGTTATATAATATAAATTAATTTTGAATGTTCTGGTTAGTTGATTTCATCACTTTGTATATAATTCCATCCTTTCATAGAATGTAATGATTTTGATGGATGTAGGAGGGTCTGTTAATGTCAACTACATATGTGTGCCAAAGTTCACAAGTGAAAAATCAATCATCCCCTATTTTTCTACCCATAGGGGTGGATCATTTCATTCCAAATTGAAATATGATCAACTATGAGGTATACCCTATCTAATAAAGAAAGAATCATCCAAATCGGGAAACCCACTACAAAGTTATACCTGATAGAATCGGTTAACGGACCAAAATTCAGAGGGTGAACGATCAATATCCTTCATTTTGCTACCCTTAGGGATGGATTTTGTTGTTCAAATTGAAATGGGACCAACTTCGAAGTACACCCTATCCAATGAGAAAAGAATCAACGAAATCGAGCGTAATCATACATAAAAAAAAAAAAATATATACGCGTCGAATAGAGAACCTCCTCCTTTTTGGTTTTGTATGTTAAAAAAACAAAACCTTGGAAAAATACAATCCAAACCGGAGCCAAACCGAACCTCAACTATCTTTTTTTTCAATTAACTTTAACACAAAAAACAACCTAAAAAAACCAGGAGAAAATCGTGGCCGTGGCAGTGAGAGGCTGTCCACAGGGAGGAGTTTTATCACCCCTACTGTGGGCACTCCTCGTAGACGATCTGATCACGACTCTTACGGTGGAGGGAATCGAGGTTCAAGCCTAAGCTGACGACATAGTTATAACAGTTAGGGGAAAGTTTGGAGAGGTTGTATCGGACATACTCCAAGTGGCTCTCAGGACTATCACTAGGTGGTGTGAAAAAGAAGAATTATCGGTCAACCCCAGCAAGACAGTGATAGTACCATTCACCAGATGAAGGAATATAGACTCACTAAGAAAGCCGGCCCTCTATGGTGAAACAATTCCATTCGAAGAAGATGTCAAATACCTAGATAAGAAACTCACGTGGAATGCTCATCTAGAAAAAGTATCCAACAGAGCAAGGCAAGCCCTATGGACTGTGGGAAAACATGGGGAATGCAACCCAAACAAATGTACTGGCTTTACCTCACAGGGAGATGTTGCTTGGCCAAAATTGATGGTAGAGAAACCTGGAGAGGCTTCCACAAGACTCCGATTGTTATTACAAGAGTTGTATGATTTAATTGGGAGTCATAACTAATAAAATATCATTTTTTTGTATTATTTCACCAAATTCTCTGTCATTTCTGAAAACATTATAATCCCTGATGTTTCCCGGTAGGTGGCAACACTGGGGCAGATATCTAACTTCTTGACTTCCAGGGGGAGAAAAAACCCAAAATATGGAAAACAATATTCCAATACCTCCCCAAAAAACATTCAGATGGAATCAATACAGTTGTAAATAAGTGGTGCTTTCATTTACTGAAACAAGGGGTTATTTTGAACTATCGTTGAAATGAATTATCAGCACTACATCAACATACCTTGGCACGTTTCAATAATTCATCCTGAGCATCTTTGACGTTTTCGTCTTTTCCTCCCCACGCACGTAGTACTGATGCTTGAAGGGCACGGCCAAAACTGAAGGTGAGAGCCCATGGTTTCTTTCCTTCAATCCTGAAATGATAAGATTCTTGAGAATTCCAACAGATTGAAAGCTTATACAAAATATTAACAATTGATTTAATGTTTTGCCAAATAAGTTGGCCATATCAGTCTGAACTCAATTGATTTCTTGATGTAAGTGTTTTAGTTTTGGGTGAGGTTAGTTTGATCTTTTTCAGGTGTCGGTGGCATTCAAACAAAGTTGAAAAGTTACAGTAATGAAATTGTATCATTGTTATTGTCTATATTTGAAAAGCATCAAATTATAGGTAGTGACACCTATAATCTGTGCGGTGAAGCTTAGACCTCTGTCATCATGGAATTTTAATGACACGAAATTTCGTGCACATTAATAGGTCACCAACAGATGTCAGCATAGGCCAATCCACGACACCAATAGTCGTACTCCTAGTGCGTTCTGAGTAACACAAAACAAATAACGAGAATAAGAGAAATTTGTTACGAATCCAAGAGAGCCCACCATCCGCCTACAGCCTGTTTCATGGTTTCCCAATCATCAGGACGGCTTGTGGTATCTTTCAAATTCGTATCAAATATCTTGTAGAGTTAATACCTATCGGCAAGTACAAAAATGTGAAAAGCATCAAATTATAGGTAGTGACACCTATAATCTGTGCGGTGAAGCTTAGACCTGTTATCGTGGAATTTTGATTTGATTATTTGATACGAATTTGAAAGAGACCACAAGCCGTCCTGATGATTGGGTAACCATGAAACAGCTGTTGGCGGATGGTGGGCTCTCTTGGATTCGTAACAAATTTATCTTATTCTCATTGTCTATATTCTAAAAATCTATAGGAAGACAATGTTACTGCACAGTTGGAAAAAATAAAAAAAGGAGTTTAATTTTTGAAAATATTCAGATTTTTTCAATAAACATTGATTTTGTATTGGAACTTTCAATTTGAAAACATAAATTATATAAACTTCAACAAACAAAAATTAAATCTTCAGCAGTTGTTTTCAAAAGAGTTAATATGTAACGTGCTTTTTACAAAAAAAAACGTCTCTTCTATAGTTTTAATAAGTAAGGAGTGTTGTTGAAACCTGTAAAATTTGTAATCTCGCACCATACAATGAAAATACATCTCTATTATTTTGAAAGCGTATTCTTGATTAATTCATTTATAATAAGGGATTATATTGTAAATCCATATATATATATATATATATATATACTTCGAGTCATCTAGTTCGAATCAACTAGACATCTAGGGATAGCAAATGTCACAGATTTTTTGATTAATCAATATACAGAGAGAAATAAATCCAATAAAGCAGTCTAACATATTACACCCATGAAAATCTATGAAGAAATATACACACACACACATATATATTGCATTTTGTTAAACAGACTGGAAAGTAGTTTCACTCATTCCGTTTAAAATAATTAAAAGTTTACATACTTATTGATAGCATGCAGATTTATAGTAGCCTCTTCCTCAGACTGTCCACCAGACAAGAAACATATTCCAGGAACTGCAGCAGGAACATTGCGCTGCAGAGCAGTAACGGTAGCGATGGCTACTTCTAAAGGAGTGGCTTTGACAGAAGAAGACTGGCCAGCGGTAACCATGTTCGGTTTCAAGAGGGTTCCTTCCAAGAAAACGTTGTGGTCAGCTAAAGCCTGAAAAAAAGGGTTTCAGTTCGAATGATTTCATGTAGAAAAATCTAATTTCATTCAGTCAGAAATAATATATTTTCATTAGCACATTATATAGATATTGAAAGAATAATGGTGGATTTATGCTGTTTCAAGTATTTAGTCGTAAATTTGATGTCTTAATGAACACTTGATCTATTTTGCATAGCCAGATTTTTCAATGCACTGAAGATGACGAAAGTCTAAAGCGCTTTGCACATTTATTGAAATATACATTTTAAACAAAAAAAATGCCCTTATTCATCATCGATCTGTTTCCAAGAACCAGATGATTCCAGAAATGATATTCTCGGGGATTTTAGACGTTTTTGAGTATATAAGGATGTCGACGTGACAGAGGAACAGTTTTATTCATTGATGTTATTTGTGTGATTCACTCGAAGTTAGTACAGCATGGTATTTTAAACTGTGATTATTTTAATGTCGGAGTGCATTAGTCGAAGCGAAATAAACAGACATTTAATTTAATTGAGTGTTTGTTGAAATCACGGACCTCAGTTTCAAAGGAATGTAAATTACAATCTCAGCATTGTATCAAGTTTTCCATTTAATACTTTGTCCTAAGAGAATTACAACAGAATCAAAGTGGTCAATTTAATAAACTATTGTCGATATTAACATATGCATCAGAATACTGGAAAAGTTGATGAAAAGAAAGTCGACTCAATTAATCGCATTATCTCAGAACCTTCAGAATGTCCAGATTAGTACGCACATACCAATCATGAAACCAGAAGATTAAAAGAAATGCATAACTACAGAAATAGTAAAAATAAGACCTCTGTCATGGTACAGAGATATAAGGAGAACAGGAGATAAATAACCGAAAAAGGCATTTAATTATGCTCCAACTAATATATCAACTAAACTAAAATCTATTTCAATTAAATTATGCAATTTCACAGCTCTTTTCCTTGCACTTTCAGTGCATTTTTTTTTCATATCTAGCAATAAAACTTTACATAAACTCCGCCTAACAAAACAGTGGTTTTTCTGCATAAACTGAAAATAACTAAACATTGACTTATTAATTTTTTTAGTTCCATATATTTAATGCTGAACCTCATTCTCTAAACTATTTTTCCAAATTTTCCATTTATACAAATATATAAATAAAACTGAATACTACGTTTGAAAATTGCAGAGTTTTTAGTAACCATTCATAGTTAAAAAAACTTAGTTAATTTCAAGATACACACCTTGTATACGAAAGACAAAACTGTTTCTGTGACCTTCTGGCAACGTTCAAGATTGTGTGCACCATCAGGTATGATCTCTGGTTCAACAATTGGCACGATACGGTTGGCTTGGCAGATGGAAGCGTAACGGGCCAATACGTTGGCGTTTTCAATGAGAGAGGTCAAAGATGGAGTATGCTCATTGATTTTCAGTACACAACGCCATTTAGCAAAATGGCACCCGTCTTTTTTATATTGGGCACAACGTTTGGCCAGATCGTCCAAACCTGAAATGAATCAGAATCAGAAATGCTTTAATGTCATAAAATATAAAATTTTGTTGACTAAGCTACTTAGAACTAGGATATAAGTTGATACATACACATTTTTAAAACCAGCACACTGATAAGTTAAAATAAGATAATAAAAATTTAAAAAATTCAACCATTTCACAAAAATAGACAATGAAGGACAATATAAAATGATACATACATATTGAAAACTCTAAGTATAGTAGAGGGTACACAATGAATCTAAATTCTCAGGAATTTACATTATAAGGTGTGAAGGTGTCAAGCAAGAATTCATCTGAATTGTAATAGACTCCCCGAAGAAGGAGTTTTTTTGGCCTCTTTACGAAATTTTTCATTGCTTCTTATTTCCTGATGGGAAGAGGAAGATGGTTGAATAATTTTTTTCCATTGTAAAGTATGGAGGATTTGATTTGTGAAGTTGTGGGGATAGGAAGACTGATATTATATATGAGACGGGTTTCATAATTCGACTGATTGATCATAATGTCTTTGTAGTTTTTGTGAATCAAACAAACTGTTTCTAGAATAAAGAGGCAAGCTAGGGGTAAAATTCTTTGTGATGAAAAAAGAGGTCTACAAGAATCTCGTATTCCTGCTCGACATATGTACCTAAGAGCCCTTTTCTGTAGTATAAAAACTGCATTTGTTAAAGTTTGAGAACTTGTACCCCAGAAGCATATCCCATAGCGCAAGTGCATTGCATTACAAATAACCATAAACTGATGTACATATAATATTCACGGGTATTTATTTAATTATATAATCGAATTAAGTCGTGAGATACTTCTAGGAAAATAAAATAGTATTTTTTCTAATGGGTCATTGCGTGACATACATGAGTAATAATAATATATTTTATTGATTATATGTATGTAAATGGCCATTGACTTAGGTCTTTCAGCCTGTTAATTTTCCGAGTATAAAAAATTTAAAAACGTCTTCTTATGATAATTCTTGTAGTATTTCTAAAACTGCCTTATTACAATTGTACGATCTAAAATTAATGGTTCAATTTGGATTTGGAGAAATAAGGTGTCTGATTTCTACAGTTTTATCAATTTTGAGCGCATTCTGCTTTGCCCTTGTTCCAGTTCTCCATTCAAGCAGTTTTGTGTGCTGATTGAAATTCACCCAGTAGAATTCCCTAGGTTTGTTATTGTGGGGGAGGTTATAGATGGAGGGTGGTGGTTAAAGATAAGGTATTGGGTTTGCTAATATCCTCCATTTGTTGAACCTTGATGGAATTTGGTCAGTCATTACTTTTGTGACAATAATAAAAACTTTTTAACAAAAAATTAAACCGACGAAAAAATCAACTGAAAAGCAAAAAATAAATTAAACCTTCTTAGTCTAAATGATAATTGAGCTCCTAAACTAATGTAAGTAACTGATTTTGAGTCGGCACCAAACAAACAATTATCGAAGATCATTATCTATGAAAGAAGTCATCAAAACGCAGCCGTGCATCTCGCTGCCATCATTTTACGCTTCACCTAATTCAATTGCTAGTTTGTTTGGCGCCGACTCAAAATCAGTTACTTACATTAGTTTAGGAGCTCAATTATCATTTAGACTAAGAAGGTTTATTTAATTTTTTGCTTTTCAGTTGATTTTTTCGTCGGTTTAATTTTTTGTTAAAAAGTTTTTATTTTTTACTTTTCAGCTCCGTATTTCGTCATTTTAATTTTTTGTTAAAAAGTTTTTATTTTTCAATTTTTTGTGGCTAAAATCTACCAATTACTACCTACTTGTTTTTTGATTACTTCCAAAATACTTACTTACCCACCTTACTTCAACTATTACCAGTTAAATAATATGATTATCTACTTTTACTATTTGTTGTAATATTAATTATTTTCGTTGTTCTGGTTAGTTTATTTCATTACTTTGTATATCATTCCATCCTCTCATAAAATATACTGATTTTGACGGAACAAGAATAATGTCAGTAGCGATCTGTCATTGTCAACTACGTATGTGTGTGCCAATGTTCACTAGTGAAAAATCAATTATCCCCTATTTTTCTACCCGTAAGGGTGGCTAATTCCTTTCGAAATCCAAATATAAGGTATACCCTATCTATTAAAAAAAGAATCATCAAAATCTAAGAACCCAGTACAAAGTTATGCCTGATAGAATCGGTTAACGGACCAGAATTCAGAGGGTAAGTGATCAATATCCTTCATTTCGCTACCCTTAGGGGTTGATTTCATCTTTTAAATTCAAATGGGACCAAATTCGACGTACACCCTATCCACTGAAAAAAAGAATTATCGGAATCGGACGCCTCAGTAAAAAGTTATGCGTGATCATACATAAAAAAATATGATGGAAAAACATAAAATATAGGGGTCGAATAGAGAACCTCCTCCTTTTTGGTTTCGCCGGTTAAAAATTAGTTCTGATTAAACATTTTTCACCTTGGTTAGAAACATGGAACCATTTTCATAATCTATATCCTGCAATACCACCAGAAGACTCGAAATATTTCATCTAATAATATTAATAATGGTACTTTTCCCAAGAAAGATTTTACTAGATAAAGAAATAACTTCTACCTTGATAATGAAAGTAATTAAATTAATATAAAAAAAAACCTCTCAAAATAATGAATATTTTTTCAACTTTGTAAATTTTATTTTCTATAGTTTTTTCCAGAGTATTCGGTAACTTATTATCTAATTGATATAAGTACCTGGGCGAAAAATCGTGTTTTTTTGAGATACAAATCACATACTTATTACATACAATTGCATTGCAATCTTACCTAGTGCACAGGTTGGCTACAAATACACATTTTAAATACACCGTATGTTTCTTGAACTAACCAAAGAAAAACATCTAACATTGAATTCGGAGTCATATTGCGCCATCTCACAAGGTTTAGAGGTACCAGTGCAACAATCAAATACCTCAAAAATTTACGATATGGCGCTATACATTTCGAATTCTAATAAATATTTTTTTTGTGTGAAATCGCGTTTTTTCAGGAAAACCCTATCTAAATACAAAATTTTATCGAAATCGTTAGAGCCGTTTCCGAGCGGAAATTATATATATGTATATATATACAAGAATTGCTCGTTTAGAGATATAAGATTATATATATATATATATATATATATATATATATATATATAACTTTGCCAGACAATATTCGTGAACACCATGGTAGTCATGCATGTTCGGCAAAAGTAGAGCCCAATGAGGTACTCACGTGAAACATTATATAGAAGGGATAAGAAAGGAAATGGATACATGATACACCTCATAATATTCATGGATTGGCAGGAAAAAATAAAGACTGTAAGGTAGGAAAGAATGTATGGAGAAGTTGTAGTCATTAAGAATTCCAAAAAAATTTCACGAGACAAAAAAAAATATTTTTTATAAAGCGATGTTCAGCATGTTTCGAGCTGAACAATGTAAGAGTGGACAAGATTCTCTAAATATCTGGTATTTTCAAAATTAGATTATATTTCATATTATTTCTGAAGTTAAAGTTAAATTTTTCAAAAAGAATCAACAATTCATTCAATTATTAAAGATTTTTTTATATCCTTTTAGACCATTCCCAAACATATATACATATAACTTCCATTTGGATATTTTCAGATATCAAGAAAAAAAAAAGGTTTTGAATTAATATTTTCACTTACCAAGTAAAGTCATACTCAGAAGTTTCACAGCTGAAGAGGAAATCAAGCTTTTGTTTTGTTGCGTACGTGAAAACAGTTTTATTACATATTGAAAGTGGCATACAAGTTTCAGTAATTATGATCCGAATCTATGAAAATCTAGTGTAACGTAAATACTTTACTTGGTTTAACTAATTTATTTAACACTTAATCTACAACTTAATTTATATTACTACGCCACTGTATAGCTCGATGGTATGGGCTCGTTCCGACTGTCCGTGCCATCTTGAGGGCTACCTATTTATCTCCGATACAGCATTCTCGATGTTTCGAATTCTTCCAGTTGGCGTCCCGCATGTTCCAATTGCTTCCAATATTGACCGTTGTTTTTCGCGGCAGAACGACTGGACTGTTCTCGAACATCTCCGGGGATGATCTCATCGCTGTCGACGGCAACACGCGAGGCGACAGGTCCGGCCTAGGTTCGTTACATTGCCCCTTCTTAAAGACATTTCGTCCGAAATTTCATCCTTGAGTGTGACGATATCTGCATGACTCCCCATATCTGCACCGTGAAGTTCGATGGAAGTAACACTCCACGGTCTTCATGATCGGTCGTGGAAGAGGGTTACAGCAAACCAAAATCCTGACGCCGCTGGATCTGAATATCGCCTCCAGCATACTTCTTATGACTCTCCAGTCCAACCCATCAATACCACAGGATAGTTTTGGAATTGCTAGATCCGCCAGATTCTGGTCCACCATAGTATCTCTTAGTTTGGTGAGACTCTTCCAGACATCTTCATAGGACGGTTTATCTTGGGAATGCCTCTTGGTAACTAGGTAGTAGATGTTTCTCTGGCCTTTCTTCAACTGTAGCACCCCACCAACTTCTGGATTCTGCTCCCGCAGTGCTTGGAGTTGACCAAATTTCTTGGAGAACACTACGGCAATGCCCTGGACATTCGAAGATCTTCTGCCACACAGTCGCTAGTGCGTAGTCAGCAGGCACCTCGAAAAGGTCTCGTGACTCCTCTCTAGTAACCCCATGTAGAACTTTCTGCCCGTTTGAATACAAGGACATAAACTTCTGAACGTCATATCATCCTCCGTGGCTTGAGGGTGCGAACTTGGTCATGGTTTCCAGCGTAAGGGGCCAACCTGTTGAAATGGACGACCCTTGGTTTCCCTCGGGTGGCTTATGGATTCGGTACACAAGGTCGTTTATCCTTTTCACGATTTTATACGGGCCTTCCCACGAGTTCCGCAACTTTGGTGATAGTCCACGACGTTTGGGGTTGTACAGCCAAACCAGGTCATCAACCTTAAATCCTCCAGCGTCGGCCTTGATGTCATAGGTCTTCTTCATTTTATCGCTGGCACTCTGGATGTTCAACCGACTCGTTCGTGGATGTCGTCCATTCTCGTCGAAGTTTGCTGGACGTAGTCCTCTCCGCAGTGTCTTGTCCTGGCGGTATCCCAAACTTCAGGTCACAAGGCAGTCGCAGTTCTCGCCCATTATAATACTAGCAGGAGTTTGACCGGGTTGACTCGTGTACTGCGGATCGATAGGCCATCAGGAACAAATGAAGATACTGGTCCCAGTCTCTTTGATGGTCAGAGACAACCTTGGACAAGTGGCGGTTGATCGTCCTGTTCATCCGTTCCACCATTCCATCGGACTGCGGATGTAGGGCCGTGGTTCTTGTCTTGCGGATGTTCAGCAGTAGACATATTTCTTGGAAAAGGTTGGATTCGAAATTTCTGCCTTGATCCGGTGCAGCTCCATTGGAATACCGAATCGACATATCCACTCTTTCACCAAGACGTCGGCGACGGTGATGGCTTCCTGATTGGGCAGGGCATAGGCTTCCGCCCACTTACTGAAGTAGTCCATTGCCAAGGATGTATTTATTCCGTGGTCGGATACGGGAAACGGGCCGGCGATGTCAATGGCGATTCTCTCGAACGGGCTGCCTACGTTGTACTGACGCATCGGGGCCTTGGGTCGTATTCGAGGTCCATTGCTAGCAGCGCATACAGCGCACTTCCTGCACCAGTCCTGGACGTCAGCTTGACAATTGGCCCAGTAAAACCGTTGCCTCACTTTCTGCAGGGTCTTCGTCCTCCCAGATGTCCTCCGGCGACTCCATCATGGATTTCCAGAGCACTTCCTCTCTTCTGTTCCTGGGAACAATTATTTGGCGTCTGTCTTCCCACCAATATCGGCCGCCAACACACTTTTCAGGATCCCATTGTCCAGAGTACGAGCGTTCCATTGTGCCCAATAGGTCTTAACTGCCGGCGAGTAACCTGCTACTTGCTTCCATGATGGTCTTCGATTGCCCTTCTTCCAGCTGACGACTAAGCCAAGGTCGGCGTCTCTCTCTTGGTCTTTCTGGATCTCTGCTGTCATTCCAGTTGTCATCCATTGCCGCGGTTCTACAAAGTGTTGCTTCTTTCTCTTCTGCTCGCGGCAATGTGAGCAATCATCTGGACATGGTCTTGCGACAAGGCATCTGCATTCTTATGGCTAGTTCGGCTCGATGTTCGACCTCGAAATCGAATTCTTGGAGTCTCTCGATCCAACGTGCTACTTGACCCTCAGGATTTTTGAACTGTAAGAGCCATTTGAGAGCTGCATGGTCAGTTCTCAACAGGAATCTTCTTCCATACACGTACTTGTAGAAGTGTTCCACTCCCTTTACAACAGCTAACAGCTCTCGCCTGGTGACACAGTAATTGCGCTCTGGTTTGCTAAGCGTCTTGCTGAAATAACCAATGACCTTCTCCTGTCCCTCCTGGATCTGAGATAGGACAGCTCCAAGTCCCACGTTGCTGGCGTCCGTATCAAAATGAATTTCCCTTTGGGTAGGGATAGCTCAGTATAGGTGCGTTGATCAAAGCTCCTTTCAGCTTCCTGAATGAATCTTGACATTCTTCGGACCACTGGAACTTTGTTTGGCCTTCCGTGAGCCTGGTCAGTGGTTTAGCGATGTTGGCGAATCCCAGCACATATCGGCGATAGTATGTGCATAAACCAAGGAAACTTCGAAGTTGGTGAATGTCTTTTGGGATGGGCCAATCCTTAACAGCTTTGATCTTCTGGTCATCCACTGCTACTCCTTCTCCAGAGACAACGTGGCCGAGGTATCGTACTTCTTTTGGAACAGATGGCATTTCTTAGGGCTCAGCTTCAATCCGAGTTCCTCAGTCGCAGGAATACTTCCTCCAAGTTTTCACGTGGTCCTCAAACGATCTGCCGACCACAATTATGTCGTCGAGATACACTAGACACGTGTTCCATGAGAGTCCTTTCAGCACTGTCTCCATCAATCTTTCGAATGTGGCGGGAGCATTACAGAGCCCGAATGGCATAACGGTGAACTGCCACAATCCTGAGCCGATGGTTAAAGCAGTCTTTTCTCGATCTTCCTGAGCGAGTTCTACTTGCCAGTATCCACTCTTCAGATCAAGGGTCGAGAAAATCGTGGAACCAGCCAACGTGTCTAGGGTGTCATCTATTCTCGGGAGAGGGTAACTGTCCTTCTTCGTGACATTATTAAGTTGGCGATAGTCTACACAAAAGCGTGTCGATCCATCCTTTTTCTTCACCAGTACGACTGGAGAGGACCAGGGACTGTCAGATGGTTCGATAACTCCTTCTTTTCCCATATCGCTGACTATTTTGTCAGCCTCTTCCTTCTTGGCAAGAGGAAGTCTTCTTGCTGATTGCCGGATCGGTCGGGCACCCCAGTATCAATCTTGTGCTGGACCACATTAGTTCGACCCCTTTTCCTTGTCCGTATCGAAGATGTCTTGGTACTTTTGACTAAATCTCTTAGTTTGGGCTGTTGAGCTGGTTTTATGTCTTTGGAAGAGATGGCAACTAATTTTTCTAGTTCTGTGGGCAAGTTGTTGGGTTGGCTAATCGTACTCGTCGCCCGGATCACAGATGAAACTGACGAGCAGTGCCCTAAAATTGTTCCTTTCTTTAAGGTCACTGGAAAGTAATTGACATTCATGACCCTTACCGGCACAAATTTGTCAGCACGCAACAAGGTCTTCCCTAGTGCAATCCCTCGTCCAATTTTCTCATCATGAAGTTTGGGCTCGAACATCATCACGTCTCCACTGCTCGCACTCCCGTCCAGGCGAGCCTCCAGGATGGTTTCAGCCCTCTCAGGTACGCTTATATCTTCAGCCAACAGCACACGGATCAACTCTTCACTTCTCCCATGAAGTACCAGCTCTTCTCCGTTGACACGTAGGACGCCGTCTTTGAAATCCAATTCAAACCCTCTGGAATTCATGATGTCCATTCCGATGATTGCATCGTCTTCGATGTCCGCTACAAGTGCCTGATGTTTCACTTTAGTGCTGCCCAAAATTATTTCAATCGGTAGCTCGCCATATACGTAGCTGGCTCCCCTGTTGCTGCGTAGCTTCAAGTTGTCGGTTCAATTCGTTCCGGTGTTCTGGCAAAGGAAGGTCCGAGAATTGTCCTAGTCGCACCTGTATCTAGCAGCATGGTGCAAGGCTCGTTATTGATGAGACCGCTCTACGAAAACACCTCTGTTCTGTCGTTGCAGGATAGCGACATATGCTTGTTAACCAGGGCTTGCTGGACACAGGCTGACGATTGCCCTTCTCGTCGACCTTCTTTAGTTTTCCTGCATCGAGTCGTGTTTGAATGTTGGACATTTGCTACGACATGTCCAATTTTGCCACAATTCCAGCATCTTATCTGTCTTTTCTCAGGGAACACTTCCTTAATCACTTTCCTTATGGCAGCTTCCAAATTAGCAGGCTCCTGTGAGTCTTCCTCAATCATTCGGACTTTACTCTGGCTTTTGCAAGATTGTTTCGCTGCCTCAATTCCAAAGCGTGCCAGTGCGTTCTGAGATGTGTTGGCCGGGCTAGTGTCAACGCTTGTCTGGTTTCTTGGTCACGGAGTCCATCCAGGAATGCTTGAACCGCTAGTCGCTCCATTACATTTTCTGGTGTGGCTGGATATGCGAGACGAACCAAGCGTGCAATGTCAGTTTCGAATTCTTGTAAGGATTCGCCCGATTTTTGGCAGCGATTTTTCAGCTGGGAGTGGTATACGTGTTCCAAATGGGCGTGGCCATATCGTAATTCTAGATGTTTAATCAGCTGATCATAGTCCTCCTGTTCTTGGGCGGTGAGAGTTTGTAGAATATTTGTCGCTTCTCCACGTAATGCAAGTGTCAGTGCTACAGCTCTTTCCCCTGCATTCCATCCGTTTGCTTTGGCCGCTGCTTCAAACTGCCGGCGGTAATTTGCCCATGGAGTTTTTCCGTCGAACTGAGGCGGCTTCATGGAAAGCTTCCCTATTTCTGAAATGACCTTGACATCATTTATACCCTCTTGAACTTTATCCACGTTCAAACTCAAGTCCAGCATTGCATTTTCGTTAACCATCTCTGTGGAGGACGCACTATTAATTTGTTTTTCCAGCTTACTGATCGTTTCCTTTATTTTGTCCATTTCTGCCTCGATTCCGTCTTTGATTCCATCTACCTCCGTGTTCATTTGCTCCCTAATTTTATCTATCTCTGTCTCAACGGTTCCCATTCTTTCTTCTAGGAAATTAGCCACACCACACAATTCTTTTTTTAGGCCTTCTGTGTTTTCCAGGAACTTCTCTTCCAGGCTTCTTGAATTTTCTAGAAGCTTCTCTTCCAGATTTCTAGAATTTTCTTCCAGGCTTCTTGAATTTTCTTGAAGCTTCTCTTCCAGATTTCTAGAAAGCTTCTCTTCCAGATTTATAGAATTTTCCTGAAGCTTCTCTTCCAGATTTCTAGAATTTTCTTCAAGCTTCTCTTCCAGATTTCTAGCATTTTCTTCCAAGCTTCTTGAATTTTCTTCCAAAGTCCTCGAATTTTGTTGCAGCTCTTCTTTCAAGGATTCTATTATCGGACTCAAATCACCTCCGGGAACTTCGAATAAAAATGTTTCGGGGTCCTCACCTTCTTGTATAAGTCCTTCTGCAAGTCTTTCCTGGAGCACTTGCTTTTTACCCGTTGTTTCCAGTTCCCTTTCCTCCCATTCCTGTTTCAATTCCGCTACCTTCAAATCCTGAAGCGACTTTTCTTGAACACATTTTGTCTTTGGAGGTATCAGTCTGTTTTACGAAAAGTTTATCAGTTTGTTAAAAATT
Source organism: Gonioctena quinquepunctata (assembly GCA_018342105.1). Classification (NCBI taxonomy): domain Eukaryota; kingdom Metazoa; phylum Arthropoda; class Insecta; order Coleoptera; family Chrysomelidae; genus Gonioctena; species Gonioctena quinquepunctata. Next base: position 1,690,250 of record JAFIRS010000026.1, on the reverse strand, counting down.
CACTTCAGCAATTCTTTTCCACGGGCCACCAGTCTATTGTCTGTTTCACGCAAGAGTGTATCAGTTTATATTCCACGCACAATTGTCCACTTCGCGAAAACCGGGCCACTGTCTATTTTCTGTTTCACAGAACAGTGTATCAGTTTATATTCCCAGCACAATTGTCCACTTCGCGAAAACCGGGCCACTGTCTATTTTGGGCGTACAAAGGTCTATCAATTTATTTTTCTGACTATCCACTCCACGATCACTTGTTTATTTTCAAAATCTCACTTCCGACACCAATTGTAACGTAAATAAACTTAACTTGGTTTAACTAATTTATTTAACACTTAATCTACAACTTAATTTATATTACTACGCCACTGTATAGCTCGATGGTATGGGCTCGTTCCGACTGTCCGTGCCATCTTGAGGGCTACCTATTTATCTCCGATACAGCATTCTCGATGTTTCGAATTCTTCCAGTTGGCGTCCCGCATGTTCCAATTGCTTCCAATATTGACCGTTGTTTTTCGCGGCAGAACGACTGGACTGTTCTCGAACATCTCCGGGGATGATCTCATCGCTGTCGACGGCAACACGCGAGGCGACAGGTCCGGCCTAGGTTCGTTACACTAGTATTTAGGGAGTTTTGAGGTGTATTATGAATTTCATGTTGAAATTCAAGAACTCAATATATCGGACAAGTTATATGATCTAGGGGTTTTTGAAGACGCAATATACTAATTTTCGGGCACAATCTAAGAACTGAACGTAGCAGTGGCAGATTAACGATCTGATTAGGCTATGAAAAAATAGGCTTCCAGTTACTCAAATGTACTGAAAAAAGTGAATATAGTTTACTCATGTGCAAAATGATGAAATAAATAATGAAAGCTCCAGAGTGGTATATTGTTCTGATTGTCACTGATGATCAGCTGCATTTTTTCTTTAGCTGTGAAACTGTATTATTTATGGCTATTGGATTTGAAAAACATTTTCCTCAAATAAAAATGCTGATTCAAAATTTTTCTCACAAACTGCAAATTAATAATATAAAGACAAAAATGTATCTAAAATCCATATAACCTCGATAAATATACTTTTTGAGTCATATGTTACTAATATAAATGTTATCAAAGTTAATGAAACAAATGACAGTTTGTTATGTTTGTGAAAATGAAACTAACTACAATTGTAATAAAAGTAAACATGGTGGAATAGATGGAAATGAAAATTCAAAATTACCTTGGGTGGTGCACTCGTCGTTGGTGCCAAAAAGAGGAACCACGCCAGTATCTACTTTGATTCCAGGAATGATGCCTCTCTGTTTCAAAAGTTCTGGAAATGGAGTGCCATCATCAGCTTTCTGGTAAAGGGTTTCATGGAAAAGAATAACTCCAGAAATGTAATCTCCAACAGTTGTGCATGTTGTGAAGAGAAGTTGTCTGAAAATGAAGGAATGAGGTGATTTTTATAGATTTCATTCTCAATGACACAAAACAATGCCATCAACAAACAGAGTTATGCAAAATAGCTCATGTACGAGTTCTTTCCGATTCCTTGTTATCCACTAATACTTGATAGTCCACTGAAAAATAATCATATTTTTCTTATGTAAAAATTACAAAAAGTTGATAAATGAAAGAATGCCTACATTCGGCTACTACTGATTTTCCCCTCTGTGTTTAATGGAAGGGATTAAACTTCTTTATTTCAAATATAAATGTTTAGCTTCTTATCAAATTTCACAGTACCTTTGGGTATTTCACAAAAAAATAACAATGATCGTACTATCCATATCCTCAAAGTATCGTGGAAACATTTTGCTATCTTACGTTTGAATACCAGAGAGAATAATACAGGGTATCTAAAATTGATTTCATATTATCATACTAAAATAGTTTCATACACCCAATTTTTAGAAAAATTACTATACACCTTAATGGGAGGAATATCTATAAAAAATATTTCCGAAACATTTGAAAAACCGTTTTTTTTTAGGCACAAATATGTTTGTTTATATCTGTATAAACTTTTTCAATAGAAATGTATCTTGTACTAAATGACAAAAGAAATCCTACAATGGCTTCTTCATAACATTGAACAAGATTTAAAAAAAATCGGGAAAGAAACTTTTATCTGACCTGTATTTACGACGATTTTCATCGGTATTTTCCAGTCCAATATCAGCGAGACGTTTGCCCATGGTTGAAACGGACTCATCCGCAGCCAGGATTCCTTTTCCAGGTGCTACGATGGCATTGGCAATTTTGCGGAGCTCATCCTGGAGAGCAGGTTCGGGGTAGTTCCAGTGGGTTGTCATGTTTTGTATAGGGGAGCTGAAAATGAAAAATTTACCCAATGAGAATAACTTCCACAATTTCGCTTTCACAATTCACTTGTATATAAAACAAACATAACAAACCATACATTTAGGAATCAAATTATCTAAAGTAGCACAATAATCTGGTTATGAGTAGTATATTTTATCATTTTCCCACAAATGATATTCACTGAAATATACAGACAAGGAAGGGACCAGGTGTCAAACCATACGTAATTTTTTTTAGACAAATGAAGGATGTTCTGATATTGACAACGTGGTTGTGAGGAAGTACATATTCACTTACGAATATTTGTTAGAGTTGGGCCTTCGAGCACGCAAAATGGGTCATATCAGCAGGGAAAATGTGGACCGGATATAATACTCTGCCGGTCTGACAAGGCTGATCCTATCCGCCCCCCTGTTTCTAATGGTTATGACATAAAATAAAAATGGGGAAGTATTTGTTACTATTGTAATTAGTTTTGAATCTTGAAAGCATTTTTTATATCTATGATTAAGGCATTTTATGTTTCATACACTGTAAAATATCTATTAATATTTTTTTGCGTTTGAGAGTTTGAAATTTGCAAATACTTGAATGATGAAAATTCCATCGAAATTGGACAATTTCATGAAGACATGAAGTGAATACATCAAAGTGCTACTCAATAAATGCATCTATTTGTAGTTGTTTCCTGGAACCATATATTTTATGCTCAAATATTTTTTTTATTGTATAACTCTTGTGTCGTATTCTTTGATGGGGACAAAATGCACTGAAGGTTGAATATCAACTAAAACTATTTGTGACAAGCACATACATGCTTTGGACAAATTAATCAACTTACTATACAGTCAAGAAGTCGTAATCGGGCTTCACCAAAAATGCCTTAAATCGAAAGATCGTCTTACATATTTAGGTTTCTGAAAATTCACATCAATAAGTGTATCTATACTTATGATAATAAAGCATATTTTGATTTGAATTAACCAAGAAAATTTGTTAATCTACATTTTACAAGTTACTTCATAAATGTTTAAATACAAAATACCTGAAGGAGAGTTTAAACAGCAAATAAAATAAGGAACAAAATAAGAAAGTTGAACTTATGACAGAGATAGTGAACTTTCATCTTTTTGCTTTATTTTATCTTATTTTGTCAGCCAGCTATATTTTATAAAAAATGAAAAATGTCTTATTACTCAAGACTGCTGACTACAAATACCTATACAATAGGTGTATGTCGGTCAAATATCCATAAAAAAACCAACTACTTCCCTGACTAATGCCTCGACGGACGTTGAATGACATCTGATGGATAAACGTGCAAAGTCCTACAAGGTACTTTGAAAATGTTTGTTGCGAAATGGATGAATATTAACCACTGCTCTCAGACTCAGGCCGATCACCTGTAGACCGGTTTCGGGGTATTTGCCCCTCATCAGTACAGCGTGGGTCAAGCAGACAATGATTATTGTCTGCGGTACCTGACAAATGATTAAAATCCATCCACCTCAAAGCATTCGCTAGGATTGAATTAGCGGAATAGACAACTCCATCAAGCTAATGCCATCTCATCGCAACTAGAGCAAATAAAGGTTGTCTGCTTGACCCACCCTGTACTGATGAGGGGCAAATACCCCGAAACAGGTCTACAGGTGGTCAGCCTGAGGGCAGTGGTTAATATTTATCCATTACGCAACAAACATTTGCAAAGTACCTTGTAGGACTTTGCACGTTTATCCATCCGATGTCATTCAACGTCCGTCGAGGCATTAGCCAGGGAAATAGTTGTTTTATGATGCATATGCGACCAACAAACACCTATTGTCTGGCTATTTGTAGTCAGCAGTCTTGCGTAATTACACGTTTCTCATTTTTGATGAAATATACCTGGCTATCGATATGTCACAGACTTCTATCTCTTATTGCACATATCTTATTTTGTTTGGAAACTGATAATGCACATGACCGAAATCTTCTCTGTTCTTAAATATTCCGGGGAAACCTAACATAGAAATATTAGTTGTGAATTGTGGTTGAAATTTTCTGGCGATATGATGAATGATAGAAATATTAAGCTGGGGGCGATGATGTTGTTGATGGCAGGCACTGCGGTTGTAGCTTTATTACATGAAAAGCGAAAAAGGCGTTTCCAAGTTCGCTTCTTGAATAGAGATAAAAAGTTCAATGTTTATAAGAATTTGTTAGTATATGCAAAAATGCATGATAGGGAGCACTTTATTAAATATACAAGGATGTCTCCAGAGATGTTTGACCATTTATTGGAACATATCGGACCATATATCAAGGAGACCCAACCAAACTTCCAATCGAACCGGGACAACGGCTGGCGATTTGATTGGTTGATTCTTATTTTATTTTAGTCATCTGTATAAATCAATGTTTTTGGTCCCTAATTCTTAATTAATTTCATTTTGTTCCTTATTTGCTGTTTAAACTCTCCTTGTGTGGCCAATCGCATTTACATAGAAACAATGTTACCTGGAAAAACATTATAGGTATTCCTCGTATATTTGCGTAAAAATTGACTGCATTTACCAAGTTTCATTGCTTATCAAAAGATATACTTCTGAAAATTTGATCCCAATTCAACTATCTGTGTTTTCATAACGCTGTTTGTTTATGCCTCAAATTTCATATTGGTCAATGGCCTTGGCATCAAATTATTCATATTGTTCATAAATGCTTAAATTTATTATGAAATGGGAGTGCATTTTGACAACAGAATAATTTTTAAATGTGTAAACACTGATAAAATGGCAGGCGATCACTTACTACGGGAAAAATAACCTCAAAATTGTTTTTTGCTTTTGATTTCAATATCATAAAATGTGAAAAAAAAAAGTTTTTTAACCAAATTATGGCCCTGGAAATCAATATGGAAATACAATTATAAAAATGGGGTTTCCACTGGCAACTTATCAATTCCTGATGCAATTACTCAAAAGAAGAGAAATAATAAAATAATTCTTAGTTAAATATTTGTCAATAAATCAAATTTTTCACCACCTCTATGAATCCTCCCATGTGTATAGTATAAAAAAATACATCTAACATCAAGCCTCTCCACGCATTGATGTACCACAAAGCGGGAATTATTATACAAATTCAGTGAATTTTGAGCATTTTCTGAAATCGAATAGACTGCCAAAGTTGAGCGGAGCTTACTTTCCATCGAAAATACAAATGCATGTTAAATGCCCATAACAAATTTTTATTTTTTAGTTTATACCTGATTGTGTTATAAATAAGGGTGGAAATATTAATATTTTGTAATAGTGAGGCTAATTAGGAATTATCATCATATTTTATGGAGATGTAAGGGTTATAACATATTTATGGCTTATTTAAGATAGTTGAGGTATGACATTGTCTTGTTCTAATTCAAACATAATTAAATTTATAAGTAGGCTACTTTCACTGGTATTTTTTGTTTGTTTGCATTCCAAATACACTCGCTATCTGTAACCGATATATTGTAATATCCAAACAGTGTGGCAATGTGGTGACATTTTATCTCCCTGGGGCAAAAACAAGTGGCAGAAGTTGTCGCGTTTTTAATAGTTGACAGTTTTTCTCGTCTAATTGCTAGGCAACAGTTTCTCATTAAACAACCCAAATTTACCCGATAAAATACAAACCTCTCGTGCAATTATAAATGATAAAACCACCAGTAGATTCGAGATTGTTTTGCGATAAAACCACACTATGTCCTGTCATTATATCGCGGGGTGAGTACTACAAGTAGGTAACTGCAAATTAGTGATTTCGAGAAAAACGCAAATTCATGTTCTAACATTTTTATTTCTTGTGATGAATTTGTATGATTTCTATTTGAAAAAATGTACACAATGTTAAATATTTCAAATAGAAATAATACAAATAAAAATGTTAGGAAAACATAAATTTGCGTTTGTCTCGAAATCACCTATTTGCAGTTACCTACTTGTAGTACTCACCCCACGATATATTAACGCATTCAATTCATTAAATAAGGGATTTTAAGCTCACTACAAAGTGATTTGATATTGGAATTCAGAAATATATACCTTTTTCAGCATGTTAAATGAGCCAAGTAAAGCAGTGAATCATTCAATTCCCATATTCTCAGACAATCATGAAATGTAGTGGAGTAGTGGTCAGTTAACTGAAGTCAAGCAACGTCGGGCGTGGTTCGTACATGGATGGGTGACAGCTTGGGAACACCGCGTGCCGTCGTTGCCTTTTTGCCATTTTTTTAATGATCATAGATCAAATTTTTATCTATTCAATATTTCGGTAATCAATGAGAACCACTTTTAAACATACCTTTTTTTCAGACCGTCGCGCGAAAGGCTCGGATTCGATTCCTAGCAGTGAGTATTTTTTTTTGTCAAATTCAGTTCCAGCTACAATAATATTTTATTTCATAGTGAAAAAATTATATTTCATATAATACATATATATATTTCAAGTTTTTGAGTGAGTTCAAGAACAGTGAATAATCAGTATGAATGAATGAATGTGTAAAACGATTCCTTCGATTTTAGATCCAGAAGAATTGTTGTAACTTGTTGAAAATTCGAATAAATTCTGGTAGTTTTATTCAGTTTTAAATGTGATTCGGGAAATATTCTCATCAAATATCATTCGTGCTAGAGGATTTTATCGCATTTTTTTTTTTAATTTTCCTTCAAGCATTTTGCCTCTAGGAAATTTAACTTGTGCAATTGGCGGCCTTATTATCAAAGATTGAGCCACTCAAGCTTCGCTTTCGTGCTTTAATCAGATAATAAGACCGCAAATCAATATAATATTACCCTCGATAAAACCCCTAGCACTTATATTAGATAACTTCGATAAACAATTTTTTTAAATGCCGTCACTGGCGTCGTTAGGTTTTGCCGAACATTCGCCCAAACGTGATCGCTCGGATGTTAGATTCAAACAAACAATTGTAATTTCGGCACTAGAACAATAACTTTCCCTCATTCCCACAAGATATCGGGCCACCCATTTCCACAAGATATCGGGCCACCCCTGTAACTTCTGCATTCGTCAACGGATTTTCCTGAAATTTGGTACAGTTATATAAGCAACCGTTTCGAATTTGATCGCATAACAGTCCAATATGGCGGACTTCCGGTTTTTCTGGAAATGCCAGCAACTTTGTTTTTTCGAATGGAACACCCTGTATATTTTACATATTCAAGTTCAACAAGTCAAAACAAGTCCAAAGTAATTTTTTTGAAAAAAATTAAATTCAAATTGTTTTTTTATTTTACCTCGTGGATAAATGAGATTTGGTCAAGGCTATTCACAATGAGTAGCACATAACAGAAAAACATAATTTTTTGTGTCATTTATTGATGAATCAATGCAGTCACATCACATTTTGATCAAAAATTAATTTTTTTTCAAATGAAACCCCTCTGGGCCTCCTACATGTCTTTCTAGAACATACATTCAGGAAAAAAAAATGACATATCATTTTTGTATTTCGGTGCAGTAACAAATTGTATACGTTCAAAAATCTACAACTCGTTCATGAGTTTCCTTGCAATTCGAATAATTTTTCAACTTAGTAAGCTGTGGAAAACAGCATTTCTGAATCTTGTCAACTAATTGTGTTTCGCTGTCATCTTTCCTCTAAACTCTCGAAAACTAGTTAACTTCCGAGAATAAGTAGAAATGGAAAAAGAAAATTATAGGTTTTTGAGAGTTGAGATGAAAGATGACAGCGAAACACAATCAGTTGACAAGATTCAGAAATGTGTTTTCCACAGCTTACTAGGTTGAAAAATTATTCAAATACAAGGAAACTCATGAACTAGTTGTATATTTTTGAACGTATACAATTTGTTACTGCACCGAAATACAAAAATGATGTCATTTTTTTCCTGAATGTATGTTCTAGAAAGACATGTAGGTGGCCCATAGGGGTTTCATTTGAAAAAAAAAATTTTTGATCAAAATGTAATGTGACTGCATTGATTTATCAATAAGTGACACAAAAAATAATTTTTCATAAAAAATTATGTTTTTCTGTTATGTGCGACTCATTGTGAATAGCCTTGACCAAATCTCATTTATCCACGAGATAAAATAAAAAACAATTTGAATTTAATTTTTTTCAAAAAAATGACATTTGATATATGGTTTGGACTTGTTTTGACCTGTTGAACTTGAATATGTAAAAATATACAGGGTGTTCCATTTGAAAAAACAAAGTGGCTGGCATTTCCAGAAAAACCGGAAGTCCGCCATATTGGATTGTAATGTGATCAAATCCGAAATGGTTGCTTATATAACTGTACCAAATTTCAGAAAAATCAGTTCACGAATGCAGAAAAAAAACAACATTTTCTCTAAAAGTACGAGGGTTAAAAAGTTTTTTAATGGTTTTATCCCTAATCAAAACCTTTTAATTTATGAACATTTCGAAAAAACTTGTTTTTCAATTTTGAAATACCTATGATGCAAAAACTAATTCGATAAATCTTGCATTACAGTACATTTATCACATGATTGGCATCCGATAAACAAACTAATTTATTCATACCTGTTGAATAACACATACAAACACAACACGCCTTTTAGAGAAAGGTCGCAGAACTGTTTCTAGACCAAAGAAAACATTCCTTTTATTGCATCAGAATTAAGATCGTAATATGCACTCTAGCACCGTGACGTTGTTTCTGGAGGCTCGCTTATCTCTCGAAACGACCGACCAATCAAATCGAAACAATCGATTCATGATTGCATTACGACATAACAAAATACACGCCATTGGCTATAAGTTGTCACAATCTTATCCGAAGAATGGTAGACTAAACCGTTTAGAATTCGAATCAAAGTCAACAACAAACAACTTTATCAAGCTTATATTCGATATTTCTTATCTGAACTAAAAATAGGGATTTTTTATTGTAAATATGTTTCTTGGAAAATAAATTCACAGCTTTGATGACTGTGCATAATTATAATCAATGTATCAATATCTATTATACATTTGATTGCCCCAAGAATCACAAAATATCTGAAATAGAGACGATTTTCAAGGTCGAAAAATATTGCTTGGATGTTGACAAGAAATGTCTTTTCTACGCTGGGGGAAATGGAAAAAAATCAAGTGTTTTACATATTCTGCACCATTCAATTCAACGAAAAATGATGAAAAATAATAGTTGTTGAAGTTTTACTTACGTCTATAAAAGAACATAGTTTTTAGAATTTGCCAAATATTCGAATTTGAAATTTTGGCAGGCCATAAAGTATGAGCAAGAATAGTAAAATTGAAGACAGATAAATAATAATACTTGAAAACAACAGAAAAAACTGCATCACAATGAAAAATTATCAGAAACGAAAAACAAGTATTATAAAAATATCATAAATGAAATTTGTAAAAACCGGAATAGTATTAAACATATTTTATAAAGAATTAAAAACCGTAGACACCTGAAAACACAAGAATTAAAATTCCCAAGAAAGGGAACATAACATCATCAGAACTTTATGTGAAAAGAACAAAATCAGAATGGTCTGTTACCTCCACAATACAGGAAATCATCATTATTAATGAAATAATTCAATCCGACCAGTCAAATTTCTTGATGAAACTGGAAATCACTGATTTGCATTCTAGAATTTAAGTTTCTATTTCACTATTCTCTGAAAGGTGGTGGACTTCCCTTGATAGTGAGCAAAGTGTTGCGCTATTTGGAAGATATATTAGTGATTCTCCCGCTCAGTGTACTACTACTACTACTACTATCTTAATTCTGATGTTTCGGTCTGGCCATTTTCGGTCTTGATGATGATGTATTGTTACGGAAATCACGAAAATACCCTGAGTAAACCCCTGTGCTGTTACAACCGTCGGCCCGAGTGTTAGGAGTGAATTTGTACAATATTTTATACGATGCCTACAAATTCCAATGAGTTATCCGTTTAGGTTTGATGAAATGAAAGGTAGCAGTGGAATCATGGATAACAGTAGTAGGTGATTAATGTCATGTCAAAAGTAAAATACCAATTTTACTTGTCATCTCGTTTCGTTTGTAAAGTTTTTTTGAAATGGAAAATAATAATCGTTATTCTCGAAACGAACAAATCGATATGATATTGATGTACGGAGAATGTCAGAAGAACGCTGTCAATGCTATACGATGTTCGTTATCCGTTAAGACGGCGCCCATCGAGGACCTATTTCAGGAAATTGAAAATGATGCTAAGGAAAGAACCAGCTGATCAAAACCACATCCAATTCATCGTCAGTGACGAAGCGGAAACTAATGTTTTAGCATATGTTCATTTTTCTCCATCTGCCTCAATGCGAGAATTGGAAATTGATTGTGGGATCAGCAGGGAAAGTGCCAGAAAAGTATTGAAAAAACATAAATATCGCTCCTATAAACTTCAGTTTGCATCAGCATCTATGTGAAAAATGACCCAGAACGTAGACTAACTTATTGTAATTGGGTTTTGCGTCATCATGATTTGAATAATAGTTTTGTCTCGAAGATACTGTTTACAGTTGTTATCCGTTTTTTCAGAGTGATTTCATTTTGTTAGATGGCTCTCTACGTTTTGAACAAAAAGAAAGTGATACATAATGTATATCGTTGAATTGGTAATTAAATTCTCTATCGAATGGCAAGATGGCCCTCGGTAGGTACCATTTGAAAAAAACGATTTTTTCGTTAAAATGCGTTCAGAAAATTTCAATTCCTGCTGTAGGATTTGTTATTGATCTTATCGATGAAATGACTATTACTATGAGTTACTGATGTAAATTAGTATAGATTTTAACCTGATCAAGGCCTCCTGGGCTAAAGAAAAATATTAAGAAATATTTTTTTTTCAATTGTAAAATAAATATGTTGCATCACTGTCGTATGTAATTTGAGCCGTAGAATCCGAACATACAGGGTGTTCCATTTGAAAAATCGAAGTTGGTGGCTATTCTGGCGAAATCGGAAGTCGGCCATTTTGTTTTCATATGTCTGTCAATCCGAAATTGTGTCTCATATCTATGCACCAAATTTCATTCAAATCGGTTGATAAGTGAAGGAGATATAGGCATGGCCCTAGTCCCATTGTCACCCGGTATAGCGGGTCATACGCGACAGGAGAGTCAGAAGTATTGTATCGTTAGAGTATTTTCCAAAGTGGAATAAACGGACGAATATTCCAAGAAAACTCGTAATCATACCCCACAATGTTTATTACCCTCTTAAATAGGGATGGTACATGTTTCGGACCTATAAAGGTCCATCATCAGCCAAAAACAAAGACAAAAATTTAAAAAAAGGGGTTACATCAATTTATGGATTCAATATGAAAAATAATAATTTACTCATATGAGATTTGAACATGGAAAAATTGTAACACATTAAAACATTTTCAAAAACGTTGAAGGACAATCATGTTTGGTGTGAGGGTCACAATAGAAATAAAAACAAGTATCAGAATAAAAACCAAACACAAAGATCCGATCCATCAGCAAGCAACTGTATAAATGACAAAAATAATATTGATAACAAGGTGATTTATTGTGGATAAATATACATAACCTGACATCTAAACGTTTTGTATCCTCTCTATTAAATTTTACGTTTAGATGTCAGGTTATATGTATATTTATCCACAACAAATCACTTTGTTATCAATATTCTTTTTGTCATTTATATAGTTGCTTGCTGATGGATCGGATCATATATTCAGTGAACGTCACGACATCTTTGTGTTTGGTTTTTATTCTGATACTTGTTTTTATTTCTATTGTGACCCTCACACCAAACATGTTTTTGAAAATGTTTTAATGTGTTACAATTTTTCCATGTTCAAATCTCATGTGAGTAAATCATTATTTTTCATATTGAATCCATACATTGATGTAACCCCTTTTTTATAATTTTTGTCTTCGTTTTTGGCTGATGATGGACCTTTATAGGTCCGAAACATGTACCATCCCTATTTAAGAGGGTATTAAACATTGTGGGGTATGATTACGAGTTTTCTTGGAATATTCCATTCCACTCCACTTTGAGATAAGATGGACTTTTTTCACAAATTATAAACGGACGAATTTATTGGAATATTCTTTGAACCCCATTCGATTCTTGTCATATATTGGTTTTATCAAATAAAGTTATGTTCTATGTTTTTATTTCTGATTTCAACTACTGTGTAAATACGTTTTTGTTTTATTTTATTTCGATGTATTTATTTCATAGTTGTTTTTTGTCTTACAGTTCTACGTTCTGATGAATTATGAGTAATCGAAATTTTGAAACAAGTTCATAGTGTACCAATCATAAGACTAAAAAGCCCAGCCAAGCACTTTTGTGGAACATTTAAATGGCCACTTTCCAGTTAAATACCTACTTATGAAAATCTAATTATAGGCAAGATGCCTGACGGTAAGCTGCCTTGGGTAATTTCAACAATCTAGGTGAAATATCTCCGAATAAACAACCGTTAAAAGTTAAACTACACAAAAAAAAACTATGATATTATCACGAATATTTTGAAAATTATTCCGAGTCGATGACGAGCATTCATTGTGATGCTTCCTAAACAATCAGAGCATTTTCTCAACAATGGAGAGTCAATTTTGTAACGGAAATTTGTCTTTCTATCATAGATAACATACTTGTTCTTTCCACATACAGATCCCCAAGTGGATATTTTGACTCACTAGAAAATGTTTTTGAAATATATATATATATATATATATATATATATATATATATATATACATATATATGTATATACATATATATGTATATATATTATATCTTTATACATATAATTCTACTGTACGTATGCCACTCACAGACCTCTTAAAAGAAGTAGATATAACATGGCCACTCTTCCAATGATTACAAAATAGCCCCTTTGCCATGGCTGACATGAGACTCCACTTCAAGTTGGTGCCCCTGATTTTTAGTTGTCTGTACCTTTCTAATAAAAGGAACGAGATAAGAGATGTATTCACGATTTGACATAAAACGGTGTCAAAACTTGATTGCCGCCTTTCAGAGTTCAGGGCAGGTTTTCCATTTTTCATTGATGTGCGAGTTATTTATCTAGAAGCACTAAACTGCTAGATATTCACAATGTATCGTATTCAGGCTCATACATTGTCGAGTAGCAAAAAGCAAAATGGAGATTGAATTATTGAAAATGAATAATGGGCCAAAATTAAAGAGAGACCAACTCTGATGTGGGAGTCTAATGGCGGCGCCCTATAGGGTTCCATTTTGATCTCTGCATGTGGTATCTACTTCATTTATCAGGTCAGTGATGTCACTGAACTCCTCCTAAACGGCTGGATCGATGTGCATGATTTTTTGTGAATGCATTCAAGTGGGGGCCTGGATGATTTAGATTCACAAATCAGCCCGGCAGATGGGCTGCAGTCGGTATCTATACTGCAACTAAACGGCTGGATCGATTTGAATGAATTTTTGTGAATGCATTCAAGTGGGGACCTGAATGATTTAGATTCACAATTCAGCCCGGCAGAGATAACGGGATAGAAGGATAAAGGGATAGCGTGATAACGAGATAGCGGGATAATGGGATAGCGGGTTAACGGGATAGCGGCATAAGGGGATAACGGGAAAACTGAATTGCGGGATAATGGAATAACCGGATAGCGGTATAGCGGCATAACTGGATAGCGGGATAACGGGAAGCGGACCAAGCCATAGGCATGAACTGAATGAAACAACACAAAGAAAAACAAATTCTACGCAAACGAGAGTTTTCAGGAAAAAAAAAAATTAGGCAATATAGAAATTTGGACAGGACGTCTGTCGGGTCAGCTAGTATATATATATATATATTATATATGTGTGTGTGTATATATATATATATATATATATATATATATATATATATATATATATATATATATATATATATATATATATATATATATATATATATATATATATATTAGGGTGTGTCAAAAACATATCGATATTTTTTTTTGACACTTCACGCTCAAAATATCACAGAAGATGTCCAAACAAACATCCTGTCGCAAGCGGTGCTCATAATTTAAACTTTAAGAGGTCCTCCATCGAAACTAAAGTTTTTCTATTGAAATATCATAGAAAACGAATTTTTTTACATTATTTTGTCTCGCAAACTATGTTTTTTTTTTTTTCATAAAATAAATGAACAGACCGTATTGAGGATTAAATTTTGCACAAAAAATGTCATTGGCCAAATTTTTATATCAAAATTGTGCTTACTACAGAGTCATAAAGTTTTATTTTCTGCAACTTTTGCGTTTTTTGTATTTTTTTTTAACTAAACTATTGGAGGTAGAGCAAAAAGTTATACGGCAATTTTGTAGTTCATCAAACGCTCTGCAAAAAAGTCTGAAGCAAATTCTTCATATTATCATTATATACAAATTACAGACCCTACAAATCTAATTTTTATAATTATTAAGGTATGGCAAGTGATATATTGATGATAGCACAAAAAGTTTAGTATAAATATTTTAGGACACCAAATTTGCTACAAAATTATATAAATAAAAAAAATCAAAGTCCAGAATATTATTTTAGAGATTTTATTAAAATATTCAATTATTTCACAGACGTATATCATAGGTGGGACTTTGATGCAATGAATGAGCTTTGTGATTTCATAATATATTTATTAAAATAAAAACTCGTGTGCAGGAACGAAGTTCCTTACGCTTTTTCTTCAACTCCGAATGTTTTTCGATATAGAGATTTATCATCACGTAAGGAAAAAGCGTTGTTTCCTCCATACGGCTCTCTCTATGTATTCTGTAAATTTTTATTTTTTTATTTGCTATCATTTTATCAATGCAAACAATATAAAGTAAGGAGTCAAATCAAAAAGTTTCATTTAATATTTGATGTCCTAAAAAATTTGTACTAAACTTTTTGTGCTATCATCAATATCTCACTTGCCATACATTAATAATTAAAAAAAAATTGTAGGGTCTGTAACTTTGTATATAATGATAATATGACAGGACTTTTTTGTAGAGCGTTTGATGAACTACAAAATTGCCGTTTAACTTTTTCTATCTCCAATAGTTTAGTTAAAAAAAAAAAATTAAAAAAAATTTAAAATTTTTTAAAATTGGCCCAAACATTTTTTTGTGCAAAATTTAATCCTCAATACGGTCTATTCATTTATTTAATAAAAAAAAAAACAAAAATCATAGCTTGCGAGAAAAAACAATGAAGAAAAATCCGTTTTCTATGTTATTTCAATAGAAAAACTTTAGGTTCGATGGAGGACCTCTTAAAATTAAAATTATGAGCACCGCTTGCGACAGGATGTTTGTTTGGACATGTTCTGTGATATTTTGAGCGTAAAGTGTAAAAAAAAAATATCGATATTTTTTTGGCACACCCTGATATATATATATATATATATATATTATGCACCGATAATTGAGAATAATTTCTAAAATCACACCTCAGATATATAATTATGGACTATGGTACACATTGTTAAACTTATATAAAAAAAAAACGTGTGTAGTAATAATGACATAAGCTGAGAGTACCTCCACATGGTATATTACCTAGGTACATGTAAAAAAAAAAACCTAAACAAATTTTTTTAAAGCGGCTCTGCAAATACTTTATCACGAAATTATAACCCCAAAATAATTTAAATACCCGACTACTGGAAAACCGCGCTCTAAAAAGTATGAAATAAAAATAAGTTGAAAAACGAAAAAAAAGTATGAAACAAGAAAATATTTTCATCTGAAATTGTTATGTACAAACTATTCAATATTTATTGTCTATTAAATAAACAACTTACACGTAATATATTTTTATGTACTGAATACATATTCATAGTGATGTTCAGAGGATAGCCGTGGTCATATGCCACTTTGCCCTAAAGCTTATGATCGCTTACTACTGTTAGAATGTATTGTTTGGTTAGGGTAGGTGGCATATGACCACGGCTATCCTCTGAACATCACTATGAATATGTATTAAATTCAGTAAAATATATTAGTAAGTTGTTTATTTAATAGACAATACATATTGAATAGTTTGTACATAACAATTTCAGATGAGAATATTTTCTTGTTTCATACCTTTAGTTTTAGAACTTATTTTTTTTTAAACATTCTTCTTTGCCGCATTCATTTTCAATAAAGACCGTATAAAAAATGTAAATCTGAACAAATATGCAAATATTAATTTTCTTTCAACAAATTTTTTTTTTACAAATATAGTTTCAATAGGAAATGTTTTCTTTTAAATATGAATACCTTCCAAGAAACTACCTTATAAAGGAAATATACCCAGTGACTAAAGTTCATATTTTGGTCATAGATGATTCCATTCCCTGTTCTTATTTTCATAGATATCAAAATCCCATTTTCTAGTTCCATCAATTTGAGTTTATTTTGAAGTTTCTTAATTTCAAGGGCCTTCTTAACTTCTCAACTTCAGGGACATGTTTTGTTTCTGCGCATAACTAAGCATGTTTTCACTGTTGTCTTTGTAATTACATTTGATTTGTTAACCTGGCTTGCTGGCTGGAGATTACTCTTTCACTGTAAATTCCTTCTTCCTCCATTTGGCTAATTTACAATACAGAAGAACTATATACTCTATCGGTATGACTTCAAAGAAGTTTCACTTCAATTTGTTATTTACAGATGTTATTTGCAATGTCTGAGTTCTCAATTTCCTATTGAAATTATATTCTGAAAGCTACTTCAGATTGGAAAGCATGTGTTGAGACATATTGGATATTATGATATTAGTATATAAAGTTTATGGAAAATTTAAAAACAATGTTTGTCATATTGTTATTAATTTTTCTAAGAACGTTTTTTTATGAGTGTATTAGTGCGAATTTCATTCTACAAATTGTCAAATGAAATTAATGTAAATAAAGTACTTCAAAAGTATTACTCATAATCATATTATCTATGGGAATATAATAATAAAATATGCTGCACACAATGATGGTATCTGTTTATTCTTGAAAATATTAATTATCAAAAGGTTACAGAGATTATTTTTTATTTACATATTTTTATATGGAAAAAAGAATATCCGCATATTTCTCCACAAATTATCTCACAATCAAACTGAGTGTAGCATTGCTCTTATATGAATTGAATTGATATGTTTGATAATATTGTCAAGTATGAAAAATATTACACGATATAAATATAGCAATCATTTCTTTTTATATTAAAAATATCGTTGAGTCATGATTTATTGCGCTGCCTATTGCAGAATCAGTGTTCTTGCCATTCAGTACTCAGGAATTGACTTGGAATCCGACACCTGGTTAATGAACGGTGATGAACTTTGAATATGCAGGAAATACTGTATTTCAATAAATGTTATACTAGATGATGAGTTACTGTAGAATAAATGAACTACGGATTTTTCCACTTTGGGTTCAATTATGTTTGAATTTTATTTTCAAGTCTGGTAAATTAATTTTGAAGAAGAAATGATTGGTATATTTCTATTGGGTAATATTTTTCATACTTGACACATTTTCCCCCTTTAGAAAAGCTGGTCTCCAGCTTCTAAAGAATGAAATAATCAAGGAATGCATATATGTATATATCAACAAAAACCCGCAGTTCATTTATTCTACAGTAATTCATCATCTAGTATAACATTTATTGATATACAGTATTTCCTGCATATTCAAAGTTCATCACCGTTCATTAACCAGGTATCGGATTCCAAGTCAATTCCCGAGTACTGAATGGCAAGAACACTGATTCTGCAATAGGCAGCGCAATAAATCATGACTCAACGATATTTTTAATATAAAAAGAAATGATTGCTATATTTATATCGGGTACTATTTTTCATACTTGACAATATGAACAGGATGTTCATAAAATCAGATGTGAATTGAACTTTTATACCAAGACTTGTGTTACGCAATATCTCACTTTTTACTGCAACTGGCAAGATCAAATATAATTATAATATACCATGTCCTAGTTTATGTAAGTTGTAAGTACAAGTTGAAGTATATTTATCAGATTGGTTCATATTGTTTTTGCAAATTTAAATTCATATATTTTTAAAATTAAATTTTTATAATTATTTTTATTTATGACCTGTAATTGGGTGTGTTTGGCAATGAAAGATTATTATTAAAACATAAAAATGTGGATGATAAATACATCATATGAGGAGAACCAAAACATCTAAGTATCAGCTCACTACGACTTACTCTTATGAAGTTATTGCCGTGTCTTATTGTCCAAACGGTTTATTATATGTAAAAAAATCACCTTTTTTGTTCATAACTTAAGGATCTATAAATTTTATATCAACCTCAATTGACTTCTGGCCCACAGGAAGCAATGTACAATAATAATAATAATAATACAATTAATTTCTGAAGACATTATCTCAATTGCATGAGCAATCAATTTTCTTTCTTTATCGAATTTACTGTGGGTAGTTTTTGAAACACAATTTAGTTAAAATCATACTGTTATACTTAGCTTTGTTAACTGTTATGATTATTGTATTGTTTTATATTGACTGACAAACAGTTGAATGTATTGATAATAAATAATTTTTAATTTTTGGGTAACATCTTCACTCATTTCTAATATAATTCACTGCATATCTGCAAAACATATAGACACAATTTTATGTTTAATGTTTTCAATCTGGCTTCTGTATGTCCGTATGAAGAGGTCACTGTTTCCAATGCTGACACACTGTGCCCAATATATTTGATTTCTGAAGATTTCTCTTATTCATAAAAATGACCAAGATTATGTATGTTGAAAAGGAAACATTTTCAATTGAATATTGAATAGAAAGGTTTTTCTGAAAATTGAAAAAGGAAAGGAAAGCTGATTTTTGAAAAAAAAAGGAGGAATGAAGTACATGGATGACAACCGGTCTGGACAAAAAATACAAGCATTTAGACCGCGTTTCTCTAATGTAGTGTTTCTTTTTTTAATCTAAAACTCCCAATGCTACAAAAATATTTAGTTGTCACGATGATCGTATTATTCAAGAAATGATTGTAATTTCTGTTGATAAATGATTATTTGCTGAAATAGTGCAATTAAACACAAAAATTGATGTAACTTTTTTGTATATTGGAATTTTCCCAACCTGCAAACAGCGATGTACTCTTGGAACCTGGCGGTTTTATTTACCATAATGTTAACATTGAAGCGTGTGTGTAGCACCCACCCTGCATGAAACTAAATGTTGCAGTGTGTTAATCATTGTCGTAATTTTTCAATTTTCAAAGAAAACTTTCTTTTCAATATTTAATTGATTTTCAAGCTGATTCCACATCTGATTTTATGAACAACCTGTTCATATTTTCAAACAACTCAATTATGTATGTGTCTGAACATGCTGAAGACAATGATTCATTTTCTATATCTATGAAGCGGAATTATAAATAATTACATTTACCATTATCTCACTGATAATTTTTTACATAAATCTATATGAATGATTTCGAACCACCAAGGCTTTACACATAGTTTTGGTTTTTCAGTTTGTGACACCTAAATGGGAGTTGCTTGATCGCCTTGAAGGTCAATCCAAGGACATCCATAAATATGTAATCCATTATTTACCTTCTATATCATTATTTTCCACTGTGTAAAATTTCAGGATTTCTCCATCTATATACAAGTTGTGATGAACAATTTGGTATTCGAACAGAATGTTATAAAACGTGATTTCATAATACAACCATGATTCTGAGGAAACCCCATATATTGACCTATTGAATCCTACTTGACCTTTTTCCAAGATTCGCCAAAAATAAGAGTGACTGAATGCTAGAAATTTTTATAAATTAAGAAAGATTGAGTGGACAAATGGTTCTGGTACCTTTGCGCCTTTATTTTTAACATTTATATAATTTTTACATTTTAATACAAAATTCTCATATATTATAAATTTTGAGGCAACAGAAAAGTTATTTATGTGGAAAATTAGCGTTTATATTATAAATACGGTGAAATTTAACCTCCATAATTACGTCATCTGTTTTCCAAAAATTGAGAGAAGCTATATGAAATGGAAACTCCTCGAAAAAATTACCTTTACTGACTTTTCTTCTGAAGGCAGCTATAGCACAAAAACTTCAGATTCCCAAAAATACGCAAAAAATTATCAGAATTCTGGGTGGAGCCACTAACAATACCTACACCAGGACGATGAGTTTATTTCTATCTACTACCATAAAACCCCTTTCGATGAATTTCTAACAAGCCAGGTCACAATGAAACATATTACATTTTTTAAGACATGTGATTTTAATTTGACGATTTATTGGAACTTGGTGGTACTTTTGCTATCGACCAATTTCTATCTTAAAATGAGTTCAAGGAAAACTGTATTTCCAAAAAACCGCTATATTCATGTTATCTAAAATAGATGTGAAAAAATTCACAAAAAATATTACAAATATTTTGAACAAAATCAATATTCCAAGAATCACACCGGCTACTTTCATGTATATATTTCTGAAATCCATGGAAATGTACATAATAGAGATAAGAAACACTTACCTGCGTTAGACTATTGTAAATTGTAATTTGGAACTAACTGAGCGAACTGTTTCGGTATTAGGGGTCGTTTTGAGGTCGAATAAGTCAAAGTGGTTAAATATATTATTTTCTGTCACAAACGTCGTGGAACGGTCGGACGTCCGTATCTCCTTCTCTGTTTTTATTGTGCATTGAAAAGGATGAGCTGACAAATTGATTTCGTCCCAATTTTGTAAGAATTTGTTGGGAAATAATCATACAAATTTCACTCTTATGACATATGTCATTAAGTAATAGATTGCTACGATTTAGCAAATCGAAACTAATACCAGTTTTTGAAGTACTCAATAGATGGCCAGCAAACGTTTATTTTGTTTTTCAATGCCGATTTCAAATGACAGCATTTCTCCTTTGTTTGAACTTACATCGTACTACTTTTTGATTGGTATCTGAATGACACAGAATGAGTTCTCAATTAGCTGAATCAGCAGCCAATCGGCAAATAATATGTCATAAGTTCAGCATATATGATCTAAGGTCATGAGCGTGAACTTTCAGGTGTATCCAGCTTAGGATTGAACAACTTGATCAAGAAAATGACTAATTTATCACAAAAAGCTCATAATAGGAAACACGCGTGATTTTATTTTAATTTTTCTTTGCTTCAGTTCGGGCCTCAGAAATTACATTTTGCCAAAATAATTTCTCAAATCCCATTTTGGTTCCCACATTTCCAAATTAAAGGTGCTCCTCAATTTTAACTCGATACTCGATTTGACCTTCACTTGAATTACTTTCCCCAAACACTAGCGCCACTTGTGGTTGTTTCAGGAATATTGATACACAATACTTTTTCCTACAACCCAAACATAAATTCAACCTACTTTTAATGTAACAATTAAAAACACCACGATAATAAAAATATAAGTACAGCATATAAACGAAGACAGATGAAATTGTAGTTCGAAGCATCTAGCGGCAAAAGTTTGAACTGTGTGAAGTAATGATGCATACGTCCATCAGAGTCCTAGGAGTACCCTTTTAAGTGTGATGAAAAAATTGACGTTTTCAATTTCAAATTATTAAAAACATTGAACATTTTTTCAATTTTTAACTTTTCATTCTAGAAAATATTTTATGCGCATGCCTCAACTTCCGCCATGTTTTTTGGAGTTTTTATACGTGAATATGCGCTATAGTCCCTGATATATTGTCCGTAGTAGACAGGCCAAAAAAAAACAAGAAAGCTAGTTAAAGTGTCCGAAATGTTCATATTACCCGATCTTTTAACATGGCGGAAGCGCTTGCGCGTAACGTGCTGTGAAAAGGTCTATGCGACTTGCGACCCACAGCTTGAGTTCTGTGACGCAATCCAATCTTCTACAAATTTTATTTTGTTTACCTAACGAAGGACAACTTGGATTATATAAATGGCCGTTATTTACGTGTGAAATCATGAAAAATTTATAAATTAGTGATTTGTCAATTCAATATTAGGCAGGAAATATTCTGTATGTTCACTGATCAGATCATGAGCAATTTAGGATGAAGCCCATGAACAAAATTGGTATTGCTAGACACAAAACGACAAGATTAGTTATTCAAGAAGAGTATGGTCGACAAAACGCAGTGATGCCACAGTCGCAGTCGATATGAAGCTCTGAAAACAATATGGTTTATAACAATAAATAGTAAAGTTGATGAGACAACGCACTTTGTTTACAAACATCAAAACTTAACACACCAAACAAAATAGAGGTTGATCAAACACACCAAACAACTGTCATTGTCATATGAATTTTGTTCTGGAGCGAATGACTCTTGTGTAGTTAGGGTGTTCTGTGACGGTGTGGAGTAATAGCATTAGATATTAAAGATAATTTAAACAATGGTGTTCTATGGTAACACCATAGAGTTATAGGCAAAAACGAGACCCGCCAGATGCCACAAAAATATTTCTTCCGATGAAGATAAAAAATAAAAATTACATGGAAAATTACTAATAAGGAAGAAAATCGACCGATGAGGGCGCTATCGTTTTCCACAAATGGCGACGAAAAGAAGTTATCAGTAATATTTATTTGAATGTTGTTTACATTTTTATTTGGTTTTTTTGGTTTCAATAAATATAGAATATAAAAACACGCATATTTATTGGCTGAGGCGGGGAAGCCTTTGGGCTATAGTGCATAAAATAAAAAATCACTAGCTATTCTCAAACGTTTTCGATCATCATATCATCATCAGGAGAATTTTGTCAGAATTTTACAAAAGTAAACTATTCTAAATGAAACGATTCATTTCAGAATAGTTTACACATTATATAGTTACTCATATATGATAATGTTTAAAATTTATCCTGTAAATTCTACAAATACTTAATCGAAAACGTTTGAGAATAGCTAGTGATTTTTTATTTGATGCACTTTAGCAAAAAGACTTCCCCGCCTCAACCAAGATAAATACGTGTTTTTATATTCTATATTTATTGAAACCAAATCTAAAAGTGGATACAACTCCCCCTTTCCATTAATTTTTATTTGTGCTTTATCTTATATCTTTAAACGAGCAATCCTTGTATATATATTTCGGCTATCTCGGAAACGGCTCTAACGATTTGGATGAAATTTTGTATTTAGATAGGGTTTTGTTTTTTAAGTTTATCTATTATAGACGTCTTTCCAGAAAAAACCGATTTTACAAATTTTTTTGATTACGAATCGATATGTATAGCGCCATCTCGTAAACTTTTGAGGAACTTGCATACTGGTACCTCTATACTTTGTGAGATGGCCCCATATGACATTATGCGAATACGAATGTTAGATATGTTTTTCTTTGGTTAGTCCAAGGAACTCATACGATTTATTTAAAATGTGTATTTGTAGACAACCTGTGCACTAGGTATGATTGCAAAATATTCATATGTAATGAGTATGTGATTCGTATCTTAATAAGCATCTTCTCCGAAAAAACATTTTAAAGAAAAAAAAACACCGAGCAGGTGCTAGTTATATTCAATCAACTAGTGTATTAATGGTGCCGATTAATGTTCGAGATCATTAATCGCCATTTCAATACACGAGTTGACTAAAAAAAAATCTGTCGACCTCATTCCTGGGATCAACGTAAAATTTTCGATATCCATTTGCTTCAACCAGGAGGAAACTTACAATAGGTATTTGGATTTGAAAATACAAAAATTTGATAGCGCGAAGGTAATATGGTTTGGAATTTGACTATTTGAATTCGTGTATGTTCAGTTGCCTATACCATAATGATGCATTAATAGTGAAATCGACCATTAATAGGTTAGGTCGATTTCGGTGTATGTTTCGCTGCATATATCACAATCATGCATTAATAGAGAAATTGAACGTTAATAGGTGTCATCAAAGATTGATTTCGTGTACATTAAACAGACTCGTTAACACGACGAGGTTGCCGGAAATTTTTTTGGCTCTTTAGTGAAGTGGTGGATAATAAATATTAGATAGTATTCACACAGCATATCGTGAAAATAACACAACAGTCATATGGCTATAAACATATCTTTTCTTAACAGTTCACCATCTCAATAGGGGTCGATCAAAATTACATTCATTGAAATTAACCCTGAAATCCCAAAATTTCACGTTGAAATTGCTCAAACTGGATTTGTCCTTGAATTCGAATAACTTCTCTCAAGTACTTGTGGTAGTTTCAGGAATATTTACAGACAATAATATTCCATATTCTCAGTCGAATTAAAATTAAGACAGGTGGAATATTAGCTTATGTTACACCCTCAAGAGCCCTAGCGATAAAAAATTAGAATTCTAAAACTTGCAAGGATTCCGAAAATGCCAAGAATTCACTGACGCCAGGAACGATGGATCTATCGATTTTTATGAAATATAATATTAGGAGCAGGGATAAGCTGAAAATTATTCGAGATTGGTGACCAGGACATATCAAGTTTATCCTTAGTACACTTTTTTCCTGAAAAATTTTCTGGTCTGAAAAATAGATTTCGTCTTACTTCTCATGGAAATACCCCCGGATCTTCCGTAATTATTAGGAGGCGAGATAAGCCGCAATCTCTTCCAGGTTCGCGATTAGGACATCAAATTCATCGGAGGCAGAGAATGCTTTCAGGAGGTAATTTCTCCAGTCCTATGGACTATGGGGACTCTAAAAGAATAAAATAAAAAGTTTAAAAAACCGTAACCCGACTACGGAGAAAATAAAATAAACTGAAAAGTAAGAAACAAGTTAGGTGTTGATTGCTATCATCGTCTTATTGAGAAGACGAATCTTTTGATTTGATGTGTTAGATATTCCTGTTTATTTAGTTCGATTGAAGTCTTCTGGCAGTTTCACATTAATACCGCTATAATTCAATTCAAATGCCGTGTTCGTGCGTATTTTTCAGTCTTGATTGACGGCATCTCCATTGTTTTTATTTGTCTATTGAATTATAATGTTTGCTTTTTGCAGTTGACAACGCACGACCACGGCATTTGAATTGAATTATAACGTGAAACTGCCAGAAGACTTCAATAGAACTAAATAAACAGGAATATCTAACATCAAATCAAAAGACTTGTCTACTCAATAAGACAATGATAGCAATCAGCACCTAACTTGTTTCTTACATTTTTTATTTTTTATTTTTTCAGTAGTCGGTGCTTGTAGGTGTGTCCATACGTTGGAGGCCAAGAAAACTAATAAATCACGAGTTATATTTGGGTTTGAAGAGGTCTGAATGAATAAAAGCCAGTAGCGTCTCTGGTCTGGGATCGAAATAGGTTTGAAAATATTCTATAGTTCTGTTGTGTTTGATTGGAAAATATGGTTTTTCTTTCGACCATAGGAAAATGAAATTATGATGATCCGATTGCCTATTAATACATACATCTTCGCTTATGGCATATTGTTTTTCATTTTAACGTATTTTCAAAATATTTAAATATCTAAATAAAATTAGTCATCTCCGCCTCTGCTGCTCAAAGGATACCGCTTCAAGACTGCGATACTTGTTTTTTATGCTTCTGCAATTGTAAATGGTTTAACTACTCATAAGGTTCCCGCAGTTGAACGATATATTTATCCAGAGCCGTACTTACAATTATCTAGGAGCGACTATAATCTTTAGGGGGTGTTATTTTCGCCTTGAATAAGTGGGAAATTACTAACCATACTCAATTTGGAAAAAAGAAAACAGTAAATGCCACGAAATTTTTTGGGATCGAAACAACATTTTGTTTTGTCAATAAGTGGAGGTTACGATCAATAAAAATTTCTTAGAATTCACTTTATCAATTTTGAAGTGGAATATACTCTCTAGAATATATAACAAACATATTTCAATTTCAACTATAAATATGATAAAAAATAAGCCAAATTCACTACAATAAAATACTTGGAATTCACTCTTTCCGAAAGAAATATACCTACACTCACGAATATATAAAAATGCATTAGATTCACTTGGCTCAAATTCGTCATCACTGTAATTTTTAATTAAAAGTCTTGAATAAATAAATAAATAAATTGTATTAGCCATTTAGGTACAATGTGTACATATGGTAAGTCCTACAATACATAAATCACATGTTACAGCAAAACCATATTGTTGGTCATTGAGTATAAATAAACTAAACTAAATAACGATCATGTGTATAAATAAAATCAAACGGACATGACGACAGCACAACACTAGATACATATTTAAGAGTGACACGATTATCAGTATAAACAAAATCGTAACCCGAGTACAAATGAACCACGACCATACATAATTAAAATCATTGAATTGAAGCTTTATCACTGAACAAGTAAGATGACAGCACACTACAAGTAACATATTAAAAGTGAAATAATTAATTAAAAGTGAAATAATTCACAATAATGGATCATCCAAATATTCTTGATAGGAATAGTAACCTTTTTCAATCAGCAAACATTTTATTTTGTTAAAAAATATTCTATCACATTCAGAATTTTTTATTGCCGTTGGCAATTTGTTGTAGAAGCTCAATGCTTTGTAGAGAGGAGCATTTTGGAATTTCGTGGTTTTGTGGTTTGGTATTTTTAGGAGACCACCATGTCGTGTGTTGTAAGCATGCGAAGAAGCATTGGTATCAAAGGATTTCAAGTTGCTTCTAATGCATTTCAAACATTTCAAAATATAGATGGATGGAGCAGTTAACAATTTCTCTCTTTTGAATATTGGTTTGCAACTATCTCGATAGTCCATATCAAATATTAATCTCACGATACGTTTCTGCCCTATAAACACTCTACCAAAATCTTTACCACATCCCCATGACATTATGTTGAAGGAAATGTGTGAGTATACCATTGCATAATAAATGCTTAATAAACTCTCCCTGGCTACACATGTTTTCATCTGTTTAATTGCAAAGAATGCTGAATTTAGTTTCTTGCATACGTGATTGATATGTAGATCCCAGTCTAACCTCTCATCTAGAAGTGTTCCCAAGAATTTTACATCTTGCGACATAACTATTTCATCAATAGCGTTTATTTCACTAGGGATATTATCCTTCCTATTATAGAATTTCATTGAAACTGACTTTGTTGTGTTCAAAATGAGTTGATTTCTATCACACCATGATGTGAATGAATCAATGATTCTGCCGACATTAGTTAATAGTACATTTGGATCAGGGCTAGCAACTGTAATTGTTGTGTCATCAGCAAACATGGTGATGTAGCAATCAGTTACGTGTTCGGGCAAATCATTGACAAATAGCACGAATAGTAGGGGTCCTAGGACTGACCCTTGCGGTACACCTAATTTAACATCACGCTCACTTGACTTAAAAACGTTATTTCTCACAGTCATACTACGTCCATACATATATGATTTCAGCCATGTCAATAAATTATTTGGAAAAGCGAGCATTTTCAACTTATATAATAAGTTTCTGTTCGTTTAAATATTTATTTTCGCGAGCCCTGTTTTTCGATGTTAGGTTATTTTTATTATATAAAAATATGGAATAAGAAATAATAAGTTCAAGATACACTGACTTATTTCCCCGAAAATCAAAATACTTGCAGGCTCAGGTAACATCGAACGTTACTGTTGCAGCAAGCCGATCTAATGAGAGAATGATTAAATTCGGGAAACAATGCCTTGAAGCTCGTGCCTGATAAACAAAATTCTGATTTATACGGCTCCCGCAGTGAAGTGCCAGAGTTTTGAAACATTTTTTTAACTTATCGACCAGAAACAAACTACCATCTATAGGCAACACAAAATACATTAAAAATAGCGTATTCGACAGGTACGCCCAGTTAGCACACAAAAAGTACCGCGTATTTATCCGGTTCTCGTTGTATGATCACGAAATTATTTTACGTTCCCGCAGTGAACAGGTTAATAATTAAACAATCTAGACTCGGACATTCATGATAAAACAATTGTTCAGTATACGGAATAGGATAAAGTAAACCCCCCTTTACCATATTATTAGCTATAATACCTAACTTAGAAATGAAGATAAATAATAATGGAAGAATTTATTATGCATGAATGTTCGTCTTATGACAGTAAAAAATGAAAATATGAAATGAAATTTTTATTTGAAATAGGAAGACCTAACATACAAAATTGATAGTGAAGAAATATACATAGTGCATCATAGTAAACACATAAATTAAGTTTACGAATATCTATACATATATATATATATTATATATATATACACACATACATACATATACATATATATATATATATATATATTTATATATTGATGTGCACCATCCTGCTCTAGAATTTTCTATCCCCTTCAGTCTGAAACCTAATACATTCAATTGTATGACTTGCTCTTCGATACAGATTGGACTTTTTTGGAAGATAATGATAACGTAGATATAGCTTGCGATAGGTTCTACAATCTATTAAATAATATTTTAACAGAATGCGTTCCCCAAACAGCTGGTAAAAAATATTCCTACCCACCTTGGTTTACCGGTGATATTATAAGAAAAATGAAAGCAAAGGACAAGTATTTACGCAATTATAAATCAACGGGTAACACTGAATTTTTCGAATTGCATAAAAATCTTCGCAGAGATATAAAGAAAAGCATCGCCATAGCACACTCCAATTATATTCGAACGGCGGAGAAAGATCTAGGAGATGATCCCTCCAAATTTTGGGCTTATCTGAATACAATTAGGAGCAGCTCAGCTATTCCTGATTCTCTAAACTATGAAAATAGTAGCCTGTCTGATCCCCAATGTATAGTCGATGCTTTTGCCACCTACTTTGAATCTGCTTTTATCAAATCATCCAATTATCGACAATCTGAAAGCACGAATAATTTCAACATACCAACTTTGTCTATCCCTAAAATAACTGAAGATGATGTGCTGAAGTCTTTAAAAAAATGTAAACCAAAAAGGACAACGGGACCTGATGGTATTCCATCATTTCTCCTGAAAGACTGTGCTGTCAGTTTCGCTAAACCTTTATCCATTATTTTCAATCTAGCAATGACAACGGGACCTGATGGTATTCCATCATTTCTCCTGAAAGACTGTGCTGTCAGTTTCGCTAAACCTTTATCCATTATTTTCAATCTAGCACTGACAACACTTCGTTTTCCGGATCTCTGGAAATATGGTAAAATATGTCCTGTTCTCAAAAAGGGGGACAAACATATGATTGAAAATTATAGACCAATCGTTATACTATGCAACTTCAGTAAACTCTTCGAAATGGTCTTATATGATATTATATATGCACATGTGAGATGTCAGATTGTCGATAATCAGCATGGGTTTGTTAAGGGTCGTTCGACAACAAGTAATCTTACATGCATTACTCAATACATAGCAGGAGCTTTGGATATGTCTTCCCAGGTTCATGTCATTTATACAGATTTTTCAAAGGCGTTCGACAGGCTTGACCATGGTGTACTTCTCAAAAAACTGAGTTCGGTTGGTTTGACTGACAACCTTACAGTCTTTTTGGAGTCTTATCTAACCGAAAGACGTTCAAGAGTTCAATACCGCGGTTTTAAATCTGTCGAAATAATCGCCACCTCTGGTGTTCCTCAGGGATCTGTATTAGGTCCCTTGCTATTCATTATTTTTATAAATGACATTTGCCTTGAGTTAGACTCTGGAATTCTACTATATGCAGATGATTGTAAATTTTTTCGTCAGATTTCCAATGTAAACGACTGCAGCTACCTACAAAAAGATATCCAAAAATTGGATTCATGGTGTGAAGCGAACTCACTTTCTCTCAACATACAAAAATGCAATTTTGTCTCCTTTAGTCGCAAAACATCACCCACCGAGTATCCTTATACAATAAATGGAAACATCTTGCAAAAATTGGCAGAATTCAAAGATCTGGGGGTCATCTTTGACGAAAAATTCACATTCACTCATCACGTGAATACAATTGTTTCAAATGGCTTCAAAATCCTCGGTTTCATCATAAGAAACTCCAAATGGTTTTCTGATATCAACACTTACTTACTCCTTTTCAATGCGCTTGTGAGATCAAGGTTTGAGTATTGCTGTGTCGTGTGGAATCCTTGTTACAACATACACGTCATAAATTTAGAGAATATTCAGAGGAGATTCTTGAAGTACATTAGTTTAAAGTGTGATGGATTCTATCCAAACCGAGGTATTCCGCATGAAGTGCTACTTTTGAGATTCCAGGTTCACTCTCTAGACAATCGACGTAAATACCTAGGTATATTATTTCTGCACAAGGTTATTTTCTCTATAATTAATTGTCCATACTTACATTCACATATAAATTTGCATGTTCCCAGGCTACCTGTACGTAATAGTAATACATTCTACCTCCCCTTTCCTCAAACAAATGTACTTACACGCTCTCCTCTGTACAAAATATGCTTTGATTACTTGTCAATCCAGAATAACGTTGATATTTTCAACTGCAAGCCAACTGACATCAAAATAGCTATCTTGCAATCATAATGATTTCTTACTGAACATATAATATAGTTTCATATTTCTTGTGATGTGTATGAACTTTTGTCTCACTGATTTTTTTTCAGTTCATACACATCATTGCTCTTATTATTTACTCTTCATGGAATACATTGTCTTATTTCATGTACATTAGGATTATCTCTGTATATGTCTGTACATTAGGTTTAACTCTGTTTAACCTTTCCTGAATGTATATTTCCCATTCTGTAATTGGCTTCGGCTGTTGAATGGTGTACCAAATAAATAAAAAATAAATAAATAAATAAATATATATATATATATATATTCAAACATATAGATATACAAAAGTTAAAATTATTGTAACAATAAAATTAAAATAAGATAAAAATAAATTATGTTATATTTACTGGTTCGATGGATGAATTAGCTTTCTTAGTTGGTTTTTGAAAATTTGTAGGGACACACTATTTTTTACTTCAGTGGGTAGTTTGTTGAAGTCATCCAATCCTTTGATAAACCTAGATTTAGTATTACTTCCCAATCGTGTTTTAGGAGTATAAAAGTTATTTGTGCTTCTGGTGTTATAGTTATGCATCTCGTTGTTATAAGTTACGAAAGGATCTAGATAATCGGGTAGTACATTTTTAGTGAGTTTGAGTCTTTTTTCAACACAGTTCCAATTTAGTATTTCCAACATAGATTTTATCGGTGTGTATCTATTGGATCTCAATAAAATTCTCATATCTCTGTTTTGGAGTTTTTGCAATTTCTGTAACTCGTTCTTATTCATTACGTAAAGTAATGTTGGATAGTAGTCGAAATGTGGTTGGATTAGTGTTTTGTTTATATTTAAAATCCGCGCAAAAAAATTGCTATTACGGACACGACCGTCAACGATGTCTGCCCTCACGCGCCTAACTTCGGGTACCTATCTCAGACATTCGATTTTATCAGAATATTTTTTTTGCACTGAATTTGTACCTTATAGGAGTAATTAATAATATGTCAGATTCTTAAATTAAGGTCTATTTAATAGAAACAGAAACAGGTGGGTGGTGAATCTGTCGTTTTAATATTATTTAATATTGTACTATATTTATGAACTCAGAATTTTCTCCTCTTTCATTTGACACCCCACACGATACGATAGCAAAAAAAAATTGTCAGTGACCCCCACTTTTTTTTAATGTAACATCCGCCATTTTGATTGTATTCCTATAAAATGTAGCCTATATTACCCGAACCATGATAACGAATCGATTGACACCTCATTTATCGAAATCACTCATCCGATTTCGGTGGAACATTTGTAAATACAAACATACAAAGACTTGCCTACATAAGTATTACAAGTGCAGTGAGATCAACGGCCATTGCAGTCATGGAGACACTGTAATGTAATATTATAGTAAGTAGTATGCACTATGACCTGATCTATTGTGCCCCAAATCCCTGAGGAATTCTAGGATTTTGAATCTAATTGTGGTATGTCTCCTATTTACAGCTGGCATGATGGCAAGTGCCTCAATATTCTTTTATACAGTGCTCGTCTAAAGTTCCCCCCTACTAAATTTTGAACCACCAGGTATATCACAACGAAATTTGGAGAGCTTAAATAGGAGATGAAAAGCTTCTTTTTCACGAAAAAATCACAGCTGAATGTTTTAAAATGGCGGCTGAGCGCCATCTTCAATAATTTTTTTATATTATTCCATTTTCGAAATCTGCTCATAATTCTCAACAGTTTCCTCCAATGCACTTTACTCCTGAATTAATTTTTTTTCGAAATATTAACGTTTGAAAAGTGACATTCCGGTTTAAAATGAAGTATGGATTTTGGTCACTTCCGGTAAAACATTTTGCTAACTAAACGTTGTTATTAATTTGTAGTTAAATCTCTTAATGAATTCGACTAATAAGAGGCGTAAAGAGAGTTTATTAAGGATAAACAGTACCGCTTACCGGAAAATCTCGAAGCCTACGAATGTGTTCTGTAAATTCACAATCAAAACAAATTAGTTAGTTAGTAAATAATTATAATTTATTTTTGAATAACACTTTTATTTAACCCCAACAATTATTCCATCAAGTGTTCAATGTGGCCCCCTCCTGAATCTTGACAATAAAGTGCCCTATTATAAATAGCTTCTCTCACGTTGATGAAAGTCTGTTCATCTATTTCTTCACGTGTATCTATTACTCTGCGTTCCCACTCTTCTATTGTTTGGCATTCAGTGGCGTAGATTTTTGACTTCAGATACCCCCAAAAGAAAAAAATCCAGAGGTGTAAGATCCGGAGACCTTGGTGGCCATTCTGTACTTCCCCGGCGACCTATCTATCGCCCAGGACTCTTTGGACACTTTTTGAACTTACTGCAACTGCAGACGTCGACGGATTGATTGATTATCATTTCAGCAACAATTTCTACCTTTTTTTCTTCTGAAAGAGCCGGTCTTCCTGATCTTGGAGCATCTTTCAGCGTACCAGCTGCTTGGAGCTTAATTAAAAGTTTGCGCAAATATGACCTCGAAATAGGATTCTCGGGAAATCTATCATTAAACATACGGACTGCTAGATGATAATTTCTTCCAGCTCCTCCAAATATCAAAACTGCTTCAAATTTATCGTCTAAACTACGAGCCATGATCACACTTTTCATAAAAGGATTTAGGCGCTCAACGGACTATTTGACAGTTAGCAGTTCAGTTTGACAGTAAACAAGATGTTACCGCGACAACGATTTTTTTCAATGCAAACTTGATTGAAAGCAGCATTAGTGTTTTTGGTTGGGTTTGAAATGACCAAAATGTCACTTTTCAAACGTTAGACGGACGGACTTTAGACGAGCACTGTATACAGTATCACACCAAAATGTGGAGGGTTTTCCTGGTTTCTCTTCGCAGAACCTACATGTGCTATTCTCCTCCAAGCCCAGCTACCTGAGATGTTCTCTGAAATTGCATTGCCCGTTAGGATCCTCGTTGTCGACTTAAGATTCTTCTTGCTGAGTCTGATAAATGCTTTGGATTTTTCTTGGTTGAAGTGGACTGACGCATGCCTGGGCGTCTTCTTCCTCTTTGCTGATTTTTGTTGATGATACCGTCAGCGCCATCTGCAATTGGCTCTAGCCCGATCAATGACGATGATGCCCCTTTTCGTGCCAGAGGCACGGCTAATGACTTACTAAGAACTATCGGGAAATCATTGATCATCGAATGAATAGGAAGTCGCCATGAAATTCATTGCTGAGTCAGAGTCAACAGAAGAACCAACCAACCTGGTCCAGCATAGAATAGACAATGGTCAAGCCCATCCAATTTGACAACCCCCAAGGAGATTACCACTTCTCAAACGACAAGAGAGTGGAAAAACTGGTCGAGAAAATGAACAAAAATGGCGTAATCGAAGAATCATCGAGTTCATGGTTTCCAAGAAAGATGGATCTGTGTGGATTACCCCGAATAGATGATACACTGACCACATTAGCAGGCTTAGAATGGCTCTGCTGGACTTGAAGAGCCGATATAAGCAAGTGGGCATACATGAAGCTGTGAGCTTATGTGGAGATTATAAGGAGAATACTGCGTTTACTGCTGGTAGGGACTGTATCAGTTTACTGCTCTTTGCTGCCTGCCTTTACTGCCCTTTGGTCTCTGTTATGCCCCGGCGAACTTAGAGAGATTGATAGAGCTGATATTGCGTTGACTTACTTGGAAAACTTGCCAGGTGTTGAAAAGGGAAATATTCTCAATTGAATATTGAAAAGAAATATTTTCCTGAAAATTGAAAAATCTACGACAATACGATGGAAGATAGTGACTAAAGTTTATATTTCAGTCGCACGTGATTCCACTTCTGATTTAACGAACATCCTGTTCATATTATCAAACAAATCAATTTGCCTGGTGTATCATGATGTTGACATGGTTATGGGAAGAAATTCTGAATAATATCTGGCCAACCTGTTTGAAGTTTTCGGAAGTTTAAGGAGTGTCAACCCCAGACTGTATCTTCAGAAATGCTCTCTAACCCAGAACCAGGCCACACAAGTTTAGAATAAAATAATTATTGAAAAAAAAATTAAAGACAAGCTTTTATTCGAATGCACTTAAAAGTAAAAAATAATTGCTTTGGATGTGTAACGTAGGTTATTCCGTGAGTTATAGATTCAAAAGCATGCAAGCTTTTGCACCTATAACTCGGAATAACCTACGTCACACATTCAGAGCAATCATTTAACTTTTTAGTGCATATGTATAAAAACTTGTCTTCAAAAAGTTTTTTATTATTTTATTTTGACGAAAATTTCATAATCTCCGACTCCGAGCCGCCATCTCGAATTTATAAATTTTGACAAAAACTTGATAATCTCCGACGCCAAAATCCCCTACATACCAATTTTGAATCGAATCGGACCATAATCACAAAACTTGTCCGCCATCTTGAATTTTTGAATTTTGACCAAAAATTCACAATTTTCGTCCCCGAAAATCCCCACAAACCAATTTTGAATCGAATCGTACCATAATCACAAATTTCAGCTCAATCGGATGTCGGCAAGTGCTCCAAAAATGGATAACAAATTTTGAACCGGAAAGAATGACAATGAATGACAGAATGACATACGAACGAAGCAAGTTAAATGAAAGCTTGTAAAAATAACTTTTTTTATACGCTCCCCAAAACGGCAACTTTAGAAATTAAGAAAAATCCGTAAAATGCTACTTTTACGGACTTGTCATGGCAACACTTCACGAACAGAATTTTATTCATTCATAAATACTATAAAAACTATGAACCGATTATTTTTTACTTTTTAGCGCATTTGAATAAAAGATTGCCTTTAAAAAGGTTTTTTTATTTTCTTCGGATTATTGAAAGAATATATATCACTTGAGAGTTGATGCCATCTACGTATAGAATTGTATAATCACCATAGGCCATCTTCGTGTATTTCTAGAGTAGTTGTAACTGGCACAAAGTTTGTGTACAACTACTCTAGATTTGGTTCAGTTATACTAATAATAATAATTATCAGTTTATGTGTTTTTCACCAGTTTCTTCATCAATATCGTTCAAGTTGTGCATACTAGATAGCAAAAGCACTTTCTTTTTCTTTTACGGGGTACATTTGGGTCTGAATCCAAACATACATATGTGCTGGATGGGTAAACTCAAATGGTGGTGCAGTTTTGTATTTTTTGAGAGTTCCAATAAAAGTCATCCTATTAGGTATCGTTTTCAGTTGTTTAACCAAAGAGATTGGGGTAAATCAATTATCTAAGTACGAATCGGTTAGCGTTTGGCACTGGTTGAGAGAGGCCCTGTCTTTTTTTTTCTGCATAGACTTCCATTCGGCTCATATAATCGGAAAATGAGTATATTTTTATT
This sequence comes from Gonioctena quinquepunctata, assembly GCA_018342105.1. NCBI lineage: Eukaryota > Metazoa > Arthropoda > Insecta > Coleoptera > Chrysomelidae > Gonioctena > Gonioctena quinquepunctata. The sequence goes on along the minus strand of JAFIRS010000026.1, from coordinate 1,654,030 downwards.
ACGACTTATTCGGTTTTGAGGGGATGTATTGACGGAAGCTGCATCATCCTCTGAATGCTGGAAGCATTTCGTCAATAGTTACACATTAGAATAGAATATAATATTTATTGGTCCTTTATGATCAAATACATGATATAGGATAGGTCACAATGGGCATATAGTCCATTACGTCAATGTACAAATGACAGAAATTTTTGTATATCGGAAATTCAATAAAGAACCACACAAGTTCGGAGTGTGATTATATTCATTTTGACAATTAGTCACAAAACTATCGAATAAAGCTCGTATAGCTGCCAGCTTATCAAGAGATCTCTCTTCCTGAATTTTTAGCTAATTCTATACCCGAACAATCTTTTTTCCACAACTCATCAAAATTAAAGCGATTCTCGTGGTAGAGTTATTCCTGCCAAGTAGGTATAATATTCTATATATTGATTTGTTAACTCATGACTCAATCCTAGTATTATTTATGAAATATTCTCATATTTCTCTTAGTGTTTCCAAAGTTTCCTTTCCGACGAATGAATTGCTATCAGAGACATCGCCTCCTCAAAAGAAATATTTTGTTCCGATTGACTAGCGTCATATTTTACTTCTTCACAACCTGATTTCTCAACATCGGATTCATCATAGACCGTATCTTCATTATCGCCCCCAACCTCCTCTAATAAAAGCCTCAATCTCTCTTTCGTAATAACTCATTTCTCATTAGCACCTTCACGTGGTTTGGGGTAAACGGGCCGCGACCGTGAGGCGAATGGGACAGTTTGCGGACATTCGCGTGGTCTGAAGGGTGTCCGCGATTTGACTAACGAGGCTCTGGAGCCACAGCTGAGCCTCTGAGAAACAGGGCGATATCTCGGAGTATTCAAAGGGCTGCACCAACCTCTTCCCCCTTACTCATTCGTGGGGAACAAATGACCACTGAGCCGAAATACCGAAAGGGGATAAGGACAACTCTTGGCCTTCTCGGTTTATTTCAGGATTCGGGAGAGGATGTGATTCAGCAGTTTACGGTTGAAGAGATTCGAATCAAACAAACAAACGATAGGCGTCCAAAATGAACCTCCAGCTGCAAGGAGCTACGGCGTACTTGGTTGCAGAAAGACTTAGTGGCCTCTACATCGTTCGCTGCCAATATATTCTAGGTTATGTTTCTCAGAAGCCAATATTAATTTTTGACAACATTTTATAATTTTCGTGCTAACACAAGTAACAAACTCAAAACCAACTTTTAGCGTTGTTTTTTTTTAATTTTTTCCATTTTTTTTTTCGACTCTTTTAAGAATCACCGGCACTGTCTCCGAAATATTGGACCTATGTGCCGTGTGGCTCTGATAAAAGTCGCAAAATAATTAAAAAGCGATTTCGACTGATATTGTTTGCTATTGCCTTACAATGAAAAACAGGGTTTTTCCAATAATCTTGAGAACGCCTTAGCCGAACATTTCCCATATGAAGGAACACCCCCAAAAAAAACAATAGTTCGGTCACTGTAAGGTCCTTCCAAAAGCATATACGAGACTGTTCTTTAGTGGACTTGGCTAAAAAATCGTTGATTGCATTTTCGTTTGTTTGTTCGACAACTTCTTGAAGAAACTTATCTGTAACTATATGTCTAATATAGTCTATAGGAGTATTTTCAATCGGAGGAACAAACAAACTTTCTTTTTTCAAAAATGGAAAATTTTTCAGGTCTAGGGGGTTTGTTTTCCAGTCAACATTTATACCTTTCGTATCATTGTTACTCGTTCCAATATTTGGTTGTTGGTCGGCGTCGTCAGTATTTTGTTGTATGTTATCTGCACTTACTTCCCTGTCATCACTAGAATCCCACCCCATGGACACCACTGACTCCACGTCGTCAAACTCATCACAGTCAGACTTTTCTAATAATTGTGTAATATTTCTTGCTAATTCTCACTTTTTTGGATTAGAAGGGCCCGGTACAGCACTCTCATCGGTCATTTTAAACACGACTACCAACTTTTAAAAATAAAAAAAATAAACCAGATTCATTATCGTATAAAATAATACCTTTACGCAGTGCCTACCCCGCCACACATGTTAGACTTCAGTGCCGAACTAATACATCTACGTTATAAACAGCCAAAGTCGGCGGCTCTTCAACGAATCGGTGGCACATTCATTGTGTCGACCGGGCTCTTATGAGAGCCAGTGGCAGCGAACGTGTTAATCGGGAACCATGGTTATGACATGGTGAAACAAAAGATCTGGGAGGGACAAGTGGAGAGCTATTGTGTAGCAGATCAACTGAGATCTCCCGGACCTGTACTCTTATCAGGTAGGATACAATGGGCCAAAATACTCAAGTGTCATCGGAGGCCACTGCCAGACGATCCTGCGGGGTGGAGGTTTTAGTGGGTAAATCTGACTCAGGGTCTACCACGAGGTATATATATATATATATATATATATATATATATATATATATATATATCGTATGCGAAGCACATATCAAACATAGTACATCAAAACATTGAGAGTAACGTGTACAACAAATATATTAAATATGAATCATACGTAGTCCAGACAGATGAGTAAATTGTAAAAATTTAGGGCAGATATGAGTTAGACATTGATATCCAGATCATTAATCCAGTTAATCGCCGTTTGGCAAGCTGTGTGTAGTTCTTGAAACACTCCAAGGAAGAATTTCGTTGGGCATTCATTTAGGATGTGGTCCATAGTTTGTCTAGGAGCACTGCAGTCGCAATCCGGCGAGTATGCCCTATTTGTTCATCATGTCCCGACACTGCCCATGACCAGCTCTGAATCGGTTGATGCGGCTCCAGGTCTGGCATGGCAGGTCTGAACCTGCCACTGGGAGTGTTGGTTCATTGATGATGTCTATGTTCTTCACATCAGTTCTACCTGAAACAAGCTCTTTCCATTTGTGGGTCATGCAGAAGTCATATTTCATTTCATCGTCCATCCATATTGGTTGACGGGATCTGAGGCGGTTGGGAGGGAAATGGCTGAGAGTTTCCTGAATACCAATACTTATAAACAAAGGCATCCAAATCCCAATCATAAGAACAGCCAAATTCAAAAGATGGAATTTCAGAAAGGCAAACTGGAGACTCTTCCAATATGAGGTTGAAAAGAACATTCAAGAAACAAACGTTAGCATGAAAAACTATAAACAGTTCGTCAATATCCTGCATGAGGTAGCAAAGAAGAGTATCCCATGCGGCATTCGTCGGGAATACATACCGGGATGGTCTCGGGACATTCATCATATCAGAAGGGATTTTGAGGCTACAGGAGATCCACAATTAGAAGACCGAATAATGAGTTCCCTAGATTCCACAAGATTGCAAAGATGGAGGGAAACTACCGAATAAATAAATTTCACCTACTCTAGTAGAAAGGGGTGAATCTATTACGAAGACTGGGCTCTGCCGTACCCCCTCCAGACAAGAAACTGAGCATCAACCCAAACGATATAGCAGATCGCTTGCAGAATATATCTAAAAGCAGTACATTCGACAAGGCATTTGCCAGAGAGATAAATAAGGCTGTAACGGCGAACTTACGATCTCTTCCCCAGCAGTTGCATTGGTCGACCACTTTCAGCATGACAACGAACGAAGGCTACTGAACTTCTTCAACTTGATACTCCACACAGGTAAAATCCCTGCGATACTTAAACAAGGTAAACCAGCAGATAGCCCAGCAAGCTACCGTCCAATTACTCTGCTGAGAATGTGCTACAAACTACTGGAACGCTTGCTATATAATAGAATTTCCCCAACTGTTGAAAGTTAACTAACTATACCCTAACAAGCAGATTTCAGAACAGGCCGCTCCTGTGCAGATCAGGTACTTGCACTCACTTCCTTCATCGAAGCAGAAAGGAGTCAAAACTGCCTGTACATTCATAGACCTAACATCGGCCTACGATGCGGTTTGGAAAAAGGGGAATATCATTTCTAAAATGAATTATGGATTATAATACCAACTGGAACACTTCCCGTGATATTTACCTGATATCAACACTGAATATACATACGGAACAGTATGCCCGCGGCTATTAGCTAAGGGCTGCTTAAGCGTTTTCTGCATGTGTGACACACAACTGTTTTTCTCCTACCAAATAAACAAAAAATAGGAAATTATAACAAAAATCTTTAATTTAATAAATACAGACATAATTTAATAAGAAACTTAAGTAATAAAAATGTACGAATTTATTTATTATAGTAATTAATGTTAATTATCCCTCGAGCACAATTATGCATAGTAATACCAGAATTTATAGGCATTTGGTAGGTGTTTGAAGTGCTAGTAGTATTTCAGTTTTTAGTTTCAGTTTATTCAAATTCAAATATTAATACAGTAGGAGATAAAATTATCTATGGTTTTTGCCCCTGTGGAGAAGAGAGATAACACCCTAAGCATATGGGATGATTGTTTGTGATATATCCCTGTTCTTCCTGGAGGCTTAGTAATATTAACTTATTGTATTCTATCAATGGTATAGCTGATGAGAAATGAGTATATTGAAACGATTGAAGTATGGTAATTTATTTCTATGGATGAAGTTGATGGTGCATTGGAATTATCTAGATTCATTCATTCATTTATTTGGTCGTAATTATTCAACATTACAGTTGTGTTTTTTCTACGAGTATTAGGCTGCTGTTCTTGGTTTGTCAGGATTTTTTGAGAAATGTTAGTCTTATTCGATAAGCAGTCGTCGATATATCCTTCTGCAACTGCAGAAGAACGCCAACCTCCATGCTTTTCAAGTGTTACCAAATCACTCCCAGAGTTAGCTTAGAAGGGTTGCAGAGCTACGGCGGAAACAATGTCCTGTGTATGTACTAGGTTCAGGCAGTTTAAAAAAAGTGGCTGTTTTTACTGGAATTTTGCTGAATGCGTTGTTTCCGATCGGTTGTACTGTACATTTACTATTTTTGTAATAAATGAATAGGCGATTATGAGGAGTGTTGTATATTGTAAGTAGATTCAATCCATTAACTGTTTTGTTTGTGATTGAAAACGTCCTTGTAATATTATTTTTTGTTTCTGGAACTGTAACAATCAATATATCTCCTCTATTATCTATCTGGTCAAGATTCTTATTTAACAATTCATTTTGGCGACAAGCTTCGTATAGCCCCATCATAAGAGAAATCTACAATTCAACATTAATTTAAAAAAAAACAAATTAGTTTACCTTAATTTATTTGTTTACCTTTATCATAAGATATTCAGAATCATCTGCTTCCTTAAAAAACTTAATGCAAAGTTTTGGACTTTTTGGGCAGGTAATTTACAGAATTCCGTTTAAAAAATGCTCGAACTTTATGAAAATCATCAAAATTAATATTTTCCTTGACTTTAAAAGTGCTTTTCAACATTGAAAATGTAGACCATAGTATAACTGCATTTACACAATATTTGATCTTTCCGATAGATAAGCAAGTAATACTTTTCTGTTTTTGCTTTTTTATTCTTTTTCCAGTTGTTAAACAATTCATAGTACTTTTTGCACCGTTGTCTTGACTTTGTAGGTAACACACACATTTAGAGAAACATTGCTAGCTTCTTCTTGCAAGTCTGGTGGAGTATTCGTAAATTCTTATCACTGTCTGAATTACTATTCATTTTCACTAATTCACACAATCACAATTACTTTACAGTTTTGTTCTCTTGATTCCAGACGGTGATTTACACTGACGTTTGATGACAATTTATGAGAAACGTCAAAGTAGGCAAGTGACAGTCAAAGGTGTCTAGATAGTGAAACACTACAAAATCGTGTTATTACTTTAGCAGCTCAAGGGACTTTCGGTCATATTTTTAGGGTTGATATATGATTCATTTTCACTAAGATGTCTAAAAACCCTGGTGCTTGCACTTATATCTGTAAAAGTTTGGGATCAACTTGGCGACACTTGGCCTTCTTGATAATAGAGATCATTAGCGTTTTCAGATGGCACCAATTTCATTTTAGTTTTAATTCAGTAAACAGACCACACAGGGTACATTTATTTCCTCAGCTTTCTTTTTGAGGCGAACTGTTCGCGGGATCTAATTTTAGCTTTGCTATTGGTTGAAAGGTGACATCTGTCAAACTTCACCAATAGCAAAGCTAGAATCAGAAGCCTCCGAACATTGCACAAAGACAACACCCTATTGTTGTTTTTCGTATCACTTGAGAGGTTAACTAAATATTTTTTCGATGATTGAGAATAATCACGCAGTCTCTTTTAGATGTATGAGGTAAATGAGTTGAAGAGTAGAGAACAAATCCGCTAGATTATTGTGTGCTTATGTTTATATTAGTGAGTACTTATTTGGGTTCGTTTCAATGTGCAACCACATTTATATTATTTTGGTGCAACTAGAATATGGGGAGAGTTGGAAAGGAAACTGTCAGAAAATTTGAAATTAAATGCATACAATATGATGGTCTATGAAAATATCATTATTACTTGATTCGTGAAGATTTGTACTTGCCTTTGATACTGAATACAGGTGTATATTCGAATCTGCGGCTTTAGACTGTCCACACAAAATGCAAAAGGGTCCCGTTTTACAAAAAGTATCCTTACACACTACACTACTTAAAAATTAACACTTCCATACGCACTAATAAACGAACGTAATTTTTGAAAGAACGAACTGAAAAATGAGAGGCAAGATTTTAAATCAACGGGAATGAAAAACGCATAGACACCGACAAAATAGAAAATAATTTCATATAAAATGCTGCAAATGTCAAAAATTAAGTTTAAACATTAAGCGAGGATATAAACAAACATTTTTGGACGGCGACATCTACCAAAGAGATGACACAGAGAAGCTCTATTGAAGTAACAGGTAGTGTCCGCTCAAAAATCTAAACAATATCGAATCAGTCCAAACACCAGGGTTTTTAGACATCTTAATTTCCACATACGGTAGGCAAAAAACATTATAGGTAATGCGATCTAAATTATGAGTATGCCATGGAATGTATATCTCTACTGGTGAGTACGGTCCTGCAATATTTCAACGAGTTTATCCTTCGATTATTATCAGGTTATCATTTTTATGCACGAGCCTGTGCTTTTCTATTAGTTCCAAGCTCACCTTTATTCTTGAGAGCTCGAAGCAAAATACCAGTGTAAGTTCCATGTGAATCTGATAAACTGCGAACACAAAATTGGGTACCTTGATAACATGGCATTCAATCCTGACGGTAAGGTTACATTACGTTCAACTCAGTACTATTATTACTAATAATAAAACCGATTCGAATATATGCCAAGTTTAGTTACGCGGTACTGTAGAACGGTTAATTTATTTACTCGTCATTGCTCGGAGACAATCTCTTTTTAATTACTGATAGAGGATAATTGTCATGCTACAGGATATGTTTGAATTAACTGTGTTGTGTAGGGAAATAAAAAAAAATTGTTGTGGATGGGGATGGATAGCATTCTGGGCCGGTTCTAGGTATTTGGTCACCCTAGGCGAGAAATATTTTGGCACCATCTGTCGCCCATATGCAGCCCTTTATTTCCACTGTTTCGTTTGTTCAAGTTTAAATAAAAAAACTCAGATACACGAAAATAGTGTTTTTAATTGATCAGACTAGAATGAAATAGTGTTCTGAACATTTCCTGTTAGTTCATGTTCAATTGTTTTTTTTAATATGAGCTGTTTAACCCCCGGAAAAATTTAAGGGTGATTCTGAACTCATAATCCGTACCTTATTGACTTAGTGATGAGTTTTGTAGGGGGAACTTGGAACAGTAATGCAAACGAATTACAAGCTTAAAAACTGCTGCAGCGAGATAAACAATGCAACTGTGGAACATGGAACATGAACTCGGCAACCACAGAATCCGCACGATACTTTCAGATTTCAAACATTTATGTATTCACGTTTACCCCATTTGACTCTACTGAAACCCCCCCACTAATTTGTCAAATAATCTGACACGCATATAATAATAATAATAATATAATATTTATTTACCATTCAATTTGAAATATACAATAATTTTAGTTAACGATAAATAAATATAGAATTCCCACAGAAGGATGAACCTGTGCGTGGGTTTTAACATATTAATGTACCACAGATTATAATAAATAAAATTGTAAAGATAATTTTTTTTTCAGTATGTGCAAAAGAGCATTAGATTAAAAAAAAATTAAAATAATATTTATAAAATAATAAAGAAAATAAATTATGAAATAACATTAATAATTTAAATAAAATAAAAGAACATCCTATTTTAGAAATAAAACAAATTGTAATAGGTATTTGCATCAAACATCAATCACATATCAATAAAACAAACAATGGAGAATTGAATTACAGGTTATACAATTCCATATTCTGGAACTTTCTCAAATTTTTGAGGATGAATTTTCCGATATTTTAACTTTCTTGAATAAGTAATATACAGGGTGTAATATATATAACCTCTTGCATACCCGTGAATGACGAGTGTATAATGCTATTTTATAATGAATTACAGTGGTTAAAAATCTGTTTATTTTTAACATGTTTTGTTTTTTGTAAAATTCGACAAAATTTTGGGTAGCGCTGCCCATCTAATTTCATCTGCTTTCACTTTCCCGAATGCAATAAATATTCAACGCTACAGTTGAAAAATATAGAATGTTGAACAGATTGTGTGGTAAATGTACATACACATTGTAGGCTGCATGAAATAGATATTCAATTTCAAAGTGGAGAAAAAAACTAATCTTGTTATATCCAAACTGGTGATAGAATTGGAACTAGTTGACTTTATACTCCGCTTTGAGACACTTATCATAATTATCACACTCACTTGTAAGAAACGAACGACACAAACATTATTGAAAAGGGAAACATTCGCAATTGAATATTTTTATATCGCGACCATTGTATGTAGTGATTCAAACAACACGTGAACTGAACACAGAACACTTGCAAGCAAGATTCCGCGTGCAAGGTTTACAAAGCTGTTTACGAACGAAAGTTTGTTAGATTGTACTAGTGTTTTCTGATTGGCTGGTGAATGAAAGATCCTAAAGCAACCAATCAGAAAACAGTACGCGATGTACAGGAAAATTGATTTGAACATTATTGTCTTTGTCTTTTGCTGGTTTTTAAAACTAAACACCGAGATGTTCCGTGCGTGTTTTGGAGAGTAGAAGCCAAGACAAATCACTCGTCGCATTATGAATGAAGTAGTGAATTTAAATTCTGGTTGGATTCTGTAGTAAATTTAAATTCTGGTTGGATTCTGGAGTCACCAATCACTGTGCATATCTAAAATGAGGAAAAGCTTCATACGTTTTCGTACTAGAAATATTAATGTAATAGAAATTATTTTTTGATAGAATGGCAAATTTTTAAAGAGACAAAGACAATAATGTTCATATTAATTCTCCTGCACATCGCGTACTGTTTTCTGATTGGTTGCTTTAGGATATTTCATTCACTATCCAATCCAATCAGAAAACACTAGTACAATCTAACAAACTTTCGTTTGTAGACAGCTTTGTAAACCATGCATGCGAGAATCTTGCTTGACAAGTGTTCTGTGTTCCGTTCACGTGTTGTTCGAATCACTACATACAATGGTCGCGATATAAAAATATTCAATTGCGAATGTTTCCCTTTTCAATAATGTTTGTGTCGTTTGTTTCTTACAAGTGACTGTGATAATTATGATAAGTGCCTCGAAGCAGAGTATGAAGTCAACTAGTCCCAATTTTATCACCAGTTTGGATATAACAAGGTTAGTATTTTCTTCACTTTGAAATTGAATATCAATCTCAGGCAGCCTGCAACGTGTACATTTACCACACAATCAGTTCAACATTCTACATTTTTCAAATGTCGGGTTAAATGTTTATTGCATTCGGAAATTGTCAGAGTTAAAGCAGGTGAAATTAGACGGGCAGCGCTACCCAAAATTTTGGCGAATTTCACGTTTTCAATTTTTTTTTCAGATTTTTAACCACTATAATTCGTTATGAAATGGCATTATACACACGTCATTCACGGGTTAATAAATGTCAAATCGAGTTAAAATTAAAAGCTTTTTGGAATCTCCACAAATCTTCAAGTTCAATGAATTATTTTCTCTGGATATTTTAAAATCCTCCCGGAATGTGGCATTTCAAAATTCGCGTCTTTACATAAAAAAATGGAAATATTGAATTACTTCAGAGTTACATAGAATTTCAATGGCAAACTCTAATTTGTTTTTTTCTGAAACTCTCAGTGAAAATTGCTCTTTTGTGGTCACCAAATATTATACCTGTAAATCATCAGTAAGCATTATATACAAAAATCACAGATAGAAAAATAATCAGTTCAAAGTTCTCATATGAATTAAATTCTAATCATTGTGTTAGGTTGATGAGAGTGCTGTATTTTTGAGAGTACTTATCCACTTGGAAAAAGATAATTAATCTAACTGTTATCATTACTGCATTGAGGTATATTTCACTACGATTTCGTCACTAAATTTGCACTCCTCCAAATCTATACTCTGTTCATTCTAGAAATTCCCCAAAAAAACTACCCGAATCGTCATCTAATTTGCTTTTCTTCAAATCTATCTATATCCTGTTTATTCTAGAAATTCTCAAACAAAAACAAAACAACCCAAATGCCGCGTTCACTTTGTAAGGGTATTTTCCTCTACAACCAAATTTTGGCGCCCTATTACGGTTTTCCGTTTGTCTCGGACGCCACTTTCTGTTTACTGTGGGAAAGCCACTTGCTCCGGGCAACCACAATGAAAATATGACGTTCCAGGGGTCGATATAACAACTTTGATTCTGGAAGCCAGAAGGATATTCTTTACTTGACCTTGACTGGTTATTTGCCTGGATGTCAACTGTCTCAACTATACAATAAAATAAGAACAAATCAAAACGATTTCTCATTCAATCATTGTTTTTGTCTCCAATCTACGTCTACAATAATCGGGCGGGGGTCTCAGCTCAACAGGGTGACTATATGTGAGGACACGGTAAGCAAAGCAGAATATTATTACGCGCAGGATTATGCAAAACAAAGCTCTTAAACTACTCGGATCTACAAGCGGGGAACACCAAAGCACAGCTTTTCGGCGACGTATGTTAAAGACCTTCGGACGAGGAGTAACTTACAATCAAGTCTATTGCTTTACTTTTGACTTTTAATACCAGAAACCTTAGTGTCTATATTTTTGTCACGGGGACAAGGAGCTTGCTGAATACAAAGTCTAAGGAGGCGGTGAAAGCTCAGCGCACCCTCGGGATGAAAATATGTGTTAAGTGGGAGCTTTCATAATGACTAGGAATATGGTGAAAACTCAGCGTGCCTTCGGGATACAAATCTTCGTTAACAGGGAGCTTTCAGAAATACAGACACAGGACCTCAATCAAGCTTTCAGAAATACAGACACCGGACCTCAATCTCTTACCGTTCGCAAATACCACGTACCTGATCAACCAGTTACCTACTCAAACGTTTATCCAATACATATTTTACTTTATAAAGTGATACTGATACCGTGATACTGATACAACCACACACACGATGTAATTTGTATCGCTACTGTTAAAGCACGGTTAAAAATGTTTGTTTGAAGGTTGTAGACGATGTGGTGACTTGATTACTATCGTTTCGGACGTCCATCGTCTTAATGTATTCAAAAGGTTTTCACGACGTTTCGAATGCTTGTATCTGCAATCGTCTTCAGGTGAATACTGACAAGTTTAGGTGCTACTTACCAATTTATATGACTGTCGGCGCAATGATGCGTGCAATTCCGCCATGTGCAGCGGTGCGTGTAATTTCGCGCGGTGTGGTGGTGCGTGAAGTTTCGCGCTCTGTAGCCCGCCAGAAGAGCAATCAGGGTTTCCATACGTTCTTGATCTCAACGCTTGGTTGACTAAAGGCGTTATTGGCTTCGATAGGCGGCCTCTTTGAACTTTCGTTTGAACTAATGTCTTCTATGTAGAACTTGCGTCGTCCTAGAACTCGATGGTGCTCAGTCCAGGCGTGGTCAGCGATTACCGATTTTGATGTTTCTCCACGTTGAGTCCATTTCTTGTGCTCATCCAATCTCACCGATAACGGTCTCTTTTTCTCTCCCATGGTAGGAAGAGAAGAGAGACAAAGAGACCGTTATCGGTGAGATTGGATGAGCACAAGAATAGGACTCAACGTGGAGAAACATCGAAATCGGTAATCGCTGACCACGCCTGGACTGAGCACCATCGAGTCTGACGACGCAATTTCATAAGAGAGGAGCATTGGTTCAAACGAAAGTTCAAAGAGGCGCCTACATCGAAGCCATAACGCCTTTATCAACCAAGCGTTGAATCAAGAACGTATGGAAACCCTGATCTCTTTCTGGTGCAGAGGCGCGAACCACGCACCACCACACGCGGAAATTACACGCACCGCTGCACATGGCGGAATTGCACGCATCATTGCACCGACAGTCATATACATTGGTAAGTAGCACCTAAACTTGTCAGTATTCACCTGAAGACGATTGCAGATACAAGCATTCGAAACGTCGTGGAAACCTTTTGAATACATTAAGACCATGGACGTCCGAAACGATAGTAATCAACGGTTAAAAATGTTGAGAAATAGCTTTACAAAATTATGTTCAATTTCTCAGTTTTGTGTCTCGTTGGGAAAAAAGCAAGTAGGTGTGAGTAATAATGACAGGGATGTCATGTTAGAAAGTTTGTCACGAATTAATATTGGTTTCATAACAAGTTCACCGTATATTTTGAAAAATAGTGCAATTACGGAAGAATATATAAAGTTATTTCCTCCATACACGACTTGGGTTAGTGAGTAAACTTTCCAATTTCCATACAGAAAATAATTGTGAGAAGCTTAATTTCCGAGTAAACTCCAACCGTTGCACGTAGACAGGTTAAAATGTTCACCATCCTTCAAAGAGCTGATTATGAGAAGTTGCATGTAAGGTATCGACAATACCTTGTTTTTCAACAAACCTGCTTAACTTTCTGCCCTGTCTCAGGTGGTCCTTCATTATTGTTAACCAAAGTTTGATAAAGTATAAGAAGAAAAATACCAAGTGGCTGTGGACTCTTCAATTTCTGGTAGTTGATTGAAACCAGCGCAAGATCATTTACTGTTCATTATATCGGAGCACAAAATTAAATATCACAAGAAAGGAAAATTAGGTCATCATTCCAATTCAGCTACTACGTATCATGCAACATGTAGCGATACCGTCGTGAAACAGCGATACCACGTGAGTGTTTCACGATTCCATCTCAGCGTGTGTGGAGACGTTTGATACTTGATACAAATCTCATATACAGGGTGTAATCTAACCTCTTACACACTCGTGAATTACGAGTGTATATATCCATTTTATAACGAATTACAGTGGTCAAAAATCTAAAAAAAATATATTTAAAAAATGTTTTTTTTTTGTAAAATTCGACAAAATTTTGGGTAGCACCGCCCACCCACTTCCAGGTGACCTGCTCAGAGGAAAACTTGGACTTTTGCCGAATGCAATAAATATTTCACTCGACATTCAAATAATATAGAATGTTAAACTGATTTCTGGTAAATGTACACAGAGAGTTAATTTTCATTGCAGGCTAGATAGATATTTAATTTCAGAGTGAAGAAAAATACTAACCTCGTTATATCCAAACTGGTCGATGGAGTCAGAACTAGTAGATGAAATCAACACAGCTTTGAGGCACTTATCGGATCACAATTATAAAAAAATCAGTTGTAAGAACACAAAAGACACAGTATTGTAATTGTTTTCAACATATTATCGGCCATCATTGTGACTCAGTGATTCAGAATAATACGTAAACACTGTTGACAGGGACAGGTAGTGTTTCCAGGATTCCCGCACGCGCCTCTGTTGTTGTGCTGTTCACGAACAGATCAGACTATTGTTTTCTGATTGGTTGGTAAATGAATATTTTACTTAGCAATCAATCAGAAAACAGTACGCGATGATCAGTAGAATTAATTTGAATATTCTTGTCTTTTGCTCATTTGAACACCGAACTGTTCCGTGCGTATTTTGAAGAGTAGAAGAAGATGAATCAATCGTCGAATTCATGAATGAAGTAGTGAATTCCAATTCCTTTTGGATTCTGTCGCCAATCACAAGAAAATACTGTGCATATCTAAATGAGTAAACGCTTCGGGCGTTTTCGTACTAGATATATTAACATAATATATTTTTTTATATAATGGCAATTTTAGAAATTATATTTCGATATTAAGAATCCAAATTGACTTGAAGTGATCTACATTTTTTTTGTCAGAATTTCATGATTTATTAGGGGTTAGCTTTAGCTTTGAAATGTAGTCAAAGTTTTACATATCTGCTATAGGTTTATGTTTTGTGATTTGCTCTTATTATTGAATCTGAAATAAGAAACATGGAATTATTCATTGCCAATCCATTTAAAATAATTAAATACCTTCTTCAATCCTGAGAATACAATCAGAAGTTTTGATCCTTGTATTAGTGGCACATAGTTATCTAATTCATCGCCGATGATATAATGAATCCTCCATCATTTTATATGGATTGGCAATGAATAATTCCATGTTTCTTATTCAAGATTCAATAATATGAGGAAATCACAAAACTTAAACCTGTAGCAGATATGTGAAACTCTTCGACAGCATTTTGAAGCCAAAGCTAACCACGAATGAATCATGCAATTCTGACAAAAGGAATTGTAGATATCTTCAAGTCAATTTGGAGCCTTAATACCGCAATATAATTTTTAAAATTTGCCATTATATAAAAAAATAATTTATATTAGGTCAAGATCTCTAGTACGAAAACGTCCGAAGCGTTCTAAAATGAGTACCTACATTTTAGATATGCACAGTATTTTTCTGACTCGTGAAATTTACTACTTCATTCACGAATGTGACGAGTGATTTATCTTGTCTTCTACTCTTCAAAATACGCACGGAACAGTTCGGCGTTCAAACCAGCAAAAGACAAGAATGTTCAAATTAATTCTCCTGATCATCGCGTACTGTTTTCTGATTGTTTGCTAAGTAAGATATTCATTCACCAGCCAATCAGAAAACAGTAGTCGGATCTGTTCGTAGACAGCTTTGTAATGCACAACAGGCGCGTGCGGGACTCAGAGCAACTTTGATTGCTCTGAGGTACGGGAATCTTGGAAACACTACCTGTCCCTGTCAACAGTGTTTACGTATATTATTCTGAATCACTGGGTCACAATGATGGCCGATAATATTTTGAAAACAATTACACTACTGTTTCTTTTGGGTTCTTACAACTGATTTTTTGATAATTGTGATCCGATAAGTGCCTCAAAGCTGTGTTGATTTCATCTACTAGTTCTGACTTCATCTACCAGTTTGGATATAACAAGGTTAGAATTGTTTTCTTCACTTTGAAATTGAATATCTATCTCAGGCAGCCTGCAATGAAAATGTACTCTTTGTGTACATTTACCAAGAAGATATAGAAAGAAGGAATATAAGGTCGGAAGGGTCGGTTGAACTCGGCTATCCGAGTGATTTGCCCCGCAGTTACGTCACACTAGCGCGAAATTCAATCACTTGAAGATGTGATGAAAAATTCATGATTTTTATAATTACATTATAATATATATAATATTCGTCTACTAGCCCAATCACAGTTATATAAATTGGAACTATGCCCAGCAGATTATTTTGGATATCCTGAACATCGTCCATCACTTAGCACAACACCTTTACACAAAAAACTGACCCGTGAGATCAGAGGTTATGTCTGGCAGACATAACTTGTTGAATCTTTTGATTTTCCGTAGTACCATTAAATTGATCCATGAATGATCGTAATCGAATGGTTTGTAATGAGTTTGAGATACATAATCATTGGAATGAATGAAAAAACTGGATTGCTGCTCACTTCTTTCTTGCAAATCATCGTGTCTTCTATTTTCTTTGTGGATTTGTGGTAGTTTCTGCATACTTCCAGACAATAAATTTTTTTTTGGAACAGCAGAAGATTTGAGATATTTCCTTCTCTTGACACTCAATAATTCAGAAGAAAGGTCTCTTTCGTAATCATCCGACTCAAAATGAACACTACACACATTGAGGTCTTCAATTCATAATTCTACAGCCAAATTATTTTGATTATTTCGTCCCTAGGAAACTGGTGAAATATAATGTCTTTATTTATGCGGGATACATTGGTACATTTTGAAAAACACATTTGTCTTATGATTTTAAACTCAAGAAATATTTTAGCTTCATTTTAAATAATTTCGAAATTCATTACGCCAATTTACAATTATGATCTCCAAAGATATAAGGGTTTGAATAATTATTAATTATTGACTCAAAGTTCAAATTCTTCAAGCGGCAAAACAAACCAAACGAGCGCCTTCCGATACTACAACTTTTTGAACTAACCGTTCATAAATTCACAAAATAATTCATAAAATATTTGATTCCCACACATTAACTCGTGAAAGTCTTTTAAGCATTCCCAATTGACTCATTAATGACATAAACATATTTTCGCACAACTTTTCGCACAAAAGTTGAAACGATTTTAATTTTTGTCCTACCGAGTTGGAATGTCGGAACAACAACAGGCGCTTATGGACATTTCGCCTCCTTCCTATATCTTCTTGCATTTAGCACACAATCAGTTCAACATTCTACATTATTCAAATGTCGAGTGAAATTTTTATTGCATTCGGCAATTGCCAATGTTTTCCTTTGAGCGGGTCACCTGAAATTAGGCATGCGGCGCTACCCAAATTTTGTACAATTTTACAAAGAATAAAACATGTTTTACATTTTTTTTGCAGATTTTTAAACACTGTAATTCGTTATAAAATGGCATTATGCACTCGTCATTCACGGGTTTGCAAGATGATAGATTACACCCTGTTGTATCGTGATTTGTATCGCGAGAAATAAAGCCGCAATATATTTTAACAATTGACTTGAAAATAATCGATATTGAGTTCAGATTTCACATAATAAAAAAGTAACTTCGTTACAACATTCAGTCAATTGGCCTAATATGTCTAACGAAGGAGGATTCATGGCCGATCGGCCAGTAGCGAACGTGACATTGGGTTCGTTTTGTTTGGGTATTTGTAGAATGAACAGAGTATTCTTATTTGGTGGTCATTATTTGTATCTTACTAAGATGCATTCACAATGCTCATAAGTAGTTTCCGGAATCGCTATGAATGTGTCGCAATTGGTTATAATAAAACGTACCAATTTTTTTTTTCAGAACATCAGCATCTTCGTTACAACCCTCTGAAAGCAGAGTGGATTCTAGTATCCCCACACCGAGCCCTTCGTCCTTGGAGCGGCCAAGTGGAAACTTCCTCTGTAGAAGTTGTACCTCAATTCGATCCTACCAATCCCTTATGTCCCGGTGTCACCAGAGCCTCAGGAAAAGTAACACCAAATTACGAGTCTACCTACGTGTTCACGAACGATTTTCCAGCTCTGCTGGAAGAAGGACCAGAACCGGAGGAGAGCAAAGACCCTATTTTCCAAACTAAGTCAGCCAAGGGTACATGTAGGGTAATATGCTATCATCCCCATTCGAATGTTTACCTCACCAACCTGTCGATCGAGGAAGTCGTGACTGTCATCGAAGAATGGATCAATCAACTGAACGATTTGGGGAAGAAGTTCGCTTGGGTTCAAATTTTCGAAAACAGAGGAGCCATGATGGGATGCTCCAATCCCCATCCCCATTGTCAAATTTGGGCTTCAACATTTCTGCCTAACGAACCACGTGTTAAAGATGTCAATTTGAAAGAGTACTTCCAGAAGTATAAGCGACCCATGCTTATGGATTACGTTGCAAAGGAAATTGAGAAGAAGAAGAGGATTGTCTACCAGAACGACGAATGGATAGTGGTGGTACCTTACTGGGCGTTATGGCCTTTTGAAACGATGGTGTTACCGAAAAGACAAATTGAACGTCTTTTCGATGCTGATTCCAAGCAGAAAGAAGCACTGGCGATCACATTACAAATCATAGTGGCCAAATATGACAATTTGTTCAAATGCAACTTCCCCTATTCGATGGGATGGCATGGAGCACCGACAGGCGAGCACCTGAAAGAATGTCAACCACATTGGACATTTCATGGCATGTATTTTCCACCACTTTTGCGCTCAGCGACCGTGAAGAAGTTCATGGTGGGCTACGAGTTGCTCGCGCAACCGCAAAGAGACTTGACAGCTGAAAAAGCAGCCGCTTTGTTGAGAGAACAACCTGACAAGAGATTTGCATGATATTCAATACGACATATTTTCGTTGTATTGTAGAGTAAACGTTAAATCGACAAAGCTGTACATAATGACTATTTCATATAAAGTTCGGTGGCCGTTTTTTATCTTATATTTCCTACTTACAACGTCGATAATTAATTGTATTGCATCTCAAACATGTTTTCAGCAATGGGTATGTGAAAGTAAAAAATAATAGTTTGAAAAAACTAAAAAACACGCTTTTATAGAAAACCAGACTAAAAAAATAGAAAATAAAAAAATAATTATTTTATTTAAAAAAAAGCGTGGGGTGCATGGTATCGCCTCGGTGTGTAATGTACTATATGATTATTGATAATATGCACCCCACGCTTTTTTTTAAATAAAATACATGTTTTTCTTATTTTCTATTTTTTTAGTCTGGTTTTCTATAAAAGCGTGTTTTTTAGTTTTCTTAAACTATTATTTATTTCCTACTTTTTAGTGTGGTTTATTTATAAAAACTATTATTTTTATAATTTTTTTGCAAATTGAAAAATGGAATAATCTTATCAAATTAGGTAATCATAATCTCCGACCCCAAAAACCCCCCATACCAATTTTGAATAGAACCAGACCATAATCAAAATTTGAAGCGCCATTTTGAATTTTTCAATTTTTACAAAAAAACCATAATCTTCGACATCAAAAACCCCCACATACCAATTTTGAATAGAATCAGACCATAATCACAAAACTCGGCCGCCATTTTAAAGCCGCCATCCTGAATTTTCCAATTTTTACAAAAGAATCATAATATTCGACCCCAAAAACCCACACGTACCAATTTTGAATAGAATCTGACCATAATCACAAAACTCGACCGCCATCTCGAATTTTTTAATTTTTACAAAAGAACCATGATATTCGACATCAAAAACCCCCACATACCAATTTTGAATAGAATCAGACCATAATCACAAAACTCGGCCGCCATTTTAAAGCCGCCATCCTGAATTTTCCAATTTTTACAAAAGAATCATAATATTCGACCCCAAAAACCCCACTACCAATTTTGAATAGAATCAGACCATAATCACAAAACTCGGCCGCCATCTTGAATTTTCCAATTTTTACAAATGAATCATAATATTCGACCCCAAGAACCCCCACATACCAATTTTGAATAGAATCAGACCATAATCACAAAACTCGGCCGCCATTTTAAAGGCGCCATCTTGAATTTTCCAATTTGTACAAAAGAATCATGATATTCGACTCCAAAAACCCCCACATACCAATTTTGAATAGAATCAGACCATAATCACAAAACTCGTCCACCATTTTGAAGCCGCCATCTTGAATTTTTCAATTTTTACAAAAGAATCATAATTTACGACCCCGAAAACCCCCTCAGATACCAAATTTTGAAGCAAATCGGACCATAATCACAAAACTCGGCCGCCATTTTAAAACCGCCATTTTGAATTTTCAAATTTTTACAAAAGAATCATAATATTCGACCCCAAAAACCCCCACATACCAATTTTGAATAGAATCAGACTATAATCACAAAACTCGTCCACCATTTTGGAGCCGCCATCTTGAATTTTTTATTTTGACAAAAGAATCATAATCTCCGACCACAAAAATCCTCGGATACCAATTTTGAAGCGAATCGGACCATAATCACAAAACTCGTACGCCATATTGGAGCCGACATTTTGTTTTTTCTCCACACAAAAATTTCTTGATGCATTGTTACCGGAATTATGTACACCTGCCAAATTTCAAATCATTCGGACTTCTGGAAGTGGGTCAAAATCGCGCCCAAAGGAGTCGGTTACAAACAAACAAACATACAAGTGAAGCTAATATAAAGCGTGTAAAAAAGGAAAGAGTGTACGTGTTTTACAACTAGAAGAAGTAACAGAAAAGTGAGATCAGAGAATATAATTAGTCATCCAAAATAAATGATCCTGTCCTAAGTATATGATAGATATATTTTGTAGGGAATCAATTAATGTTTCCAAACTCTGCAGACATGAAGGTCCTTGTTTCATGGCTGTATAAATTGAGCAATAGATACTAGCATGGAAGGATGATGTCCTTTGGTTTTTGTTACACACTGGGCGAATAAGGTGAGGATCGAATAAGCAATTCAATTCTTACGAATTATTGACCAAGAAATCGACCTCAATCGTTCTGCAAACGTATTTAGAATAGAATAGAATAGTACTTTATTGATCCATAAAAAAAACAGGTACATGGTATTGGATAAGTCAAGGATGATGATAAATTTAATATGTAGATGTATACAAAAATAGGATACGATACAATGAAATAAATAAAATAAAATAATGCACAAGGTACGGATGTCAACTCACTGCTACAAGAACACATAACCCTAAATATAATATATGAAATGAAATGCATAAAGCACACACAAAGTCGTCTTCACAAAAGGTTCAATATAAATTGAAACAATTGATAGACCGACAGTCGAAAAACAACTACTTTCCTAGCAAATACCACGCAGAACGTTGAATGATATTCACCTGACAATCCATGCAAAATTCCATATAAATGGATATAGTTCGCAAATGTTTCTTTCTGATAAGCTCGATTATGTTTAAATTCATGTCGTGTCCGCCTAACAATCCGCATACCGGTTTCAGGCTTTTTTTAACCTTATCAGTACGGAGTAGTCACCAGCCAGAGATTCAGAGAGCTCTGGCCGAAGCGAGACACAACATAAATAAAATCATCATCGAGCTTAAAACATCTTTAGGTGCGTCGGAAAAGATAACTTTTAACCGGCGACACCTAGTGACAGAAAGAAACACTCCATACAATTCTCCTATCTCGATAGGATTCTAAATAAAAGATTCCTTCTCAGTAGGAGTGGCTCAAAATGAAGCCATATGAAGGGGATAAGATATGAAATGAAATGCATAAAGCACACACAAAGTCGTCTTCACAAAAGGTTCAATATAAATTGAAACAATTGGTAGACCGACAGGCGAAAAACAACTACTTTCCTAGTAAATACCACGCAGAACGTTGAATGATATTCACCTGACAATCCATGCAAACTTCCATATAAATGGATATTGTTCGCAAATGTTTCTTTCTGATAAGCTCGATTATGTTTAAGTTCATGTCGTGTCCGCCTAACAATCCGCATACCGGTTTCATTTCATATCTTATCCCCTTATCCCCTTCATATGGCTTTTTCTTTCATTAAAATATGCCAGTCGGGCATTTTGAGCCACTCCTACTGAGAAAGAATCTTTTATTTAGAATTCTATCGAGGTAGGAGAATTGTATGGAGTGTTTCTTTCTGTCACTAGGTGTCGCCGGTTAAAAGTTATCTTTTCCGACGCACCTAAAGATGTTTTAAGCTCGATGATAGGATTTTATTTATGTTGTGTCTCGCTTCGGCCAGAGCTCTCTGAATCTCTGGCTGGTGACTACTCCGTACTGATGAGGGGCAAAAAAGCCTGGAACCGGTATGCGGATTATTAGGCGGACACGACATGAATTTAAACATAATCGAGCTTATCAGAAAGAAACATTTGCGAACAATATCCATTTATATGAAAGTTTGCATGGATTGTCAGGTGAATATCATTCAACGTTCTGCGTGGTATTTGCTAGGGAAGTAGTTGTTATTCGCCTGTCGGTCTACCAATTGTTTCAATTTATATTGAAGACAACTTTGTGTGTGCTTTATGCATTTCATTTCATATCTTATCCCCTTCATATGGCTTTTTCTTCCATGTAAATATAATATGTATACCCATTTATAAAAAAAAAATCGAGAGGTGAGAAATTAGACTATGGCTACCATCTAATTCTAATTAATAGGTTCCAATATGTGGGAATCATCAAAGTACTCTTGTAATGTATAATAAGCTTTTGAATATAACAGATGTTTGAGGTTTGTTTTGAACCTATTGAAAGCAATGCAACTTTTGATGAAGACAGGGAGCTTGTTGTATATTTTGCTGCTAGCATAAGTTGGAGATTTTTCAAAAGTGGATGTTTTGTGGATCGTGGTCAATAAATTAGCGCCATTTCTTGTTTTGTATTGGTGATGAGTATTATTTTTTTCTAATTTATGTTCATTCTTTTTAATATATAAGTAAGTATAAAAATGCTGCAAACGGTCAGTATTTTCTTATTTATGAATGTCTCTCTGCATGAATCGCGTGGTTTCAAATTGAACATCAATCTGATAATTCGCTTCTGGGCTATGAATATCCTATTTTAAGTCATCAGTTATTACAGAAGGGTGTCAATATATTTTTCCAATTGGGGCGTCAAGAGGATTTGGAAAATGTCAAATGAATGTGCCAGTTCCATAGTAGGTTTGAGATATTACACCTATATAATACATTTATATTCAGTTGTAGAAAATAATAGTAAGGAAGACCACTACCAAAACCATGTCTCATAGTTTTACGATCAAAACCGTAAAAAATCGATAGAACGCTCAGAAACGTATCGGCTTCGTGAAGTGCTATTTCTATCATATCTAAGATGTCTTAAAATCATGGTGTATTCACTTATACCTGTAAAAGA
This sequence comes from Gonioctena quinquepunctata, assembly GCA_018342105.1. Taxonomy (NCBI): domain Eukaryota; kingdom Metazoa; phylum Arthropoda; class Insecta; order Coleoptera; family Chrysomelidae; genus Gonioctena; species Gonioctena quinquepunctata. The sequence continues at coordinate 1,631,181 of JAFIRS010000026.1, read as the reverse complement.
TTGGGACAAACTGAGGCACACCAGCCTACTTGATAAAGAGAGTTATGTAGAGTTTCAGATCGCGCCGATGTCGTTTTTTGTTATAATTCAGTGAACTGCAATTACAGATCACACAGGGTGTTCTGCCTTTCTCGGATCCAGTGGCGGATTTACACATTTGCTGACAGTAGGCGATTCAAATTTTGCTGCACTTACCAAACTCTAAACCTAAACTATTTCACTCTTTATCTTTCTCTCAGTCTCTGACATCTATCTGTAACTATTAATTCTCAAGTCTTAAAAATTTTAATTTGATTGCCAAAGAAGTTTCACTTTTGACACGTGTACTCTGTACACACACTCTTTTTTTTATTTCTGTAAGACAAAAAAAAATCTGTCCCCAAATTTGCCGCCCCTAAAATTTGTCGTCATATATTTCAGTCTACTGGTAAATCCGCCACTGGTCTAATTCGCTCAGTGCTGTTTGTTAAATCACCTGCTCTTCTGCCGAATCTATGTTTGAGTAATTAGAATATTTTGAAATAAAAAAAATATATAAACGTCAACATTAAATATTGAAAAATGGCATATGTAATCAATTGCAATTTGCCGTATGAATATGGAACGTTCATGCGGGGGTCTTTTTCGATTTACAAATCGCAAAAAATGCATTTATTCGGATGAGTTGTACGAGCTTTCACTGTGACTAGCTGCACCTACTTTGGTACTGAATGTAGATGAATATTCGGATCAGTAGCTTAAGAATGTCCACACAATATGCAATATGCAAAAGGAACCCATTTCACAAAAAGTAAGTATCCCTACACACACCACTGAAAAAACTATCAATTCCTTAAACACAACTAAAATACCAAGCAAAACTAACAACCGAAAGAAATTTACACTACGAAAACATTTTATAGGTTTTTGTATAGGTTTAGAGTGTTAAACTTTAAGATATTTGTAAAAAAACAAAAAAGGTCATTTTTGACAATATTTCTTATTAAAAAAATTCCACAAATAGATTTTGCTGGGGCCGAAACCGAGGTTTTCATCTACGAACTATTTTTCAGAAGGTTTGCATCTGTTTGCGTCTTTATTGATTTCGGAAAAAATCTCTATTGGTTGGCATACTAGTATATAGGGAATTATCAGGGAAAGTTATGAGGAATCCTACAAGGATTCCAACATTGATATAATATACGAGGTGTTCCATTTGAAATAGGAAAGTGGCTACTACTTTCTGATACAAGCGGAACACTGTATTGATGAACATATTTTAGAAATATAGAGCATGTTTGATTATCTACGCCAACAAATTTTCGAAATGATCTATCCTCCAAATACTTCTAATGTTCCATCCACCGTGAAACACGCTGTATAATATACTTTTTTCTATAATAATTTTTCAATTATTTTCACCAAAGGTTTCTCACAATAATGGCACATTCCCAAAATCACTTGTATGAACAATAGGTGATGTTTTGTACGTTCCATGATTTGATTGACGAAAGATTTCGAAGAAATGAAAAAAAAAGAGTTGTTAATTAACGCCTCGTTGCATTCCTTCTCGTAATGAAACGCTCAGTCCGGTTTTTAAGTGCAAAAATCTATTTTGTATTCGACAATGAGTACATCACCAAAGAATTCATACCTCGAGCGTTTTGTTAAGTGAAGTTACATAATTGTTCGATTGTTATAAATGTAAATTTCAAATCATATGACAAAAGTACAAACAATTGTATTCAATCCATATGCTAGGAATCGCGTCGTGCCTTAATAACCATAATTAGTTTTTTAATAATGGCTTCAATAGATATAATCGTTCTATATAACTGGAATTACTGGCAACGCATGAAATATGATTTGATTTGGAATTTTTCTCAGGAATCAAACAAAGAAATGAATGAAATATATAATAATAATAAAGCTTGATTGTTCACATGTATTATTTAACACTTCCTGAAAAATACTACACCACAAGTCGCAGTTCACATTTAAAATAAATGAAATTCAGTGAGATTGAAAAAAGCAATCAAGTGCAAGCCTTAAAGTCCAATCTCACCTTCACGTGGTATGGGGTGAACGGGCCGCGGCCGCACAGCGAAGTGGACATTCGTAAAGCGTGTGGGCGGCCGCAACTTGACTAACGAGGCTCTGGCAAACAGACCTAAATCCAAGCTGTGAACGCCGTGGCGACGGATGTGTGACACCGGGGTCTTAAAACAAACGGTGCCGCAACGGAGCCTCCGAGGAATAGGGCGAAATCTCGGAGTAATCAGCCTTAGCCCTGTGCAGGGGATACCACAGGGCCGGACCAACCCCTTTCCCCTCACTCACTCGGGGGTACAAAGGATCACGAGACGAAACACCGAATGGGAGTGAGGCCAACTCTTGGCCTTATCGGTTTCTTTCAGGACACTGAAGAGATCATGATTCCGAGCAGTCTCCGAGATCGGAAGAGGACTCTTCAGGGTGCTGAACAAACGACAGGGACCGCCCAGATGAACCTCCAGCACCGCAAGGTAGCCACAGCAGTACATGCAGTCGCTAGGAGGGAACTCGAAGAAGAACTTAATCGAGAACCATGGATACATGGCGAAAATCGTACCATGATACTACAAAAACGGGCAATTAGATATTTACCTACAGCAAAGGCACGTAAACCATTATTTGTATCCCTAAAAATACATACTGTTTTCGCCATTTTCATCCTTGCTTAATTGAAAAACATTTGTATAATTTTAATACTACTCCTTCCCATTACTCTATTCGCAAGCATAACAGTATCAATTCACCAAGACCAAATTCGTCCTTAGTGAAGGACTCATGTATCTACAATGCTTGCAAGATGTTCAACCATTCACCAGATTATATAAGGTATATTACCAACAATGATCATTTCAATTTATTACTATGTGATCGACCTTATTATAGCTTGGAAGAATTTTATTCTGACACTTTTTAACCCTTTACTCTTCTACCTTTAATCTTATCAATTAATCTCATATACCAACATCATACTCATGTTGCGTCGTCCATATGATTTTATTTTCTTCTTGACAACAATAATTTATATTTTTTTCTCTCTATCTCTCTAAGCAAACTGTGATTGAGTACTATTTACTATTTAATATTTTATCTTTTTATATTGTCAGATGTGATTGTTTCTCGTTTATTGATCGATTTCATACATGTATACCTACATATACTTATTTATTGCATTGTTCATTATTGTAAATTGTAAACTATGCTTTGTCAATGATAATTTTATTTCTTCAGACAATAAAGTACATATTGATTGATTGAAGATACAATGGGCCAGAGGGCTCAAGTGTCGTCGGAGGCCACAGCCTGAGTAGCCTACAGGGTGGAGGTTTTAGTGAGTAAACCTGTGTCAGGGAGTCCCACACTACCGTAAGGTGTTGTCCGTCATGGACTTCCTCCACCTCCAAAAAAAAAAAGGCTCTCACAATGAGTGTTCGTGCAAATTATAAGTATTTATATATTTAGCTATATATTTAGATATTTCCAGGTATTTTTTTTTAATTGATTCGACCGATTCTTGATGGAATCCATATTCAAGTAAACAAAAGACACTCACTCATAGATGTTTATTGACTACGTTATATAAAAGTTATATTTGTAGCAGGTCATGAAGTGTGGACAATTTGTATATAAAATAGTGAAAGACAGAATGTACTTATAAGACAAAAAAATCACGTAAGCATAAATACATTATAAATACATATGAAATTGGCCAAACAGGCATAATCTAGCAGGTGAATGTTAGCGGAATGTATTAGGAAAGCCAAATTTGTGAATATGTCATGAGTATATGAAAGAGAAGAAATATATATGTATATACAGGGTGTCCCTGGACTTCCTCTTTTCCTCTCGGGAATGTATAGATGGGGTCAAAATATCACCAATATATATAAATATATATATATATATATATTGTTGTTTTGATAATTTCAATTTTATTATTATTATTATTACAAATTACAAATATATTTTTGCACCGCGTTGGGCTCCAAATTGTTATGTTTTGTTGATATAATAAATTATTTTGTTATCATTTCGCCCCACTTTTGGGTGCCAAATTATAATGTAATGATAATTGCAAAAAATTGTTTTTATATAATAAGATTGCTAATAGTTTTTATGCTATTCTTTGTGAGCCAAATTGATATGATATAGGTAGATATTTTCGCCCTGTATATGTATTGTATGCTGTAATAATAATTGCTAGCGAACGTCACTGTTCTCTCGTCACGCTGCTGCCAATTGTTATCACTTTCCTCACCACGGCTAAGCAACAGTTGGTACGCCTCTTACCTCAGATAGCCGGTTCAGGCAATAGAGCCACTAGCCACTGCTGCCTAATTTCAGTTTATTCAATGGTCATTGTTATGATTGTTGATCATTGTAAGAAAACAAACAACAAAGTATCAAAAAGCAATTATTCCCTTTATTCAGGAAGGCTTAATTTTACCTGGCCTACGAGAAATAACTTATACTAATGTGAATCTACAAATATTCACGGATAATCATTGAAATCAAATCATGGATAGATAGACAGAACCTCACTTTTTCCTTGAGAGTGAATTTCTCTTTTATGGTTCAAAATAAAGTCAGATGTGAGATACGTTATTTGTGATATTGTTCATGGACCGGATGTGCACTATTAAAGTTTTTATACCTGCTGGAGATGTCAGTGTTCAAGATATGCCCTGAAACTGGATCCTTTCTCACTCCAAGCTCTACCAGGAACTCCAATACCATAAATCAGGAACCATACAGATGCAGAAATCAGCTTTGGACACTTGGATATGTTGTATAATTAAGGTAATATTGGTTTTTTCTTCTAATGTTGGAATTATTTCATTTTTCTTTCTCCCAAAATGATGCGTGGCATTCCCTTGTAAATTTATTTTCGATCTTCCTGTGGCTTTGTTTGTTGCTCCCTTGGATACCAATTTTCCCTCTTCTTTTTCATTTGAATGTTTGAATTCGCGCACCAAATTGTCACATTTCACTGTTTGGGTTCATCTTATATAATTTATATATACAACTATTTTCCCATTCTTATTACTATGTACAAATTTCAATAATAATTGCTTATGACATCACCCCGTTGTTATTCTCTCACAATTTCCAATTTTCCATATGACCATCTATTCCCTGATTGGCTATTCTCATCAAGAAGTTTGCTGTTCTACCATTGGCTACTTTTAGTTAGCTACAATTTCATATACTGTATGTTTCAAATTTATAAATGTGTTGATCACTTTTTATTCATGAAAATTTTGTAAATCTAGACTTTTTGTTGTCTTTTTACCAATTATGGGTTATAATCATTATGACAGTGTATGAAATTGATTGTGTTATAGTATTTTGACATTTTTATCTATCCATATTATACATAGGCTTACAATAAATAGAACTTCCAAAATTATGTAAAAACAATCTCTTGAAACTAATAACTATTTATTAATTATTCTTTTTATGGGTTTTTTCTTTTTAAAACTTATAACTGGCATAACATAACATAACAATATATATATATATATATATATATATATATACAGGGTGTCCCTGGACTTCCTCTTTTCCTCTCGGGAATGTATAGATGGGGTCAAAATATCACCAGTACTTCATATAACTTTTGTTCCTAAAAGCCTTCGTTACCAAGTTACGGGCCCTCAAAGTAACAAAATGAAAAATGTTTTTCTTTGATAACTTCCAAAGTGAATATTCAAAATCATCTAAATTTTGGTGATTGACTAAACAAATGAATTCCTTCGATGAGCTTCCATGCAGGAGTCAGTTGTTTTGCTACAAAGTCAGGAACGGACTACCCCCGATGGTCCACACCCCAAAAATTTGAAATGACTGGAATTTGTCAATATGTTTTTACAAAACGAAGTTACCTGGACAATTTCCTGAATAAAAGTACTCATGTGGAAAATCGATCGGAGCCACGATTTTTGATAAAAAAGCATTTTTGTTCGACGACATCCAACCTGAGATGTCTACCATTATTCTAAAAGATTAATTTGTAATGAAAATAGAAATGATAGGTACAATGTTCATAACGAATTTTTATCATGTAAACACGTTTACCTTACAAAACTCATGGTGTAAATAATCAATCGCAAGCCTCAAGAGCAAACAGAAATGCAAAATCCGCGACAAAAACTGCTCGATATGACCCCTCGTCTCTCTCAATACATTTTCTTAGTCGGCACAATAGCATGCCAGGGTCGTTTCGTATGGCTTCACAATATAATGTAATTCTATTCAACAAGGCATCTCTGGTGTGAATAGGTGTAGCGTAAACGAGGCTTTTTAGATTCCCTCACAGAAATAAATCCAATGGATTTAAATCCGGAGACCGCGGTGGCCATGAATATGGCCCACCTCTACCAATCCATCTATTGGGGAAAATCTGGTTCAGATGGTCTTGCACAATCAAACTAAAATGAGGAGGAGCGCCATCATGCATAAACCACATATCTATTCGGGTTTGCAATGGAACATGTTCCAAAAGTCCATTCAAATCGTTCTGAATGAACTCCAAATAACGTTGTTGTTTGGTTTGCAATATCCCATGGGGATTTTCTCCGGCCCATATGTGGAGATTATGAGAGTTGACTACTCCATCTATACTGAAACCTGCTTCATCAGTGAATAAAACTCGAGTAATAAAAGTCATATCCTCTCTTCGCTTATCCAGGAACCAATTGGCATACTCCAGTCGTGCTGAAAAATCTTCAGGTGTCATGGCATGTACCTTCTGGATGTGATATGGGTGGAGCAGTTGTTCCTTAATTATTCTATGAATAGTGGACTGATAGGTTTCTGATGCTCATTGAAGGATCATCAGCGACAGCTTCCAAAATATTTTCCTCCAATACAACGGTATGCACAGCCCTAGGAGCGCCCTCACCACCTCGTTTTGGAAAAACTGAACCTACAATAATATCGAAATAAAACAACAGGCTCCAATTAATTATCCATTAGACATACCTGTCTCCCTCAAGCTGCGATCGACACGCTCGAACGTTTCTCTTGCCGGTAACGCTCGATTGGGAAAATGCTCGGCATACAGACGACGGGCTTCTGCAGCGTTACCAAATGCTCGTCCAAACAATGCATGCATATCTGCATATTCGTTGAATGTAAACTGTTCGGCCATATCAAAACACTTCAAACTGTCCTATTAGAATATTGACAATACAATGACAACGCACCACTCAACAAAACAAAATCGCATTCCAGTTATCCTTTTTTATCCACACTGATTTTATTTCTTTCTACAAGGTGTTTTTGTCAACATCCGTGGAAGAAATTTATTCATTGAATATTTCTCACCTATTCATGTGCAGCCGTTTTTGTAGTTTATTCGTTTGCTTTTTATTGGTTATGTCTTCCGATGTGCGTTTTTTCAGCTAAATTTATCTTGTTAAATATTTTCTCCCATGAAATTATACTTATCAGTGAAACTCCTCAACATTTAAGCTGTGAATACGAATTTGCAACATCCAAATGTTGAGTTTCATGAGATTCAGATAATACAACACGAAACGTGCTTATTCCACGCGTACATACAAAATATGGACTGAATTCGATATTTCATAGTGGAGTAGCTTGTTAGTTCAAAAACACCACGAATCTACATAACTTGATATTTCATTTGAAAAAATTTCTACATTGTGAATGAAACTTTCAACTAGGTACTGTACTTTTGTTTACGACTTTATTTTAGCATATTTTGTATTATTCCTGTTATAAATGTTGTTGAATTAACGTTAGCATTAGTATTTCTACTGTGAAAATTTTCCATTTCAAATAATGGTGGACGATCGGGTTTGATGTCATTTGTCATTTCAAAGTTTTGGGGTGTGAACTATAGGGGGTAGTCCGTTCCTGACTTTGTAGCAAAACAACTGACTCCTGCATGAAAGATCATCGAAGGAATTCATTTGTTTAGTCAATGGCCAAAATTTGGATGATTTTGAATATTCACTTTGAAAGTTATCAAAGAAAAACATTTTTCATTTTGTAACTTTGAGGGCCCGTAACTTGGTAACGAAGGCTTTTAGGAACAAAAATTATATGAAGTACTGGTGATATTTTGACCCCATCTATACATTCCCGAGAGGAAAAGAGGAAGTCCAGGGACACCCTGTATATATCGGGCCATGAATTCATCAACTTTATAGAAACAGTGGTGGGAGCATATTTTCTTGACTTTTGCTTTGTGCTTATCATAATTAAGGTTTTTAATTTCTTCAGGTAATTTGTTATAGTCCCCCCCCTTTATTAACTTTCGAACGGCTCGACGTAGAACAATGGGACGAAAACAGTTTTGAATCATCGATACTACTTTTTGAAACGGAAGACATTTTTATTCCCAGTTAGCATGTCATTGTGTGAATTGCCTAGCCTAGCCATAACTATGCAAGCGGTGAATTGTAGGCTATAAATTGCTTTTGCGATCAATTGCGGTGGCAGTGAACTGCTAGCGATCAATTGTTGGCGGTGTTGTGGGCGATGAATTTTCGGGACCCCATGGGGATGGAAGAAATATATTTTTATTATTGTCAGTTGGCATGATGCAGTCCACAACACAGGACAATATCTTGAGAAAATAATTGTATGCTCTTGAAAGACTGAATGCAGAAAGAGGGGTATTTTTTATTCACTAAATATGCATCTGAATTTTGTATGTATATCCTGGCAATGGATATGTAGTGCCAGTTGGCATGATGCAGTCCACAACACCGGACAATATCTTGAAAATAATTTCATGCTCTGGCAAAACTGCATTTAAATTATTGTATGTTTACCTGGCAATGGATATGCTAGTGTGATTTGTGGTTTCTTATGCGATCAATTAGAGCTTTAGATCAATTGCTGTGGCAGTGAACTGCTAGCGATCGATTGCTGGCGGTGAATTGCCGGCAATGAATTTTTGGGGCCCCATGGGGGATGGAAGAAAAATATTTTTCCATTGCCAGTTGATATGATGCAGTCCACAACACCGGACAATATCTTGAAAATAATTGTATGCTCTTGCAAAACTGGATGCAGAAAGAGGGGTATTTATTATTCACTGAATATGCATCTGAATTATTGTATGTATATCCTGGCAATGGATATGCTAGTGGTGAATTGTAGGCTATAAATTGCTTATGCGATCAATTGCTGTGGCAGTGAACTGCTAGCGATCAATTGCTGGCGGTGAATTGCAGGCGATGAATTTTTGGGGCCCCATGGGAATGGAAAATATTTTGAAATATGCTCTTGCAAAACTGAATGCAGAAAGAGGGGTATTTATTATTCACTAAATCTGCATCTAAATTATTGTATGTATAGCCTGGCAATGGATACTGAACCGCACACTTTTTATTTTGACTGCATCTAAATCATTGTATGTATAGCCTGGAGATGAATATGCTAGTGGTGAATTGGAGGCTATACATTGCTTATGCGATCAACTGCTGTGCCAGTGAACTGCTAGCGATCAATTGTTGGCTTTTTTCAATCCCAGTTGGCATATCCTTGGTGTTTGCCTAGCCTAGCGATAACTATGCTAGCGGTGAATTGTAGGCTATAAATTGCCAGCAATCAATTGTTGGCGGTGAATTGCGGGCGATGAATTTCCGGGACCCCATAAAGATGGAAGAAATATAGTTTTTCATTCCCAGTTGGCATATCATTGTGTGTATTGCCTAGCCTAGTGATAACTATGCTAGCGGTGAATTGTAGGCTATAAATTGCTTATGCGATCAATTGCTGTGGCACTGAACTGCTAGCGATCAATGGCTGGCGGTGAATTGCGGGCGATGAATTTTCGGGGCTCCTTGGGGATGGAAGAAATATATTTTTTCATTGCCAGTTGGCATGATGCAGTCCACAACAGCGGAAAATATCTTGAAAATAATGTTATGCTCTTGCAAAACTGGATGCAGGAAGAGGGGTATTTATTATTTACTAAATCTGCATCTAAATTATTGTATGTATAGCCTGGCAATGGATACTGAACCGCACACTTTTCATTTTGACTGCACCTAAATCATTGTATGTATAGCCTGGAGATGAATATGCTAGTGGTGAATTGGAGGCTATACATTGCTTATGCGATCAACAGTGAACTGCTAGCGATCAATTGTTGGCGGTGAATTGCGGGCAAGGAATTTTCGGGATGCCATGGGAATGGAATAAATATATTTTTTCAATCCCAGCTAGCGGTGAATTGAAGGCTATAAATTGCTTATGCGATCAATTGCTTTGGCACTGAACTGCTAGCGATCAATTGTTGGCGGTGAATTTCGGGCGATGAATTTTCCGGACCCCATGGGGATGGAAGAAATATATTTTTTTATTGCCAGTGGTCATGACGCAGTTCACAACCCCGGACAATATCGTGAAAATAATTTTATGCTCTTACAAAACTGGATGCAGAAAGAGGGGTATTTATAATGATGTTGCAATAATTTTGCCCAGGAGTGTATACAAACTGCTTTTTATAGTATGCCTTTCGAAATTTTCATGTTGATGTGCCCCCAGCATCCTCGGTCAAGTAATTATAATGTATCTTCTCTCAAAAAGTAGGACCGGTAATACCAGTCAATAAATTTCATGTCTCATTGTTTCATATCGAACCGTTCAAAAGTTATCGAGGTAAGGGTATCAATCAGATCCGCACTTATACTTGACATTTCAAATTAATAACGTAAAAAAACGTATTAACGGAATTCGAAAAAAAGACTGTTTGAAAAGAGAATTGAATTATCTCTCCAACGATGTGTCACTTGACCTCCATGCTATTTAAATATTTCAAGTTGATGTGCCATCTATTGAGCAATCACAATGTCTTTCGTTTAAAAAAGTAGTATCGATGATATCATTCAAAACGGTTTTCGTCCCATTGTTCAACTACGTCGAATCGTTCAAAAGTTAACAGGGGGGGTTCTATAAAAAGCCGCACTGTATAAACAATTGAAATTTTGCAAAATACACAGTGTTACCAAATAAATGCGAAATATTTTAGGGGGTGATTCCTTGTCGAAAATTAAAGGGGGTCTTTCATGTAAACAAAAGCTCTTAGGCGCTTCCAAAAATTCGAAAAAAAATAGTTTTTTTCTTGACATTGCTGAAGAGTTGAAGAAATGGCATTTTGAGGGCATGTTCTACAATAAAAAGGCTACCAATGAATATTTTTTTTTTTTACCAGAACTTTTCAAGAAAAAAATTTCTCAATTAAAAATGTGTTGAAAAGAACGATTCATTGCAAAACTTTTGTTACTTTGTTTGCACAACTTTTTTTTTTTTTATGTTCTGGTTCCCACGAAAAGGGATATCCTGTAATGTTCAGAGAACATCGTGGGAACCAAGGGAAAGAAGGTATGAGTTGGTGTTCTTCTTAAATTTCTGGAGGTTGTATGCCTCGGGGAACACCTCCCTAGGCAATGAGTTCCAAAGCCTCGCTGTTCGTTGGATGAACGAGTCTTTGGAAAGTGATGTTCTGCAGGTCTCCAAAGTGACCACGAAGGGGTGTGATGACTGAACTTGACGGGTTAGTCTCGAAGAGACTGCCAAAGCAGGAACGATTGTTGATATTTCAGAAGAGCATCGCCCATGAAAATATCTATAAAATAGAGACAAATCGCCAACTTTTCTACGGTGTTCCAGACAAGTGAGCGAGTTTGTGAGCGAGGCATCACCGACGAGACGAATTGCCCTTTTTTGGACAGAATCCAATAGCCTCAGGATATGTTTAGGTGCCGCGCTCCAAATATGGGAACAGTATTCCAGGACAGGTCGGATCTGTGCCTTATAGATCATAAGCAGCTGAGTGGGGGTGAAATAGCTCTTGGCACGAAACAAAAAACCAAGTTTTTGGGATGCACTTTTGGCAATGGACCTCAGGTGATTTTCCCAGGAAAGGTTATTGCTGATAGTAATACCAAGCATCGATATGGATGACTTCAGTGGTATGGTTACTCCTGACAAAGTTATGTTAGGCACAGTGAGATCGGCTTTTGTAGAGAAAAGACATGCTTGTGTTTTGTTTGCATTGAATTCTACCAAGTTATTAGATCCCCACTCGAGAATTGTTGCTAAGTCCATATTTATATTATTAACATTTCTTCCTCGTTCATTTCTGGTTTCACGGGCTGATATAGGGGCCCTGGAAGAGAAAGCGGTATGGAGGGTACTATCATCGGCAAAGCTGTGTAATGGACATGAAGTTGCTTTCAACAGGTCGTTGATGTGAAGTAGAAATAGTGTTGGTGCGAGAATAGATCCTTGCGGAACACCAGCATTTATGAGTAGAGTGTCAGATGAAACTCCATCGACCACTACATGGAGAGACCTGTTTGAGAGAAAACTAGCAAGCAGAGAACACAGCTGAGGGGGCAAGCCATAAGACGGAAGCTTAGCGAGGAGTCCCTGGTGCCAAACTCGATCGAACGCCTTGGAGATATCTAATGCCACAGCTAAAGTTTCTCCATACTTTTCAATAGATAGCTGCCATATATGTGAGACGTTAGCGAGCAGGTCACTAGTTGATCTCTGATGGCGGAAGCCATATTGCCTATCGTTGACAATTCCTGAGTCTTCCAGATATTTCATGAGCTCGATGTTGATGGCTTTTTCCATGACCTTTGAAATAATAGATAGCAGTGCGATAGGTCTGTAGTTGCTAGGTAGGGCCTTTTTGCCTTTTTTAGGGACTGGCTGTACTCTTGCAATTTTCCAATTGGACGGAAATACCCCCAAATTGTAAGAGTGATTGAACAGCTTGCAAAGAACAGGTGTTAGTTCGGGGGCGCATTTCTTGAAAACAATCGGCGGGATTCCGTCAGATCCACAGGCTTTGTTGGTGTTGAGACCCAGCAAAATCTTTCTGATAGTACGTTGGCGAAAGGTGATCTCGGGCATGTGACTGTCAATAGGTGTAATGTTCGGGGGTTGTTTTCCCGATGAATCCAGAGTGGAATTTCCAGCAAATAGGTGCGCAAAGATATTGGCTTTTTCCTGGGCAGTCGTTGCTAGTGTTCCATCTTCTTTGGTTAGAGGAGGAAATGAGCTGGAAGTGAAGTTTCTTCCCACAGCTTTGGCGAAAGACCAAAATGAACGGGATCCGTTAGGACATTCAGCAAGTTTTGATCTTATTTTGGCATTGTGGGCATCTTTTGAGCATTCTATTGTCTCTTTGCATATGCCTCTAGCCTCGACATATGCTGCTCTGGTCTCAGGGCCCGGATTTTTTGTGACTTCATAGTATTTTAAAATCGAAAAAATCTAGTAGGTGGCTGTCAAGTCGCTTTGATTTCTATGTGGTACTTGAAAGGTCAATTGTGTCTTTTGAATCTTCAATATGAATAATTATACTAACGCTGAAATGGCCGATATGCATTTTATGTATGGTCGTGCCAATGGAAATTCTATGGAAGCTTTGCAGAGTTGTATCCTCAGCGCGTGATACCACATCACACAATTTTTTCACATTTCCACCAACGTCTCTGTGAACGAAAAACTTTTCAAAAATGAACAACAGATTGTGGTCGTCCACGAGTAATAAGAACGGAGGCACCGGAAGAAGAGGTTCTCAATTATCCGGAATTAAGTACAAGACAAATTGCTAACACACTTAATGGTAGCAATAAACTAATCTGGAAAATTTTAAAGGATCACCAATTGTAAAGCTCGTCCAGTAATGAAACGACCGTTTGGTAGGTAGAGAGGGGGAAAACACGAGTGGACACGATTTTATGTGTCTGCTTATGCTACGGCGAATCTTCACCAGTGGCTTGTCATGCAGCGTTTGGAAGGTTAGGTTTGTTTGATTAATAAATAGGTAGTGCAGTTATCCATTCAACTTTACAATAGTTTACTTGTTACCTTTCCAAAATGCCCAGTGGTGAGTACTATTCAGTAGCGGAAAAATAAATTATGGCAAATGTTATCAAATTCATGAAAAATGAGGGCAAAAATGGGATACAAATACCCTTACAAAATTACAAAGAACGTGCCAAGGCAACAATGGGTATAACAGAATATTTGTTTAAAAAAAATTAAAACGGATCAATCAACTGTGAATTCAGGTAGTTTTCCTTCTTTGCCGCCTCCGCAAAAAAGAGTAGGAAAAATAAAGTCGAAAAATAATATTACGGAAGGGCAGGGTGAAACAATAAGAACGATTATAAATGATTTTTGTTTGATTGAAAAACAACGCCCTACTTTAAAGTCTATTCTTCAAAGAATCAAAAATGCTTAGGTAGGGTTTGAAGGCAGTCGTTCAACATTGCACATTATAATCAAAGAGTTAGGTTTTGATTGAGAAAAAACACCTGATAATCGAACGATATAGATGGAAAGTCATGAAGTTAGATTACTAAGAGTGGAATTTTTAATAAAATTGAAAATGTATCGTGAACAAGGAAAAAACATCTTTTACACTGATGAGACGTTTTTGCACAGTTCTCATACACATTCTAAGACGTGGGTTGATGAGAAAAATCCTAATTTAAATTTTTAAAAACCTTATAGTAAAGGAAAACGATTATTAATAGTTCATGCAGGAGGAGGAATGGGGTTTGTAAAGGATGGCCTTTTAATTTTCAAATCTGGAAAAAAAGTGGAGACTATTACGATGACATGAACAACGAAAATTTTATGAGGTGGGTAGAAACACAACTAATTCCAAATATTTTCGCGAACAGTGTGCTGGTGGTGGATAACGCTTCTTACCACAATTCTTTGCTAGAAAAATGTCCAACAATGTCCAACATTTTAACAAAAATATCATAATTTTCGACCCTAAAAACCCCCCGCCATCTTGAATATATGAATTTATATATATATTATATTTATCTATATATATATATATATATATATATATATATAGATAAATATACATATATAGGTTCATAATCTCCAACCGTAGGCACAATATTAAATCTAATCGAAATAAAAACCACAATAGTTATTTGTCCGACATTTTTATTCTTTAATTTTGATTTAAAAAAATAATAATAAAAAAACTTTTTGAAGACAAGCTTTTATTTAGGCCTGTACTAAAACGTATAAAATAAATTTAAGTCATCGCTGACAATGATTTAATTATTTTTTGTTGAATTATTTGGTTTCAAAAAGCTTGTCGCGCGAAGTGTTCATAAAAGTAGGTACCAATTAATTTGATTGGGCTGTGATTAGTGGGTAAGTAAGAATTTGTCAAAGTAATAATTTCATTACAACACACACATACCAATTTTGAATGGAATATGACCATAATCAGAAACCTCGTCCTTCATCTTGGTGTCGCCATCTCGAATTTATGAATTTTGACAAAAAATTAATAATCTCCGACCCCAAAAACCCCACATACCAATTTTGAATCGAATTGGACCATAATCACAATGTTTGTCCTCCATCTTGAAGCCGCCATCTTGAGTTTTTGAATTTTGACAAAAATTTCATAATCTTCGACTTTGAAAACCCCCACACACCAATTTTGAATCGAATCGGACCATATAATCACAAAACTCGTCCGCCAAAAACTACGTCTCGTGTTTCGCCTATACCAAATAATTTGGTACGCCTTCGGGAAAAATTGGTTGTTAGGTAGGGGAAGGTCAAAGTGGTCGTTTCAATATTGAACGAGCTCTATCCTTACCATATTCTACGAGTCCAGGAACTTTTGCCGCGAGATTTTCCCCATCGAATAGACTTTTGTCAATGGAGTCTTCAAACGATTACCCAAAATGCTCAATAATTAGAAAACGTAATATTCACTGACGAATCCAACTTTTTAAGGCAATGGATTACAAATTTCCCGAAGATAACCCACATGCAATTCAAGAAGATCGGTATCAATAAATTTTCACTAACCTATTTTATTTTTTTATTAGGAAACTATTGCTTTTACGGACACAACACAAGAGTTAAAAGTTTTCTCATTTTTGGAAGCGTTTAACTTTTCAAGGAAATGCCTAAGAGTTTACATGAAAGACATGAAAACTTTCGCACTTATTTGGTAAGACCCTGTATTTAAAAAAACAATGTGGTGCAAAAATTATCTGCCTCGTCACTTATGTTTCTAATTTTGAATATTTGAATATAACAAACATCTGAAACATCAAAATCGGAGCTGCATTGATGGGTTTATAAGTTTTAATAGTTTTTCCGCTTCATTGATTCGACTGTCAGGACAAATAAGCCCTTTTCTCCAATCTTTAATATTTTTTACATTCGTTTTCATCTTATAAATTTCTTCAAAATTATCATTATTGCACTTATTTGGTAACACCCTGTATTTAAAAAACAATGTGGTGCAAAAAATTATCTGCCTCGTCACTTATGTTTCTAATTTTGAATATTTGAATATAACAAACATCTGAAAACATCAAAATCGGAGCTGCATTGATGGGTTTATGAGTTTTAATAGTTTTTCCGCTTCATTGATTCGACTGTCAGGACAAATAAGCCCTTTTCTCCAATCTTTAATATTTTTACATTCGTTTTCATCTTATAGATTTCTTCAAAATTATCATTATCGCACTTATTTGGTAACACCTGTATTTAAAAAAACAATGTGGTGAGAAATTATCTACCTCGTCACTTATGTTTCTAATTTTGAATATTTGAATATAAAAACATCTGAAACATCAAAATCGACTGCATTTATGGGTTTATAAATTTCAATAGTTTTTCCGCTTCATTGATTCGACTGTCAGGACAAATAAGCCCTTTTCTCCAATCCTTAATATCTTTTACATTCGTTTTCATCTTATAGATTTCTTCAAAATTATCATTATCGCACTTATTTGGTAACACCTGTATTTAAAAAAACAATGTGGTGCAAGAAATTATCAACCTCGTCACTTATGTTTCTAATTTTGAATATTTGAATATAACGAACATCTGAAACATCAAAATCGGAGCTGCATTGATATGTTTATAAGTTTTAATAGTTTTCCGCTTCATTGATTCGACTGTCAGGACAAATAAGCCCTTTTCTCCAATCTTTAATATTTTTCACATTCGTTTTCATCTTATAGATTTCTTCAAAATTATCATTATCGCACTTATTTGGTAACACCCTGTATTTAAAAAAAAACAATGTGGTGCAAGAAATTATCTACCTGTCACTTATGTTTCTAATTTTGAATATTTGAATATAACAAACATCTGGAAACATCAAAATCGGAGCTGCATTGATGGGTTTATAAGTTTTAATAGTTTTTCCGCTTCATTGATTCGACTGTCAGGACAAATAAGCCCTTTTCTCCAATCTTTAATATTTTTTACATTCGTTTTCATCTTATAGATTTCTTCAAAATTATCATTATCGCACTTATTTGGTAACACCCTGTATTTAAAAAAACAATGTGGTGCAAAAAATTATCTGCCTCGTCACTTATGTTTCTAATTTTGAATATTTGAATATAACAAACATCTGAAAACATCAAAATCGGAGCTGCATTGATGGGTTTATAAGTTTTAATAGTTTTTCCGCTTCATTGATTCGACTGTCAGGACAAATAAGCCCTTTTCTCCAATCTTTAATATTTTCACATTCGTTTTCATCTTATAGATTTTTCAAAATTATTATCGCACTTATTTGGTAACACCCTGTATTTAAAAAAACAATGTGGTGCAAAAAATTATCTGCCTCGTCACTTATGTTTCTAATTTTGAATATTTGAATATAACAAACATCTGAAAACATCAAAATCGGAGCTGCATTGATGGGTTTATAAGTTTTAATAGTTTTTCCGCTTCATTGATTCGACTGTCAGGACAAATAAGCCCTTTTCTCCAATCTTTAATATTTTTTCACATTCGTTTTCATCTTATAGATTTCTTCAAAATTATCATTATCGCACTTATTTGGTAACACCCTGTATTTAAAAAAAAACAATGTGGTGCAAAGAAATTATCCCTCGTCACTTATGTTTCTAATTTTGAATATTTGAATATAACAAACATCTGAAAACATCAAAATCGGAGCTGCATTGATGGGTTTATAAGTTTTAATAGTTTTTCCGCTTCATTGATTCGACTGTCAGGACAAATAAGCCCTTTTCTCCAATCTTTAATATTTTTTACATCCGTTTTCATCTTTTAGATTTCTTCAAAATTATCATTAAATTATCTGTATCCTGCTAATGAATTTTCCAGTCAGGAAGCTCTCTCTGGTGACTGTTAAACAACCGGCAGTGCCTAATACCGAGCAGTCGATCTATGGTAACAACTCGCACCTTGCATAGGTATAATAAAATAATTCGCCTACGAGACCGGCGTTTCACTCGCGATAGTACCTCGCCACGGTACTGCTGTAATAACGAGTTGACGTCTCGTCTAGAAACAAAATCCGGTAGTTCCGGGCGAAGTAGATCGCAAGATACTCCGAAAACGGTACTATTTTGTGCGGCCGCTCAACTGGTACTCTCTTCGGGAAAGGTGGGGTTGCCTCCGGGTTTGGCGTTCGTTGTTGTCTTGTGCTTTCTCGTTCACGATGTCAAGTACGTATAACTCATTGAATTTTTGAAAGGTGAATGATTGCACGAAAGCACTCCATGCACATATCTAGGTTGTACTTATTCAAGTTCAGAGCACAGGCAAGTGCGTTCTACTTGTCTGGGATAACAAAACTTTGACAATTCACTGGAAATGCTAAAATGTATATGAATTCAAGTGTTTTTGCCAAGAAAAACCTCCTCTTCTTTCTTCTGTTGAGAAACAACAAATAACTCTTTGTTTTATCTTTGTAAACAAATGGTCTAAACGAACAATGAAAAATGTTCTCTACATTACAATTTTATTGTTTTCATTTTAGCATACATTGTGCATTCATTCATTTTACGACCTGCTGCATATTTCCTTGTTTCCAGAATAAAAACGAAACACGAGAAATTATGTCTCTGATAACATGAACAAATATCCGAACAAGTTACTTTATGAGAAATATACCACAAAAAGAAAAAAAAACAGAAGCCTTTAACGATAAGTAAAAACTTTAGATTTGGTATAGTTAAACATCTTATTAATACAAATACTTTGCACTAGTTAAATTGGGTACACGGAAGTTTTTTTATATACCGGGTGTCAACGTATCCTTTAGACAAGCCATGGGTTCCAGAGTCCGAGGGTATGAGATTCAAACTTGAGAGGAGTGCTGGATTTAAGAATTGGAAATTTTTCAATATTTCATACTCTCCCATCACTTCCCCTTTCGCCGCCCAACTAGCAAAATGGAATTCTAAAAGGACTAAATTATTGTATAACAGTCGTTTTAAGAACTGTTTGTTTTTATTAAGCCTTTTGTTGCGATAAAATTGTTGTATTAAATGATTTTATAGTGACTTTCACAATATATGCTATAACGCATTATACGATCATTTCTATTAAAATGATATATTACTTTATAAGCAAGTTTATACAATAAATATCATTTTATAAATTAAAATTATTAAGTTCTTTTAAAGCTGTATCATTTTGTATATTAAATATTTTAAAGATTATATTTCATTATAAAACACTTTTATACGTGAACTTTAAATACTATAAGCCTTTCTCCTTTATAAATGCCTTATAGGATAAAACAGTGTATGACAAAATAAATTCGTTCCAAAATCTGCGTTATAAAACTGAAGTGAATGTAACCTCACTTTTGCATTAAAATATTTTATTTTGATGGGTGACAAATCCAATTAAAATATGAATTCTCAGTGGAAAAAAGTTAACAAACACAGTGGCAATATTAAAAGAGCGTGTAAGGAAAAGTAACAACAAATTCTTGCAAGTAATCCAGAGATTTTATGTCCTAATTTCAATGAAAGTAGGCCTGATACCACCGAGGCTGAGAACATAATTCCTCCCATCACACAAGACAAACCCAATAATAATAATAATAGTATTAGTATGGTTGTTCAAAATCTGGAATCTGAGGATACTTCTTTTGATAATGTAATTGATGGTACGACTTCTAGTGATGACGACGAAGAAAATACAAAATTGTTTTCTGTGGTACTCTCATTGGTATCTAGCATCTTAGATAATTCTGTTTCTGCCATTTGAAATGATGCAAACCCTTGTCTTTTTGTCTTACATGGTATGGACATCCAGTTAGGGTCAGGAGCGGATTCTGGATCCTGTCGGTACTTGTATGTAAATTTTTAGGGCCAAAACAATGTTCCACATTGTTCCCAACGCTTGGGAACAACAGTGAGTTCTTTGTTTCCTTTCTCAATAGTCTCGACTATTTTAAACATTACTTATATCTTATAAAAATCAATTTTATACATTAACACAAAATGATATGACCGACGAGACAATAACAATAACAAATTGTACCACTTTGAGGTTAGGATGCAAAAGATTTTATAAAGGTTGTATAGTGCCGCTAGTCGCACACAACCACGTTAAACAACCGAATGATACCATGATGCAGATTTCTCTTTAGCCTTCTTAAACTTTTTGGAGCATGGTTGTCACGTTGACCTAAAAATTTTATAGTTGAAAGAAAATTTTAACCTGCGCAGATTAATCTTGTTTATTTAAGATAAATCTAAATCAAATCTGAGTATAACTAATGGTTGCAAGGATTGCTGTAATTTTTTTTATGTAAACCCCCATTCTAACCACAGCTATAGTCAATTTTACTCTAATAAAAAGGAGATTTGACATTTGGCAAATTGATTTGCATTCAAACCAAACATGACGTGAAATGTGTCAAATCGCCTTTTTAGTAAGTAAAGTCGACTATAGCACTCTCTCTTGCGTTTTAATAATAACCTTAAAAGTAGAGTTTAATTATTTATGAATGATAAAACCCTTTTCTCAAAATAGGTAGTTGGTATTTATTTACCTCGGCTCAGGCCGAATTTCGAATACATTGCTAATTGATTATTATCAGCTGGTTAAATTCTTATTACCATATTATAAGATCTGGCAACCTCTACTTTTCGCGAATCTCAATATAATTATTACTTGTCAAAAATAGTTGTATAGTGCCAAAATATTCTTCGTTATAAAACAGTTTTATCGTATACCGTTTCATTTTACAATGAAACATTGTTTGAGGCATTTCTTTGGGATAAAATTGTTGTATTATAAATCGCCATGTTTAAATAAGGAATTCTTGTACCGGCTATCGCCGCCATTACGAGCAATTAAGTTGGAAACATGAAACTAAATTGAAAAATGTGACTTCATTATTATTTAGAGAATTATATTGTGAAAGAATGGTCATATGAAGTAATAAACTATTAAAATCATAAAAAAGGTAATTTTATTTTATTATTTTTTTAAGGATCTACTTGAAATTTAACCAGAATTAAAGCGCTTTATTTTTTTGGCAAACATATACCTACAATCTATCAGTAAAAGTTGCGGCGCATCAAAATTTGTGCTATACAAACCTTCCAAATGATTTTATAATTTTTACTACCGATGTCCGCCCAAGCGGCCCAAGTCGTTTTAATAAGTCTCCATTTTTACAATAAAATACATGATGCACTTTCAAATTGAAATATAATTTGGTTCTAATATTCTTCACTAAAAAATAAAATGCTTTTTTAAACTGCTAAATAACCAAACATATAAAATAATGTGACCTCATATCAATAAACTTCAAGATTCGGATAATCATATCATAACATATAACATTTGATTTTTGACATTTCTTCTGTAAAATTATATGAAAAGTAATCGGAGTTTTCTCATGTCTTTATCGAAAATTATATGATTTTAATATTACTAAAAGGTAAAACGTGTGTGCATTTACTATTTTAGTGTGAATAGAAATTGTTTATATCAGTTTATAATTTCAAAAAGTGATATCCCATAACCTCACTTTATGGACCTTCGGGGGCCCATATCTCCTACTTTTTCACGCAAAATTATCGATTGCTATTCTGTTTTTACCATGTTTTGAAGCACCTGTAAGAATTTTGTTGAGATACTGGGTGATCTCATATTCTTTACCTTTTCCCTGGAGTTTTATAAACTAGTGACTTCAAATGTCTCCAAAAATCTGGGGACCATGGTGCCCACAGTGTAAAGGAATTCCCTGGCTACAACGCTAAAATGGGCCGGAGCCCCATCATGCATAACCACATGCGGATACGAATTTCTATTGGTACATTCTGAAGTAGTCCCATTCATTTTCTAAAATGTCTCTGTAAGTTGCGCCATTCACTCGGAAGAAAGAAAGGAAAAGACCTTTATAGTGCCGCTTTATTCCCATTTTATAGATGTGACTACGTGACACACTATAAAATCATTTTATAGTAGCTGTATAAATGAGTATAAAACAGTCGTATAAGAGTTGTATAAATGTGTATAAAA
This sequence comes from Gonioctena quinquepunctata, assembly GCA_018342105.1. Taxonomy (NCBI): domain Eukaryota; kingdom Metazoa; phylum Arthropoda; class Insecta; order Coleoptera; family Chrysomelidae; genus Gonioctena; species Gonioctena quinquepunctata. The sequence goes on along the minus strand of JAFIRS010000026.1, from coordinate 1,608,828 downwards.
CAGTCATATAGGAGTTGTATAAACTTTTAATAGAACTCTTATACTACCTAACTGTTGTATAAAAATTTTTTTTTTTACAAATAACATCTTTTAGACACACATTTCTTAGGTTCTAATTTTTACGACGAATCCATTGATGGATTCGAATCGGATGAATAACAATCCTAATACATTATTTATTTGTCGGAAAATGATGGGGAAATTGGAGTATATCGCTCATCAAGTATGATGTGGATACAAAATTGAATGGAACTGAATTAAGGTAGTTGTCGTGCTACAGTGTCAAAAATTAGGGTCGATTGTAGCGCGACTCGATACATGTGCTAACGCTGAATTGAAGGGATCTTTTTTAAGGGAACTGTACACTCAGAAACGCAACTAGCATGTGTGATACAGCAAATAAGCCATGACTGAACTATTGGCAACAATCGCTCGCATTTAGTTGTTCAAGATACTCTTATGAACAAGCAGTCAAAGCTATGGATCGATTTCGCGCAAAAAATAGTAGGTTTGCTGAAGCAAAAGTTGAAAAACGGAAAAATGAATTGTCTGTGTTGAAAAAATCGAAGGAGAAGTCAGAAGGTGTAACATATCAACCAAACGTTGGAATTAACAAATCAAGAGCATCATCACTATTATTGAAAAACTGGAATCAACATCAACAAATTATTCATAGTTTATTTTGATTTAGAAACATCTGGATTGTGCATGACTGATGACATTTTACAAATTGCCGTCAAAATGTGAAAATAGAGAATTTAATATATATGTTAGCCCTACGAAGCAGATCAATCCTGTGGCGATAAAAATTACGGGATTGAGTACAATTTCTGGTCAATTATATTTGAATGATGTACTAGTCGATCCACTAAATTTAGTAGATTGATTGGTAGTATTTAAATAATTTTTTAATTTATCTATAATTCCAAATTAACTCGTTGCGGATAATGCGAGATTCGATGTGCCTAGATAAATAATAATTTAATAGAAGATTTTACCATGATAGCAGGATTTGTGGATAGCTTAATTTTTTCTAGAAAAACGTTCCCAGATCGAAAAGAGCCAGGAATGTTCCAGCTGAATGTCCTAACGGATCCCGTTCATTTTGGTCTTTCGCCAAAGTTGTGGGAAGAAACTTCACTTCCAGCTCATTTCCTCCTCTAACCAAAGAAGATGGAACACTAGCAACGACTGCCCAGGAAAAAGCCAATATCTTTGCGCACCTATTTGCTGGAAATTCCACTCTGGATTCATCGGGAAAACAACCCCCGAACATTACACCTATTGACAGTCACATGCCCGAGATCACCTTTCGCCAACGTACTATCAGAAATATTTTGCTGGGTCTCAACACCAACAAAGCCTGTGGATCTGACGGAATCCGCCGATTGTTCTCAAGAATTGCCCCGAACTAACACCTGTTCTTTGCAAGTTGTTCAACCACTCTTACAATTTGGGGTATTTCCGTCCAATTGGAAAATTGCAAGAGTACAGCCAGTCCCTAAAAAAGGCAAAGAGGCCCTACCTAGCAACTACAGACCTATCGCACTGCTATCTATTATTTCAAAGGTCATGGAAAAAGCCATCAACATCGAGCTCACGAAATATCTGGAAGACTCAGGAATTGTCAACGATAGGCAATATGGCTTCCGCCATCAGAGATCAACTGGTGACCTGCTCGCTTACGTCTCACATATATGGCAGCTATCTATTGAAAAGTATGGAGAAACTTTAGCTGTGGCATTAGATATCTCCAAGGCGTTCGATCGAGTTTGGCACCAGGGACTCCTCGCCAAGCTTCCGTCTTATGGCTTGCCCCCTCAACTGTGTTCTCTGCTTGCTAGTTTTCTCTCAAACAGTTCTCTCCATGTAGTGGTCGATGGAGTTTCATCTGACACTCTACTCATAAATGCTGGTGTTCCGCAAGGATCTATTCTCGCACCAACACTATTTCTACTTCACATCAACGACCTGTTGAACGACCTGTTGAAAGCAACTTCATGTCCAGTACACAGCTTTGCCGATGATAGTACCCTCCATACCGCTTTCTCTTCCAGGGCCCCTATATCAGCCCGTGAAACCAGAAATGAACGAGGAAGAAATGTTAATAATATAAATATGGACTTAGTAACAATTCTCGAGTGGGGATCTAATAACTTGGTAGAATTCAATGCAAACAAAACACAAGCATGTCTTTTCTCTAGAAAAGCCGATCTCACTGTGCCTAACATAACTTTGTCAGGAGTAACCATACCACTGAAGTCATCCATATCGATGCTTGGTATTACTATCAGCAATAACTTTTCCTGGGAAAATCACGTGAGGTCCATTGCCAAAAGTGCATCCCAAAAACTTGGTTTTTTGTTTCGTGCCAAGAGCTATTTCACCCCACTCAGCTGCTTATGATCTATAAGGCACAGATCCGATCTGTCTGGAATACTGTTCCCATATTTGGAGCGCGGCACCTAAACATATCCTGAGGCTATTGATTCTGTCCAAAAGGGCAATTCGTCTCGTCGGTGATGCCTCGCTTACAAACTCGCTCACTTGTCTGGAACACCGTAGAAAAGTTGGCGATTTGTCTCTATTTTATAGATATTTTCATGGGCGATGCTCTTCTGAAATATCAACAATCGTTCCTGCTTTGGCAGTCTCTTCGAGACTAACCCGTCAAGTTCAGTCATCACACCCCTTCGTGGTCACTTTGGAGACCTGCAGAACATCACTTTCCAAAGACTCGTTCATCCAACGAACAGCGAGGCTTTGGAACTCATTGCCTAGGGAGGTGTTCCCCGAGGCATACAACCTCCAGAAATTTAAGAAGAACACCAACTCCTACCTTCTTTCCCTTGGTTCCCACGATATTCTCTGAACATTACAGGATATCCCTTTTCGTGGGAACCAAAAAAAAAAGCTATCAAAATTAGCCAAAGATTCAATACCAAACGAAACATTATATAATTTTCACGAAGCGGTGTATGATGTACAAATTTTGCAAAAATTAGTTCGTTTCATTGGTAAAGAGTCAGAATTATCAACATGCATGAAATCATATAGATAATGTATTTCAGTTGAAAACGAAAAATATCTTGTATTTTACCTAATTAAGTGCCTTGAAAAATGTTATATCACGGGATTTATTGAAAAAAAATTCGCAACAAAATATAACATACGATTTTCTTAAACAAATGTATCACGATGAAGGAGAAGAAGCTGTGATCAATCACCTAACTGAAAAATTGGAGAATGAATAGAATAGAACTTCATGGGCCACGTTACAAATCTTACAATACATTTATAGCGGGTCAGTGTTCCACCTTTCGGAACAAAAATGAAGTAATGTACAATCAAAAAACAAAAACAGTTCATAACATCACACTGTATATCTGTACATACAAACACATACATATCTGATATTAAATTAATAGTAAACATACATAAGTTACCATGTAAGTATCTTACAATGACTACACCCATGTAAGGAAAACTAGAGTTATAAAAATAGAAAAGCTACTAAAATCATTAACGATAAATGTAAATCAAATGATTATTTAGTATAATAGTTGAAAATAAATAATATTACATTCATTGTTGTTTATATTTTTTGTAGATTTACACGTTATATTTTATAAGCCTGTTAAAAATCTGAATCATTTTTGTTTATGTTTAAAAATATTCGAATTATATTATACGTACATGTGTTGTACAAATGTATGAATAAAATAAAATTATGCACTGTTGTTTGCCGTTACTCGCTAAAACTACATTTTATTTATATATATTCCTATTGTAATATGTTTAAAACACATTCACGCAATGATTCACAATTAGTATTCATAAATATATGCATTCCAAAACCCAGTTCAATTCAAAACAGCAAGATCCTCGCGCTCTCGCTTATTTGAATCACGAGCGCGCGCTTGAGGCGTTGCCACGATTCTCAGCCTTGCCCCTCTTGCACTTCTCATATGCAATAATTTAGAAACTTCTCATGGCAATAACTGAATAACTCTATGGCTACGCGTATTTAATTTTTTCTATATAATGTATTACTTACCTTTTAATAATATACTAGTTTTTCAAAAAGATCTGAATGGAGGGTTTTTAGTTATGCCTTAAGGTGTCCGAGGTAGCTCACTATAGGGATTACGTGTTAAACGTTGCAACTTTGAAGCCTTATATCTCGCTTTGGTGTGGTAAATCATTCCAAAAATTTTATATGATACAGGTAAAAATGTTATTCAAAAGTGGTGTAAATATAAACGCAATCTGATTGGAAGTGGATTTCACGACAACTACCATAAGGTGGGCGTTCAATATGGCTTGTAAAATTAATCTGATAGAGGAGCCACCATGCATCATAGTGAATATTTATCCAAGTCTCCAACCGTGCAAATGATTAATTATAGTCGAAACTAATTTCTACTACGAGACAATAACCGGAGAACTGCCGGCGAGCACTGTCAAATATTATAGTTCTACTCTTTGGCACTGTTGCCGATAAAGTTAGTACTCCATGTAATAGCTGTCTTGAAGTATCAATTATCATTTGGTTTGGAATTAATCAGGAAGAAATGATTCGTGAAATAGTTATTCCGAAATAAAATTTTTAAAAATGAAATCCAATGTTGTTATATCCTTTATTATGAAGTCCAACAAAGGTTAAAAAAAATTAACCTAGAGATTCGTAATTATATTTGCGGGCTTGGCAACATGCCAGATGGGTTGTCCTCAAATCAGCGCACCCTCATTACGGATTTTACGGCAGAATATACCTATTATTCCAGCGACAGAGGAATCGTTATTGGATTTTGAATTTTCATATTCTTCTAGTGAATGTTTTGAAAATCTCGCATTGTCAACCGGTCATATATTAGTTTTGAATCAATGAATAATCTTTGGTGCCATAATTCATTGGTTGAATTTTTACAACAGAAGATTTGAGAGTTGCAAGTTGCAGCTCATAATTTTTGAGAAAAAAAAATCAGCAAAACTTTGTTAAAATTTCACAAAAAAGCAGTTTCCAATATCTGTGGCATTTTTACGGTCTGACTTGAATATTTTTTTTCCTTAATATTCGTTGAGAAAGAAACGAAATTTTGTGGAGAGAAAAAATTGTTCCCACGTTAGAAATAATTTATATGGTGGTTACTGAAGAAATAATCAGACAACGTTCTCTAAGGGATGAAAAATGTTATGAACCTCCGTGGATAGAATATGTTGTAGAATCAAAAATAAAAAGAAATAAATGATATATATGTTGTTCGCTGAATTTTTCTTTGTAAAATCAGAAATCATTGATTCATTCTCTACATCGCGTGTTATTTTCAGTAGTTATATCACAAGTGATGGATATTTTGGTGTACTTCGACATTTATGTGTCAATATTGTTGTAGAAATTCACGAGACCAAATTTCTTTGAAAGAAATTGGGTCGAGTGGTATTTCTCCATAGACAAATTGAAAATAAAGAGACTGTTTGAAACATTGGCGATCTTGACCACCAAGTTTTTGGTACGGCCAGTCGCGCATGGAGGCGCTGCCCGCAATCAACAGACGAATGATGGAATGATCATTTTCCAATTCCGACGTTTGTCAGAAAATGACAAACCACGTAATAATTTCAGAATAATTCTACTGTTATTGTCATCGAAAATTAATGATAGAAATTATACTATGGACTTGAATTCGGAATCAACATCGAAAATAGAATGTTTTGTTATGAGAGTTGACGCTGAAATTTCTGGAAATAGTATTTTACAAGGTAAAATATAAGCTGCTTTTCACAAACTGATACTTATTTCCATCCATCAGTTGCAGAATTTTTTTCACAAATTGGTACTTATTTCCATCCAAAAGTTTCCATTTCCTATCACCATTTGAGGAAGTACGAAGTACATGGTCTACTTAATGATTATCATCAAACTGGAGTATTTGTTATACCTACTCGTTCTCCTTTTGCTAATAAATTAACAAAATTATTGGTATGTTGTAAATGTAATTTGTTTTCATTTTGGTTGATTTCATGATAAGACTGAAGAATATTTTTAATTTTGCTGTTTTTCAGAGTTTTATTATTGTTTGTCTGTAGTTGTACCTTGTCCTAGATAAAATAAAATGTTTTTTTATAGTGTTAAACTTATTATTTTTATTTTATAAGAACTTTTATTTTGTTCTTGATATCATGAAACAAAGATTTATTTTGAAACTTTATTTCAACCACGAACTAACAGTCTACGAATCGATTACTGTATATATTTTATTAGTGATCGATTTGCCATCCCTGTATTTCATATGATACAACCATTCATATGAAATACAGGAATACAAATCGATCACTTATGAAATATATACCATATCAACTCATATAAAAGTAATACATTTAAAAAACCCGCCTGTACTAACTTAGTTCGGCCAGTTGCGAGTTATGTCGCCACTGTCTAAACGTGGTGCCAACTTTTTCTGCAGGTTTGACAACTCTCTTCATTTATAGTTTCTCTATGTATTTCTCCAACAATATTGGCGGAAAAATATGTCACGAGTGGTATATGACCAGATTATATATCGAGCTATCTATTACAAATATACCAACACTTGAGAAAACTATGTTTTTCTACGTGTTTCCGAAATGGTCGGACATCATTTTTTAATTTGTTAGTGACTTGGACGTCATCTGACAGTGACTGAATTATTTTGATAGGTTTGTATAGACAATGGTAAATGCCTACTTGTTTTATAGCAAGTAGCGTGTATATTCGCGGATATACTAGCAACAAGGTGTATACCTATTCGCTGATATTGGGATTCGATTGGTTAGATAAATATGCATTTGATTACCTGAATTCATTTCGAGGTATATAATCATGTATAATATAACAAGTGCCGATAAAATTGCAGATTATTCTTCGACTTCACTTGACGAGTTATCATAAAATTTGGAAATACAACTAGTGCGTATAACGAGTTGTATTGCCCAAAATTTTTTGATAACGAGTAATTAAAAGAATTTACAGGACAATTTTATCGATACGAGTTGTATTTTGTATGAGAATTTCACAATTTTTGCTTTTTTTCCGTACTGAAAATTGAACTAGAATTATTTATTTCAACTCATATAGATACATAGAAAATTACAATTCATTACAATTGAAATTTTGAACATTGAATGAACAGTTCTGAAATACTATTTTCGGATTTGTTTGCTCATTTGTAGCAGTTTCCTATCTATTGGATTCCATTTCTTGCTGAAATCACCGACTAATATTTCGAAAGCGAAACGATATTCAGAATGCAGTTATGCGTCAGAATTTCAGTTACCATGGTGGTATTATCGTATATTAATTCGCTGCAGGAGAGAATAATCAACAAAGCTTCAACCTCATCGGATATGTTTGATCATTAGGAGCAATTTCATTGGGTTTTTGACAGTTGCGTGAAATTCTCACCAATACAATAATTCACCTACCTCACATATCTGAAGCAAAAAATACTCCCATGGAAAAATGTGTACTACGCGCCTTTAAAACCCCCAAGAAACCATATTTCGTTTCAATACTTCAAAAGCGAATTGTTACAGTTCATTGTGTTATGAATGTTCAATGTTACAAGCATTGTACATTTTTAATGCAACACATATTTGCCTTCTTAAAGAAGGTTTGGAGCTGCCTGTCAGTCTGAATGTTTTTGATTTTGACAACAAAATCATACTCTGCGACCCCAAAAACCCGTACTATAAATCACAAAACCCATTCCCCTAAAAACCCTAAATATCAAGGCGCAAGAATACCTATTATGTATTCGCGGCAAGCTTATGAAATTGTTATTCATAGAATAACCTAGGTCAAACAATTGAAAAAATGTGTTTTTCTTTTTTGTGCATTTGTATAAAAACTTAACTTAACAATAGTGTTTTTATTTATTTTTCGTCTTTAATGCATTTCTATAAAAGTTTGTCTTCCATTTTTTTAAATCATTTTTAATTAATTATTTCTAGTTATTCATAAAATCCGTCATCTTATTAATTTATGACAAAATAATTTATAATATTCGACCCCAAAAACCCTCTCACCAATTTTGAATAGAATCGGGCCATAATCACAAAACTCGTCATCTCAAATTCATGAATTTTGACAAAAAATCATAATTTCGACCAGAAATACTCCGACACACCAATTTTAAATATAATTGGACCATAGTCGCAAAACTCTTCCTTTTGGACCGCCATCTTAGATCAATAAATTTTGACAAAAAATAATTATCTTCGACTCAAAGAACACCCACATACTAATTTTGAATAGAAGCGCCCCATAATCACGAAACTCGTCTGCCATTTTTTCTGTAAGAAGAATTTCATAATAGAATGCCACCGAAATTATGTACACCTGCCAAAGTTAATCGGACGACTAGAAGTGGATACAAATTTATTTGCAAAATTTCACCCGAACGTACAAATCAAAAAATGAATAATAATCAGAGAAACAAACAAGGCTAGGTGGATAAAAGCTTGTAAAAATATCAGCGTTTTGCGAAAAAATACGATTTTCGAAATAATGAATAAATTAACTGCAAAAGAGGTGCACTACCCTCAGAAGGAAGTTTATAAAAATTATTTCTCGTGTGCCTATTATCAGTCAGGAAAAGCTTCGTTATATTATACACATTGGACCTCCGGACCTCGTCACTAATTGTGGATTTTTATTTATCCATCCCCAAGTTACTCTCCATGATACGATTATGAATAATCTCCAAATCCGAAACTTTCAATTTCTATATCTTGCTACTTCTGAAGACGTTCCAAAATAACATTCCTATTTCAGTGGTGAATAGTAAGCCCTCGATGAATGAAATTTACAATGGCGCTCTCTATTCGAAAAGGGCAGGACTAAGAATGGTTGCTAAAGAAGGAACTATTTCTCGCTATGTGTTTGAATTTGGCTATTCGCCGACCATTTCGTATTTCAAGTTGATGTCCCGAACGAAATTGTCTGGAGATTCGCTTTAAATCGGAAGTTGAACTATTTTCATGGATCTTTCGTTTAAAATAAAAAAAAAGCATATATTGGCGCGTATTTCCTTCAATTTTCGACAAAAAAATCACAATTTTCGAAAAGAATTCAATCTCAAAATTTTCAATTAGTACTCTAATCCTTTCTGAGTTCACCTACTAAATTTGAGTTCTCAAAGTGTAACCGTTTCTCGATGCAATTTGAAATAAAAATACATACATTGAACGCACCTAATATTTAATTAGTTATAAAATAAACACTTTTTGCATGAGTTGCAAACATTATTTTTTCTACGTTCATGCAAAAACCAAAAAATGTTTTATTTAGGAGACACTTAGTGTAGGAAAATAAAAATCGTAATTTTATAGCAAAATATTTAATAATTTATTAGCACTATCGATTTGCATTGAGAAAGTTAGGAACTAATATGTTGGAAACATTTAACTAAAACTTATTTTTAAAACTTTATTCATATTTCTTAGTGAATTATTTTTTAAGCTACTAAATGGACTAAATATGACGTCGATTTGAACACTTATGTTTGTCATGATCATAAAACGCTGTAGTTGAATGCCAGATGATTTTTTTATTGTACTAGTGCAATAAAGAACCTTTTTTTTCACTAAATATAGTCCAATAAGTTCTTTTTTGCATGAACATAGAAAAAAAACATCAAACATTTATGAATTCGATTTTGTAAATTTCAAGTGTTTGAGCATTGTATAAAACACTCGTTATTTCACATAACTCCACACAAAACAGTCAAAGTCTAAAATATTGAGATTAGGTGACCGGCAAGCCAACGTACAGGATCATTCATTGCAATTACTCGCTCATTAAATAGTTCATTGTTCTGAAGTAACCAATCACAATAAACTAATCTTCGATTTCCATCATTTTCATACAAATGCTAGTGCACTTGTTACTCAAACGTCATGTACCTATGCTTTTTCAAAATCTTCCTTGTGACTCATGACAAATTTGTAACTCATGGCTAATTTTCCATTTCTACAAATGCTAAAACAAAGATTTCCGTCACCTCATAAATGATAAAGTTTAATGGACTGGGTTGTTTCCCCACATGTTACCATTGATGGTTTCAAATCGAAAATACACTAATTATTTGTCAAACAATTTTGAGAAAATTGTGATAGATCGCTGATCAAGTATGCTGTGGATACAACATTGAACGAAACCAGATTCATAACTTCAATTTTACGATCGAAACGAAAGGTATAATTATTTTACGAATAAATCAATCTTTAAATAAGTCGAACATTTCGAAGGCACCTTCACTCGGAACCGAATCAAACTTTGAAATTCTTGATGAAATGCTCGGTATAATTATACATTTTCGATTCCACAAACATCTCCAAGTAGGTCTACTCAGTTTCGGAAATAAATAGTGCTCACCCAATTTTTCATATTTATTCCCATTTTCATCATAGAATTCACATTGTTTGGTAAAAACTTTAAAAATCATAAGTGTGATATGGAAACAAAAATAACTTTGACAAGTAAGAAATTAGTGTTGTGGGAATTCAAAATTAGATGCCAGCGCCAGAGTGGCAAAAATTACTTACATTGTTTGTCTGTTTTCTCAGAGGTTATACACTTGTGTTCGGAGTTTTTCTGAAAATATTTCCATTTTGTATAATTTTCCAGTTTTTTTGTGTAGTGTTAATCATTTCAAGACTCTAGTGAAATGGTGTATTTAAATCTTAAGACAATATCATTTGCGAAAACTCTCTTTGAAGGAGACGAAGTATGCTCTAAATTGCTTGCAAAAAAAAATATTTTTCGAAGTTTCTGGACAGCTTGGTGAAGTCATCGGGAATTATTATGAATTATTTTGAAGAAATGTTACACATTATTATTTGTGAATGTTCGAATTGAAAATAAAACTAACAAAAACAGTTTCCATTTAAAACAAACAAGATGGTGTGAAAATGTGTCCTTATCACCTAGATACACATATATAGTCACTCTTTTTCCATACTGTATGAATAATCTTCGGTATGTCGAATAATATCTCTTTTTTCTCTTCTTAAGTCTCTTTTTTTTTCTTCTCAACTCTCTTCAAGGTTCTCTTTTTCACTTTTTTCTTGGCCACACACGATACAGGAACATTTTGGGAAGGAACTGTATTCTTCTTCAAGATCCCAAGAGCCCGTCGTCTGTCTATAGACTCACTCAATCCTAGATTAGTCTGCACCAGTAGGTTACATTCATTTTCTCACGGAAAATGATAAAAACTCATTCCAGTACAACGGAATCGTTTTGTCCAAGAGTCACATTGAGGTACACAACAATAATGATTTGAACTAGAATCACTCATTTTTTCACTCGAGGACGTACAATAGTCAACAGAATATTCACCAGGTAAACCAGAATTTCATTGAATGTCAACAATCACAAGAGATTCGACAAGTTTTAAGTGTACAATGGCTAAAATCATAAACATTAATGTTTCGAAAAGTAAACAATGTGTCCTTATCACCTAGATATACATATATAGTCACTCTTTTTCCATACTGTATGAATAATTTTCGGTATGTTGAATAATATCTCTTTTTTCTCTTCTTAACTCTCTTTTCTTTCCTCAGAACTCTCTTTGAAGGTTCTCTTTTTCACTTTTATCTTGGCCACAGACGATACCGGAGGATTTTGGGAAGGGACTGGATTCTTCTTCAAGAGCCCATCGTCTGTCTATAAACTCGCTCAAACCTATATTAGTCTGCACCAGAACGTTTCGTTCATTTTCTCATGGAAAATGATGAAAACTCATTCCAGTACAACGGGATCGTTTTGCCCAAGAGTCACATTGTGCCACACAACAATAATGATTTGAACTTGAATCACCAATTTTTTTACTCGAGGACAAACAATGGTCCACAGTTAAACAAGAATTTCATTAAATGTCAACAATCACAAGAGATTCGACAAGTTTTAGGTATACAATGGCTAAAATCATATTAAAAACATTGATGTTCGGAAAAGTAGAGAATGTAAGTATGTATAGTTTCCAAAATCGACACCAGAGGGAGTATCCCTTATTTTGAATTCCGAATAACGTAATAAGGTCAAATACCTAGTGTGCTTTGGGTCATTCAATTTTTCAACAAACATGCATACAATATTTTTTTTTTTATTGGTGCCCCTTTTTACCCATTTAAAGCACGCCTCAGCGTGTTTAAATCGAACTTTAAAAAACGCGCGTTTTTTAAAGGTAACCATGACAACATCAACAAATCGAGAAACGTGAAGTCTAAATGACAAATTTTTTATTATTGATCTGACAGGAGTACCTGTAACGTCAAATAAAATATTACTCACAATTCGTTCATTTATATGTGCAGCCTCCATCCATTTGATGAACTTTTCATATTCTTTTTTATATATATCACTGGATTTTCGCGGTATTAACCGCGATTCTGCCTCACTATTCAAAAAATCGATATTAGAATCATTCATTTTTGAGCTCTGGTGACAACAAATATTGATCTTTGGTAACAAATTGCAAATGAATGTTTTTCTCATTTCCATGACAACGAAAGGTATACTGATGTCACATCACGAATTCAACCTTCTTGCATTATTAGTTCTTATTTCTATTTTTTGTAGTAATAATACCAGTATATATTATTTCAAAGTGCACCAATAAAAAAAAATAACGTAAAGTATTCGTGGATAACTAGTCTTAAAAACACTTGCTCTATTTCGAGCACCGGTCCGTCGCTCGAAAAATCGCGCGTGTTTTAAAGCCCTTTTTATCCACTTATACTTTAATATACTAATATATGAAAACGTGGACATGCTATTAATTTATGGCGAACGCAAGAACAATTCGAAGAGCGCAGGAACTTTGTTTGCTAAAAGGTATCCCAACTAGTCCAGGATACATGGTCCACTTTTGCACTCGATTACTATCAAGCTGATTTTCCGTGAGTAGCTTCATTTTGATGAGACGCCCAACAATGTCCTATACGAAACTCTCGATTGTGGTAGCTAACAGAGGTAGCAAGGATAAAATATGTCGATTTGACGATTCTCAAAAATTTATTACTAACTGTGTTTTTTTTGTTAAATCTCAAGATAATTATCTAAATTATTCGAAAAAATATTTGTCCTACAAAATGTATGGTTTGATCAAAGAGTCCCCTTCTTCCAACATGTATCGATAACGGGGTCATCATAAATGATTACTAACCAGCTGATTTTTTTTTTACTTAGTTAATATTTATATCATTTAACAGTCATATTGTCCTACAAATTGCGTGGTACGTTATCCCGGTCCTACGCTCAAAGGTAGTAGTACACATCCTTGATGTAAAAATAATTACTATCGAGCTGAATCTTCGTGAATAGCTCCGTTTCGATGGGACGCCCAACAATTTCCTGTGCGAAAATTCTCGATTGTGGTAGCTAACAGAGGTAGCAAGGATAAAATATGTCAATTTGACGATTCTCAAAAATTCATTACTAACTGTTTTTTTTTGTTAAATCTATAGATAATTATCTAAATTATTCGAAAAAATATTTGTCCCACAAAATGTATGGTTTGATCAAAGAGTCCCCTCCTTCCAATATGTATCGATAATGAAGTAATTATAAATGATTACTAACCAGCTGACTTTTTTTTTACTTAGTTGATATTTATATAATTTAACAGTCACATTGTCCTACAAATTGCGTGGTACGTTATCGCGGTGCTCCAATTGAATATATATTTAAAATTCATGAAATTAAAAATCAATTTATTTCCCAAGCGTCACAAAAAAAAAAGTTGACTTTTTGGTTGATTTCACTCAACAAGAAGTTTAAAAATTATTAATCGTCAACATCGAATGAGGTAGTTCAAATTATTGAAGAGTATGTATGCAGAGTGTATTCATTAAAAACAAAAAATGATATAAATAAAGGACGGTATGAGTTATTTGAAAAAGGGTATAAATCAAAAAATGAAAATGAAGAAATTTTAAAACAAAAAATCGTAGGATATGATCCTTCCAGTTTGCCACCAACAAAACAAGAATTGTTGCACCAAATTAAAAGAACTGCATTCATCAGCAATGTATGGTGTAATGCACACATGCGGTGCCCCACGGAAAAATTGCCAGAAAATTTTGGATGGACGATAATTCATGGCAAATATGAATATTATTGGTTTGATGGTCCCCAAAGTCCATCTTTTGAAGAATTATCTTCTGACATACAAGGTACCCTATTAATACTATTGTTATTTATTGATTGATTATTCATTATTATATAATTTACTTAATTTTTTCATGTTATTACAGAGTCAGATATCACGAATGAGGAAAGTGAAATAGATGAAGATGACAGCGATGTTAGTAGCGAAGATTATGAAGATTTATCAGATAAATCTGATGGAGATTATATTTTTTTTATATATAAATACACAATTTTTTGTACCTAGTTCACTAAAAAATAAAGTTATTCAAAGTTTAAAAAAGATTTTTCACTGTATCTTATGTTACAAATAGAAAAACGAAAAAATGACAATTCTTGTCGGACTAGTGATACATACCTGTTTTTTGTGTAGGACATTGTTTCATTTGGGCAGAGAACACACTAACCTATTATGTAATATTTTTGTCCTACAGTTAGTAATAAGAAAAATGGTCTTGCGGTATTAACAATTTCTGAGCGTAGGACCGGGATAACGTACCACGAAGTTGTAAGACAATGACTTTAAATGATATACATATTAACTAAGTAAAAAAAAAATCAGCTGGTTAGTAATCATTTATGATGATCCCGTAATCGATAATGTTGGAAGGAGGGGACTCTTTGATCAAACCATACATTTTGTAGGACAAATATTTTTTCGAATAATTTAGATAATTATCTTGAGATTTAACGAAAAAAAAACCAGTTAGTAATAAATTTTTGAGAATCATCAAATCGACATATTTTATCCTTGCTACCTCTGTTAGCTACCACAATCGAGAGTTTCGTACAGGAAATTGTTGGGCGTCTCATCAAAATGAAGCTACTCACGGAAAATTAGCTTGATAGTAATCAAGTGCGAAAGTGGCCATGGATCCTGGACTAAACAGACCTCATCCATAATTTTCAATATTTCCCCGTTGTGGAGAAACAACCCAGACAAGAAAATTCCAACCATGAAACTTTTATCATTGATGAGGTGACGGAAATCAATGTTTTAGCATTTGTAGTAATGGGAAATCAGCCATGAGTTACAAATTAGTCATGAGTCAGCAGGGAAGATTTTGAAAAAGCATAGGTACATGTCGTTTGAGTAACAAGTGCACTATCATTTGTATGGAAATGATGGAAGTCGAGGATTTGTTTATTGTGATTGGTAACTTCAGAACAATGAATTATTTAATGAACCAATTTAATGAGCGAGTAATTGCAACGAAAGGTCCTGTACGTTGGCTTGCCCGATCACCTGATCTCAATATTTTACATTTTTTTGTGCGGAGTTATGTGAAAGAACGAGTATTTTATACACCGCTTCGAACACTTGAAATTTTACAAAATCGCATTCGTGAAGTGTTACCATAAATCCCGCTATGTTGTGGAATATGATGCGGAACACAATTGATAGAGCCAGAAAATGTTTTTTTGTTTGAAGGTATTATGAACTTTTGTTATGCGAACATTGATGTTTTTTAATTCAGTTTCATTCAATTTGGTATCCACAGAATACTTGATGAGCAATATACTCCAAAATTTCCCCATAATTTTTCGACAAATAATTAGTGATTGTTTTCCATCCGATTTTCGATTCGAAACCATCAATGTATTCGTAGTGAAAATCAGAACCTGAGAATGAGTGTCTAAAATATGTCATTAGTTTATGTAACAAGTCCGCGAAAGCCATTTGCGTACGTATATTACTGGTTTTGTATTGATGAAAGGCATTTATCAACGTTAAAACAAATCACGCCATTTGTTTATGAACTAATTGACCACTTTCATATTTTTTTTTTACAATTTTATCGCTTTGAACATAAGCAACAATATATTGATACCATTTTTTTGTATTTTATAGCGTTTTTTAATATTACACGATACAGAAGTTGAAACAGCGACTTGATTTCTCAACAAAAAAACTGAAATAACTTTTAAACTAATAAAAATACGACAATTAACATCCGGGTCGTTTTTATAGAAGTTTATTTAATCTTCAAAATGAGATGCTTTCCAAGTTTGTAACTATCGTTAATCACGTGCTGTGCGCATTTGTTTATAAAAATTAAAGCTGTTTTCGGCGTTTTTCAATCTTTTATGGCTTCTAGCTTATTAATAATGAAAATACCGTTATGGACCTTCGAAGCAATTTTGTTAATTAATAAAATATCTGAAAGTTGCAATTGTTTATTTAAAAATAAATACTTTTGTTGATCAAACAATGCAGTTTTACTCGACTTTTTTCAAATTTTCTCTTATGATAATTGTTAAATTATCATGCTTCAGCTGTATTTTACAAGCTTTTATTTAGTTTCACCTGTCCCGATGTTTGTCATCAAATCTTGCAAGTTAAATTTGGCCCACTTCTAGTTGTTCGATTAACGTGAAATTTGGCAGGTGTTCATAGTTACCGTGACAATGCATTATGCATTTGTTAGAGGAAAAAACCAAAATGGCGGCTTCAAGATGTCCGACGATTTTTGTGATTATGGTCCGATTCTATTCAAAATTGGTATGTGGGGGTTTTCGGGGTCGGAGATTATGAATTTTTTGTCAAAATTCACAAATTCAAGATGGCGGCTCCAAGATGGCGAACGAGTTTTGTAATTATGGTCCGATTCGATTCAAAATTGGTATGTGGGTGTTAGGGGTACTTACTAAAAAGCACAAAATAAAATAATTGATAAAAAAAAACTTTTCAAAACAAGCTTTTATTCAAATACCCCAAAAAGTACAAAATGATTGCTTTGGATGTGTGACGTAGGTTATTCCGTGAGTTATAGATTCAAAAGCTTGTCGCATCTGTATTCGAAATGAAAACTTTGCGCGACAAGCTCTTGAATCTAGAATTCACGGAATAACCTACGTCACACATCGAAAGCAATTATTTTGTACTTTTTAGGGTATTTGAATAAAAGCTTGTTTTCAAAAAGGTTTTTTTATTAATTATTTATGTATTTCATTAACAATTAATTTCATGATTTGTTGAAAATATAAACAGGATGTTCATAAAATCAGATGTGGAATCATCTGCGACTGAAAGATAAACTTTAGTCACTATCTTCCATCGTCAAGATAACCTCTTGTGGGGTATTCATGTTGAAAAGGGAAACATTCTCAATTGAATATTGATAGAAAGATTTTTCTGTGAATTGAAAAATCCACGATTAAAATGAAGTTATTTTTTGTGAATGTCTAACAGAAAACAACTACTTCCCCGGCTGAAGCCACGCTGGACATGGAACTACATCTGATAGATATCCTAAAAAAGCCCTAACTCAAAAGAAAAAATCTGAAATTGATAAATTTGCATTTTCATTCAGATAGTTATTTGATTTTTTATTCCAGTCTTAATTAAGAACTCATAAAGATGAATGAGGCAAAGAAGAATGTTTTCCAAAAGAGAGTACTCACCAGAAATCATTCGTAACATTGACGCAGGAGAGACATCACATTCACTAGGTCTTCAATACATTTTTGTCGACGAAAATCTATTTCACGCTTCCACGATCATCAGGAAGACCGGAAGAAATGGGAAACACATTTTCAAGAAGCAATCTCACTTTGCAAAGATGGAAAAAGTTAGAATCATTTCTTTTGGAGAGACACTTTGAAATTAGTGTTTTCTGACATTAAAACCTGTCATGGGGTATGATAGAATGATTTGTTGAAAATATAAACAGGATGTTCATAAAATCAGATGTGGAATCATCTGCGACTGAAAGATAAACTTTAGTCACTATCTTCCATCGTCAAGATAACCTCTTGTGGGGTATTCATGTTGAAAAGGGAAACATTCTCAATTGAATATTGATAGAAAGATTTTTCTGTGGATTGAAAAATCCACGATTAAAATGAAGTTATTTTTCGTGAATGTCTAACAGAAAACAACTACTTCCCCGGCTAAAGCCACGCTGGACATTGAACTACATCTGATAGATATTCTGAAAAAGCCCTAACTCAAAAGAAAAATCTGAAATTGAAAAATTTGCATTTTCATTCAGATAGTTATTTGATTTTCTATAACTTCATTTTAATCGTGGATTTTTCAATTCACAGAAAAATCTTTCTATCAATATTCAATTGAGAATGTTTCCCTTTTCAATTAATTTCAATTACATTATTTGTCCAACAAATATTCGAATTTTAAAAATAATGTGGAAAAAATAATAATGTTGAGTGAACATTAAATTATCATTAGAACTACTTTATTTGCATCAATTACACAAATAGTAATAGTCGCCATTTCAACTTCTGTATCGTGTAATATTAAAAAATACTATGAAAAATACAAATATTTTTTTATCAATATATTGTTGCATATGGTATGTAATTTTTTAAAGATTTATAAAAAAAAATGATTGTCAGAATTTGTTCATAACAAATTGTTAAGTTAATAAACAATGAAATTGTCGTTAACAAATTTTTGTTTGTTTGTTACTTTATAGAGGCTTGTTAATTATGAAAAAAAAAATCCCCAACTAATTATTCAAACATTAGAAATACGGTTATAAAAAATCAAAAATTGTTTTCAAGAAACATTTTTTTTAAATCATAATATTTTGAAGGCAACAACATTGTTAAAACAATTTTTTTTAAATATGAAAGTAGTCAATTTGTTAATAAACAATTTATAGAGAACTAGCGTGAATTTTATTTTTTAACGTTAATAAATGCCAGTCTCCAATACAAAACTAGTAATATAATAACAAATATAAAAAAAAATTACGACATTTTTGGGATTTTTAACTTTTTTGCAACTTAAAAAAATTATTATAAACAAAATAATCAACTTTAAAAAAAATTCACGTGATCTTCTTGAGTACACTTATAAGAAAGGCTCCAAGAAACAAAACATTTTTAGGTCAATTATTTAAACAATTTTCATCGCCTTCAATCAACATGGAGGTCTTAGACAATTTAGTGAATTAACAATCGTCTAACTTGTAGAAAAGTTGAGTTAGATCGATTTTTCTAGCGGGACCTTATTCCTTCAAGTGTTGAGAACACACCATAATTTATTTGAATTTTTTAATTGATATTTAATACTAAAAAAAATATGCGAGGCCTATTTTTAGCGTTAATTTAAAATTATTAGCAATAGAGATGGAGTTCCGGGAGTTGGGAATTTTTTATTGGAAATTTCCCCCTCTTCAAGGAAAACTAAGTGCTTTTTTTTTCATCTTAATTTGTTTATAAGTTTTGCAATTTTTTATCTGCTAATAAAACATTTTAATGCATTTTTCTAGACGTCATTCCGAATACAATGAGCTATCGCTCATATTTTTAGGAGCTATTACCAGAATTAACACGTTTTGGAACTTGTGAAATAGACTCAGGATTTTACATACATTTCTAGAAATTAATATTACAATTTAATCATTAACCGAACTCGTGGATTTATGTTTGGCCGAATAGGAATCATTACAATCATTTATTTAACTTTACTTGAAAGAACAAACCTTGCCCCTCTTTGGTCTACTTCTATTCGACCAACTGATTTAATATTTGGAATATGCTCATGGTTTACGAAATTATGTAATAAAAATGGAGGCTCCAAGATGAGGATGTGCTTTAGGATTCTGAATACAAAAGCAAACTTTTTCAGGCCATATATTTTTTTTCGTCCAACTGTCGAAATTTCATACCCTCTTGACAAAGTTAAAATTCATATTGACCTGTGTTGCAAGTCTATTATTCTCTAATTTTCTCTATTAATTTTTTATATTTATTTTATACTTCAACTGCGTATAGAGTTCAATAGTCTTCCAGAGTTTTTTTTACAGTTCTTATATTGTGTCCGTCTACCCATATTATACATTCATAATGTATATGTCTTACTTATTACACGCTTCACTTGTATGTTTGTTTGTTTGTAACCGACTCCTTTGGCCTTTATTTTGACCCACTTCCAGACGTACGAATGATTTGAAATTTGGCAGGTGTACATAATTCCGGTGACAATGCATTAAGAAATGTTTTTGTGAAAAAAAACAAAACAAAATTGCGGCTCCAATATGGCGGACGGTTTTATGTTTCCCTTTTCAACATGAATACCCCACAAGAGGTTATCTTGACGATGGAAGATAGTGACTAAAGTTTATCTTTCAGTCGCAGATGATTCCACATCTGATTTTATGAACATCCTATTTATATTTTCAACAAATCAATCTATCATACCCCATGACAGGTTTTAATGTCAGAAAACACTAATTTCAAAGTGTCTCTCCAAAAGAAACGATTCTAACTTTATCCATCTTTGCAAAGTGAGATTGCTTCTTGAAAATGTGTTTCCCATTTCTTCCGGTCTTCCTGATGATCGTGGAAGCGTGAAATAGATTTTCGTCGACAAAAATGTATTGAAGACCTAGTGAATGCGATGTCTCTTCTGCGTCAATGTTACGAATGATTTCTGGTGAGTACTCTCTTTTGGAAAACATTCTTCTTTGCCTCATTCATCTTTATAAGTTCTTAATTGAGACTGGAATAGAAAATCAAATACCTATCTGAATGAAATTGCAAATTTTCAATTTCAGATTTTTTCTTTTGAGTTAGGGCCTTTCCAGAATATCTATCAGATGTAGTTCAATATCCAGCGTGGCTTTAGCCGGGGAAGTAGTTGTTTTCTGTAAGACATTCACAAAAAATAACTTCATTTTAATCGTGGATTTTTCAATTCACAGAAAAATCTTTCTATCAATATTCAATTGAGAATGTTTCCCTTTTCAACATGAATACCCCACAAGAGGTTATCTTGACGATGGAAGATAGTGACTAAAGTTTATCTTTCAGTCGCAGATGATTCCACATCTGATTTTATGAACATCCTGTTTATATTTTCACCAAATCAATCTATCATACCCCATGACAGGTTTTAATGTCAGAAAACACTAATTTCAAAGTGTCTCTCCAAAAGAAATGATTCTAACTTTATCCATCTTTGCAAAGTGAGATTGCTTCTTGAAAATGTGTTTCCCATTTCTTCCGGTCTTCCTGATGATCGTGGAAGCGTGAAATAGATTTTCGTCGACAAAAATGTATTGAAGACCTAGTGAATGCGATGTCTCTTCTGCGTCAATGTTACGAATGATTTCTGGTGAGTACTCTCTTTTGGAAAACATTCTTCTTTGCCTCATTCATCTTTATAAGTTCTTAATTGAGACTGGAATAGAAAATCAAATACCTATCTGAATGAAATTGCAAATTTTCAATTTCAGATTTTTTCTTTTGAGTTAGGGCCTTTCCAGAATATCTATCAGATGTAGTTCAATATACAGCGTGGCTTTAGCCGGGAAAGTAGTTGTTTTCTGTAAGACATTCACAAAAAATAACTTCATTTTAATCGTGGATTTTTCAATTCACATAAAAATCTTTCTATCAATATTCAATTGAGAATGTTTTCCTTTTCAACATGAATACCCCACAAGAGGTTATCTTGACGATGGAAGATAGTGACTAAAGTTTATCTTTCAGTCGCAGATGATTCCACATCTGATTTTATGAACATCCTGTTTATATTTTCAACAAATCAAAGAACCAGTTCTTTCACTAAATATAGTTCAATAAAGATTTGTTTTTTGCATGAACGTAAAAAAACAAAATATCGATGTTTATGTGTTTCAATTAATTCATTATTTTGATTATTTATACTTCTTTCATGAGGTTTGTTCATTCGTGTCAATTATAATGCTATTTTCTTTGACGAATTATGCAAGTAAAATTATAAATGTATGCGAAAACAAATTAGAATTACAGTAATTTATGAAATTGGCATTTTTCTTTGACATATCTGAAATATGTGAAAAAATCGTTGAATAGAAGGATAGCTGTGAGTATTTTTGCAAATACACACCGATAATAGCTTTTCTGTGAATTCCTCGTTGATGTAATTTTTCAAAAGTAACTTATATGTATTCATAAATTGTTATGGTATTTTTTCACTGATTATTTCTAAATAATACAGTTGATAACTGTTGTTTCCAGGGAAGACTACGGGTATTTACCTTTAGTGCCAACACATGTCGTACATTATCCATCAAGCGGGCTGTCTTTAGATTTTTTGTACAACCAGCTTTTTTTTTTAACTTGATGAAAATTTGTTTTTCTTAGCTGTGTGACATAAATGATTTGAGTCAGTTAGATTTAAAAACTTAAGAATATATATTATTTGTTATAATCTCCGATACCAAAACCATTTGTCATAAATTATCAAACACGTCCATCATTTTGAATATTTCATATATAACAATGTCAAATTGTCGCATTGTTACGCATATAGGATCAAAGGAAGATCATATATCGGGTGATTTACAACACGCAGAAAATTAGTAGGTAGATTGTTCCTACCAAAAGAATTGATAACATTGAAAAATAAATGTAATTAGACTCAAAACTAAGCAACTTCTTTCCATTCAGTACATTTAGCGCGTCTTCAACAGTTGCTTGTTCTCTTTGGTCTAGTGAAAAATACTCACTGAACCGCACAAAAAAGTGTTCATTTCACAGCACACACCATATGCGATACTCATATCACAGTATCCCTATGCGGTAAGCACTGACTGAAATAGTATTAAACCACAAAATTCGTTAACAAATGATACAATCCACATCGAATTTGGGATCACAATGTAGGTTAGGTTATTCACCCTCTGACCTACAAAAAACTACTGCGTTGGGGCTCGTATTAACGTTCCGGTAGCTGTATTCATTAGCGTATCATCGGAGGTTTCGATGCAAAAATATATTAAATAAATTACCTTGTAGAGGTTTTTGCCATATGTAATACGAGTACGGTGAAAGACTTGCCCTGCGTTTGACCCCCTCCCCCAGTTAGAGCAAGTAGTTTCAATTCAATGTGAATATTGAACGTTAAATTTGGGAGCTCCACTAGAAAGAGTTCTGCATGAATCAGTCTTGCGTACAAATCAGCAGTGTCGTCCTAAAGCTGAAGTTAGTAATAAAGAATACACCGAACACAGAGAAAAATATGATGTGATAAAATACGAAACGTCGTATAAAAACAGCCCCTGATGCCTAAGAAAACTTTTTCTATGGCAGCATTTTTCAATAGGAACATTCTGAAAAAAAATGAAGAAAGCAGGGTCAGATATAAAAATATTGGATACACAGAACACCTACTCCACGTTTGGAAATTGAAATTTCGGCACCACCGTTTGTTATTAATATGATTTTCATGAAGGTGACAGGGTCTCAAATAATTATATTACCGGCCCGGGTGCTCAAGAAATTGATTATTACTATAACATCGTTCAACATTCTGCATTAGGAACTCTTGACGTAATATCGCAATACTGTGATTAAATCCCTCATCAGTCTTTTTTTTTATTTCAATCAAGTAAATTTTTTCTAGGTGATTGACCGAGAATCGTAATTTGAATAGCATAATTAGAAATTTGTTTCCTTCTTTAGGTCAGATAATAATGGGAATATAAGCAACTTGAATGGTTAGGATTGGTTTCTGAAAAGAAATAAACAAACTAGTTAGTTACTCATATGCACCTTGAAAACCATACATTCCTTGTTTAGAGGCAATGTTAATAAAACAGTACTGGTACAGAAACGAACATTTCCAATTATTTTCGATTTTCGAGAAGAATAACATTTCTTGACAGATGACTGAATTGATGACCAAGTTATTTCAAATCGACCTAATTATATCTATTTTACGAGGATGTTTCGAATGAATAATTCCAATTCTGAAACAATTCTTCAAAATGAATGTACTATGTGAAATTTTCACGAACGAATATTTGAATTGGTGGTTTATATTTCTTTTGGAGTAATACATGTCCACCTCATTGGTATTCACGAAAAGAAATGTTATTATATCGCGTATTCTATATCGACTACTAATTTACTCCAAAACTTCACCGGACCCAGTAATCGTTAACCTGGTGACCGCAGTTCGTTAGTGAAATGCTTACCAAATTTCCCGTTTGTGATTGATTGCCTAATTTCCCCTTTCTTCATCAGTATAAAAATCATTTGTCTTTATTTTTCTTCTAATGTAAAAACAAAATTTTATAACATTGTTTCAACTAATTGTGGGAAAAAAATTTATGACGCGCTAGTACGGGACTAGAAGAACGTATATTGATCTAACACGACAGATTGTAACAGTGCGCTTTTAAGAACATAATGAATATATGATATACGTTTGTTTACAACAAGAGGTTCAACGAAGAGATTAATGCTAATTCCAGAATTTTAGAAAGGCACATTCACAAATATGAAATGTTATTCTCCTATGAAATTGGAAATCAGAGGTTGGAAATTATTTTCGAAAAGGTAAAATAGAAATAGAGTATTGATACCTCTCAACACAAAATCAAAATAATCAAATAAATAGAAACAAAATTTCACCAAAATCTAACAAAAATTACAAAACAGCAGAAATTCTTTATTTAGCTAGTTAAATGTATGAAATATCCATTAATAATTCCTCACCATGCCACGGCCCTGAAAATAAAAAAGCCAGAAACTTTTGAATTTTCTTATTTTTAGCTGTAACTGCAAAAATAATGGAGATACAGCCAACCACTTACACATTTTATTAATTCGTTATGAATTATGTTTTTTTTAACAGGTTTTGTTCTTTGTAAAACTCGCCTAATTTCAGGTGACCTGCTCAGAGGAAAACTTCGGCAATTGCCGAATGCAATAAACATTTAAACATTTAACTCGACATTTGAATAAGGTAGAATGTTGAACTGTGTGGTAAATGTATACATTGCAGGCTGCCTTAGATAGATATTCAATTTCAAAATGAAGAAAACATCTAACCTTGTTATATCCAAACTGGTGATAAAGTCAAAACTAGTTGACTTCATACTCTGCTTTGAGGCACTTATCATAATTATCACAGTCACCGGTAAGAAACGGACGACACAAACACTTTTGAAAAGGGAAACATTCGCAATTGCATATGGTTTTGAAAAATCACGGCCATTGTAATGATTCAGACATCGGGTGTACTGAAAAAATTTGTTAGATTCTCCTAGTGTTTTCTGATTGGCTGGTGAATGAAAGATCGTATCAAGCAACTAATCAGAAAACAGTACGCGATGTGCAGGAGAATTAATTTGTACATTATTGTCTTTGTCTCTTGCGGGCTCTTAAAACTAAACACCGAGCTGTTCCGTGCGTATTTTGAAGAGTAGAAGACAAGATGAATCACTCGTCGCATTTATGAATCAAGAAGTAAATTTACATTCTGGTTGGAGTCGACTAGACAAAGACAATAATGTTCAAATTAATTCTTCTGCACATTGCGTACTGTTTTCTGATTGGTTGCTAATTACGATATTTTATTCACCAGCCAATCAGAAAACACTATTAGAATCCAACAAACTTTTGTTGGTAAACCTTGCATGCGAAAATCTTGCTTGGCAACAGTGTTCAGTTCACCCGATGTCTGAATCATTACAATAGCCGTCATTTTTCAAAACAATATGCAATTGCGAATGTTTCCCTTTTTAATAGTGTTTGTGGCGTTTGTTTCTTACCAGTGACTGTGATAATTATGATAAGTGCCTCAAAGCAGAGTATGAAGTCAACTATTTCTGTCTTTATCACCGGTTTGGATATAACAAGGTTAGATATTTTCTTCACTTGAATATCTATCTCAGGCAGCCTGTAATGTATACATTTACCACAAAGTTCATCATTCTACCTTATACAAATGTCGAGTTAAATGTTTAAATGTTTTTTTTATTGGTGCCCCTTTTTACCCATTTAAAGCACGCCTCAGCGTGTTTAAATCGAACTTTAAAAAACGCGCGTTTTTTAAAGGTAACCATGACAACATCAACAAATCGAGAAACGTGAAGTCTAAATGACAAATTTTTGATTATTGATCTGACAGGAGTACCTTGTAACGTCAGATAAAATATTACTAACAATTCGTTCATTTATATGTGCTCCTCCATCCATTTGATGAACTTTTCATATTCTTTTTTATATATATCACTGGATTTTCGCGGTATTAACCGCGATTCTGTCTCACTATTCAAAAAATCGATATTAGAATCATTCATTTTTGAGCTCTGGTGACAACAAATATTGATCTTTGGTAACAAATTGCAAATGAATGTTTTTCTCATTTCCATGACAACGAAAGGTATACTGATGTCACATCACGAATTCAACCTTCTTGCATTATTAGTTCTTATTTCTATTTTTTGTAGTAATAATACAAGTATATATGATTTCAAAGTGCACCATTAAAAAAAAATAACGTAAAGTATTCGTGGATAACTGGTCTTAAAAACACTTGCTCTATTTCGAGCACTCCGGCTGCGCCGTCGTGCTCGAAAAATCGCGCGTGTTTTAAAGCCCTTTTTATCCACTTATACTTTAATATACTATTATTGCATTCGGCAATTGCCAAAGTTTTTCTCTGAGTAGGTAACCTGAAATTAGGCGGGCGGCGCTACCCAAAATTTTGTCGAATTTTACAAAGTACAAAACCGGTTTTAAATTATTTGTTTTAGATTTTCAACCACGGGTGTGCAAGAGGTTAGATTACACCCTGTATATATATATATATATATATATATATATATATATATATATATATATATATATATATATATATATACAGTGCGGATTTTTGTGGTCCCTCCCCTGTTAACTTTTGAACGGTTCGACATAGAACAATGTGACAAAAACCGTTTCGAATAATATCACCGATACTACTTTTTGAAATTAAAGACATTGTGATTGCTCGATAGATGGCGCGGGAAGGCACATCAAGTTGAAAATTTCAAATAGCTGTTGAGTCAAGTGCCACATCGTTGAAGAGATAATTCAATTCTCCTTTCAACCATCCATTCCAATTTCGTTTAAACGTTTTTTCACAATATGCATTTGAAAAATATAAGTGCGGATCTGAATGGTACCTCAATAACTTTTGAACGGTTTGATGTGAAACAATGAGACATGAAATATATTGAATGGTATTACCGGTCCTACTTTTTGAGAGAAGATACATTACAATTACTCGACAGAGGGCGCTCGGGGCACATCAACTTGAAACTTTCGGAAGGCATAGAGGTCGAGTTGCACATCGTTGAAAAGGTAATTCAATTTTTTTTCAATTATGGTTGTTCTACGGAATCACAACTTCGAGTGCGGCTTTTTATACCTGGACTGTCCAGAACCTTCAAGTCTTTTTCAGAAAACATTAAAATAGCTAACACAAATGTTTTACCTCTTAGTAGAATTTTTTCAAAATTAAAAGACAATACCCATGCACTAGCTGTTCGGATGTAGTTTACTGTATACCGTGTCAACACTGTGATAAACACTACATAGGACAAACGACCAGACAGTTGAAGGATCGCACCACAGAGATGTGCACTGAGTGAGCATGTCTATAAGGAGGGACATTGTATGGATTATAACTCAGTAAAAAATTTATCCAACGAAAGAAACACTACCAAGAGACTCTTTTAAGAGATGGTTCACATTTCACAGGCAGAAAATCCTCTTAATAAAAAACAGATTTAAATCACTTGAATGAGATTCACTCTTATTTAATTTTTGTAGACAATCCTAATATGAGGGGAAATCAGCAGATTACCCCCATGAATGCAAATAACATAGTTTGATTCTTTTAATCAACATCATCTTATGTTCACACATCTAAATTCTTAATTCATTATGATAGTCAATAAAGTTCTATTGAAATCTATACAATACCATTGCCAAGTTCACTTGGTAACACTGCTTCATTCCCAGTGGTCCATGTTATCTGTTGTGTCAGTCTATTTGAGAATTTATTCAGTCACATGTCTAGTTGACAACCTCTTCAAAGAAAAACACGATCCAATCACATAATTAAGTCTCAACATAATAATACATTGTTTCCATATGTAAGTGGATTGTGGTTGATTCCTGTGAGTTTTTAAAGATGTTTTATCCCCATATAACATTATTTGTCCATATAACATTATTATTATTTTCAACATCATCGCCGCATAACCTCACTCACACTTAAGTTATAACCGGCTTGTTTTTCTTTATTATAAATTCATATGTAGCATCCCTGATGATGATAATAAATATTATCGAAAGCTTGGAATCTGTGTAAAAGAGTACACTTATTGGCCTGCTGCATAACCCAACTACCAATCACTTAATTCCCATCTAGTCAGCAAATAAAACTACCAATTCTATATATATATATATATATATATATATATATATATATATATACAAGTTATATACATAATACAACTGGTATTTTCCAGATAGGCGAAATGTAACAGCCTAGACAATTATTTTTAAGTTGATAAAGGGACTAGCGCAGAGCCCACATTTTTTCTCAAAGATTGTATTCAACGCTCAAAGTAGACAGCTAATTAATCCAGAATTTTTCAAAATACCCTTCAAAAAATCAACGCTTCTTAAAATTCACCACTATGCAGGATTCTTTAGAACATTCGATAGCATTTGTAATGACATTAAATATTTTTAACTCAATTTGAATTGTTTCAAATATAAAATTAAAATATATCACATCGACCATCTGTGAACTATAGACTCCCTGATTTCACACTCATTGTAAAGTGAATTTATTATTATCTGTTCCATAAGTTACTTACTGTTTACCCACCAAACTAGTTTATCAAGTAGAGGGTTCTGTTTTTGGACGGTTCAATCTCTTTGTAACCCCTGTATTCGTAAATAATTAAATTAGGATTTCAAAATAAAAGTCGCTCCCTCTGGTTGCAATTTTGGAACAATACAATGATTTTCACATACCTAAAGAGAGATACGAACGATCATTGACCAATCAAAATGGGTCTTACTTCCTCTAACGGTAAAAATAGAACAATACTGACCAAAATGTGTACTCACTCACAGACTTTTAATCGGAAATCTTTGAACACTCTTTGAAATATGATTGGATTTTGTATGAACTTCGAAATTCATCACATGTGAAAGATCGGAGATTTTTTTACATTTCATGTGCTTTGGCTTTTTTGAGCAACTTTAAGTAGGGAGAAACATCGACTGACTAGTCCGGTTATATAAAAATTGGGGCTATTTTTCGTTCCCGCGCAATTTCAACCGGGCGTTTATCTCCCTAACAACATGATTTATCGCAAAATGTATGGAAAACATTTTTGTAGACAATTCAACTCATGTATAAAAAATCGCATATGCCACAGTGCAATTGTCAGTTTGACAGCGGCAAAAGTTAGCTGCAACTTTTACAGCGACAAATGCACTAGTGGTTTTTTCACTTATTCATTTGTTTATCAATTATCGCGGTGTTGGTTGCCAAAATAAATAAAGTTTGCATTGTTATGTTTCTAAATTTCTTATTCATTAAATTGTCCTGCCGAATTACACTCGATGTTTGTATTGATATCGGGTAAATTTGTGTTGTTCAAATTCTAAACTGTTTCCTATAGCAATTTGACTCGAAGAACTGTCAACCTAAAAACGCTCCACCTTTGGTGTCGCGTTTTTAATAGTTGACAGTTTTTCTCGTCTTATTGCTAGGCAACAGTTTCTCATTAAACAACCCAAATTTACCCGATATAAAAACTTTTTAACAAAAAATTAAACCGACGAAAAAATCAACTGAAAAGCAAAAAATAAAATAAACCTTTTTAGTCTAAATGATAATTGAGTCCTAAACTAATGTAAGTAACTGATTTTGAGTCGGCGCCAAACAAACAATTATCGAAGATCCTTATCTATAAAAAAAAAAGTTTGCCCACAAATTATTAATTTGTTTGGAGCTCAACGTGCATCTCGCTGCTATCATTTTACGCTTCACCTAATTCAATTGCTAGTTTGTTTGGCGCCGACTCAAAATCAGTTACTTACATTAGTTTAGGAGCTCAATTATCATTTAGACTAAGAAGGTTTATTTTATTTTTTGTTTTTCAGTTGATTTTTTTCGTCGGTTTAATTTTTTGTTAAAAAGTTTTTATTTTTTACTTTTTAGTTCCGTATTTCGTCGGTTTAATTTTTCGTTAAAAAGTTTTTATTTTTCAATTTTTTGTGGCTAAAATCTACCAATCACTACCTACTTGTTTTTTGATTACTTACAAAATACTTACTTACCCACCTTACTTCAACTATTACCAGTTAAATAATATGATTATCTGCTTTTACTATTTGTTGTAATATAAATTATTTTCGTTGTTCTGGTTAGTTTATTTCATTACATTGTATATCATTCCATCCTCTCATAAAATATACTGATTTTGACGGATGTGAAACAAGAATAATGTCAGTAGCGATCTGTCATTGTCAACTACGTATGTGTATGCCAATGTTCACTAGTGAAAAATCAATTATCCCCTATTTTTCTATCCGTGAGGGTGGCTAATTCCTTTCGAAATCCAAATATAAGGGGTATACCCTATCTATTAAAAAAAGAATCATCCAAATCGAAGAACCCAGTACAAAGTTATGCCTGATAGAATCGGTTAACGGACCAGAATTCAGAGGGTGAGTGATCAATATCCTTCATCTCTCTACCCTTAGGGGTGGATTTCATCTTTTAAATTCAAATGGGACTAAATTCGAAGTACACCCTATCCACTGAAGAAAGAATTATCGGAATCGGACGCCTCAGTAAAAAGTTATGCGTGATCATACATAAAAAAATATGATGAAAAAAAAAAAATACGGGTCGAATAGAGAACCTTCTCCTTTTTGGTTTCGTCGGTTGAAAATACAAACCTCTCCTGCAATTATGAGTACGAAATTCACGAGCTACATTTTTTATGCGAGACATTTTTTCATATCTCCAATACTTCTGGTTGTAGCTCAAAATATGAAAATCAGAAGAATTTTTTACTTCATATTTTTCAATTGCTGAATACAGAATTTCAGCTGTTTTTGAATTTTCAAAAACGCTAGTGAAAACAATATTCAAGTACATTATACTCATATAATCTTTACACTTAACACAATATCATAAAACATATTTACCTTGCACACAACCAATTTTATATGGTCCATTATTGGAGATGCGAGAGCTATAGTCAAATTAATGTTTCCGTATACCGAGATTTCTATGGTATGTTTAGAATTAGCCGTTCACAAGTCATACTGACTCACCCGTGTTAGCGCCAAAATTTGACGCTACACGTGGTCGTCGAGTCCTTACAAGTAGGTCTTGAATTGAATGAAAAACAAATGTTCTCATTACCAACCAAGTTTAGTGAGTGTAGGCCAATACCACACCAGTGACGTGACAGTACAGTGATTCCACCAGTCGTGAATAATGATTTCTATTCACATTGGACAGTGTTTCATCCGTGGATATGACGAAGATGGCAAAGTTCTGAGAGGATTCTTCGAAAAAACATTCAAAACCATCAGAAACCAATGTTTTTTCTGGGCAAATACAGAAGTTTCTTCTGACATTGTTGAAACCGAAATAGAAAACTTTGATGAAGTAAGTACTCCTAGATACGAAAATGTTCCAGCAGCAGATACACTTTCCACCGTACTATCTGATGACCCTGGAGGAATGACCATAAATAATAACATCCGCAGAATCAAGATCTCTAACTGGAAAAGGACCCCGTCAAATGACGGACTGGATTTACCCAAAAAACTCAAATGGCCAAAAGTTTTCAACTAGTTATTTTTACCGGAAACTCGCCATTGGGAGGAGATAATGATTGATGATTGCTCTGATTCCGGATGGAGAAGGAGGAAAAATCAGTGAAAAAAGTGGAAATGGGTCCATGAGGCATGGGAAAATTGTACAAACAGAAGGGGAATTTGCCACTCTGTACAAAACATTGATGGACGATGGAGCAAAATTGTATGAACGCTAATGTTATGGTTGTCGAATACTCTTTTCAGAAAATGACTTAGGCCCGGTTGTTCAATCGAGGATTACCAAGTGATTGGGCTTAAACCAGGATTACCAGTTTTGTTTCAGTTGTTCAATACCAACATGCCTTTTTAAGCCTGTTTTTTTATCATATTGATTTTTCGTGATTCTTTCAATTGTTTATGGGTATGTATTCTATTCAGGAGTCATTTTAACCAAATTCAACTTGCATACAATTTGTCTGCAACTAGCAATATGTTTTTTCAATCATGCATTATGATTATAAATGAAATAATTTTTTTATGGACAATTTTTTTTTGCTTATTTTATCCGTCGGGTTACTTTGGCCTATGTACATGCAATAAAGAGAAAATCACGCAAAATATAAGCAATTTATAGAATACACTTGGCTTTTTTCGATCAACTTTTCTGTATACTTTCGGCAAAACTATGAATTCTTAGGTTAAGTTTGATTCAATGTTGATGTTTCTGAACGGTTCTGATGGTACAAGCGAAAAAATGTGTTGCCAACATATGAACACTATGAATTAAGGAATCCAGGATTAGTATTCATTGAAAAATGCATGACGTTCTAATTCATAGTTAATTGATAATCCGATTTTAGATAATCAACGGTTTAAACTCGCATTGAACAACCGGGCCTAAATAAAAACTCCTTCAAAATATAAACAACAACACCGTCAACTCAGAATAACGACAAGAAGAATGAGAAAGTGTGTAGAATCCCATACCGTTTATTTTGAAAGCATACGCCTATAATGTTACGAAATCAACATAGTAAAGGGTTTCCCAAACATAAATGATTTTCTAGAACATGACACGAAAATAAATTTATTCACATAACTTTACGACACTTTTCTATTGCAACAACTATGACCCAATATATCAAAATTTTCGTAGATACTTCTTTCGGCTATATGATGAAAATAAAATCTTTAGAATTCATTAGCAAATGTTTATGAAAACATATGCGTGGATATAATCGATTGGATAAAGTATATTGATAAATATTTTCAGATGCAAAAATGTTTCATGAGCAGTGCGAGATGAATAGACCAAGAGCCCGTGTCACTTCAAAAACGTATCATATGTTTACGCACATTGAATACGGGAACTTGGGTTATCGATGTTGACAATGCTACAGACATACATTTTTTCTGGGGCGAAGTGATAGTAGGAGGGATGATGAACTGCTATAAAGAAGAAGGTGGGAAATATTGAAAGTTCACGACTGAGGGTAATAAAAAACAAAAGTTCACAATAAAATAACTTGATATTTGTCGATTGCAGTCGTGTATAGGATGGCGTTCACCTGCTGCTACGTGCAAAATATATCAATAGAACGGGCCCGAAAAAATCTGAAAGTTTACTACTGATTATTTCATTCTCACATGGCTCCACCTATAAGAAGTCATGAATTTAGTCACATGATATGCAATATCATCGACTATTCGCTGTGTGCATTAGGCTGGAGGGGATAGATGAAACTATGACAGCGCCCATGGTGGCAAAAGTAAGTAATGTTCCTGGTAATCGTAGTGGCAACTGTCACGGTTGGGTAGTATCACAACATTTAATTACAATGAGCCCTCGTTATTGCTGTGTAGTCAATTGCGAAAATACTAACAAAAACAATACGTGTAAATTTCACAACGGCATTACATAAGCTACAGCAAAGATATAAGTGGATATCACCTGTCAAAAGAATAAAGTTAGTAACATAACCTCTTTATAAACGTTGAAAGTAGAAAAGATATTGTAAATAAATTATTCATAACATAACAAATAACAATTTGTCACAGGGCTGATGGTTCAGCTTGGGTGTCATACTTTTCGAGCTTTTTTTCCTATTACCATGATAAATGCATTTCAATAAAATTCAAAACTAACATGTAATTCCACAAAATATTCTTTTTTCGTAACAGACGTTTGTCTAATAACATCAGCTCTGATAAAAATGCCAACACTTGACTCTGTGCTCTTCCACATTTATGACATGTCCGGCATTTACCAAATCCTTGCCTTTCCCTGGCGTTTCAGGCTGAAAGTTTATGCTATGAAATACTTTCGCAAATCCAGTATATAAGATGACACTCATTATGAAAGAACCTAACAGTCCACAGAAGTAGCATTCGAAAATTCAAAATTTGGTTTCGTGCACATTTGACAGATAGTCGACATTGGAGGTAACGAGCTTTAAAACACTTTTCCGATTTGTTTATGTTGGAGAGTTAAACATTTTCACCGAATTCAAAAAGAATTCAGTAGTTGGATTACTATGTTATTGTTTAATTCGTATATGGGCATGCTTTCATATTGTGCTGTTGTGAAATGCAAGTTTTTTCCCTTTATACCGGTCCCGGTGAACATCATCTAAACTGGAATAATATTTGGTCAGGTCCATTGTCACAATATTTCATTCGAAACACAATAAAAACAGTAGAAATTTCGAATAAACGTTCTTTAACAAGCGGAAATGTGAAGTTGTTTTAGCTCCATTGTCGAACATCTGTCAAATGTGCACGAAACCACATAACCTCTAAATGCAGTGAACTTTCGTATCAAAACTCATATTTTTTATCATTTAAATACTTTTTGTTCCACAGAAAAAGAACTTTGATTCATCTGGAACTACTAGTGAGCTCAAAGTTGTTACTTCGTGGTAGATTATTTAGAAATTGTTAAAAAATTGAAATTGTTACATAGTGAGTATTGGAAATAAAACAGGAAAACTTCAGTTATCGAATCACTCGAGGGCATTAACAGTCTTGCACACAGCGAATTCAGGTAAATTAAGACATATGAGTGGCTATTTTTTTCGATTGTATAAGAGTGCTATGGTGAATGTCAAAATTTGACGTAACATTCACTCAAAATTGAAGGTGTCTCGTTTTAGTTTATGTTCCACTATGGAAACTAGTGAACATATAAGCAAATCCATCCAAGAAAATACCAATGAAAAGTAAAAAGTCTGTCTGGAGACATGGTTCTTGTTATTTATGAGTAATTAGTGGTTGTTAAAAGTTGAATAGAGCACTGTCAACTGACGTCACAACATGGCGGTCATCAGCTGATCGGGAACAACAAAGCATTTGAGTGTGTGTGTGTGGAGATCATTGTTTTTTGTGTTTGTTAAAGATTTGTTGTGATTTTTATGAACTTTGTAGTTAATATAGTGTAAGATTCCTTTTCCCATTGAAAAATCCAATAATTTTGCTAAATATTTCCTGATAATGCCTCTGGGAGGAAATCGGATAAATCTCACGTGCTCGTCCTGACTGGATCGGTTACTACAACCCATAACAGCACAAAATGTCATGGTTAATCTCATCAAATCTAAAAAAAAAAATATTTTGGTGACAACGTATTTTTAAACTGGAGAATCCATGTTCATATAGACTTTCGCACTTATTTCACAATATTCACTATGAACTGAAGATCACGACAATGTCAAAAATATGTTTTTAGCACATCGTTTTTCGGGTAAAATTCACAAGAAAGACACACGTACTCTAATGGAAAAAAGCTTTGCTTGCCTCCTCATCAGCTGTTTGACAACTGTCAGATTACGTCACTGACAGTGCTCTATTAAATGTTGATAAACGTATATGAATGATTCGCTTATTTTCAGATTAGCGAAAGTGACAAATATGACCGGAATCTTACCGAATGAGTTTATGGTGTTCACGACATAATCTTCCTGAATATCACTCGACTATGACAGAAAGAGACTATTATTTTTTTAAATTTATCTCGAGCAACCTGTATTTCGAGACAATTCAATTCGACCATATGAACATTAATAATCAAAAAATAACTCTCTCGAGCTAAAGCTCTCGGGCGTTATTCAGATTATTAATGTTCATATGGTCTCATCAAATTGTCTCGAAATACAAGATACTCTCGATAGAATTATGACGAAAATAATAGACGGGTATTTGTCATAGTCTTGGGATATTACCGGCGACAATTGAAGGGATTCCACTAGTAGCCTTCAAACGACATATATTTCTTCCGCCACTCTTTTTCAATGAGGCCGAAGGGCGCTGGACCCTCCAGTTTTGGAGAAAATTCAGCGGTTTCTTATGATGAGTTTACATTCCAAATTAGGTGGGCCCAGCGCCCTTCCGCCCCATTGAAAATGACTGGCGGACGAAATTTATATTGTTAAAAGGCAAATGGTAAGATTCTTCCAATTGTCAGTAGTAAACTCTCAGATTTTTTCGGCCCGTTCTATTGACATATTTTGAACGATGCAGCAGGTAAACGCCATATTTTAGACAACTGCAATCATCAAGTGTCGCTTTATTTCATTGTACTACCCTCAGTTGTGAACTTTCAATATTTTTCACCTTCTTCATAACAGTTCAGCATCTCTTCTACCATCACTTCGCTCCAGACAAAATTAATGTCTGTAACATTGTCGACATCGATAACACAAGTTCTTGTGTTCAATGTGCGTAAATTTATGATACGTTTTTGAAGTGACACGGGCTCTTGGTGTAGAACTGGACGGTGAGAGAAGCAATTCTTTTTAAAATATTTTTGATGGGAAAACTTCACTGACCCTTGCAGAAACAAAATACCGATTAAAACCGATTATAAACAGTAAACAAACAATTTTGGTAATCATGTTGATTTTTAATCTTTGGAAACTGCCAAGAGTGTCCCATAACCTGCTAAAATGTGCTTTTAATATTTTTTGACATTCTACAGGGTGGCCCTGGACTTCCTCTTTTCCTCTCGGGAATGTATAGATGGGTTCAAAATATCACCAGTACTTCATATAACTTTTGTTCCTAAAAGCCTTCGTTACCAAGTTACGGGCCCTCAAAGTAACAAAATGAAAAATGTTTTTCTTTGATAACTTTCAAAGTGAATATTCACAATCATCTAAATTTTGGTGATTGACTAAACAAATGAATTCCTTCGATGAGCTTTCATGCAGGAGTCAGTTGTTTTGCTACAAAGTCAGGAACGGACTACCCCCGATGGTCCACACTCCAAAACATTGAAATGACAGATAATTTTTCAATAGTTTTCAACAAAATAAGGTTACGTAGACAATTTTCTGAATAAAAGTACTCGTGTGGGAAGTCGATCGAAGCAACGATTCTTAATAAAAATGCAGTTTTACTCGACGACATCAAACCCAATATTATTTGAAATGAAAAATTTTCACAGTAGAAATACTAATGCTAACGTTAATTCAACAACATTTATAACAGGGATAATACAAAATATGCTAAAATAAAGTCGTAAACAAAGAATACAGTACCTAGTTGAAAGTTTCATTCACAATGTAGATATTTTTTCAAATGAAATACCAAGTTATGTAGATTCGTGGTGTTTTTGAACTAACAAGCTACTATGAAATATCGAATTCAGTCCATATTTTGTATGTACGCGTGGAATAAGCACGTTTCGTGTTGTGTTATCTGAATCTCATGAAACTCAAAATTTGGATGTTGCAAATTCGTATTCACAGTTTAAATGTTTAAATGTTTCACTGATAAGTATAATTTCATGGAAGAAAATCTTTAACCCGAAGATAAATTTAGCTGAAAAAAACGCACATCGGCAGACATAACTAATAAAAAGCAAACGAATAAACTACAGAAACGGCTGCAAATGAATAGGTGAAAAATATCAGGTGAATAAATTTATGTTCCATTTCTTCCACAGATGTTGACAAAACACCTCGTAGAAAGGAATAAAATTAGTGTGGATGAAAAATGACAACTGGAATGCGATTTTGTTTTGTTGAGTGGTGCGTTGTCTTTGAATTGTCAATATTCTAATAGGACAGTTTGAAGTGTTTTGATATGGCCAAACAGTTAACATTCAACGAATATGCAGATATGCATGCGTTGTATGGACGAGCATTTGGTAATGCTGCAGAAGCCCGTCGTCTGTATGCCGAGCATTTTCCCAATCGAACGTTACCGGCAAGAGAAACGTTCTAGCGTGTCGATCGCAGCTTGAGGGAGACAGGTATGTCTAATGGATAATTGATTGGAGCCTGTTGGTTTATTTCGATATTATTGTAGGTTCAGTTTTGCCAGAACGAGGTGGTGAGGGAGCTCCTAGGGCTGTGCGTACCGTTGTATTCGAAAAATATTTTGGAAGCTGTCGCTGATGATCCTTCAATGAGCATCAGAAACCCATCAGAACAGTTCCATACATCCAAGTCCACTATTCATAGAATAATTAGGGAACAACTGCTCCACCCATATCACATCCGGAAGGTACATACCATGACACCTGAAGATTTTCCAGCACGACTGGAATATGCCAATTGGTTCCTGGATAAGCAAAGAGAGGATATGACTTTTATAACTCGAGTTTTATTCACTGATGAAGCAGGTTTCAGTAGAGATGGAGTAATCAACTCTCATAATCTCCACATATGGGCCGAAGAAAATCCCCATGGGATATTGCAAACCAAACACCAACGGAAATTCAACGCTGGTATCTTAGGAAACCATCTTCGTTCTATATGACCGATTGAATGGAGAACGTTATTTGGAGTTCATTCAGAACGATTTGAATGGACTTTTGGAACATGTTCCATTGCAAACCCGAAGAGATATGTGGTTTATGCATGATGGCGCTCCTCCTCATTCCAGTTTGATTGTGCGGGACCATCTCAACCAGATTTTCCCCAATATTTGGATTGGTAGAGGTGGGTCATATTCATAGCCACCGCGGTCTCCGGATTTAAATCCATTGGATTTCTTTCTGTGGGGGCATCTGAAAAGCCTCGTTTACGCTACACCTATTCACACCAGAGATGTCTTGTTGAATAGAATTACATTAGAAAAATCGAATTTAAACGGTTTTCTTCACATAAAGGATTCAATATAAAATTGAACCAGAGAAAGGTAGATCTCAGGTGAAAACAACTACTTTCCTGGCAAATACCACGCAGAACGTTGAATGATATTCACCTGAAAATCCATGCATACTTCCATATAATATCAATGGA
Source organism: Gonioctena quinquepunctata (assembly GCA_018342105.1). NCBI lineage: Eukaryota > Metazoa > Arthropoda > Insecta > Coleoptera > Chrysomelidae > Gonioctena > Gonioctena quinquepunctata. Next base: position 1,569,795 of record JAFIRS010000026.1, on the reverse strand, counting down.
CATTGAATGCAAATGTTTCTTTCTGATAAGCTCGATTATGTTTAATTTATGTCGTGTTCACCTAACAATCCGCATACCGGTTTCAGGCTTCTTGGCCCTCATCAGTACGGAGTAGTCAACCAGCCAAAGGTGCAAAGAACTCTGGCTGAAGTGAGACACAACGTAAACAAACCATCATCGATCTTGTAACACCTATAGGTACGCCGGAAAAGATAAACTTTAACTGGCGGTACCTAGTGACAGAAAGAAACACTCCGAAAATCTCCCACCTCGATAGGTTTCTAAATAAAAGATTCCTTCTCAGTAGGAGTGGCAAGCCCGTCTAGCATATAGTGAGAGATAAGTGCCATGTGAAGTGGAATGAATAGAAAAATCGAATTTAAACGGTTTTCTTCACATAAAGGATTCAATATAAAATTGAACCAGAGAAAGGTAGATCTCAGGTGAAAAACAACTACTTTCCTGGCAAATACCACGCAGAACGTTGAATGATATTCACCTGAAAATCCATGCATACTTCCATATAATATCAATGGACATTGAATGCAAATGTTTCTTTCTGATAAGCTCGATTATGTTTAATTTATGTCGTGTTCACCTAACAATCCGCATACCGGTTTCAGGCTTCTTGGCCCTCATTCTATTCATTCCACTTCACATGGCACTTATCTCTCAGAATTACATTACATTGTGAAGCCATATGATACGACCCTGGCATGCTATTTCAAGTGCAGAGAGGGTGTTTGCGCCGACTAAGAAAATGTATTGAGAGAGACGGGGGTCATATCGAGCAGTTTTTGTAGCGGATATTGCATTTCTGTTTGCTCTTGAGGCTTGCGATTGATTATTTACACCATGAGTTTTGTAAGGTAAACGTGTTTGAATGATAAAAATTCGTTATGAACATTGTACCTATCATTTCTATTTTCATTACAAATTAATCTTTTCGAATAATGGTAGACATCTCAGGTTGGATGTCGTCGAACAAAAATACATTTTTATCAAAAATCGTTGCTCCGATCGATTTTCCACGCGAGTACTTTTATTCAGGAAATTGTCCAGGTAACCGTGTTTTGTTAAAACATATTGACAAATCCCAATCATTTCAAAGTTTTGGGGTGTGGACCATCGGGGGTAGTCCGCTCCTGACTTTGTAGCAAAACAACTGACTCCTGCATGAAAGCTCATCGAAGGAATTCATTTGTTTAGTCAATCACCAAAATTTAGATGATTTTGAATATTCACTTTGAAAGTTATCAAAGAAAAACATTTTTCATTTCGTAACTTGGTAACGAAGGCTTTTAGGAACAAAAGTTATATGACCCCATATATTTTGACCCCATCTAAATTTCCGAGAGGAAAAGAGGAAGTCCAGGGACTCCCTGTACTATAGTTCTCCAGTTCGTAGAAATTGCAAACATGCAATAATACAAACTGCTGAAAAGTCGTGTTGACTGCGGAAGATTCTCGAACGACAACAAATTCACATTCAAATTTTTTGTTCCACTTGCTAACTGTTCTGAGTTCATATTATTTATACATTAATTATCAGCTGATATCGGGTTATCTACACGGTAAAACTTGTTTTTCATTTACAAAACAATCTTGCATTCGCCTATTTTGGCGAATGGAATTCGTATGCGATATAACAGGACATCAACTGCAACAACAAAAAAGCATTCTCAGTTAGTATTTGATAAGAACTTGTATTAGTCATTGATAGTGCGGTCAAAGACGTAGGAGCGAACAACATGAACATAACCGTACCCAGTGACAGAATGGGATTTTTGTACATTTTGCGATAGCTATGTTCTTAAATAGAGGAATCAAAACAAAAATTCACAGAAATAATGTAATCAGAGAAATATATAATGCTCAACAGCAGCTGTAAGGAAAACATAATTTTTATAACAGGATATCTAGTAAAAATTTACATCGATTAATCGATATGCATGAAGGAAACAAAAACTGAATCAAAGTACATGCACCAGTAGAATATGAAGACGAAGAAGTAAAAAAAAATCTACGAAATAATCGAAAAATTTCATGATACATTACCCAACAAGGAAATAATAACACCAGTTTACAAATTTCATCATTTTTCTTCTACCTCTAATCAAATCCTTATTTACTTATTCTATCACCTTCTACCAATAAAAGGCGGCATTACATTTTCTTTCATCACAGCTCATGCTGCTAGAATTATTGTTTAGTACGGTGGTTTTTTTTCTGTAAAATATTTTTTTTCGGAGAATATGCTTATTTAGATACGAATCACATATGAATATTTTGCAATCTTACCTAATGCACAGCTTGGCTACAAATACACATTTTAAATAAACCGTATGAGTTCCTTGGTCTAACCAAAGAAAAACAACATACGTATTCGGACAATGTCATATAGCGCCATCTCACAAAGTTTAGAGGTACCAGTAGGGTGGATTAGCAACAATGCGAGTACCCCAAAAATTTACGAGATGGCGCTATACTTATCGATTTGTAATAAATATTTTTTTTGTGTAAAATCGTATTTTTTCAGCAAAAACGCCCATATAGATAAACTTAAAAATCAAAACCCTATCTAAATACAAAATTTTATCCAAATCGTCAGAGGGTTTTCCGAGATAGCCGAAATATATATACAGAGTGGGCTATTGAAAACGAAACAGCGGCTCTGTAGGTCAGCAGAATCGAATGATATAAAAACGCTCGGACACATCAACTACATTTTCGAGGGGGACATCGTTCGCGATGAAATTCACCCGAAATACATCTCATCCCTCGGAGCTGTGACCGCTACCCCTAAATTTTTAATTGGCAACATATGGCAAGTCATACCTCATTTGAAAGGTATTTTCCTTCTCAATATCAAACAACAAACATAATTTAATTCTATCGATTCGTTTTCGAGATATAGGAACTAGAAGTTGGGAAATCACTTTTTATTCACTCAATCAATAAAAATAACATCTAACAATGCAACTGTTTAAAGATAGTTATCATTGTCAAGGAATTAAATGATCTAACTGTTTACCAACAAATAACATGCAATTCCGTTTCAAATTTTTATTTCATGCTCATTTACTTGATCGAAAAACATTTAAGGTTCTTAAGAATCGATAAAAAGACGTTTTCTCGAATTCGACTCAAATGCGAGTACAACAAAAACAAGTATGAGATACTTTTTTTCGCCAAATCGCAATTGTGGACGTCTATTAGTGTCAAACTGATCTTTGATTGAACGACATTAGAGTGAATTACTTGACTGAAGCTGCTGAATATCTTTCCGCAATAATGGTGTATACGATCGCGAAAAGAGTTGAAATAATTACAATTTTTCCAAGAATGATGAGTGCGGTAATTGTACAGCTAATTTGTTCAATGAAACGCATCCAGATAAACTTGTTGCTAGAAAATACGTTCTAGAATTAGTGCAAAAATTTCGTCAAACTGGATCAGTAGCTAACAAGAAACGAGATCCAGAACGTGAATTTCCGTTGAGAAATGAAGCTGTTGAAGTTGCACTTTTAGAACAAGTTCATGCAGACCCAACATTGAGCACAAGGAAATCGGCTAGTGTTACCAATATCAGTAGAACCAGTCCCCGCCGAATCCTGAAACATCATAAATTCCACCCCTACAAAATACATTTGGTACACCAATTGAATGAAGATTATTTTGATAGGCGACAGGAATTCTGTGAAATTATGACTACGAGAATAGATGCTGATGAGAATTTCTGCTTTTCTGATGAGTCTACATTCTTTTTGAATTCGACTGTGAATCGTCATAATTGTCGTTATTGGTCAGATGTTTTCCACGAAGTCCATACTCAAAGCCCCAAAAACTCAATGTCTGGGCCGGTATTTTTGGGAACCGTTTGATTGGACCAGTATTTCTCGACGGCAACCTGACAGGAGAAAGTTATTTGGAATTATTGAATGAATTTGTTCATCCACAATCAGTAGACATCATTGAAAATGACGATCGTTACCATGAAGACCACTTGATATTTCAACAAGACGGGGCACCTCCACATTATGCACAGCCTGTTAGGGCGTTTTTGGATAGAATGTTTCCTGGAAGTTGGATTGGAAGAAGAGGCTCTATAGAGTGGCCAGCCAGATATCCAGATTTAACCCCACTCGACTTTTTCCTGTGGGGTCACTTGAAAAACAAAATCTTCGCAACCGAACCAGAATCTCTGGAAGATTTGCGAAGGAGAATTATTTATTTTTGTTGTTTGATATTAAGAAGGAAAATACCTTTCAAATGAGGTATCACTTGGCATATGTTGCCATTAAAAAATTTAGGGGTGCTGGTCACAGCTCTGGATGAAATGTATTCGGGTGAATTTCATGTCCCTCTCGAAAATGCAGTTGACGTGTCCGAGCGTTTTTATATAAATCGGTTCTGCCGACCTACAGAGCCGCTGTTTCGTTTTCAATGGCCCACTCTATATATATATATATATATATATATATATATATACAAGAATTGCTCGTTTAAAGATATAAGATTTAGTTATTCGCAGTATTTACCCTGTATTCCAAATTCAATTTTCTTAAGTTTTGTGAAAGATAGTGGTTTTGTTTTTGCTAAACTTTCTAGTAGATTGTCCAAATTAAGTTCTGATACTTCCTGGTACTTTTGTGGACAATTCATATTCGCAAAAAAGGAAGACCTGATCGAGATCTCTAAAAACAGCATATCTGCAGTATTTTGAGTTTTCAGTGAATACCTAATCAAGATAAAAAGTAGGTACCACATGTTTTTTGTGAAAGTTGCAGGATCACTCCAATACGTTGGGCACCAGGAGAAAAAGTTTAACTACAATTTCGATCACCAATGTTGTAGAGAGAGCCTTTAAATCATAAAAACGACTGTTACTTCTGTATGACAAATACTGCAGGTTTTGATTGAAAAAATAAACAGAAAATTAAATATGCCGATGTTTCATGAGTCACAAAACCGATTTCACATTCGGGAACTCTGTCACATCCTGTATGTACAGGCATGCCGAGTACGAGTGTATTCAAGATAGTGATTTTGATCTGTATGTCGATTCTGATGACGATTTCGTGATTAAAGATGATAACACGCCCCATTTAATTAAACGAAATGAATTAAATGATCTTGTGCAAGACTTGCACCTATCAAGGTCTAAGGCAGATATGCTTGCCTCTCATCTACAACAGTGGAACTTATTGACATCAAACACAAAAGTAACTTATTACTGGGAGAGAAGTCGAATTTTTTGCGTTTTTTAACAGGAGAGAATTATTTTTGCTCCTGTTATGATATTCCCGGGCTTTTTGATGGAATGAATCAGAACTATGATACAAAAAATGAATGGAATTTATTTAGTGATTCTTCTAAATATAGCTTAAAAGCTGTATTATTCCACATCGGTAATATAAAACCATCATTACGAATTGGCCATGCTGTGAACAGTAAACAATGACTACTTTAATAAAACTAATAAAATTTGAACAGCACAACTAGAAAATATGTGGCGATAAACGTAGTTGGATTGTTACTGGGGTTACAGGACGCTTATACCAAATATCTGTAGAACAGGCCAATAGATTATTGACTGTCTTTATTTCAATTTTTTTCAGAAGAAAAATTAATTCTAAAAAACAACTATTTCGCCGATGTCACCATTTGTACAAAGAGGAATTGACTATTGTCTGTTCTTCAAAGTTGTTAGAGGAAGAGATATTTGACTCTACCCAACAAGTGGACAAAGAAAAATATATTTGGCAGCTTTCTCCTTTGCGGGTGGACGCACGTTTTCACCAACCTGACCACTGGATGTGGCCAGGATTTTATTGTTTGAGGTTAATTTCCTCAAAATTACAATCGGCACTGGGTTTCATCACATGATTATCCGATCGGTAGTGAACTCGGCTAGAAGCGATGTCTAGTCTGATTTATGATTTTTTTCCTTAAGGTTAGGTTGGTGAAGGTTCTGAGCTTCTCCCTTCAGATTAGCAGGTTTGTTTCGCCATTCTGACCAGCAAATAATGACACTATTTAAAGTTAAAAACAAATATATTCATAAAAAGAAAATGGTAAATAAAGTGACTTACTTGAAGTAAGGGTAATAAACTACAAAATATACGATTCAGACTTATGTGAATCCGATAAAATAAGTCATTTTCATCTAGTTCTACGTACAAAAGTGAACTTTAGTCTTTTAGACGAACTGAAAATTTCCAACTTGCCCTTTTGTTCTACGCCCTGATTCGAGGCTAGAGCTCCTCACCCAGCGTGGTAGCCCAATTATGCGAATAATCTCGCGTTACGAATATTTGGATGATCAATTTGAAGGAAAGCATTTCTGAACTATATTCAATCCACTCAAATAGCAAAATATGTTAGTAAGTATTTCAATAAATTCCGTAGCCCTGAAATTCACTTACTACTTGTTGTGCATGCCTGAAGATCTTGTCGATTCTTCTCGTAATCCAAGAAAAATGCCACTTGTCTTATGCGAATCGACTTTCTATGATTTTCTAGCACTTAAACAACTTCGCGGTTTCTCGCTGAACTTCGGCTAGTTAGTCGCGTCTATACTCAAAGAAGTTTGTTCTCGCTCGGAGAATACTTTTCAATCCGTATATCTTTCGGTACAAATTTTGCGTTTATACGCTTCGTGAGAATTCCGGTAAATTTCCAATTCTAAGCCCATAAATACGTCGCGTAACTCTAATATTCTTCGCTTCAAACCGCGCAAACTTTTCTGGAAGTCTTCAGGAAAACCAAACGCTCCGATCCCGTCAGAGGCACCCCGATAATTTCTTTTGTTGAAGTCCCAAATAACTAAACGCTCCGATCCCGTCAGAGGCAAGCCGAGAACTCCTCAGAGTTGTTCTTCCCAAGCTTCCAAGCCAACCAACGCCCTTTCTGAGAGCTTTCTTTGGTTCAGAAGATCTCGCCTACGCTATAAAAAACGTTAACCTCATCAGTTCTACGGCTGTGAGAAACTTCTAGACCTTTCAAAGGTGTATTTGTCTTTGGCGCTAGACGTAAACAATGTCTATTGCTTTGTAGCACTCTCCCGTCGGCTGGGAGCTATCATGTTCTCGCAGCCCATATCAGGAGTTCCATTGATGGTTGCCTACCCTCAGGCTTGCTTATGAATATAATTTCGAGCTATACGACCATCGGTTTAATAGAGATTATATTACGAGGGGCGTTCATTGTTTTCCATTCTTCAGCTGAAAGCTTCAGATTATTTAATAATCTACATATAAAAACCAACAATATACTAACAACTACTGGTTGCTACATATCCTTTATTTTTTTCGTGGGATAGAGAACATTTCACTAAAAAAGTATGGCCTGTCTGAAATGAATTTATTCCAGGAAAAATGAATGTAAAAACTACATCTTTTGTGGATCCTCAGAACCTAATTCTGTCATCATTAAATTGGGCCTGATAAAAAAAATCAGTTGAAGCCATGGATAAAAAGTGCTGCATTTCAATATTCACACAACATTTTTCGCATATTTCAGACTCCCAATGATAGGAGAGAATTTTTGTGGGCCCAGAGATACGTAAATTACTAGAAGATTATGATTATTTATCTGCAAAAGAAAAAAGGCCTTTGAAATGGACGTCAAAGGATTCTTAGGAAACCATAAAGATGAGAAATATAAATCAACATTGACGGTTGAAAAATTTGAATACGACGCTACTGTATCTATGGACATGGTCAGTAATTTTGGCTGCCAAGAAAAGTATTACTACATCAAGACTAGCAATAAAAACATCATATTGTTCCATTCGAAATAAATCTCATTCCACCCAATAAAATTTTACAATCGATCTCCTCAGATAAGCAAAGCGCAGATGCAAATTTGCAATTTTGATTACACTAATAATTTATCTTGGAAAAAATATCAAATGAAAAGTATGACTGTGTGCACGTATCGATAAAATCGATGAAAGAAAATTGTATTTCGTGCATAAAATAATTTATTAAAATCGTAGCATGCTACGAGTTTAATAAATTATTTTATGCATGAAATACAATTTTCTTTCATCGAAAAAAAATATCAAACTGCCGTCATGAAAGTTTTCTCCGAAAAAGTGGCCAAGAAGTTGTAACAAAATTCTGAATCAAAATTTCGATGTGCGCTATTTCCGATAAACTTGGCTTGGAAAAGTGAAGAGCCCCGACGCTTAAAATGGCTTATCTTATGAGGAAGTTCTTTTGTGATTCCGCATAATCGAATACTGATTGAGCTCTTTAGAGCCAGTTCCCACGGCGCGAGACTTGACGAGGTTGGCTGGAGGGATTGTGCTTGGTGCACAGCAGTCCCACGGCGGGTATAATCAGATCAACTAGTTGTCTCTACCAGTGGCTAGAAGTTGGTACACGAGCCTAGGAAGGAATACATTGTCGACAGCAGTAGTTATAAATAGCGACGATGAGAGGATGTGCAACAACGTATTATATTTTTTGTGATGTGTTGGGTCCCAAATGGTTCCGAATTACACTCAATGTTAATACACAATAATGAAAACAACACTCAACTATTCTCTGCATTCCCAAACACTCTCTCTCCGAAGTGACCAGTCTTCTATCGTAGCTGACACTCTCAACAGGCACCCTCGCGCCGTGGGATCGCTCAACAAGCCATACAGCACGAGCCACCTAGTCGAGCCTCGCGCCTTTGATGTTTGGAGAATTTACCGACATTTCATGGTAACGGTCGAGACATGTGGGTCTCAATCCTACGCGAGTCGACCGTTCCCAAAGACTCAACAATCCTCAAGTCGAGCTCGTCAAGTTTCGCGCCGTGGGACGCTGGCTAAATATGCTCTTTTATGGAAAGCAAATTGAGGTCTTTAAGTATCCGAACGTTCCGCATGTACCACGCAGCGTTCGTGACCATACGCAGAAGTTTCATTTCGGCCCGTTCCAGGACGCGAATGTTAGTTCTGCACGACTGTCCTCAGTCTGCTGAGGCGTACAATATGGTAGGTATGAATACCATTTTGTAAATCTTTACCATATTTTGTTCTTTATATTGATCTATGGGTAGAGTTTGGAGATATTGTGTTTCACTTTGGAGCAAATTTTGGCTATATGTGAGCAGACGATCTAAGGTGACTTGAGTTGACCAGTAGGAGATTGTATATTTCTTCCTACAACACTCATACAGCTAGATCTCTTGCGCTTCTCACCCGCCATTGACATCACCTGCGTTATGTAGGGGTTTACCTCCAACTGCGAGTGCATTCTGCAAATGAATAACCCCTGATGATTCATCAACGTAGCCAGCAAAAAAGTATCATCAGCATACAAGGAAATCTTTACATTTTCACTCCTTGGTAATGCACAAGTAGAAATGCTGTATCCGAGGGAGACTTGCCCACCTTCACTTGGAATGTCCTGACTAAGAGAAAAAACTTTATCCATTTGACCTCGAGGTAGTTGAAAACTTATCATTTTCTGTAACAGGCCCTGGTGCCAGACCCTATCGAAGGCCTCGCTGAAGTCCAGTAAAAGTAAAGTAAGCTAATGTCCAGTAAAACTTCTGGGTATTACTCTAGATTCAACTTTAAAATGGAACTGCCACTGCGAAAATCTTTGTTATAGACTTTCTAGTCAGAGTATCTCTTGAGACAACTAACAAATGTAATCAGTATTGCCTGGGACGCTTTGAATAGGTGGGGTCATCTATAGTAATCAATGGCTTCCCTTATGAGGGGGTTATTATGTGATTCCGTATAATCGAACACTTGTCTTGAACACCTGATTGAAATCTTTTAAGCTTGCGTCCCACGGCGCGAGACTAGAAGAGCTTGGCTTGGGGGATTGTGCTTGGTGCACAGGAGAGAGATTTGTGCAATTTCGAACCTGATCGATCCCACGGCGTGTATAATTAGATCGACCAGTTATCTACCAGTGGCTAGAAGTTGGTACACGAGCCTAGAAAAGGATACATTGTCAAGAGCAGTAGTTATAAATAGCGATGATGAGAGGATGGCATGTGCAGCAGCGTATTATTGCATATAGATATTTTTTGTGATGTGTTGGGTCCCAAATGCTTCTGAATTCCACTCCATGTTAATACACAATAATGAAACCAACACTCAACTATTTTCTGCCATCACCAAACTATCTTTTCGAAGTGACCGGTCTTCTGTCGCAGCCGACACTGTCAACAGGCACCCTCGCGCGTGAGATCTTTCAACAAGCCATACAACACGAGCCACCTAGTCAAGCCTCGCGTCTTTGATGTTTGGAGAATTTACCGACATTTCATGATAACGGTCGAGACATCTCGGTCTCAATTCTACGCGAGTCGACCGTTCCCAAAGACTCAACAATCCTCAAGTCGAGCACGTCAAGTCGCGCGCCGTAGGATGTCGGCTCAATATTCTCTTTTATGAATAGCAATTTGAGGCCTTCAAGTATCCGAACGTTCCGCACATACCACGGAGCGTTCGTGACCATACGCAGAAGTTTCATTTGCGCCCGTTCCAGGACGCGAATGTTCTGCACGACTGTCCTCAGGCTGCTGAGGAGTACAATATGGTAGGTCTGAATATCATTTTCAAAAAGAGTTTGCTCTTCCTATTGATCAATTGGTAGAGTTTGGAGATCTTGTATTTCACTTTGCAGCTAATTTTGGCTATATGTGAGCAGACGATCTACGGTGACTTGAGTTGACAATTGTATATCTCTTCCTGCAACACTCACACAACTCTCTGGGTTGCGCTTCTTACGCCCATTGACATCGCCTACGTTATGTAGAGGTTTACCTTCTACTCCGAGTACTACCCCCTAAGGACATTCACTGCATTCTGCAAATAAATACCTCTCTGGTGGTACATCGAAGTAGTCAGCAAAGCAGTATCATCAACATATGATATATGATAAATGATAAACCCCTGAGGGCCTGAATCTCCCTCGTATCCGACCTTCACTTGAAATGTGCTGCCTAAGAGAAAATACTTTATCCATTTGATCAGGTAGTTGAAAACTTATCGTTTTCTGTAACAGACCCTGGTGCCAGACCCTATCGAAGGCCTTGCTAATGGTCCAGTAAAAGTTCTGGGTATTACTCTGGATTCTACTCTAAAATGAAACTTCTACTGCGAAAATCTTTGTTAAGACTTTCTAATCAGCTCTATGTCTTGAGACAACTAAGAAAAGTTATTAGTATTGATGCATTGAAATTATCATATTTCTTATTATTCCATTCGCACATTACTTATGGCATACGACTATAAGGGAACTCTAGTTTGTCATCCAAAGCTTTTAGGCTACAAACAAAACCATACGAATACTTGCTTGCTTGTCCAGCGTATAGGGAATCTTCTAGAAACCATCCCGCATAATTTAAAATAATGTCACTCATGTACGTTTACGGGTGCCTTCACGAAAACATCTATAAATATGAAACACATTCTGATGCTCATAACTATAATACAAGAAATAATCATAAATTGATCAATTTCCCCAGAACAACTTTTTTAGCCAGTTTCGCCGTATCACCAGAATGGAAGGAATCTCCTAAGTCGTATTGGATTGTTTATAAAATTCAAGAAAGATCTCACCTGGTTGTCCGGAACCTTCTATGAATTAAATAAGAAATGCAGTGCATAAAGTACACAAAGTCGTCTTCACCAAGGATTCAATATAAATTGAAACAATTGGTAGACCACAGGCGAAAAACAACTACTTTCCTAGCAAATACCACGCAGAACGTTATTCACCTGACAATCCATGCAAACCATAAAAATGGATATTGTTCGCAAATGTTTCTTTCTGATAAGCTCGATTATGTTTAATTTATGTCGTGTCCGCCTAACAATCTGCATACCGGTTTCAGGCTTTTTGGCCCTCATCAGTACGGAGTAGTCACCAGCCAGAGATCCGGAGAGCTCTGGCCGAAGCGAGACACAACATAAATGAATGCTCGAATATTTCTTTTTGGAAAGCGGTCTTCGTACAACTTTCTGGCTTTCGGTGTGTTACCATAGTTTTTCAATAATATTGTTAATTTTGATGACTTAAATGAGTGACAAACTGTCAAAACTGTTTATGTTTACAAAACAAAATCTGCTTCTTACCTACTAGATACGTTTTTAATCCTTGATAATACCCGATTTCATAACAACGTACAAATGAATGATTTTTTTTTTCAAATTAGGAGACCAGATTTGCTCAGAAAGAAATGAGGATTTCAAAAAAAAATCATTGTGTGGTTTTATGAAACCACGGTATAAGTGAAACTTTTTTTCGCATTGTAGACATTCAACTAAACATTTTTGGAAAAATATTCGATTTAGGGTATTAAAATCGCATCATCACTCTTAATTTTATACTTGGAAAATGGGAATGATTATGGGAAATGATAACTAGGTCTCCAACTATATTCATACGAAATAAGTTAAATGATAAATTCAAGCACTCAAAATTGAAATAAATACATAAACAACAATAAGCACCAGCAAAAAGTTCTAATAATTCTAATAAATTCGATATAAAAACTATGTTTACTCACCAAGATCTTTTTTCCTTTTCCTATAAGCACGAGCTCTGTCGGCGTTCTGTCTTTTACGGCGTAAAATTGATTCATCGTCATTCATTTTGCACTATTCTTGGCTTTTTCCTCGTTGATCAGTTTTTTGGACTCACTAGCTGTGTCGTTGTTTATCAAAAGCAAAAAATAGCAACATTTACATTAAACACTGATAAAAACAAACAAATAGCGTGGAGCACTGGCACAAATGAGTAATAGTCTATACACTACACGGTCAGCTGATGCGCACCATAGGCGCCGCCATATTGGCCTCGGCTGCTCTGTCGAGCGCCTTTCACTTTACCCTTACTCCGCGGCCGACCGTCGAGCGACATCCAATAGATGGACGAAAAAGTTTAAGGCGATGTAATAAAAGTTTCACTTTAATAATTTTTACTTTGAGAAAAAGCAGTGGCACATAACTTTTCTCTTCAAAATGTTTCAGTGCAAATCCCGCATGAATGCCACTGGCAAGAATAAAAAATATTTTTGTACAGCATAAAATGCCTTTATGATGCCTAGAAGATGCGTACTACGTTTCACGAAAATATCTAGGGTCATACCAAAGTTATAATAAAACAGATGTCTTTCTTAAAACTTTAGCACCTTGTAGTTCAAAAGTTAAGACGTTTAGGACATATGTTCATATTGTTCATATGAAGTTTATTTCTCAAAATGAAGCCAAGAATAACTTCCTTGAATATTAGCATGTTTTTAAGAACCACCCTGTATACACATCAACAATGGAACAACTGAAAATATCTTAGGAATAATGAAATGGTTGTTGTAACGCGAATGTGATACACTTTGTATATGTACGAAACGTCTTTCGTAATGAAATATGGGCATATTCCGTTACCTATTATATTGTCATTCATTGTTTGTGTTCATTTCTTCGCAATATTTTTCGAGTTTCTTATAACATAACTACCCCCATAATATAACTACTTCAAAAAAATCCTCAGCAAAAAACACTACCGTTGGATTCACCCCGTATATTTAACGTATCTGCAGAGTAGACTCTCATCGCGAACGATAGAGTTCTTCACCGAGATGTCCGGAATTATTCAGATGTATCAATAATCAGAACGGATGCAGTTTCATGAGAAATATAACATCTTATACAGTGACCGGCAGAAAGTACGCATCATATGGGAATTTTTTTTAATATAATATTTTGACAAATGTCGATACTTGCAATCGCTTCTGCATCAAAAGAAACCCCAAAAGATGTTGTACAGTGCCGTTCGTCTTTTCTTGTTTGGCGGGAAATTAAAAAAAATAAAAAATTATGTCTCAAAACACACTTATTTGGGAAAATATTGAAAAATGTTATTTGGAAAAGTTGTTCGGAACGACATTTTGTAGCTATGTACAAGTTTGGAAAAAAATCTGAGATGAAAAAATAAAAATAAATTTTTGCCATAAAAAAAAATTCAATTTGGAAAAATACATTTCTGACAGAGAAACTCATTAGTAAATCCCAAGAGTAACTTTTGAAGAATATTTTGTAAAGATTCACCAGCTACTTCTATTTTATTCGAAGAAAATTTTAATCTGTGGATTTGTATAGTTTAGCTGCTTCATAAGAGGTCACAGAAATATCTTCAGGACATTATAATCCCGATACTGTTTATTATTGACAAAGAACCATGTATCTACAGAATTTTAATATGAATTTTTTATTAGAACAAAAAATTGATTCAATTTTTTACATAATTACATTTTATAATAAAATTAGAAGCTGAAATAATTATAAACCAAACAATTCAATGCATACTCGAAAGTTTGTAATCAATTTATTTTTTGTTTGAATAAAAAATTCAATTTGAATTATGTAGAAAAGGACCTTATTAATAATGAACAGTATCGGGATTTATACCTTTATGAACAGTATCGGGATTATAATGTCCTTCTTTGTCTAAAATGTATTTTTCCAAATTGAAATTTTTATTATGGCAAAAAATTGATTTTTATTTTTTCAACTCAGATTTTTTTCAAAACTTGTAGATAGCTATAAAATAACGTTCTGAACAACTTTTTCAAATAACATTTTTCGATATTTTCCCAATTAAGTGTGTTTTGAAACATAATTTTTTATTTTTTCAAATTTCCCTCCAAACACGAAAAGACGGCACTGTACAACGTCTTTTGGGGTTGCTTTTGATGCAGAAGCGATTGCACATATCGATATTCGTCAAAATTTATTAATAAAAGAATTTCCCATATGATGCGTACTTTCTGCCGGTCACTGTATATAAAATGTCAGTCTGATTCAGGATATGCTAATATCATGAGTTGGAATTGATATGGGTAGGGTAGAGAGAATTCAGTATTGAGACAGCACAATAATAGTAGGTAGAGAGGGGGAAAGTGTCATGACATGCAGCGGTTGAAAGGTTACGTTTGTTAGGTTAATAAGTCAATTTTGTTTACTGTTACCTTGCAAAAATGCCCTGGGGTCTGGGCTAAGTACTTTTCACTAGCTGAAGAAGAAATTATGGCGAAGCTATCAAATTAATGATACGTCTTGTGTACCGCTTTTAGTAAATCATTTGGTACGCCTATGAAATTTCTTGTAATAACTCGCTTAGGACACTTTCGGGAGGAACTTTTCATTTAGTGGGGGAAGGACAAACATGCTGTCTCAATAGTGAATGCACTCTATCCTACGAAATATCTGAAAATGAATAAAATTCCACCGCTCAATTTTCAGAAATTACTACAGAACTTGCTGAATTTGGACTTGCTAACTATAGGTAGTAGGTATATCGTGAATACGTGCGGGAAATATTATACTCTATAGTCAATTCGAATCGGCCATTTGAACAATCAATGCATAATTGATTTGGTTTATATAAGTATTCGACATAGCAGTAGGTATCTTCACAATTGACATTTGAAATTTTGAAAAAGTAAACTTCAGCACCCTGTATAATCGAAACTATTGAATTTTGTGCGTTAGTCAAGGTCTACAATATATAAAAAAATCGAGCCGAAAAAATTCACCGAAGGCCAATTTCCCATTGATGCGGTGCGAGGTCCTTTAACCACTGTTTTTTAAATTTAGGTACTAATAGATCATGCAATCATCGGATATTATGTGTTCTCTCAGGGTTCTACAATCTTTTTATTAAGAACTACCCTGTATATGCGATATTTGAAGTTGTCATTTATTCTTGACAGAACCAGGTTATTTCCTCAAAAATGAATTGAACAGAGTCAGTAGTTCAACAGGTAAGAGAAAACGAATTAATTAGAGAAAAATACCAAAGAAAAACTCACCCATCCTTTGTCTCACGATCCTGAATTTTTATCAGACAATATTTTTTTGAATAAAGTTTCTCCAGTTCATCTGCCAGTTTCTCCTGACATTTTTTTATGTTTTCCAATTTACTCTGTAATTTTTCTATATTTGTATATAAATTAACGCTCATTTTCAGCTACTGCAGATTTTCGAACACCACATTTCGCGGTTTGCGCGAATACGTCTGACCGATTCGAACTGTCAACTTGTAAATTACAAAAAAAATCCAAGAAACAATGCAGGACATACCACTTATCATTCCAAATCCTAAATAGAAGTAGTTCAAGCCACCAAATAGGAGATTCCTTCATATTGTAAATATTTCACCATTTATGTTATATTCTCTTTCATAACTTTTTATCTCCTAATAGAGATCGATTGGCAGAAAAAAATAATATGAAAACTTTCAAATGCTTACCATGACAAATATTTCACTGTACGTGGTGTTGTGAAAATATACAAAATGATTTCTTGCTTCATCCTCTGGATTTTTCGCTCAAAATCTTCTTTCTTTTCATCTCCATCCATATTATACGTCTTCTCAAGGAATTATTATTAACAATCGGAAGAGTTTGAGAATTTCGACCACCTTTAGAATTCACATTTCAACTGTTTTCCTATATTTTTCAACCCACGACGACAGTACAAACAAAGAGATACCCCGAGGGAAAATACTTCGATTGTTAATTCTATGATTTTTGACAAAAGATTTTGATTCAATATTGTTTTCCTTCTTCAACAGGAATACATCATACATAGGTCATAATAGTGCAAGTGTATAATTATTTTTCGAGGTGAAAAATATAAGCGTAATGGTTTTCACGTAAATACAGTCGTCATGCCACATAATAATAATAAATGACTCAAATAATATATTTCTGACCTTCCTCTAACAAATTTTTCACCTCAATTAGATTCATATCACAGGATGGCGCGCTCTTTCCAACCGATATATACAGGGTGTTGACGAAAATATTATGATGTAGAAATCGTAAAAATATGTGGTTTCGCAAAAAAACATACATAAAAGTTGTAAAATAATGAAAGTACAAAACTAACCGATTAAATTAGTCCTATTACTTACTTTATTCACTGCCTACTGTGTTCGTCGTATTGCATGATTTCCTACTGCCCAACAAGTGTATTATGAAAATTATTTACTTCATTTCTCGTGTGTATCCTTCGAGAATGGCATGGGTAAAAGCGTTCCTGTATCATCGTTTCCCATGTCCCGGTCAAAAATCAGACAACAAGATGATTTTTCAAGTTTTTTGGCATTTATAATTTTCGTAAACGATCTGTGTCGTCCATATGATATAATAACAATTCAACTATGAACGCTATACAATGACTACTATCAAAATATATCTAAGCTAATTTCGTATCGACAAGGAACTTCTAAATTCATAATCACCACACTAGACGATATGATTGATTCTATCTGTAAGCTATAAAGTATACACATTAAGTTTGCATAAGTGATGCCGCAAAGTCTTCGAAATACCGCCACATAAATATGTGTTCATCAAAATAACCTTCGATTGTGTCTGAAAAAAAACTGCACAAAATGTTAACTTCAAGCAGAACTATCAATACGTAACACGTGCAATAATTATCTTTTGTGGTGATTGCCGCTTTAGTTTTTGGAGCGGCAGCGCGGTATATTCAAACAAAAATAATGGCTCATAATATTGAGGAGGTTTGTTGGGACTTGGATCAGTTTTGTTGAAAAAAAAACTATTGTTTCCTTGCCAACGTTTCCAGTTTTATTGAATTAATCTTCAGGGCTCTGTAACAATGAGTTTTTGTAAGTAGAAAGGGTTAAAAAATAGCAAAAATTAAAAAAAATACATTTGGCCACAAGAATTGGAGCATTACACAGTAAAATAGATTATTAAAAAAGGAAAGACTCACTACAAATTAGTTTTTCCGAGTTGGATGTAAATAAAAATAGTACATAAACAGACATTCTAGATACAACGAAAATCACTTTCACGGGACAACATCTAGAATGTTTGTTTATGTATTATTTTTATTTACATCCAACTCGAGAAAACTTATTTTTGGTGGGTCTTTCCTTTTTTAATAACCTATTTTACTGTGGAATGTTCCAATTCCTGTGGCCAAATGTTTTTATTTTTGCTATTTCTTAACCCTTTCAACTAAGAAAAACTCGGAGCCCTGAAGATGAATTTAATAAAATTCGAAACGTTGGCAAGGAAACAATAGTTTTTCTTCTACAAAACAGATCCAAATCCCAACAAAGCTCCTCAATATTATAAGTTTATATTGGATCACTAAACTTACTGAAAAAAATAATAGCTCCTATATGTTTTTTTTAAAAGTCTTCGAGTGCCCGCTAACGATGCACCTACACCTGAAACCGAAATCAAAGTCAAAGGGTACCGAAAGGCGTGCGAAAAATAATAAATCATGTTCCTACAACAATAGACTAGAGGAAAGGAATATAAACACCTCACTGATCAGATGGATACATGCCATACTGAAAAGTAGAATCATTGTAGCTTCGACATGCGAATCGATTGTGAAATATATGTTCTATAAAGCTGCTTCCATTTCAAAGGAGTCGCATGGTATATATATTTTTCTTTTTTATAAATGAGATTGGGACGCAAAAAACTAGTAACGAAATATACCTTAATCCGGTACTGCTCCGTATTCTTTGCGGGGTTGACATATATTACTAGAATCTTGCAGTTACAGTTTCACTGCTCGCTTGCAAACTTGGACTATCCCGCAGTAGTAACAAAGTAAAACAAACAACGCAAAGATAAGCCTGAAAAAAATCATCATTCACACAAGACAAATTGGGAAGAAGGCAGTGCGAATCAAAACACGAAACAAGAATTACCAACAGAATTGAGGATGATCTAGGACATGAAGGACATGTAGGAAATATTTAGTCGTGGAAGAAGAGGGAACCGAATGGTAGACGGAACGATTTGCAGAGACAGGGATATTTGTGGGGCAATAATTAAAAATAACACCTCCAGAATTAAGTGAGCAATTAAAAAATTATTTCTCCATTTTCATGACTAAAACTCAAATTAGTGAGAGAAGTTGTACTTTCAATCACTAGTGATTAAAAATATTTTTGCCACAAGTGATTAAAAGTGTTACCTAGGTTACCAATAAACAACCATCATACACATTGCTCATAGTGCAGCAACGGAGTCGAATTATTCGTATCGAGTAGGCTGGTTTCCAAATTAAATGCAACACAAGCAACGGTAGCGCAGATTTTTATTCTTAGTAGGCTGGTTGCAATTTTGTTCCGACGAGTCAATGACACAATAGTAATTTATGCAACAATTGCAACATCATTTCTTTTAATTTCTGCGAAAATGGAAAAAATCAAATTTAAAACACGTGAGTAAAGCGCCAGGTTCGTGATTTAACGTGAAATTTGGCAGGTGTTCATAGTTCCCGTGACAATGCGTTATGGAAATATGACTAATAGTTTTCCCTTCATTCATTGTTTTTGGGTCCCTGGACATAAAGGCTATGAAGGAAATGAAAAAGCCGACCTTCTGGCGAAATAAGGCCTTATGAAGAAGTTCATAGGACCAGAGCCCTTCTTCGGTATATCAAAGAAGTGTTTTCAGACTCGAAGGCATTTATACGGAAAAAACCTAACCTATCCTAGCATGGAGGGGAAATGAAGGAGTCAATTGTTGTGTCTATAATTTTCAAGTAGAACTGAACAATGATGGAAGTCAGTCAGGGCGTATTTAATATTATCCCGACAAAAACTTGCCACGCTGATAAAAACTGTGCCGAAACAAAATGGCTGATCCAAAACTTAGAAAATCAGCATAGATGCCCGGGTAAACTTCATCACAAACTTATAGAGAAACGGAATGAAAACGCAAGTATAACCACTGACCGCTTTTTTCTCACTCCCAATCCTTATTATAATAAATCTGGGCATCATGGTATAAGGATTTTCCTATAGGAAGAAATACTTATGGAAAATGGAATAGATTGTCAGCAAAAAAATTTGGGTAGAATACTGAAAATAAAAGAATCACTAATCATTCCAGTCGCTCAACAACAATTTCCCATATTGGCCAAGGTAGGAGTCCAAGAACAAGAGCTGATCAAAATTAGTGGTCACAGTAGTGCATTGTCAATACAGTCATATCTACAGTTGAAAAATGAACATTATTCTAATATAATTGAAAAAATGAGAGCTGCAGCTACGATAACGGCATTGACTTCTGAAACGATTACCGATTCAAGGCATGGACTTAATTATAACACTGTACTTTCCTTCAATTATTGCGTTTTCAAATAATTTTATAAAATAGGAAATTGTTATTTTTCGAGAATTTGTCTTGACGACCTAATAATCTGACGGCTAAATTTTGGCTGTATAATATACTGAAGCATTGTTGCCTTAGAGCAAAAGCACTCCACATCTGCATAAAAAATCCTTCGCGCTGAAGAGCTCCGGATTTTTATCTATGCAGATGTGTCGGGCTATTGCTAGGCACCAATGCTTTCCTATATTATATTGCGAATATTTTTAGCCGTCAAAATATGAAGTCTTGCTATATTATACAGGGTGTTGGTGAATAAGTGAGACAAACTTTAGAGGGTGATTCTGCATGAAGAAATAATGACAGTTTGCTTTATAACTTTCGTCCGCAAATGCTTCGTTTTCCGATTTACGGGGTGTTAAAGTTTTTCTTAAAAACTGACCATTTATTTATTGCTCTGAAACCGGTCAAGATATGCGAATGCAATTTGGTGAGTTCCAATGGGTAGTTATTGTGCATTTTTTGACATATAATTAAGAATTTTATGTTCATCATTGGCGCGCATACGGGTAATGATCGCAATTTTTTTAAAGAAAAAATGGCACGCCACTGAGATATTTCGAATTAATTTTATTTTCAATTCCTCGTTCAATTTGTGACAAAAAATCATTCTTCCTTTTTTTTCATATGAGGCGCCGTTTTCATGAAAAAAATAAAACATCTTAAGGCGTATTTTTCATTTCTCTAATACATTATCAAGATCTATTTAATACAATAACGTTAAACCAGAACAATAACAGAAAATAACACTAATAAATAAATAGGCGCAAAGCTACAACAAATGTTCAAAATGACCTTCCTCAGAAGTGATACAAGATTCAACTCTTTGCCTCATTGATTGTCGTATTCGCGCAAATATTCCTGGTGTATTTCTTATTGTCCCACAGCCGGCTATAATTCGATTCCTCAGGTCTTCAATATTTTCCACGGGAGTGGAATGAACTAATGACTTAAGAAAACCCCAAATGCAAAAATCTAGAGGATTTAAATCCGGAGATCGAGCAGGCCAATGTTCCGTATCTCCCCTACCTATCCAACGATTTGAAAATACTGAATCTAAGTGATTATGTACAATAATGCTAAAATGGACTGGTCAACCATCATGCATGAACCAGAAGTGTTGTCTCAGCTGTAGAGGAATTTCTTCAAGAAGAACAGGTAACTCTTCCTGTAGGAAATTAAGGCAAGAGTCGCCTGTTAGTCGTTGTGGGAGGAGATATGGACCGATTAAATTATTTTCAAGTACCCCAAGCCATACATTTACTGAAAACTGATGCTAAAAATGAGCTTCAAAGATTTCATGTGGATTTTCCCCAGCCCAGAGGTGATTGTTATGGAAATTTCATATAACTGTCGTCCAAAATTAGCCTCATCAGTAAACAAAACGCCATTTAAAAAATTGAGAGCGATTTGATGAAGAATCCAATGGCAAAAAATTAGGCGCGGAAAAAGTCTCTAAGTAGTAGAGCTTGCACACATTGAATATGAAACGGATACAATTGCTGTTCTTTAAGAATTTTAACGAGGACGAGACCCGCGAAACGATAGAAAATCTACTGACTGATTATTATGGCAGAGCACGGTCCAAGCATTCTCAAATCCGAAGTTCAAAAAGCAATACACCAATCAAAAGCAAGGAAAACTCCAGGACCCGATGAAATTCCTATAGAGCTGGTAAAACTATTTGATGACGTAAGCATATCTGTTCTGACGGCATTCTTCAACCAGGTCTACCAAACTGGGAAACTTCTCAGCGACTGGCAGAAATCGATCTTCATCGCCTTACCCAAAAACAACAAAGCTAATAGGTGCAACGACTTCCGATCAATTAGCCTAATGAGTCACACTTTGAAAATACTTTTAAAGATACTTCTCAATAGAATATACGTCAAATGTGAACACAACATTGGCAAAGAACAATTTGGATTAGGCACACGCGAAGCCCTTTTCTGCATGAGGACACTACTACAGAAAAGTTGTGAGTTTCGAAAAAATATCTATATATGTTTTATTGACTTCGAAAAAGCGTTTGACCGAGTCAAACACACGAAACTTTTCCAATGTCTAAAATCATATAACGTAGACTATCATGATATGCGCCTTTTGTTAAACCTGTATCATAGTCAAACAGCAGTGGTCAGGCTAGAAGACAGCGTTACAGATGAAATACCAATAAAAAGTGGAGTAAGACAGGGATGTGTTCTATCACCCCTGTTGTTCAACCTTTATTCAGAGAACATATTCCGAGAGGCTTTACATGGCAGGACAGAGGGAGTAAAGATAGGTGGTGAAATTATAAACAACGTAAGGTACGCAGATGACACTGCCATCATTGCAGAAAACATGGAGGACTTGCAAATGCTGCTGGATAGAGTGCATGAGGCTGGTCGAAAATGGGGTATTAATGTAAACATCAGGAAAACGAAATGGATGACTGTGGTAGAATAAACATAGAACCAATTCCGATAACGATCAACGGACACAACATTGAACTGGTATCACATTTCAAATATCTGGGTAGCTGGCTGAACAATAACATAACGTGCGACGAAGAGGTAAGAGCAAGGATTGAAATGGCACGTAGGGCATTCAACAAATGGAAACCAACTCTCAGTGATAGAAACCTCACAGTTCAGACACGGTTAAGAACACTCCGCTGTTACGTATGGAGCATTCTTTTGTACGGATGTGAGACATGGACGCTTAAAGCTGACATCATGAATAGAATAGAAGCGTTTGAGATGTGGTGCTATCGGAGAATCCTCAAGATCCCTTGGACTGCACATACCAGTAATGAAGAGGTACTCAGACAGCTGAATAAGGATCGAGAACTCCTGAACACCATAAAAACAAAGGTCAGTTATTTCGGACATATAATGCGAGGTACCAAATATCACATCCCTCGCCTGATTATTCAAGGAAAGGTTGAGGGCAGAAGATGGATATGTCGCAAAAAGCTATCGTGGCTACGAAACATTAGAAACTGGACCGGACTGGGAGTAGAACAACTATTCCGAGTAGCGACAGATAGAAACCAATTCAACCAAATTGTCATGGAGATGGCCCACGCTTGAAGACAGGCACGGCACCGAAAGAAGAAGAAGAATTTTAAATATACATTCAGTATGTTGGCAATTTTTCGAGTACTTGTTTCAGGTGACTCCGCAATTAACTCGAGAACTGCTTCTTCTAGTTGCACAGTTCGTACTTTTCGAGGGCGCCCGCAGTCAGCCGTTTGTTTCTTAAATGTACCATTTTCGCGCAAACGTTGGTGAAGACGAGCAAATATTGTGTGATGGGGTACCACCCTACGTCCTGGATACAATTCAGCATACAATCGTCGAGTTTGCCGACCATTTCCAATACTTCGACCATAGACAAAATGCATGTCTGACAATTCCGCATTTGTGTAATTTTCCATTATTTTCGTTAAAAGAAAAATTAATTACTAATTATCATTAATGTTATACCAAACTAAAAGCTTAAAAATGAAGAAACGCTAATTTGACATTTCGTTGAAATATTCGTATTTAACAGAATGTTAGCATCGCTGCTAGATAATGTATTGAAGTAATGACAAATACTCGTCAAGATGTTTTATTTTTTGCATAAAAACGGCGCCCCATACGAAAAAAAAGGCAGAAGAGATTTTTTATCACAAATTGAACAAGAAATTCAAAAATTTAAATATCTCAGTGGCGTACCATTTTTTTCTTTAAGAAAATTGAGATTATTACCCGTATGCGCGCCAGTGATGAACATAAAATTCTCAATTGCATGTCAAAAAATGCGCAATAACTACTTCTTGAAACTCACCAAATTTAATTTGCATATCTCGACCGGTTTCAGAGCAATAAATAAATAGTCAGTTTTTAAGAAAAACTTCAACACCCGGTATCTCGGAAAACGAAGCATTTGCGGACAAAAGTTATAAAGCAAACTGTCATTATTTCTTCATGCAGAATCACCCCCTGAAGTTTGTCGCACTTATTCACTAACACACTGTATAAGAGAGAAACACATGTTTAATTATAACTTAATACGATTCAAAATTAAGTTAGGAATGATGTTTTTCCTGAAAATCGGTCTCTGTAGAGCGGATCAGCTCATTTGAAGTTAATTTTTCTCATTATATTTTCATGAAGAATTATCCGCCTGAGTTTTTTTGACATTCAGCGAAAATGAGAGTACTACTCAGGAACATTAAGGTTTGGCGACAAATATGGCTTGTAAAACTAATCCGATAGGGGAGTCACTATGCATTATAGTGAATATTTATCCAAGTCTCCAACCGTGCAAATAAGTAATTATAGTCGAAACTAATTTCTACTAAGAGACAATAGCCGGAGAACTAGCCGGCGGGCACTGTTGCCGATAAAGTTACGTACTCCATGGAATAGCTGTCTTAAAATGATCCGTGAAATAGTTATTCCGAAATAACATTCTTTGAAAATAAAATCCAACGTTGTTATATTCATTATTATGAGGTCCAACAAAGGTTAAAAAATGAACCTAGAGATTCGTAATTATATTGGTGGGCTTGGCAACATGCCAGTTGGGTTGTCCTGTGAAGGTGAAATAAGGAAATCCTCGTTACGGATTTTATGACAGAATATATTATTCCAGCGCCAGCGGCAGAGGAATCCGTATTGGATTTTGAATTTTGATATTCTTCCAGTGAATGTTTTGAAAATATCGCATTGTCAACCGGGCATATAGTAGCTTTGAATCCCAGGTTCATATGTATTTTGATTGAGACTTTTGTGTTAGTTTGTTTGAATAAGTCGTTGGGAAATGTACCGATTTTTATGAAATCAATGAATAATCTGGTTGAATCAGAGTTGAAAGTTGCAGTTCATGATTTTTGAGAAAAAAAAAATTAACAAAACTTCGCTCAAATTTAACAAAAAAGCAGTTTTTAATATATGTGGCATTTTTACGGTTCATTCTGAACGACTTGAATATTTCTCTTCCTTAATATTCGATGAGAAAGACGAAATTTTGTAGAGGGAAAAAATGGTTCCCACGTTAGAAATATTTTATATGGATTGTGTACTGGAGAAAATAATCAGACGTTCTCTAAGGGTTGAAAAACGTTACAACCCTCCGTGGACAGAATATGCTGTAGAATCAAAAACAGAAAGAAATAAATGATAATTTTTCACGTCCTATATGTTGTTCGCTGAAATTTTCTTTGTAAAATCAGAAATCATTGATTTATTCTCATACATCGCGTGTGATTTTCAATAGTTATATCACAAGTGATGGATATTTTGGTGAGTATACTTTGACATTTTTGTGTCGGGGTATGGTTAAAGAAATTTGGTCTCGTGAATTTCTATAACAATATTGGCGGAAATATACTATCGAAATATACTCTACCCGAAATATCTATCACGAGTGGTATATGGCCAGATTATATATCGAGCTAGCTCTTATAAACATACCTACACTTGAAAAAAAACTATGTTTTCCTACGTTTTTTCGAATTTCTTCTAAGGAAGTGTTTCCGAAACGGTCGGACATTATTTTTCAATTTCATACTGAATTGGACGTCATCTGACAGTGAATGAATTATATACTTGTTTTATAGCAAGTTGCGTGTATATTCGCGGATATACTAGCAACATTGTGTATATTCGCTGATATTGGGATTTGATTGATTAGATAAATGCATTTGATTAGCTGAATTTATTTCGAAGTATATAATCGTGGATATACCTACTAGCAACATGGTGTATATTCGCTGATATTGCTAAAATATACGCGCCTTCAAAACCCCCAAGAAATCATATTTCTTTCCAATACTTGAAAAGCGGATTGTTGCAGTTCATTATTGTGTTATGAGTGTTCAATGGTTACAAGCATTGTACAGAGAGTAATTTTTAATGCAACACATATTTGCCTTTTCAAAGAAGCCCATTGGAGCTTCCATTCTGAATGTTTTTGATTTTGACAACAAAATCATAATCTCTTACTCAAAAAACCCGGGATATAAATCGCAAAACCCATTCCCTTAAAAACCCTAAATATCAAGGAGCAAGAATACCTATTTTGTATTGGCGGAAAGCTTATGAATCTTTATTCATAGAATAACCTAGGTTATACAATTAAAGAAATATGTTTTCCCTTTTTAGTGCATTTTTATAAACACTAATCTTTAATTTTTTCTCTTTAATTCATTTATATAAAAGTTTGTCTTATTTTTTTTCATTTTTATTTCATTCTTTCTTGTCATTCATGAAATCTGTCATCTTATTAAATTCTGACAAAAAATTGATAATCGTCGACCCCAAAAACCCTCTTATACCAATTTTGAATAGAATCGGGTCATATTCACAAAACTCATCTCAAATTCATGAATTTTGACCGACCCAAAAAACTCCGACACACCAATTTTTTAATAGAATTGGACCATAGTCGCAAAACTCGTTCGCCATCTTGGAACCGCCAAGTTCGTTATCTTCGACCCAAAGAACACCCACATACCAATTTCGAATAGAAGCGCCCCATAATCACGAAACTCATGCGCCATTTTGTTTTTTTTCTGTAACAAAAATTTTATAATAGATTGTCTCCGGAATTATGGAACACCTGCCAAAGTTAATCGGACGACTAGAAGTGGATAAAAATTTATTTGCAAAATTTCACCCGAACGTACAAATCGAGAAATAAATAATAATCACAGAGAAACAAACGAGGCAAGGCGGATAGAAGCTTGTGAAAATATCAGCGTTTTGCGAAAAAACACAATTTTCGAAATATTGAATACATTAACTGGAAAGAGTTGCACAACCCTCAGAAGGAAGTTTAGAAAAATTATTTCTCGTGTGCCTATTATCAGTCAGGAAAAGCTTCGTTATATTTATCCTTTCCCAAATACTCTCCATGATACGATTATGAATAAGCTCCGAATCCGAAACTTTCATTTTCTTTATTTATTTATTTATTACAAAGTAGGGATACAAACAGATAAATCCAACGAGTATCCTCTTTTTAGGTAATCTAATAGTAATCGAATAGTGAGCTAAAATAACTTACAAGATAAACATTATGAATGATGCATTATAGAATAAATATGACAAATATGAATAAATGTGAACAAATATGAATAAATGTGAACAAATATGAATAAATATGAACAAATATGAACAAATATGAATAAAGTGACAATATACTTATGTACAATGTGAACAACATATAAACAATATGTAAACAATTCAAATGAGATATTATCTGTATATTGAAGTGAAAATAATGATTATTAGGTTAAACGAAGGCAGAACATGGATTTCGCGTAGTTTTTAAACCTTAGAAATGAGAGCCTGAATATTGCGATGTCATTACAGTGTATTAAAAGTTTCGCGCTTTCTTAAATTTCTGTTGGGTGTACTTAAGGATATTTTGGACGATAGTTCAGAACAATCAATACGGTTATTGAATATTTTGTAGATCATTAGAAGGTCGGACATACTTCTTCTATCGGTGAGAGACAACATGGAGTACTTTCTCAGAATTGCTGTTTAATATTGGGATATCTGATTTACGGGCTAGTTATTTCACGAATTTGTTCTGTATGCTTTCGATTCTCTGCTGATATGTGGCATATTGGGGATTCCAAACAATTGATGCAAAATTTAATCTACTATATATGAATGCGTAATATAGGTTCAAGAGAGTTTTGGCGTTCGTGAAGTGTCTAGTGTTTCTTATTATGAATCCCAATAGACGATTACAGTTGTTGACCATTTTTTCGATATGAGTCTTAAAAATCATTTTAGAATCCATAATGACTCCAAGATCACGAATCTCCTTCACTGTTTTCATTAAATGATCATCCATTCTGTAGTGATGGTTGATTATATTCCTGTTTCGTGTGAAGGTTATTGTGAGGCATTTATCATAGTTCAAAAATAAACTAGAATTTTTGCACATTTCGACGAATGAATCAAGATCATCTTGTAGTTTGTCACAATCGCCAGAATATTTTATAGTACGATAAACTTTAAGATCGTCGGCATACAATAAAAAATTTGAATTTTTGAAGCATTCACCAATATGGTTAATATAAATTATGAAGAGTAAGGGTCCCAAATGACTTCCCTGTGGTACCCCTGAGGTTACCACAAAAGGGTCTGATTTGTAACCGTTAATCTCTGTGATTTGAGATCTATGAGTGATATAAGACCAAATCCACTTGCGAAGGTACTAACCCACACCGACTTCAGCGAGTCTTTCAATGAGAAAAGCATGGTTGAGTTTATCTAAAGACGTCATCAAAAGCACATTCCTATTTCATTATAGTATAGTAGGTCCTGGATGAATGAAATTTAGAATGACGCTCTCTATCCGAAAACAGCAGGACTAAGAAATCAGTAAGAATGTTGGTAAAGTAGGGACTATTTCTCGCTTGATGTTTGAACTTGGCTATTCGCCGCCCATTTCGTATAACAAGTCCTAAACAAAATTGTCTGAAGATTCGCTTTTAATCTGAGGGTGAACTATTTTCATGGGTCTTCCGTTTGAAATAAAAAAAAGCATGTATTGGCTTATATCCTTCAATTTTCGACCAACCCAATCTCAATTTTCGAAAAGAATTCAATCTTAATATTTTCAATTAGTACGCTAATCCTTTATGAGTTTACCTATTAAATTTGAGTTCTCAAAGGCTAACATTTTCTCGATGCAACTTGAAATCAAAATACACTACTTTGAACGCCCACCTTAAACTCTTCTTGAGAAGGAGGTATATTCGAATATGCCCAGACGTTCTAGTTAACACGGGAACCATATAATAAGGATTGAGGAATTTTGAAGTTAGTTAGGTCAGTACAGCGAATTTACATTTTACGCTAGAGTATATCGTTATTGAAATCGTGCGGTGAATGATATTAATATTCAGTTTTAAGTCGGTAAATAACATTACCACGTAACCGACAATCAATCAAAGAATAATGATATGCAATGAAAAAAAAACATTCTATACTTGATCATCAAAATCTCATCGAAGTACATCAATAGCTATGTGAATCATAATGGGAGGACGTCAAATACATGAACCACATCGAACAGTCATTACAAATATTATGTACTGTTGTTGCGATTAATTACTGAAATTAATAGCGAAAACTCTATTTTTTCACGCATCGATGAATTGGCAATTAGTTCATTACTTCGGGATATAATATCTATGACGAATATTTTTATTTGAAAAAAAAAAAAGTATTAGCAACTTTGATATTTCAAATGGAACACCCTATATATATATATATATATATATATAATATAATTTTTAGGATATACATCAGTTTCCTGACAACTTCTCTTGATATTGCTCTCTACCCATCTGTAAAGATGCTGATATCTTCGAGCTCAGTGATACAATGATACCGAAATTTCGTTCAGAGTAAGGTGATACTTGGAGGCTCCCCACGCGTTAGCTAAATCCTAGTTCCTTCAATACAGGGTGGTTCAAAAATATAGTTATTTCGTTTGCTTGAAAAAGTGACCGAAATGGATTATTTCAAATCAATCAATCAATCAATTTATTTGCTTATTATCAGTACAATAGATTTAGCATCGTCAAGGTAGGTAAATACAGTACAAAACAGACACATTAAAAAGGCAAAGTATTAAAACTTGCAGTTGAGAAATTCACTAACGTCATGAGGGCAGAGATCAACCAGCAGCCCTTTTATACTTTTTTTGAATTTATTAATATGTAAATTCCTCATATATGGTGGTAGATGGTTGAAGAGCCTTATCGCCACAGTAAGGAAGCTTTTATGAGTAATTGCCAGTCGATGCTGTGGCATAAGAAGATTGTGGCCATTTCTGGTCAGATATTCGTGGTTGTGATTAACTTAAGGGGTGTTATTTTGTGTTTTGATATAGAAGAGACATTGAAATATGTAAAGAGCCGCAATGGTTAATATATTAAATTTTTTAAATAGAAGTCTACAGCTGTCAGTCCATTTTGCCCTTCCCAGGATTCTAATTTGTAGAATAAATACCCTTCCCAATCAGTTGAAAGTCCCCAGAAAACCAATCCGTATGACAGCTCAGACTGAAATAACCCCATGTAAGCAGGTCTTGAAACATAAAAAGGAACAAATTCATTGATTCTACGAAGCAGGTAAAGAGTGCTAGACAGCTTAGTAGAGAGATCTTTGATGTGGTCTTTCCAATTAAGTATTTGATCCAGTATTACCCCCAAAAATTAATGGATTTTTGACTGTCCTTTAGCTCTTTTAGTGTGAAAGTAATTGTGTCGGATTTTTTGACGTTTAAGCATAACTTATTGGCTGCAATTTTTTTTTCGATTTTTTCCAACGCGTTGTCAGTCAGTTGCTTTGGATATTCATGTTCAGGGTGACTCTCATAAAAAGTCGTATCATCGGCATACTGAAGAATGGTATTGAGAGGGTTCATATGGTGTGGAAGATCATTAACATATATTAGGAATAGTAGGGGTCCCAAGATTGACCCCTGGGGCACACCTGCTGTTACACTCACTGCTGGAGATATCACACTACTTTGCTCCACAACCTGCTTTCGTTCGGATAGGTAAGAATCAATCAAATCAGCTATTTTCCCCCTAATTCCATAGTACGGAAGTTTTTCAAGTAGAATCGAGTGCGACACAGTCGAATGCCTCCGAGAAGTCACAGAATACGGCTGTGAGTGCTTCCCCCCTCTCGAAGGAATCCACCGTGGCTCGCACCAGTGCAGATATGGCATGCGATGTAGATATATTTTTTCTGAATCCAAACTGGGACTTTGAGAGCAAGTCGTTCAAATCCACAAATTGTATTCATTGCAGCTTCAATGGGTTTTGATAAAGTTGGGATTATTGAGATAGGACGATGATTTTTTATCTCATTTTTGTCTCCTTTTTTGAATACAGGGGTCACTTTACTGAATTTGAGCTTCTCGGGATACACACCTGTCTCAAAGCATTTGTTTATTATTTTGGTGAGAGGTTCCGGTAATCCCTCTTTCATGTTCTTCAACATCTTGTTACTTAATCCATACACATCAAGAGCGGTACTATCCGAGAGATTCGCAATGGAACACACCCTGTATATTATTAATAATTGCTGCTGAAATTTGCACTTCATGTATATATATATATATATATATATATATATATATATATATATATATATATATATATATAAACAAGGTGTTACCAAATAAGTGCGAAAGTTTTCAGGGGGTGATTCCTTGTCGAAAATTAAAGCTCTTAGGCCTTTCCTTGAAAAAAGTTACACGCTTCTAAAAATGAAAATATTTTTTTTCTTGAATTTGCTGAAGAGTTGAAGCAATGGCATTTTGTGGGCATGTTCTACCAATAAAAAGGCTACCTATGAATATTTTTTTAATTTTGTTGTGATCTTTTAAAGGTGTGAAACATGCAACTCCTATTCCATTTTTTACCAGAACTTTTTAACAAAATAAAATTTCTCAATTTAAAAATATGTGTTGAAAAGAACGATTCATTGCAGAACTTTTTTGACTTTTTTTATTGTTTTCTAATAAAAAAATTATAAATATTAGGTGGCTGTCACGTTTTGTTTGCACAACTTGTGACTTCAATCGTAGTATTTTAAAATGATTCCGCTTGTTTTAACTTTTAATGTAGGCATGTACCAGTACTATGTTTTGTTTTAATAGAATATCAAATTAAAAATACAAACAAAACAAAATTATGTATATTACAACAAAGAAAAAGGCAACAAGATCAAACGGAACGGAGTTATAAAAACTGCTCGAAATGACCACCTCCAACCATTAGACAGGAATCAAGTCTTCGTCTCATAGACTGGCGCAAACGTTGAAATATTCCTGGTGTGTTTTGAATTGTCTCGCAGGCTGCAATGATGCGATTCCTTGAATCATTCACACATTCAATGGGGGTCGTATAAACCAAGGACTTCAGGTGACCCCAGATGCAAAAGCCTAAGGGGTTCAAGTCTGCAGATCTCGGAGGCCAAGGTTGAGGTCCTGCTCTGCCTATCCAATGATTTGGATACACGTCGCCAAAGTACTGACGAGCAGTTATGCTGAAATGGACAGGCGCACCATCGTGCATAAACCATATTCGTGGTCGAATAGCTAGTGGAACATTTTCAAGTAAAATGGAAAACTGCTCCTGGAGAAAATTCGTATAGGTTGCACCAGGTAGGTAGAAAATAATGTCCAATAATATTTTCGCCAATAATTCCGACCCACACGTTAAGTGAAAATTCATATTGATACCGACCTTCTTGAATTGCATGTGTGTTATCTTCGACCCATAGATGATTGTTATGGAAATTTATAATACCTTGCCTTGAAAAGTTGGATTCGTCAGTGAATATTACGTTTTCCAAAAATTGAGCATTTTGGGTAAACATTTGAAGACTCCATCGACAAAAGTCTACTCGAAATCTCGCGGCAAAAGTGCCTGGACTCGTTGGATATGGTGATCCTTTAAAATTCTAGAGATTAGTTTATTGCTAACATTGAGGGCCGATATTATAATGTCAGTTTGAACTCCGAAAACCTTAAACCAGTTTATCTTCAAGTTTAAACCAAAAGTTATTTTATAAAAACAAATAATATTTTTATTTTCCATGTATATAAATGTCATCTGTCATTTGGCCTTGTGGTGTTTTATCGTAATGACTGTTTCGTTTTGTGAAAAGTGACGTGAGCAAAATCACATTTCATTTATATTTGAGGTAATTAACCTCCAAATGCCAATGAAATAAATTCAATTAATAATAAAATGACAGATGAATTGTTGATAGGTACGGTATATTAGGTTTAAGATAAGATACATGTATACAATGTGGATACATGTAAACATTCCTTGTGCTTTTTCAGATACTTTCAGTTTAACACTTGCAACAGTCTGAACGTTAATTGAAAAATATCCCTTGCGGTTTCTAAATTATTCTGCATTATCTCCGCCTGCAAATCAATAAGCTTTCACAATAAGATTGTCACTATATGCCCATAATGACGCTATTATCACAACATATTCATTTCAAAACCATACCTGGAGATTGAATCTTTATATGTGTACAGTCAATGGCACCAATAACATTCGGAAATCTGGTAATACAAAAAAATTATCTTTTTGTTACTTGCAGTGCTTCCTCCGAAGAAGGCATTTTAATATATCTTCGTGATAAAGCTGCAATAGCTGTGGATACACGTTTGACTATTCGTCACATTGTTGATACATGTATTCCACCAAAATCATCCACTGCTCTGAGCATATCTCCTGTAGCATAAAATCTAAGCACCATAAATAACTGCAACAAAGGCTCAACTGCGTGGTTTCTAAAAAGTAAGTTGACTTTAATAAGACACTTGAAGCTGTTGAAGAGAAATATTTTATTTACCGATTAGTAGGGTGCTGTAATCTATTCTATTCTATTAGACAATCTGAATCTATTTAGAAATTCTATGTCATTCCATTCATCATAATGATTGGGCCTAATTCTAAATTTGCGAGTGGCTCTTGGCACATCCACCAAATTAATGATTTCCTCTTCATTATCCGACATTACCTCTTCGAACACTTCAAAAATATTATCTTGAATGTAGTCCATTTAATAGTATTTCCAACTACATATAGTCCGGTCAATTTAGACATTCGAAGGTGCATAAAATCCCAACAAGCTAAAAATCAGTAAAATTTCTCAAAACATAATTATAAATAATATTTAAAAGTTCCCCATCATTCCCGTGTATGGAAAAAATTTTATTCAAGGTCAAAGGTCAAGAAAATGAGTTTTTCACGATTTTCAGCAAAACGGTGAGTTTTATCATAAAAGTACCTCAGACAAAAATTGTAGATCATAAAATTATCTATAAAAAATGTACTCTTTCCTACGAGCCACCGTTTCTGAGATATAACGATTCAAAAAGTTATAAAAGTTGTTATCGTCATAATATGCACACGTTTCCACGCCACCTATGAGGTAGTGTACTTAGCGCGTTTTTTTTAACGTGGTTTCTCCAGTAGGCCTACTCAACGGGTCAGTTGTGATCCTGTTTAATGTGAAACTATTGCAAAATAACAAAAATTTTCAAAAATAGGAAAAGATAAAAGCGATGTAAATTTAAAAAAATCTCGAAAAACAAATTTTTTTGACTTTTGACCTCGAATAAAAAATTTTCCATACCCGGAAATGATGGGGAACTTTTAAATATTATTTATAATTATGTTTTGAACAATTTACTGATTTTCAGCTTGTTGGGATTTTATGTACCTTCACTCTCATTTTTTGGTCTAGATTGACCGGACTAATACAAAGTATAGCTTATTCCAAAACAAATTTTTAAGGTTAGACTCTATTTTAAGATGTAAATTTCTGTTATTTTTTGTCCTGTTGGCTTACCTACTTGAACGTTTGCAATCCTTTAAACCATACCTGAGGTAGGGTTTATGGTTTAAACTCGATGACGTCACTCAAGAGTTTAAACTGACATTATAATATCGGGACTTAGTGTGTTAGCAATTTGTCTCGTATTTAATTCCGGACGATCTTCAATCATATTCAGAACCTCTTCATCCAGAGCCACCGTTCTTATTACTCGTGGAAGACCACAATCAGTTGTTCATTTTTGAAAAGTCCGTCTTTCACAGATACGTTGGTGAATATGTGCAAAAATTGTGTGATGAAGTATCACGCGCTGAGGATACATCTCTGCATAGAGCCGTCTAGCTTCCAAAGAATTTCTATTGGCACGACCATACATGAAATGCATATCGGCCATTTCAGCGTTAGTGTAATTATTCATATTGAAGATTCGAAAGACACAATTGAACTTTCAACTACCACATAGAAATCAAAGCAACTTGACAGCCACCTACTAGATTTTTTCGATTTTAAAATACTACGATTGAAGTCACAAGTTGTGCAAACAATACGTGACAGGCACCTAGTAGATTTTTTCGATTCCATTTACAGAAGATCTGTTCATGCACAATGTTGTATTTTATTTTTTTATGAGGAAACTATTGCTTTTACGGACACAGGTAGCTTTTTTATTGGTAGAACATGCCCACGAAATACCATTTCTTCAACTCTTCAGCAATTTAAAAAAAAAACCTATTTTTTTCTCATTTTTGGAAGCGTGTAACTTTTCAAGGAAAGGCCTAAGAGCTTTTTTCATGAAAGACCCCCTTTAATTTTCGACAAGTAATCACCCCCTAAAAACATTCGCACAAAATACAACACGTTATTCAACACAATATAAAAATATCTGTAATATATATGAGTATTCACACAATTATT
Source organism: Gonioctena quinquepunctata (assembly GCA_018342105.1). Taxonomy (NCBI): domain Eukaryota; kingdom Metazoa; phylum Arthropoda; class Insecta; order Coleoptera; family Chrysomelidae; genus Gonioctena; species Gonioctena quinquepunctata. The sequence goes on along the minus strand of JAFIRS010000026.1, from coordinate 1,534,297 downwards.
TTATTTAAATTTCTGCGTTTGCATTGTACGAACGTTATTGTAGGCGTGTGATTTCGATGTTATCAGGAATGGTTTGTTTATCTTTCATGCTTTTTACCCTCTTCATAAGTACACTGGGTTGTTTAGATTGAGCCTGACTGTATTTTGGCAGCATGTGAAGATCAGTTTTCATTATTACTACTATAAACAAAGTTAAAAAATGTTGTTATAAATCTGGCTTGAGTTTTTGATATGATTTCTATTGTTCATGCTGTTGGGGTCTCTTTTGATATGAGTCTGACACCAAACACGTTAAAATTTTGACCAAAGAAAGGAATCCAAGAGTAAGACAACGGTACTTCCAACTTTCACACCCATTCTCAGCCCCCTTTCAAACCTTTAGGGATGGGGAGTAAGTGCCTACGTCATCATAGAAATACGATGTCAAATTTAGATCCAGCGGTTTGGTATGGGCGTTGATCGTATGTGGGTTAGTTGATCAGTCAGTCAGGAGATGCAATTATACAGGGCGTTCATAAAGTGTGGAAACGCTATATTATAATAATAATAATAAATGGACTTTATTTTACTTGGCGGAGTTTAGCTCATAGCTATTCTTCCACTCAACCAAGGTCTCACGAGTTAATCATTTTCGGAGGTAAAGCTCGGACAGATCGATTTTGTATTTTAGTTTTCCACCTTTTTTTTTATCAAATTGATTTTTTCCCCACTACCTCACAAGAAATGACGTCATCGATATATTTTTTTAAATTGTAAGGGTATATTTTTATATAAAAATTTGAAAACCCATATTTTTCTGAGTTCAACCACTTCGAATTACAGTATATTGAGTATAAAGGAAACCAATGTTCATAATTCTTAAAAAAAAAAACATTATTTATTCTGCAATGAAAACCTGAGAATTACTCAGTTCTTAGTACGAGTATATTGCCAAACTTGAGTAAGCTATGAAAATATCTGAAAGCCCTTAGCAACCAGACAATAAGTTCTTAGTTACCATTGCATATGTCAGCATTGAATTGATTTGTTGTGTATCATATCGATTTATAAGTCTTCAATAATACCTTTCTGAAAAATATTACCTACCCCAAAAGAAATTATTTGAAATTACGATGGTGCTGTCTGAAAAACAGCGAATAGAAGTTTTGATGATCTTAGGTTACGGCGATCGTAAAAGAAGTATGGCCGGAGTATGCGACATCTTTAATGAAACATATCCTGATCGAGAAAAATCCTCATTGTTCAATTACAACTTTATCTGACAACAATGAGATCTATCGTAGTGCTGCGCAGATAATTCTAAGAAAAGCCAAATTACATCCATATAAAGTTAAACCTGTACACGAACTTTATGAAGACGACTTCGATAGACGCATGGAGTTTTGTCAAATTTTGCAAGAAGTGTGTAATCAAAATAATGGCTTTGAATTAAATCAAAAGGGAGGTTGAGAAAGAAGTATTTTTCAGTGTATAATTTTTTATTTAATTACAAAGCTTGGTTAAGCTGAGCACTTTCGGCTATTTGCCATCATCAGAGCTTCAATCTATGACAGAAAATAATATTGAAAATTACATTATACAATCAACAAAATACATACTGTCAAATTGGGGTGAGATTCCATCTCTCAAGAGACACAAAAACACAGTGTACATAATGGATAATACAACATAAAATGAAATAAAAGTAAATACGTGTTCAGCCTTTCGACAACAAACTGGGTTTGGTAGGAAACAGTGGCTTAATTAACGGTAGCAGTAAAATCAATTATAACTATTAGACGTATCACGTTGAAATAAAATAAAATTAGGTAAAATGGCAGATGGTTGACAAAATAGATAAAGACTTGGAATCAAAGTAGGTTAATCCTCTTGAGATTCCCAGAAGTGTTTGAACATGGGTTTGAAATTACAGTTTAGGTGTATTTGTGTGTTAGAGCAATTAGTACCATTATTTTTCATTTCGCGTGAAATTTCTAAATCTTCAAGTAGATTCATTCTTTTGAAATTATAATTAGATATATTATGTAATATTCTACTGTTGGATGTCGGTGAGAAGTTATGATTGTTGAATAGAATATGAAAACCGAAATTTGATTTTTGAGGTCTTGATAGTTTTTTATCCGAAGGTTCAGAGTCGTAGTTCGCCAATAATTAGTTGGCAGTCAGCACATGTTAACTTATAAATTCCGCTTTTCATTAATATATCAATAGGGTCTTTTGTTTTGGAAAGAAGTGAACCTATGGTTTTGACGCATTTGAACGATATTTTGACATTGTCGACTTTATTCGTGATAATTTTAGCAATGTTATTAGTGACAGGACCTAAGTAAGGTAAAGATCTGTAAATAGGGGGAGAAGATCGATTAGGGATCAGAAGGTAAGCTGAATTCAATCTATCTTTATATTTTCTTTTGTTAATAGTTTTAGGAATGATATCAGGGGAAAAGCCATTATTAGCCGCTTATTGTTTGAGGATTTTAACTTCTTTCTCGAAGTTGGTGTTGGACATAGGGATGTTTAGTAATCTGTGGGTGTAGCAATGAATAGAAGACATTTTTTGTTGGTACGGGTGGTGGGAATTGAAAGGGATGAAATGATCTGTTTGTGTGGGTTTTCGATAAATTGAAAACTCGAGCTTTCCGTCTAGCTTTTTTATTTTCAAATCTAAAAAGTTCAGTTAATTGTTAGTTTCTACTTCCATGGTGAATTGGATCTTGGGATGTATGCTGTTAGTTGAGTGCAGGATGTTCAAGGCGTCTGAGGGAGAACCATCTATGAATGATAATATATCATCCACATATCTAAACCAAGAAATAACTTTATGGAGGGTAGGGATATGTAGGATTTCCAAGTTGTCAAGAAAAAGATCGGCTAATAAATGTTTTATTTTCCGACGAATCAACTTTTTGTATAAACGGTACCGTGAATACACAAAATTGTCGTTATTGGGCAAAACAAAATCCCAATTCGACGATGGAAGCTTATACCCAATATCCCCAAAAAGTAACTGTGTGGGCTGGGATTCTTAGTACCATATTTTTTGACGGTACTGTGGCGGGTGAAAATTATTTGGAAATGTTACAAACTTATGAAGTTCCATATTTAACTGTAACATTTCCAGACATTAATCAACCTGGTCGAATAGTTTCTACTATTTGGTTCTATCAAGATGGAGCAGGTCCACATTATGCTCGAGTGGTTAGAGATTTTCTCAATGAACCCTTTCCCAATCGCTAGATTGGACAACGCGGTCAGATTGAATGGCCTGCTAGGTCCCCAGATTTAACTCCCATGGACTTTTTGCTCTGAGGTTACTTGGAAAGTAAAGTGTACATAAATCGATCTACCAATTTGGAAGACCTTAAAGAGAGAATTCAAACTGAAATTCAACGAATTATACCAGAGATATTGTCAAACGTAACCCAAGAATTCATCAGACTCTTGGATATTGTCAACTAACTCAAGGAGCTCAGTTCGAGCATTTGTTGTAAATTTGTTATTTATTTATTTTTATTACTTACTTATGATATTTTCATTGTAAAATAAATAATAAATGTTAAGAAATATTAACACTGGTTTCCTTTATTCTCAGTATACTGTAACTTGAAGTGTTACATATGACGTATATGGTATGGTTGAACTCAGAAAAATATGAACTTTAAATTTTTTATATAAAAATATACCCTTGCAATTTAAAACAAATATCGATGACGTCGTCTTGTAAGGTGGTGGGGGATTTTTTTTTTAAAGGTGGGAAACTAAAATACAAAATCGACCTGTCCGAGGTTTACCTCCGAAAATGATCAACTCGTAAGATAATGGAGCGTTTCCACACTTAATGAACGCACTGTATATGTATAGATGGGACACTCAATATTCAGAAAATGAAATAGAAGCATGTGAAAGGGGGACATTAGGAAATTTTTTACAAAAGAAGATAATATGTGGAGTAGAAGAACCAATATGGAGTTGATGGATTTGTATAATGAACTTGTTCTGCAAGAATCAAATCGATAATTCCACGTTTTTTCCCTGGCATTTTATTCAATTTGATTACGACACTGTCATGGATGAAATCAAATACAAATTTCAACATTGGAACTGCGATTGAAATGACAACCTGCAAAAGTTATCGCGTGATGTTATACGTAGTACACAACACATTAAATATTTAAAACGAAGTCGTAAGAATGGAATAATTGGAAAAATACAAGATTGTGTTGCGATGTTCCTCACAATTAAGGTAATTTCGTAATGAGTGAAAATAGAGAAAGCCGACAAAGAGCCAACATCGACGGATTATCTATGAAAGCTCATTTCGATTAATTTTCCTGTAATTCCTTTGATCGGGTGATAAGTATTTGATCGAGGTTTCTGAATAACATGTAAATTGAGGATTCGTTCTTTCAAATGCAGTACTCTATGATAAATTGGTAGAAAGACAAAAAGAGTGCAGGGATAACTAAGTTTCTGAGATGGACCTACCTTTGGTTCAATATCACTGGCTGGAGAGGGTCAGAGTGGACTGTTTTAGTCTTTATTTTAGAGACTCTTGAGGTAAATTTCTTGTCTTGGAGCTCCTCTTGATGGTTGATCAACAGAGTTATCATACAGAGTGGGCCATTGAAAACGAAACAGCGGCTCTGTAGGTCGGCAGAACCGAATTATATAAAAATGCTCGGACACTTCAACTACATTTTCGAGGGGGACATCGTTCGCAATGAAATTCACCCGAAATACATTCCATCCCTCGGAGCTGTGACCGCCACCCCTAAATTTTTAAATGGCAACATATGGCAAGTGATACCTCATTTGAAAGGTATTTTCCTTCTCAATATCATACAACAAAAATAAATTAATTCTATCAATTCGTTTTCGAGATATAGGAACTTGAAGTTGAGAAATCACTTTTCATTCACTAAATCAATAAAAATAACATCTAACAATGCAACTGTTTGGAGATAATTATCATTGTCAAGGAATTAAATGATCTAACTGTTTACCAACAAATAACATGCAATTCCGTTTCAAATTTTTATTTTATCCTCATTTACTTGATTTTCAAGGTTCCTAAGAATCGATAAAAATAGGTTTTTTCGAATTCGACTCAAATGCGAGTACAACAAAAACATGTATGAGATAATTTTTTTCGCCAAATCGCAACTGTGGACATCTATCAGTGTCAAACTGATCTTTGATTGAACGACATAAGAGTGAATTACTTGACTAAAGCTGCTGAATATCATTCCGCAATAATGGTGTATACGATCGCGGAAAGAGTTGAAATAATAACAATTTTTTTAAAGAATGATGAGTGCAGTAACCGTACAGCTAATTTGTTCAATGAAACGCATCCAGATAAACTTGTTGCTAGAAAATACGTTCTAGAATTAGTGCAAAAATTTCGTCAAACTGGATCAGTAGCCAACAAGAAACGAGACCCAGTACGTGAATTTCCGTTGAGAAATGAAGCTGTTAAAGTTGCACTTTTAGGACAAGTTCATTCAGGCCCAACATTGAGCACAAGGAAATTGGCTAGTGTTACCAATTTCAGTAGAACCAGTATCCGCCGAATCCTGAAACATCATAAATTCCAACCTACAAAATAAATTTGGTACACCAATTGAATGAAGATAATTTTGATAGGCGACAGGAGTTTTGTGAAATTATGACTACGAGAATAGATGCTGATGAGAATTTCCTTTTTTTGAACATCTGCTTTTCTGATGAGTCTACATTCTTTTTGAATTCGACTGTGAATCGTCACAATTGTCGTTATTGGTCAGATGTTTTCCACGAAGTCCATACTCAAACTCCCCAAAAACTCAATGTTTGGCCGGTGTTTTTGGGGACCGTTTGATTGGACCAGTATTTTTCGACGGTAACCTGACAGGAGAAACTTATTTGGAATTATTGAATGAATTTGTTTATCCACAATTAGTAGACATCATTGAAAATGACGATCGTTACCATGAAGACCACTTGATATTTCAACAAGACACCTTCACATTATGCACAGCCTGTTAGGGCGTTATTGGATAGAATGTTTCCTGGAAGTTGGATTGGAAGAAGAGGCTCTATAGAGTGGCCAGCCAGATCTCCAGATTTAACCCCACTCGACTTTTTCCTGTGGGGTCACTTGAAAAACAAAATATTTGCAACCGAACCAGAATCTCTGGAAGATTTACGAAGGATAATTATTGAAGAATGCCGTCGAATAACGCCGGAAATGCTACGAAATGTGAGGTCTCGTTTTAAACAGAACTTGTACTATTTTATGGAAATGGGTGGTGGACAGTTTGAACATTTAGTTCATTGACAATAATAATTATTGCGACAGTTGCTTTATCAGATATTGTTTTTATTGATTGAGTGAATAAAAAGTGATTTCCTAACTTCAAGTTCCTAAATCTCGAAAACGAATCGATAGAATTAATTTATTTTTGTTTTTCGATATTAAGAAGGAAAATACCTTTCAGATGAGGTATCACTTGTCATATGTTGCCATTTAAAAATTTAGGGGTGGCGGTGAATTTCATCGCGAACGATGTCGTCCTCGAAAATGAAGTTGATGTGTCCGAGCGTTTTTATATAATTCGGTTCTGCCGACCTACAGAGCCGCTGTTTCATTTTCAATGGCCCACTCTGTATAAGAAGACACATGATTCCAATAATAAGGCGCAATCTGAGAAACACGATTTGGTATGAAAGTTGTCCATTCATGTGGAGAACTCTTTCATCATGCCAAGACAACAGTTGATTCAGAGTATGATGAAATGCTAGTAACTTCAAGTTTATCAATCAAAGTTGGCTTGACGAATATGAGTAATTCAGAAAACAAAAGCGCCGCGCACAATTCCAACCTAGGTATTGAAATTTTTTTGTAAGGCGAGTGAAGAAAATGCTTTTATGAGAAGCTCTGAGGTATACTATAGCAGAGTCACCTTTTTCAGATAGACCAATCAATAGAGCAGGAAAATGGCTGAATCTGTGACGAGAATAGTACCAGGAAACCGACTGCGCCATCATACGAATGACGATCCTTGGTTATATCCTGTTATATTTCCTACTCGGAACTATCATTGCTTAATTTGTTATAAACATTCAAGTCATCCATAATGATTTCTTGTGTAGGCAAAGACAAATTGTTGATAGTACGTACTCCTCTCATGACAAATACCTTTCCTTCTCCGCCTGCTTTGGAAACTTCAACATTATTAGTGCCGAAATTTTCTGGCCAGATGAAATCTGAGGATAGATCTCTGATCTTTCTCCATGTCGTGATCACGTCGGGGTCACCAAATGTTGTTTCCTCAATAAAAAAATTTGCCTTTGGCCAGTAAATAACTTGGTTTTCGTCGAAAAGTTAAACTGACATTCGGTCTTGACAAATTTATTTTTACAACTTCAAAACTACACGTCAAAAATGAAAATTAATCATACACTAATGAAAATTGTTGCAATCATAAAAGTTGACGAATACTACAAAGAGCATGAACAGGACTTGAAGACAGACCATAAGTAAAAGTGATAAGGCGATAATCTTTAACATTATGAGTTTTCCAGAATCCGTTGATAATCTGTGAGTTTAGTCATTAGATATACAACATATTTTAAAAGAAATATTTTGAGAATTATAAAAAGCTACCGTATTCAAGGCTGTACATTGTTTATCCAAAATTCTTTCAATGTTTCAAAATAAGTATTTGCATTAGTTTTGGTGCTCTAATTCAAATCACGTAGCAGAAACAGTGTCTAATCGATCAAAAAGCATATTGAATAAAATGAAATCGAAATGCTTTATAGAGTACCCTCAATTTTCTAAAACAAAGATATTTTGAAAAGTGTCCGATAAATGAAGATGAGCTTTAAAGTTGTCAGAAATACAAAGTTTTTTCTGCTCAATGGAACGCCAATGAGAAGTTTCAATCGAATGTTTATTCTCATATGTAGCCTGAAGAGCATCATAAGCTATCAAATAATTTTGCCCAGGGTTAATGGTTCATTTTCAAAGCTACTATTAGATAATTGCATTGCTTGATAAGGAATCATTGAGTAATACATGCTAATAAATATCTGCCATTAAATTGAGGAAGTTCCATTTTTGGTAGCCTGATATTATCTTGGCTTGAGGAAACATCTAATGGTACTTGATTGTTAGATTCGAACGATTGAAAAAATCAAACTGAATGAAAATATCGTTATGATTCTGAATCTCCATCATTTTGAACTGAATCCAGTATCTACATTTCAAATGATTGTGCATATCAGAATTGAGAATGGCTTCGTTACCAAAACGTTGGGGTTATGCGATTTTAATAATTTCAGTTTGCCGTTAAGCGATTAAAACTTTCCATTTTTTAGCGTCGGGACTTATGGACTTTTCAGGATGTTTTGGCTCTTCAATCCATACGAAACACAAAACATACTGCAAATTACCTTAGCATACAAGTTCCTTAAATAACTCAGATTCACGTGTATAGGTACTACAAAGGACTAAATAATAGGAATTGTACAGTTTGATATTGTATTGTAGAAATCTTAAACTATTCACGAAAACTATATATCAGCAAAAAGTCTCATTTTGTAATATTGACAAAATACTATGGTTTAGAAGATACGGGTTTCAAATTTGGTATGTCGCTATGGTAGGTACTCGAATTCATCCATTTTGACATTACAACTTAAAACTGTTCACTACCGGTTTCACTGGAAGTGACAGCAACTTTCATTTTTCATAAGACATTACATTTTTTTTATTACTCGAAAGAGCTTTGAATTGGTGACATGACTGTTATAAAAAAAATTAAATCGGTTCAAAAATGGTGAAAATTTAGTTGATTTTTCAATCGAACAAAGTTGGCCATGAAAATCAAACTTAAATCATCTCACTGACTAACGGCATCGGCACTTGACAGAGGAAGCTTCGAGGTAAGATCCAATTGACAATTGGGGTCCCCATTTGCACCACCCATATTTTTCAACAGTTATAAAAAATTGCCTCAAAACCGCCTAAAAACGCTCCCAACTACTATTTCTCAAATAACAACTTTTCACTTCATCATGTTGAAAAATTATGAATTATCAAATTACCCATGTGAAAAGTATTAGAAAATTCCGAAAGGAACTAGAAATACATGCAGGTTTCATTTCATTAAGTTAATTTTTAAAATAAAAAAATTCGACTGCGTAAAAAGTGTATTTTAGAAACGATGGAAACAAGATGACCAGAAAATATTGTCAGAAAATTATGTTTCAAGAGGTTAACTATTGAACTTAATACTGTAAACAATCTCACGCAGTCGGAGGCATCTTCTTTAATTTAACAATGAAGATATAGTATTGCCTCCGACTGCAAGAGATTGTTTACAGTATTAAGTTTAATAGTTAACATCTTGAAACATAATTTTCTGTCAATATTTTCTGGTCAGCTTGTTTCCATCTTTTGTAAAGTACACTTTTTACGCAGTCGGGTTTTTTGATTTTTTAATTAAACTTTTTTTATTCTACACTTATTAGTTGGGATTATAAGACGGTAATAATCTAAAGTCATTATTTACATTTACTTTTTAGTTAGGCTCATAAGACGGTAAATTTTTTGTGGGTGATTGGCTATTATAACTAAGGCGCATTTGATCTCTAACGTGTTGCAATCGTTTCTATCGCGATGCCGGAGACTGAGTTTCGCAACGTGCACTTTTTTTGTTTTACGAGAAAGATTTGCACACGACCGACGATAGAAACTCTCACCATGTGTACTGAATCATACCCTAGCAAAGTACATGAACGATATCACTAATAACAAATGAAGGGATAATTTCAGTCACTAACAAGATACACTCACTACCGAGGAAAGATAGTTCAATCAAGTGCCGATAATTTGCGAAATTTTATGACCGCAGTCGACCGGTGGGATTTCCCTATTTCTCTGTTCAACAACTGCATTATACCAATATCCCTACTACAAAAGCATGCAGGAAGGTTATTCCATTGTCGGTTAAGCTGGAAATAATTAGAAAATTTGACAGTGGGTGCGCAAATGCACAAATTTGTGGGCATTATGGAAAAAATTAACAGTGTCGTCAGTTTACGCGAAAAAAAAAATCCGCCAGGATGCATGTACTGCATATTTTCTTCATAGCGAACACCCTTTATAACGAATCATTTGTAGTCATTAAGCCGTTCGTTATAGCCGAGTTTGTCTGAACCCAAAGAGAGTTAACGTTATCTGAATAGGAGGTACTAATAAGCTCTAGCCAATTAGAATCTTGTAGCATTAACCCGTCATAGTGACGTACATGGACATGAGTACAGGTGGCCCACGTAACATACGGAGTGGTTCAATACATTCAAGAGCCTGTAACTCTCAGATACCAGAATGCGGAGTGCGCTAGTCCGTCACACAGAACTCTTTATGAGTTCTGTGCTCCGTTACTGTCCAGAGAGAATGGTGGCCATGACATGTCCATATACGTCACTATGACTCACAAATGATCTTTCATCTCTTTCTATTAGTGTCACCATTGTCTTATGGGGAATAGACTCTCCTACTCAGATAACGTTCACTCTCTTTGGACTGTACCTACTTAATTAAGCTTCTATTAAAATATTTAATGCAACGAAAACGAAATAGTAACTGAAACCGAAATAAACCGACTAACGTGCAAATTAACTGATGTACCAAGCTATACGCTGTTATAACTTTTTCAGAATATGGCGTCTGGTTGTCACCATATTGAATTTTGTCACAATATGGCGTCTGGTTGTCGCCATATTGAATTTTGATTATTACTGTCATGTTTTCGTTCACAATATGGCTCTGGTTGTCGCCATATTTAATTTTGTCACAATATGGCGTCTGATTGTTGCCATATTGAATTTTGATTATTACTGTCATATCTTTATTCACAATGGTGTCTGGTTGTTGCCATATTTAATTTTGATTATAACTGTCATGTCTTTATTTACAATATGGCGTCTGGTTGTCGCCATATTGACACTCGCAAGATTAAGACAATTCGATTGACGTAAGAATTCACAAAATCGGCCCACGCGTTTGGAGTTTAGAGCGCCACATACGAACAAATATACAACATGATAAACACATTACCCTCCTTTGTGTCGCGCAGTGGGGTAAAAAGAACCTTTTATCAAACAGTTTGCTCTACATATTGAATACAAGATAATTGTTTGTTGTTGAAAAACATTCCGATGGCGCAAAAACCCATTACTCATATTTCTGTCTGTATGCTTCCATATTTATTTCTCGTCGACTACAAAGTTTGGTTTCAAATTCAAACCCTTCAAAGGGCGACTGTGTTTTTTTAAAGATTTTGGTCGAAACTGAACATCCATGCTGTCTAAAAAATCTGAAATGACCTTTTTTATCTTTCGCTTTTGGAATTTCCTGGGTTTTTTCATGAATGATAAGGATAGTTATCCATTAGAATAACGGAATTTGGAAGGAGATTTGGAATCAATGTTTCTTCAAACCATTTCTCGAACAAATCTGCGTTCATATCCTGATGATAGTCAGCTGCGCGAGATGATATATTTTTAGCCTATAGAAATAAGGCGTCTTTAACAAAATCATTTGGTGGTGCATTTAGTGTTCATCATTTAGTGATCCAAACTTTTTGGACTTCACGTGTATCATACCAAGTTTGGTCCAAATAAACTTTTGGTTCTGACGACACTCATTAATTTTGGGTAAAAAATCGTTTCTTAAGCCGAATCCAAAACAGACTTACGATTGTTGAGAGTTCTGAAATCCCTTGGAATGTAATGCCTTCCGGATGGTATTATTAGACTTATAACCTGATATGAGTTGACATATGACACATGCTCCTCTATTTAGCAAGTGGAAAATAGTATATTATACAGTGCTGCTTTTTATAGCCGCCCTCCCCCTGTTAACTTTTGAACGGTTCGACGTAGAACAATGGGACAAAAACAGTTTTGAATGGTATCACCGACCTACATTTTGGAATAAATGACATTCTGATTGCTCAATAGATGGCGCGGGGGGCAAATCAACTTAAAAAAATAAAATAGCATGGGGGGTCAAGTGGCACATCGTTGAATAGATAACTGAATTTTCAACCATCTAATTTTTTTGAATTCACAATATGCATTTGAAATGGTCAAGTATAACAAAAAACAGAACTGTTATGTAGGATTTTTATTTATTGAGAATACGAAGCAAAATTATTGTCAATCTTGCTCTCTCGTGTTTTCCCACTTCCTACCTACCATTGTGTTGTCTCAATACTCAATTCACTCCAAGTGAAACCCTTCACTAGATACAAATGCGATAATTCGATTCAAATATGAAGAGCAGGTAAGTAGTGTTATATCATTTTATACATTAGAAGGTCTTAAACATTGACTAATCAATCCAACTTCATATTAGTCATTTCTAGGTAACTGTTTAGTTATCAGTTTACCAAATCCAATAAATGGTTATGATTGTGGCCATTAAAAAGTAGTATCTGTGATATAGTGTTTCTAATCCCAATTGGACCGGCATAGAAAGTTCTGTGACACACCACACCAAATAATTCCAGTAGGAATACAAAACTAGCCAAAAAGACCATTTTTATATTCCTTTCAGTAGTACAAACATTCATTACAATTCTTCTAGAGCAATGCTCCACGGATTCACAATTTATTGCTAGATAAAATTAAAAATTGTGAAACAGTTTATACCTTCAAAAAAAAAATTGAAGGACTTTCTAGTGACATAATGTTTCTATTCTGTAGAGGAATATCTTCAAACTTAAAATGTTACTTACCTTCTGTCCGTAGATTTATCTTATCTGTTCAGTTTTAAGTTATTTGTAAGTATGTGTGAGTTCTTTTTTATTTTTGTTTTATTTTACTCCATTTTACTCAACTGTATTGACGAATCCAACACAATTTTCAATTGTCAGATGGAAAATAAAGGTATTATTATTATTACTAAAGTCCCGGAAGTGCAAAAAATAAATAATAATGTGGTGTAACAATACTCTTATAGTTATGTAGTAGATAGTAAAACAAAAATGAAGTTGGAATTTGTTGCCATAGCCAAAAAAATATTTGAGCTGAAAAAAAATATAATTACATATGTCTGGTACACCTCATATCAAAATAGCAATTATAATGTTTAACAAAATTTATAAACGATGGTGATTAAAGCATGGGACAATTTATGTAATCAGTAACAAGAACCAGTGGCAATTTTTTAATAGGAGACAAACAAGTGTAAAACAACAGTTCTTTCAATTCGAATCTAAAAATACAATCCGTTTATAAAGTATTGAATGAATCATGATGTTTCTTCATATGGCAACATGGGTTGAATGGGACATTGTTCGAAATGACTAGATTGCCAATATTCCGAATGAACGGTAAGTAAGTAAGTTGGTGAATATATGAATGAACTGTATAGTTCATAAACATAGATTTTTTGAAATAAAAATTATTAGGTCTGGTCGACGTTTATTTTATGTGTAACTGGCCATATCTTCCAAAATCATCAAGGCGGTGACTTCATCGACTTATAATAATAATAATAATAACTTGGATCCCATGCTACGTCGTCGATTTTCAATTATTTTTCAAGTATATCATATTGTAGGAAGTACTTACAAAATTCATCAAAATGTTTGTAAAACCCAAATAACTGTACTGACTTTCGGAGTAATCTGTTATAATAATAAATTAACTAAATTGTTTTGGTTTATACCATATTAAAAATTTTGAATTGATGCGGCCGATACTTGATGGAAATCCATATTAAAGCAAACAAAAGACATTCATCTTACTAAATTCCAATCCCCTTTTATCAAGTGGGCTGGTGTCCCCCAGTTTGTCCAGATATTTTACAGGTATAAGTGAATTGGGAATTCAAAATGACGGATACTCCCTCTGGTGTCGATTTTTGAAACTATACATACGTACAGTGTTTACTTTTCCAAACATAAAACTTGTCGAATCTCTTGTAATTGTTGTTATTTAATGAAATTCTTGTTCACCTGGTGAATGTTCTGTTGACTATTGTACGTCCTCGAGTGAAAAAATGAGTGATTCAAGTTCAAATCATTATTGTTGTGTACCTCAATGTGATTCTTGGCAAAACGATCCCGTTGTACTGGAATAAGTTTTCTTCATTTTCCGTGAGAAAATAAACGCAACGTTCTGGTGCAGTGCAGACTAATCTAGGATTGAGCGAGTCAATACAGACGATGGGCTCTTGAAGAAGAATACAGTCCCTTCCCAAAATCTTCCTGTATCGTCTGTGGCCAAGAAAAAAAGTGGAAAAGGTCCTTCAAAGAGAGTTCAGAGGCAGAAAAGACAGTTAAGAAGAGAAAAAAGAGATATTATTCAATATACCGAATGTAAAAAGAGTGACTATATATGTATATCTAGGTGATAAGGACACATTGTTCACTTTGCGAAACATTAATGTTTATATGATTTTAGCCATTGTACACTTTGTACACATTGAATATTCTGTTGACTATTGTATGTCCTCGAGTGAAAAAATGATTGATTCTAGTTCAAATCATTATTGTTGGGTACCTCACTTTGACTATTGGGCAAAATCATCCCATTGTACTGAAATAAGTTTTTATCTTTTTCCGTGAGAAAATGAATGTAACATACAGGTGCAGACTAATCTAGGATTGAGTGAGTCTATAGACAGACGACGGGCTCTTGGGATCTTGAAGAAGAATAAAGTTCTTTCCCAAAATGTTCCTGTATCGTGTGTGACGAAGAAAAAAAGTTAAAAAGAGAACCTTTAAATAGGGTTGAGAAGAAAAATAAGATAGTTAAGAAGAGATAAAAGAGATATTATTCAACATACCGAAGATTATTCATATAGTATGGAAAAAAAGTTACTTTATATGTATATCTAGGTGATAAGGACACATTTCCACAGCATCTTGTTTGTAATAGATTAAATAAAAATAAACTGTTTTTGTTAGTTTTATCTTTAATTTGAACATTCACAAATAATAATTCATAACAATAATTCCCGAGCTGTCCAAAAACTTCGAAAAATATTTTTTTTCGCAAGGAATTTAGAACATACTCTCCTTCAAAGTGAGTTTTCGCAAATGATATTGTCTTAAGATTTAAATACACCACTTCACTAGAGTCAAAAAAACGGGAAAATAATACCAAATCGAAATATTTTAAGAAAAACTCCAAACACAAGTGTATAACCTCTGAGAAAACAAACAAACAATGTACGTATGTCTGGTTTGAATTTTCGCCACTGTGGCGCTGACATCTAATTTTGAATTCCCAATACACCATGGTTTTTAGACATCTTAATGAAGAGATTAGTTATTTTTCGTTGCCTGGCAACGACTAAGTGCAAGGAAATATTGACTTCTCCTTTCAAAAATGTCAATATTTCTGATCGATTTTCGGAAAAAATATTGTTGAATTTGCAAATAATTGTTGAAGAAACTGTGAGTTAATATAATATTTCTTGTTAAATAATCGAATTGACCAACATTCTCAAGCAATGTGATAGTTCCTTCTGGTAGATACTTGGAAATAAATTTTAAACATCAGAGGACACACACTCCCGGGCAAATCCAAACTCATTTCGTTTGATGTTACTTAGGTACTTTTATGTTGTATCAAATTTCACCAACTCCAAAAATAAGCGATTTCAACGGGATTCATTCTTTTTACGCCATAAGCTGACATAAGATCCGCCACTTGAGTCGTCTATCGATAAAATAATAACCATTCTTTTTATTGCTTTCTATTAGTTCATAACAGAAAAATACATTTAGCTACGGATATTACAATAAAGTTGTTTTCATCATTTACTTTCGGTAAAAATCGCGTAAACGTTACGTGCTTCAGAATCAGATCTAACTTATATAACACCGATCTTTGTTTTACTTTGCACGCTATATATTAGTCATTGAAAGTTCGAGGAAAAATCCTGCAAACGAATATTTGACAAATAAAAATAACTCCACTAACAAGAAGTACTCATGAGCTCGAACATTGAAATGTGATGAAAAACATTTATTATGCAATTTTTTATTTAATATTTTGGAAAATATAAGTAAAGAGAAATGTACTGTGTCTGATTCGAACATTTTCTGGAAATTTAACAAACTGTTCAAGAAATTAATTTACTGTTTCGATAATTTTGAGATATTTAGAAAAAACTTGAAAATACATATTTTGTCGATTTTGATAGATAGATAGATCTTTATTGTTTTTCAAAACTTTACAGTTTTATAACAAAAATTCAGTTTTTTTTACAGATAATATAAGGATGAAAACAGTATATAATAACAGTATGTACAACAGTGATGAGTGTATTATGTTAGTGTTTTAATTCATAGAAAGAAAGATTTATGAACTATAAGAGCTTATGATATTTATAATGATAGATTATTCATTCAAGATGAAAGATCTCAATTTCATGATGTTGTACAAATAGTTATATATAGTTTTTGCATTCGAAGGCGAGATATTATTGAGAGCATCGATGAAGCTCCCAATGTTTGAGATACATTCTGAATTGTGTGGTCTGGACTGTACTGCCAACGATCTGTCTCCAAGTCGGAGTTTCGACTCGAAATTATTCAGATCTTTTTTATTTCTTTTCAAAATTGTCTGCTAAATTTGTGTGAAAATTTGAAAATTCCAGAAATGTTTTTATTTGTTTGGTCCAATTGTATTTGGGGCCGGAGGCTGTTATTTCCAGTTGCCTTAACAGATCTTTGGCAGTCTATGGTCTTCCATTTGATAGAGTAATTTAGTATGTGCTTAAAAATTGTAAGATAAATATTTATTCGTCCGGCCTCTAGTCTGACTATGAAATCAGGGATGTTGATTGGAAGAAGAAGTACTCTCTTCAAAAAAATTATTTGTATTCATTCTAAGAGATCGACATATCTTGTTCCCCATACTGGTATACAGCTAGTTACAATGCTGAGGACTAGTGAGTCGAGTAGTTGCATACGCTATGTCCAGCAGTCTATTTTGGTTTTACTCAGTAGCATGCTTCGCTTTTTTAACAGTTTTTCGTGACATAGTATTGAAAAGAGAGGAGGAAGATAGACGAATTCTTTAACAATATCAATTGGTTTGGTCTCGTACAAAAATATGCTTTTCTCTAATCTCGTTCCTCTCGAGAATGATACTATTTTGGTTTTATTGACGTTTACCTGTTTAATCTACCTTTTCGACTGGCCGCGTAATCGTCTTTTTTATTTCTTTCCAGTGGTCATTTCAGCTTGACATACGTGTCATGTGACAGTCAAATCTATCTCAACCTTCATTTACTCACATGGGTTCTTCAATAATTGGTCAGAAAAAAACAAAATTATATTTAAATGTTCTTAAAAAATATATATAAACATATCACATTTTCCGAGTAGAAAGAGCATGAGAGATGGTGTCGAGTGCCATTTCTAGGCCTACATATCTCACATTCTATTTGGAATCTCTTCCCGATCTTAGTTGATCAGTTTTTATCGGGTCGATTTCCAAATCAATAATAAAAATATCACCCACACTGATTCTTCAAATGAAGTTTTTCATACCATGCTTTATATATTTTCAAAAATCTATCTCTCGGTTCTACGGTAAAATCACCCAAACAAAACATCCGAAAAGCACAATCCCCATAATTACCTATTCCGTACAATTCGCTGGCATTTGTCCAATTTTTGAACAGGAAATCATAAGACATCCGATAGACTTGCACAGCACGAGTTCGTTGCAACCCGAGTTCGACGAAATATTTCTCAAAATCTTTGGGAAATCTGTCCAAAACACTAAGGGGATCGGGATTTTCCGAAAGGAACCAAAAGACAAAAGGACGTGCGACCATACAGGAAGTTCTATTCAAAAAAATCGTTGCTGCTAACAGTGCCCATGGATCGTGATAGAGACGTTCTTCTATAAGATTGTGGGGAGACCTAGGGGGAATCCAAGATGGCCATGGACTGAATTTTTTGTTGAATTCTAAAATGTGTATGCTCTTAGTGGTGTCATGCAGGATTCTGAAATATTCTGCTTCACAGTTCATTAATCCTTTCTTCTCATCCTCACCAGCTATCTCTTCCGAAACCAAGAAGGGGAAGATCTCTATCTTTATTTCTTTTTTGGGAAGGATTTGAATGTCATCATCTTGATAGCAGTTTTGCTCGATTTTAGCAACGATATGCTCCCTATGGGGAGTAAATATGGAATTATTATTCGTGAGTTCGCCAAAGTATTTGCTTTTCTCTATCCAAATCGTTTTCTCTCCCTTCAGATGATCTACTTCTGTGTTATGAATTGGGTTATCTTGTAACACTGATTTGCTGGGTGTCCTTGAAATAACCCTCATTTTCCTTCGGTTGATATTTTTGTTGATACTCAGGCTTATCTTTTTGTAAATTTTATAACGTATAAGGTCGCATATTTTTTTAACTTTCTGATAGCACAACTGGGAATTCTCAGCTTCGCTACTTGAAAAACCTTCAAAATATTCTCCGATCTTAGGAAAACAATTTTCGGCTTTTTCAAAATCTTTTATCTTGTCAAATAATATATCCTGCATGGTACGGTAAGTCTTTGACGACGTTTCGACATCTACTGGATGAAACCCCAAGAAGTTGCCATTGGGATCATATCCATGACTTTTTAACGACGGAGCATCACGGTCATTAGAGTCCTGAAATTGTTTTGTGTGTACTTGTCTGATGAATGCCAAATTTACGCTAATAATCCTTACGTCATCATCGGCTTCGTCGTAACACATTGGACACATATTTGCGACCAATTCCACGTTTTCGAAAAAATACCTCGATAAAGTCACAACTCTCTTCGATTCCACCATCATAAAATCTGTAACAAAAATATATTTTTCATTCTACAATTATATTCTACATTTTTTTTATTTTGAACCTCAGGTAGTAATAGGGGAATTATGAAATAGGTTATATCTCAAAGAGTATCTGTACCAGGAGGATGAAATTTTGTACCAGGAATAGGTGCGTACTGAAGAAGGATTTTTTTAAATTCGAATCCCAAGAGGATAACTATTCCCAGAATATTTGAATAATTTTTAACTATCAAACTATCATTAAAGTTTTTATTTTTGCTTGAAAATACATTTTTTTCATGTTTTAATTTTACCGGTAGAATCTGCTTCTGTTATGAAACAGGTTATACAAGGTGTTTTATGATGGATGGAACGTTAAACGTATCTGGAGAACAGAACGACAGATCATTTCGAAAATTTGTGGGCCTGGATAATCAAATATGCTCTATACGTGTAAAATGTTGCCCCTTGTATCAGAAATTAGTAGCTTCTTTATTATTTCAAATGGAACACCCCATATATTATATCATTTTTGGAATCCTTATAGGATTCCCCATAACTTTCCCTGATAATTATATATACTTACTTATCTGTGACAGTTTTCGCGATACAAATTGTTTTCTCAAATTTTTGTGCAAAACCTGACCATTGAAAAATTACGATTTTTTCACAATGCAAATATACAAAATCTTGCAATTTGGGTCATAGCTGCATATGACCATTTAGTATTCTGCCGATGAACCGGATAATAATAATAATAATAATATCTTTATTAGTCATGAGAAACACACATGGTTTATAGATACGTCATAAAAACATTTCATCATTGAATTCAGGTATGTTAGAGAATAAAATACTGAAATACGAATACACAATTAAGACATTTAGAACAGTTAACACAATGATTATGCTCAAATGTACATAATTTACAATAAAATACTGATACCTATGTATTACAAATAATTAATTATACAGATTCTTATGTATTACAATTCCATTCCATTCCATTCCATTCCATTCCATTCCATTCCATTCCATTCCATTCCATTCCATTCCATTCCATTCCATTCCATTCCATTTCCATTCCATTCCATTCCATTCCATTCCATTTCCATTCCATTCCATTCCATTCCATTCCATTCCATTCCATTCCATTCCATTCCATTCCATTCCATTCCATTCCATTCCATTCCATTCCATTCCATTCCATTCCATTCCATTCCATTCCATTCCATTCCATTCCATTCCATTCCATTCCATTCCATTCCATTCCATTCCATTCCATTCCATTCCATTCCATTCCATTCCATTCCATTCCATTCCATTCCATTCCATTCCATTCCATTCCATTCCATTCCATTCCATTCCATTCCATTCCATTCCATTCCATTCCATTCCATTCCATTCCATTTCATTTCATTCCATTGATAATTATTTTTTTCATTTCACCCTCCAAACCCTCCAAAATCAGTGATAAAATCGCAATATTGCAAGAAATATCCAGAAAATTTATTGGTCTTATAGCAAAATGTATAGGAGCCGCTATCTTGAATTTTTGAATGTTGACTATGTAATCATAATATCCGACCTCAAAAACCTTCACGTACAATTTTCAATAGAATAGGACCATAATCACAAAACTCGTCCGCCATTTGAATTTAGGAATTTTGACAAAAAATCATAATCTCCGACCCCAAAAACCCCCACTATCAATTTCACAACATACGCCCATAAACACCAAACTTGCCTCATTTGAATTCAAGAATTTACAAAAAAATCCATAATCTCCGACCCCAAAAACCCCCACATACCAATTTTGAATCAAATCGGGCCATAATTACAAAACTCTTCCGCCATTTTGTTTTTTCTCTAACAAAAATTTCATATTGCATTGTCACTGGAATTATGAACACTTGCCAAATTTCAAGTTAATCGGGACTAGAAATGGGTCAAAAGCAACAGACACCGGGACAGGTGAAGCTAAATAAAAGCTTGTAAAAAAATAGTCTTGACAGCCATTTGTAATATATTTGTTAACATATAACATTCAATAAAAAATACATTTCATTCGGTAAGCAGATGGGCGAAGGTCGCCTCTACTTCGTATCTTAGGGTGCGTTTATGTTGGAGCTGCGATAAACGACAAGAGCGGCGATACTAGCGAAGCGGAGAGAATAAATCATTTTTTCCAATAATTACGATTTTTTTTGCACTCTGTTCAAAAATAGCCTACTTTTGACATTTAAAAGTCATCATAAATGACATATTTTTGACGTAAGTATTGGAAAAAATAATTCATTCTCTCCGCTTTGCTAGTATCGCCGCTCTTGTCGTTTATCACAGCTCCAACATAAACGTACCCTTTAGACTATTATGGTAGGTAAAATCGAGCTAATTTTGACCTGATCGGCGCTAAAGCTAAGGCGAATTTTAACGCCAAATTCACGAGTATTGGAAAAATTAATGGAATTTGGTCGAAAATTGAATTACCAAGAACGAATACTATAAACAGAAACTCAATGCCACCGAAAGAAACTCGAAGCAAACGTGGAAAATAATAAATGAAAAAAAAAAAAGGAAAAAAATTTTCCCGAAAAAACAAACGAACGAGAATAAAAAAAAAGCAAATATTTTAAATGAGTATTTCACATCTGTGGGCATGAAAATGGCAAAAAAAATTGAAAAACCAGATGTTCCCAATACCTTTTTAAAAGAACCGTTTGTCCATACTAGTTTATTTCTGCAGCCTGTTGAAAATAATGAACTGATTGAGATAATTTCTAAATTAAAAAATAACTGTTCACCAGGTCCAGATAAAATAACTACAAAAACAATCAAACAAATTCATAGACACATTCTTGAACCGTTCACATACATAATAAATCTCGCATATAGTGAAGGAAAAATTCCTTCCCAATGGAAAGAATCTACCGTAACTCCCGTTCACAAAACAGGGGATAGAGGTGATCCAGGAAATTATAGGCCAATATCTGTGGTAGATAACTTCGCGAAAATATTCGAACAAAGTATTAAAAAGAGACTAATTGGATTTTTCAATACACATAATATAATAACCAACAGACAGTTTGGTTTTTTACAAAATTCCAATACAGAAAATGCTGTACTTGATTCCACAAAAAAAAGTGTTGATGCCCTGGATAGGTCGGAAAAATGCTTAGCAATTTTTCTTGACCTGGCCAAGGCTTTCGACACAGTTTCTCACGACATACTCCTAGATAAATAATTCAGGTATGGAGTAAGAGGCATACCACTGAGTATCTTGCGAGATTATCTATCACAGAGAAGACAAAGGGTCAAAGTGGGTGATCAGTTAAGTGAATGGTCTACAGTGACTCTTGGTGTGCCCCAAGGAACCTCCTAAGTTTGAATATTGGCAAAACAAAATTTATGACTAGCTCACTACAAAATAATGATCAACCAGAAAATGAAACCCTTAAAATACACAAATTTTATTGTAATCAAGATCCATGTACATGCCCCAGGATTGAATAAACCGACAAAATGAAATATTTAGGGGTTGTCTTAGACAAACACATTCGATGGGATGAACATGCCCCTTACATACGAAACAGGCTGAGACAACTCATCCACAAATTCCACTATTTGAAAGATATAGTAGACAAAAAAAATATGCTAACCATATACTACTCATTAGCAGAATCTGTTATCAGGTATTGCATCACTGCATGGGGGGGAATGGTACAATAGCAACCTAGGGTGTATACAAATAGTTCAAAATACTATTTTGAAGATAATATTTAAAAAAAATAAGTTATTTTCTACTGAAAAACTCTACAAAGAATCTAATCTACTCGATGTAAGAAGCCTTTATACCTACTCATGCCTGATCTGGATGTTTTTCCATAACAATGAATATGACACACCCAACCAAAAAAACACCAGATCATGCGAAAATATGTCTGTGAATTTGCCATTGTTCAAGAAGAGTCATTCTCAAAGATTTGTACACTTCCATGGTCCAAAACTTTATAACTATCTGCCACTAGAATTTAAAAATTGAAAAATTAAACAAATTCAAATATTCCATAAAAAATTCATACTCGCCAACAAAGAAAAATTGATAATCTCTTTAGAAAGTACAAAAAAAAAAAAATAATATCCAACCTAACACCTTTAGCTTCAATTTCTCCCCCATCAAGCGTCAACCATAATTCACACACAACCCCCTTTTGATGAGTGCTGCAAAGCACAACACAAGCACTCAAGTGTTTAGGTGTAGCAGGCTACTCAAATTGGGTTGAAAAGTTATATATTTAATAATACTCATTTAATATTACTATGATTATATTCACTATGTTGTACATTGCCATCAATAAATAAATTGAAAAAAATTTAATTTTGCCTGGTAGGACAAAGGAATAAATAAATGAAATTACCATTTGCTCATGCAGCAATTTTCATATCATGCTCCTGTACAATTGACATTTCTGTTAATTTTTGTTCGAAACAAATCCAAATATCATAGGAAAACTTTGAAACACTTCTACCACGCTTTTTTGAAAACAATAAAAATAAAATCGTGCGAAGATAATTGTCGATTGTTCCTGAAACCCATTGAATTGTTAATTTCAGAATATGTTTTGCTGAGAAATATTCATAAGCACAAATAAGAGAGCTTTTTAATTTGTTCCATAGTAATTGCTTCAACAATGGATTTTGTGCGGTTTACCACAGAACCATAGGCCTTTTAGATTCACCAGCGAAAACCGCATCAATATTTGAAATACATTTTCAAGACATGATCTAAGCAATGTAAACTTATAAATATGTATAATGGCTTTGTCAAAAATATGGTGGGGCAATGCTGACTACTTTGAGTATTTGGATAACGCTTCACATACGTAGAACTCGCGTATGTGTAAGTGGTTCTTGCATTGGACAATTATTGTTTTTATATCGAAAAGAAGACAATATTTACCTGCTTGTAAAAATATTCCAGAACTGTAAGTAATATTCCATAAATAACGAAAACATAGATATTCTTTCAAACCTAACTCTCAATAATACAAATTCACTAAATAATTTCCGTTGCCTGAATGCGATCTAGGTTCTGACATAGTTCTTTTCAAAAGAAAAAGTTTGGTTGAGTTTTTGGGGAATGTTTTGATGACCCCAATTTATTATCTATCTGGGGTGCACTTGTCATATACAAGGCAATATAAAAATATCCACATTTTTTAAATCAATTAAATTTTCGAAAATAATTCTTACTTCTAAGATATATATACAGTGCATTCCATTTAAAACGAGCCACCCTGAATAACTTTTGGTACGATGATTTTCAGGAAAAATAAAAAAACACGTCAACAATAGTATACAGGGGGACACATTTTGACATATTCACATTTGATGTTACTTCCACTATCGCACCCCTAGAGCATGTCACCATTTTTTTTAATGGATCACCCTATATTGTTTCGCATTATCAGGTGCTCCATGATGAGCAGATTTCAACAAAGAATAAAACATATGGTCTGAATCATATGGTTCGGGAGCTACAAATTATTTGGTTGAAAACGAGCCACCCTGAATAACTTTTGGTACAATGATTTTCAGGAAAAATAAAAAAACACGTCAACAATAGTATACAGGGGGACACATTTTGACATATTCACATTTGATGTTACTTCCACTATCGCACCCCCAGAGCATGTCACCATTTTTTTTAAATGGATCACCCTATATTGTTTCGCATTATCAGATGCTCCATGATGAGCAGATTTCAACAAAGTATAAAACATATGGTCTGACGCATATGGTTCGGGAGCTACAAATTATTTGAGTTGAAAACGAGCCACCCTGAATGAACTTCTGTACAATCTGTTACCTAGGTTTCATAGGTGTTTTTTTGAACTATACTTCAAAAAAGTCTTATTTTGCCTAGTTAAGTTTGAATTCGATATTCTCTTCATTTTGTATTTGTCTCAGTCTACAATAACGATTACCTACCAGGTGAAGTTACAATTGGTGTTTCTGTTTTTGTGAATTCTTGAGAAGCAATGGTTTATACGCTTCGAGAACGGATTGAAATAGTGAGTTTGTACTACCAGCATGGAAAAAGTGCTAGAGCTGCTGCCCGTATGTTCAATGATAATCATCCAGGAAGAAATGTACGACACAAATACGTTTCGGAATTATTGAACAAATTTATGGAAACTGGATCTGTTAGCAATGAAAAGCATAACCGTTCAGGAGTTGTCAACGATGAAGCTATTTCTATTGCAGTTTTAGGGCACGTTGGACTAATGGAAAATACGCAATCTCTTACTAAGTTATCTCGAGAATCAGGAATCAGTCGTACAAATGTTTTCAGGATCCTTCATGAGTACAAATTTCATCCATATAAAATTAGACTAGTTCATGAATTGAACGAAGATGATTTCGATAGACGTATCGAGTTTTATGAAAGTCCCACTGAACGGATCAACATGCATCAGAATTTCTTGAATAAAATTTGTTTTTCGGATGAAAGTACGTTTAGTTTGAATGGAGAGGTGAATCGGCAAAATTGTCGATATTGGAGTGATACGAATCCTCATTACCCAACGACCTCAAAAACTGAATGTTTGGGCAGGAATTTTAGGTGACCACATCATAGGACCTTTTTTTATCGATGGTAATTTGACTGGTGAGAAATATTTGGATATGTTGGAGAATCGAATAATACGGTGCATCAATAGGGCAATTGAGGAGGATATGAATTTATTCGAACAAGAAATAGTTTTTCAGCAGGATGGTGCACCTCCTCCAGTGCGACAATTTTTGGATGATCATTTTCCTGGTCGCTGGATTGGCAGAAGAGGTCCTACAGAATGGCCACCAAGGTCTCCGGATCTCACTCCTGTGGATTTCTTTCTATTTTTGAAAATATTTTTGAAAATTAAGCATTAAAAACTGTATCTTGACACAAATTTTCATAACTTTAGTTTCATTTCCAAGGCACTCTATAGTTTTTTTCTTCGTTAAAAACGGCAAAAGTTTATTAGGCAATGTTTGTCTTGAAATTTGACTACACCACTGGATTCGTAGTCGTTATAAATGAAAACCATGAAAATTTCATAAAAAAATTTTGGTTAACAACGAAGTTACAACAACTTTGATTTTGGAAACAAAGTATTTGATATTAATTTTCATTTAGATTATAGACATATTTAAAATCTAGCAACACTGCCGATACAAAGTACAACACCAGTGAATTTGTACAGCGGAAATCAATAGCTCATTCCGTTCTACAGTTATAACTCCTGAAATTATGGTAATGTGAGCGATTTCTGGTAGAAGCAATTTTGTAATACAAATCTAACTACGCCACTGGATTTGTGAATTATATTCCCTTAAAATCATTTATTTAAGTATAGGTTATAAGTGTATTCGAAAATAACAGAAAATTAAAAATTCATTTTTAAGTTATGCAGTTTTCAATAGCCGATAAAAACGAAATGAACCGAATCAAGTTTTAAAGTATCCAAATTATTTATTCAATAATAAAACAGAAAGCAGGACAAAAAAATTTTCTTTTTTCATTCTGCAAAACTCAACTGAAACAAGCTTTTAGAGAAGGTATCAATAATTTGAGGAAAGCTGAACTAATACATTGGGCATAGGTATTGTACTAAATCAATAGTAGGCTGTGATTTAGTACACCACAAATCGCTCACATTACCATACTTTCAGTAGTTATAACTGTTCAACGGAATGAGCTATTGACTTCGGATTTTCGCTGTACAAATTCACTTGTGCTCTTGTATCTTGTATCGGCAGTGTGGCCAGATTTCAAATATGTCTGCAATCTAAATAAAAATTATAATCAATTACTTTGTTTCCAAAATTAAAGTTGTTGTAACTTCGTTTTTTTATGAAATTTTGATGGTTTTCATTTATAACGACTACGAATCCAGTGGTGTAGTCAAATTTGGAAAAAAAATTGCCTTATAAACTTTTGCCGTTTTTGACAAAGAAAAATAACCATAGAGTGCCTTGGAAATGAAACTAAAGTTATGAAAATTTGTGTCAAGATAGTTTTTGATGCTTAATATTAGAAAAAAATAGTTATCACCAACGGTAGAGCCAGGAAGTAGGAAATTGTATATATATATATATACTCTTTTATCATACCTGCATCATAATCCTTGTTTTATGAACTGAAAAGCGAGGGACATCTCAAGATTAAAACATGCCGTGTTTTAAAGGAAAAAGATTGCGAAATCTCAAGATTAAAACACACCGTGTTTTAAAGGTTGCTAGGTAAAAAAAACAAGTCCAACTTTCATATGACTCATATGAACTGTCAAATAAGCTTGCAAACAACAATTGCTA
Source organism: Gonioctena quinquepunctata (assembly GCA_018342105.1). Lineage (NCBI taxonomy): Eukaryota > Metazoa > Arthropoda > Insecta > Coleoptera > Chrysomelidae > Gonioctena > Gonioctena quinquepunctata. The sequence goes on along the minus strand of JAFIRS010000026.1, from coordinate 1,507,101 downwards.
TGCCCATGCCAACAAGACGTGACATCAGATGTCCTTTACATACCTGATTAGATGTATTAAAATATAAGGAACATTATCCTGATCTAAAATTCATTTTTTTTATTGGTGCCCCTTTTTACCCATTTAAAGCACGCCTCAGCGTGTTTAAATCGAACTTTAAAAAACGCGCGTTTTTTAAAGGTAACCATGACAACATCAACAAATCGAGAAACGTGAAGCCTAAATGACAAATTTTTGATTATTGATCTGACAGGAGTACCTTGTAACGTCAAATAATATATTACTCACAATTCGTTCATTTATATGTGCTCCTCCATCCATTTGATGAACTTTTCATATTCTTTTTTATATATATCACTGGATTTTCGCAGTATTAACCGCGATTATGCCTCACTATTCAAAAAATCGATATTAGAATCATTCATTTTTGAGCTCTGGTGACAACAAATATTGATCTTTGGTAACAAATTGCAAATGAATGTTTTTCTCATTTCCATGACAACGAAAGGTATACTGATGTCACATCACGAATTCAACCTTCTTGCATTATTAGTTCTTATTTCTATTTTTTGTAGTAATAATACCAGTATATATGATTTCAAAGTGCACCAATAAAAAAAAATAACGTAAAGTATTCGTGGATAACTGGTCTTAAAAACACTTGCTCTATTTCGAGCACTCCGGCTGCGCCGTCGTGCTCGAAAAATCGCGCGTGTTTTAAAGCCCTTTTTATCCACTTATACTTTAATATACTATTACAGCATTGTTATTGAAGTTATGATGCAGGAATAATAAAAAATAGCGTACATGTGTATAAGTGACTTTAGAGCACTTGCAACGTTGCGCGTGCTTTAAAGGCCCACTTATACACTTGTATCATAATATACTATTATTGCCATATTGCGTTGAGATTCAATTCCATATATCATTTTCGAAAAACTTGGAGCATATCAGTTCTATTTCTTATACTCTCCCGAATAGAGTCATTTTTCGTTTCATTCCTATTTTTGTTTATATCTTCGGATATACCTACTCATTTTCTATGAAAATGACATGACGCCTTTTATAAAATGTTGTGTGGCGAGATTTGAAGTTTTTGACTGGATAGAAAATTCCGAACTGATAAATGTAACCAATTCCTTCTGAAAAATATATACGATACTATTTTATCAACAGAAAATATCAAAACAAAAATAAATTAATGGTTAGTTTCCCTACTTTTGGAATAAACAATAAAAAAATAAAAATAAAATTAGCTAGTTTGTAAAAGTTCTTGCGGTGATGTAATGATAAATAAATACAATTTGTTCACTGACAAAAAATTATCAATCATTTTCATAAAAAAGTTTGTTGATGCAGAATACTGAGCATTCAGTTTAGATATCAGCAATGACTATATAAATATATTAAATTTGGTACCGAAATCCAACAAAGAGGATTTTCGTTATTATGAATTTCAAATTAATTGCCTATTTATGTGACAAATTTGGGTATTCGGAATTCAATTACCTAGTCCATTCAAGAGAAAACAAATTTGACATCGGTGTTTGCACAATGAACGAAATTTTAGAAGCGGCTGAAGAGCCTAACAAACTATTAAAATCAAGCAGGTATACATCAGTGAGTTCATAAAGTGTGAAAACGCTCCATTATCTTACTAGTTAATCATTTTTTCGGAGGTAAAGCTCGGACAGGTCGATTTTGTATTTCAGTTTTCCACCTTTAAAAAAAAAAAGATTTTTCCCCCACCACCTTACAAGATATGACGTCATCAAGATTTTTTTAAATTGAAAGTATATATTTTTTTAACAAAATTTGAAAGCCCATATTTTTCTGAGTTCAATCATACCACATACCTCATATGTAACACTTCAAGTTACAATATACTGAGTATAAAGGAAACCAGGGTTCATATTTCTTAAAAAAAAAACCTTTTTTTAATTTGCAATGAAAACCTGAGAATTACTTATAGACCAGGGCTGAAGCCTTTAAAAATGGTAAAAAGTGAAAAAGAATTATAGTAGGATGAAACCCATTGGAAAAGGAAGAGAATATAATAAAAATGAAAGAAAAATAATTTACGGGCGATCTGAGGTCGAGTTTTTAAGGGTTAAAAACGGTTAATCCCGATTTCCGGCAAAAGTCCTAAGGCAAAGTGGTAGGTAATGAAAAGATCTACAACTTTTGTATCTACACTTTTCTCACATAACCTCAAAATGTATGTGAAAAATTGAAATAACCAAGTTTTTGGTTTTTTATTTTTATCTTTTACAATTTTTTTTTCACGAAATTTGTTGAAAACTTACCTTTTTATGTCCCAAACACACTGTAATTTATTTTATTTGAAATATTTATTTTTTCACCTTATTTTGACTCAATATCGAAAAACCACCCTAATTTTCAATCGAAAATTCTCGCGTCAAAATATCAGCTTTTTTCAAAAAGTCGGTGGGTTTTTATTCGTTGAAATCTCTACTTTCTGATGGTGAACAAAAAAAATACATTACTATGGTAAATATTCTTAGAAAATGCAAAGAAATAACAGGTAGTAAGGCCCAGACCCTCCTAGCCTTCCCCACTTCTCTATGAAATACTTTTTGATGGGCTAAAATTTTCCGTAGGTCACTCAGGTATATAAGTTATCTTAAAATAGCAATAATAGGCATCTACACATATAATTTAAAGAAGATTCTACAACTTTCTCAAAATATTGTAGATGTAGATTAAATTCGGATTCGAGTTTTTTTCGTTTCTTTGTATTTTCTGAGAACATTTACGATAGTAATGTATTTTTTTTTTCACCATCAGAAAGTAGAGATTTCAACGAATAAAAAGCCCACCGACTTTTTAAAAAAAGCTGATATTTGGACGAGAGAATTTTCGATTGAAAATTAGGGTGGTTTTTCGATATTAAGTCAAAATAAGGTGAAAAAATAAATATTGCAAATCAAATAAATTACAGTGTGTTTGGTACATAAAAAGGTAAGTTTTCACAAAATTTCGTGGAATTTTTTTTTTAAAAGATAAAAATAAAAAACCAAAAACTTGGTTATTTCAATTTTTCACATACATTTTGAGGTTATGTGAAAAAAGTGTAGATACAAAAGTTGTAGATCTTTTTATTACCATTTACCATATTTTCCATAGTTTTGCCGGATATCGAGATTAACCGTTTTTTACCCTTTAAAACTCACCCCTTTCCACTTCCCGATCTCAGATCGCCCGTAAATTATTTTTCCTGTCACTTTTGTTATATTCTCTTCCTCTTCCAGAACGTTTCATCCTACTATAATTTTTTTTGGTTTCAAAAATTATCGACCCTGGTCTATTAGTAGTTAGTACGAGTATATTGCCAAACTTGAGTAGGCTATGAAAACATCTGAAAGCCCTTAGCAACCAGACAATAAGGTCTTAGTTACCATTGCATATGTCAGTATTGAATAGGCCTTTTCATTTAGATGATTTTTTAAGGCGCATGCGCTTGTTTTAAGACCCAAAGTCTGATTGGCTATTGGGAAAGTGAATAGCTATTGGTTAGTTTTGAAATAACATTTTGAGATTGGCTTAGTTCAAAATTAGCGGTATTTTCACATTATGTCAACAGTCAACTTCATGACAAATGCACCTGCATACATTGGCGTTCGTAACTTTCTTTGTAGGTTAAGTACTTATTACCTATTTTATACCGCCAAAAACCTTTCATTCTTAGATAAAATATTGTACACGAATATTTTCTGATGGTGAGTTTTCTTCTCCATGTAAATTCAAGCCAACTATCCATAGGATAACTCGGAAATATTTTATTTCCTTAAAAAAAAATCGCCGTTGATGCCGTTGGGTCTGACAGTTAAACAAAGTTAGTCATTTGTCATCTTAATGAAAAAGCCTATTTATTTATATTGAATTATGAAATTCTCAAAAAGGACTGGATCACTGAATATGCAATAGGCCTTTTCATTTAGATGATTTTTTAAGGCGCATGCGCTCGTTTTGAGACCCAAAGTCTGATTGGCTATTGGGAGAGTGAATAGCTATTGGTTAGTTTTGAAATAACAATTTGAGATTGGCTTAGTTCAAAATTAGCGGTATTTTCACATTATGTCAACAGTCAACTTCATGACAAATGCACCTGCATACATTGGCGTTCGTAACTTTCTTTGTAGGTTAAGTACTTATTACCTATTTTATACCGCCAAAAACCTTTCATTCTTAGATAAAATATTGTACACGAATATTTTCTGATGGTGAGTTTTCTTCTCCATGTAAATTCAAGCCAACTATCCATATGATAACTCGGAAATATTTTATTTCCTTTAAAAAAAAAATCGCCGTTAATGCCGTTGGGTCTAACAGGTAAACAAAGTTAGTCATTTGTCATCTAAATGAAAAAGCCTATTTATTTATATTGAATTATGAAATTCTCAAAAAGGACTGGATCACTGAATATGCAATAGGCCTTTTCATTCAGATGATTTTTTAAGGCGCATGCGCTCGTTTTGAGACCCAAAGTCTGATTGGCTATTGGGAAAGTGAATAGCCATTGGTTAGTTTTGAAATAACAATGTGAGATTGGCTTAGTTCAAAATTAGCGGTATTTTCACATTATGTCAACAGTCAACTTCATGACAAATGCACCTGCATACATTGGCGTTCGTAACTTTCTTTGTAGGTTAAGTACTTATTACCTATTTCATACCGCCAAAAACCTTTCATTCGTAGATAAAATAATGTACACGAATATTTTCTAATGGTGAGTTTTCTTCTCCATGTAAATTCAAGTCAACTATCCATAGAAAAACTCGGAAATATTTTATTTTCTTTAAAAAAAAAACTCCGTCAATGCCGTTGGGTCTGACAGGTGAACAAAGTTAGTCATTTGTCATCTAAATGAAAAAGCCTATTGATTTGTCGTGTAGCATATGGATTTATAAGTCTTCAATAATACCTTTCTGAAAAATATTACTCTGAAAGAAATTATTTGAAATTAAGATGGTGCTGTCAGAAAAACAGCGTGGTGCTGTGCAGAAAATTCTAAGAAAAGCCAAATTACATCCATATAAAGTTAAACTTATACATGAACTTAATGAAGTCGACTTCGATAGACGCATGGAGTTTTGTGAAATTGTGCAAGAAGTGTGTAATCAAAAAAATGGCTTTGAATTTAAAGTCTTATTTTCCGACGAATCAACTTTTTATGAATACACAAAATTGTCGTTATTGGCTAACAGAAAATCCCAATTGGACGATGGAAGCTTATACCCAATAACCCCAAACAGTAACTGCGTGGGCTGGAATTCTTAGGAATACCATTGTAGGACCATATTTTTTTGACGGTACTGTGAAGGGTGAAAATTATTTGGAAATGTTACAAACTTATGTAGTTACATATTTAACTGTAACATTTCCAGACATTAATCAACCTGGTCGGATAGTTTCTACTATTTGGTTCCATCAGGATGGAGCAGGTCCACATTATGCTCGAGTGGTTAGAGATTTTCTCAATGAAACGTTTCCCAATCGCTGGATTGGACGACGCGGTCAGATTGGATGGCCTGCTAGGTCCCCAGATTTAACTCCCATGGACTTTTTTCTGGGGTTACTTGAAAAGTAAAGTGTACATAAATCGACCTACCAATTTGGAAGATCTTAAAGAGATAATTCGAACTGAAATTCAACGAATTACACCAGAGATGTTGTCAAATGTAACCCAAGAATTCATCAGACGTCTTGGATATTGTCAACTAATCCAAGGATCTCAGTTCGAACATTTGTTGTAAATTTGTTATTTGTTTATTTTTACTATTTACTTATGATATTTCCATTGTAAAATGAATAACTAAATAAATGTTAAGAAATACATATGACGTATGTGGTATATTTGAACTCAGTAAAATATGAGCTTTCAAATGTTTGATATAAAAATATACCCTTTCAATTAAAAAAAAATATCGATGACGGCATATCTTGTAAGTTGGTGGGGGATTTTTTTTTAGGTGGAAAACTAATATACAAAATCGACATGCGAAAATGATTAGCTCGTAAGATAATGGATCGTTTCCACACTTTATGAACGCACTGTATAACACGATTATATAATTCGAAAGCATCTCCTGATATATTTAACACCATACATTTTTTTACATTGATTTGTTTGAAAATATGAACAAGATGGGATGTTCATAAGATCAGATGTCGAATCATCTGCGACTGAAAGATAAACTTTACTCACTATCTTCCATCGTTCAAGATAACCTCTTGTGCGGTATTGAAAAAGGAAACATTCTCAATTGAATATTAAATAGAAATATATTTCTGTTAATTGAAAAATCCACGAAAAAAATGAAGTTATTGTTGGTGAATATCCAACAGAAAACAACTACTTTCCCGGCTAAAGCCACGCGGGACATTGAACTACATCTGATACATATTGAAAAAGGACTCTAACTCAAAAAAAAATTTTCATTTCTATTCAGATAGTTATTTGATTTTCTATTCCAGTCTTAATTAGGAACTTATTTAGATGAATGAGGCAAAGAAGAATGTTTTTCAAGAGAGAGTATTCACTTCATTTTTATCGTGGATTTTTCAATTCACAGAAAAATATTTCTATTCAATATTCAATTGAGAATGTTTCCGTTTTCAACATTTTGTTACATAATGTACAAACGCTATTTAATTAGGCGGTGTAACGCCAAATACAAAAAAAAATAACCACTACGATCAGAATAAATAATGAAATGAGTTTGGATAATTTTTAACAAGTGTAGACGATCATTTTCATTTTAAAATGCGATAAGTCATTATTCAGTCATTACCTATTTTTAGAATTCAAATTATAACGACGAATTTACACAAAAATTCCGATTTGATAGTGAACATACGAATGTGTCTACGATTCAACAAAACCAAAACAAATGATCATTTGAGTAAGCTATTTCAGCTGAACCGCGTGCACTTTATTGAATTTATTGATTTCGTAAAAAAGTTAACTAGGCCTCTATCGAATATAAGTTATGGAGAATTCTCCATAATATTTTGATATTTGAAGAACAATTTTAAATGAAGGATTATTGGTATACTTAATATTGGGAGAAATCATTATCGAATCTTTTTGTTATTGCAGAAATGGACCAATCGACACAAGTGAGTTTTCCAATAGTTCCAAAGAATCAACACAGGAAAATGTGGAGGCACAATACATCGGATGATCTATTAGCAACAATTCCAAATTCAGGACTTTCTTTAAATAATTCATGGGTGAGTATTAATTCATCTTATATACAGGGGAAAACAAATAGGTGTTCTTGTTTTACATATAGGCCAGGGCCAATCATTTTTGAAACAAAAAAAATTCTTAGCAGTATGTGGATGGTCGGAAAATGTAGGGTAATTATAAATAAATTAAGCACGACTGAGTAAAAGTTCCGGAAGGGGGATGGGGATAGCTAAATATACGTTTTCAGGGTTGGATTTTGTTTTTTTACGATTTGTTGCTGAAATATGCTTCCTATAGAGAAAAGTTGTACATAATTGAAAAATCTAAAACTTTTGTATTAATCACTTTTCAACATAACCTCAAAATTATCGAAAATAACGCTAAACACAGTTTTTTTTTGTTTTTAATTTTTATCTTTTACATAATAAATTAAACTTGGTGAAAACGTTCTTTTTTGTGTTTCAAAAAGGCTGTATAATTTTTTCAATCAAAATATTTATTTTGCATTGTATACGGATTTAAATAAAAAAAAAAGACAAATTTGCAATCGAAAAAGTTGGTTTACAAATTTTAAATGTTTTAACTTTATCAATGCTCATTTTCTTCTTATAACCTCACTTTAAGATGACATGAAAAAAAAAATTGTTCGTATGGAAAAATACGTTAAAAATGCAAAAAACCAAAAAAACTATTTCTCAATAATCTTGAAAATGTCTTATTTTTTATTGCAAAAGGAATTGATGAAAGAGATTAATTTTCATGTAATTATAATGTCATTTACATTCAATGGGAGATGCCTAGCAATGTTTGCGCTTGGCCTCATCCTTAAGAAATAAATTAGTTCCTTCATAGACCAATCAATAGAGATTTTTTCGTGACAAAAATACTACCAAGAAAATGACTGTGCGATCATACGAAAGAAGGTCCGTTACATCCTGTTATGTTTCCTACTGCCAACTGTCATCGTTTAATTTGTTATAAACATTTAAAAGCATTTTTTAATTTTTTATCATTTTTGACTTGTAACTTAAAAACTAATAAAGCGAACTTGATACTCTCAATGGACAAATTATGCAAAAAATGAGCCCTAGCACAACTCGATCAGATTATTAATAACGAAGAAAAACCGGAAAAAATCTGTGTTTTAAAAAAATTTATAACACCACTATTTTTTCAAGTTTTGAAGCAGGTTCTCCACGACATAGTATTAGTGATTGATATGTACTATATGTGTGAAAAACTCAGGCACTGTTGGATTATTAGTTTTGGCATAATTGCAATTTGAATTTTCAATGCACTTCATTGCAGCAGACCTCTATGCGTCATAGGTGGTCTGATTTCAATTTTTCTGAAAGATTTTGAGAGTTGAAGTATAGTACTACGAAATGACTTTTCTCATTTGGCGTTAAAATGCTGCGAAATAGGTGAAAAATACTTGCAAACATGACCGAAAACCGGCGAGTGCATGAAAGCGGCTCAGGAGTGGGGGTAGAGCAGCAGATTAATAACAGGCGCAGCGTGCTTGTATTGCTATACATACGCTTCCCCGCGTCTGCTGCTCTACCCCCACTACTCAGCCGCTTTCACGAACGCCCATTTTCGGTCAGGTTTGCAAGTATTTTTCACCTATTTTGCAGCATTTCAACGCAAAATGAGAATATACGATGTGTAGTACTATACTTCTACTCTCGAAATCTTTTTGAAAAATTGGAATCGGACCACCTATAACGCATCCACGTCTGCTGCAATAAAGTGCATTGATAAATTAAGGTTGCAATTATGCCAAAACTAATGTTCCGACAGCGCCAGAGTTTTTCACACATAAAGTACATATTAATAATAATCACTACTATGTCGTGAAAAGTCTGCACTAAAATGCAAAAAGTGGCGAAGTTATGTAGTTTTTTTAAATCTGTTTTTTTCAGTTACTAATAATCCGATCCGAAAAAATTTTAAAAAAGCTTATAAATGTTCATAACAAATTAAGCAATGACAGTTGGGAGTAGAAACATAACAGGATATAGCTACCGACCGTCTTCCGTATGATGGCACAGTCGGTTTCCTGGTAGAATCAATAGAGCAGAAAATCTCTATTGATTGGCCTATTGAGGAAACATCTGATGGTACTTAATTGCTAGATTCGAACAATTGAGAATATATAGCTTAGACATGAAAAAAAGAGTTTTCGAATTTAATTAAAATATCGTTGTTATTCTAAATCTCCATTATTTTGAACTGAATCCAGTATCTAGATTTCAAATGATTGTGCATATCTGAATTGAGAAAGGCTTCCATATCAACATACAGTGTTTGTCAAATAAATTAGAACAAATTGCCCCATTTTTGGATGATTTCAAATTCAATGTAGTCTGCGTTTCGGAGCACTGGCAGAATGAAACAAACTTAAAAACAATAAATATTCCAGGATTTATGCTTGTAATTTATTTTTGTAGAAAATATCACAAAATGGGAGGTGTAGCCATATATCTGAGACAGGGGTTGATATATAAACCCCTTGAACTAAATACTTATAATGTGGATTTTCACTCTGAATTCTGTGGCATTGAGCTCCAGGAACTGAAAACATAAGTACTCACCCTCTACAGATCCCCCTCCGGGGACTTCAGACTATTTTTGGAAAATTTGGAATGCATCTTGGAAATTTTTATGAAAGTAGGTCAAAATGTTGTGGTCTAAGGTGACTTCAATATTCATTTTGAATTAATAAATAATCCAATGTTAAATGAACTTTTATGTGTGTTGAATTCTTTCAACCTTAGAGTTACTATCCATGAGAACACCAGAGTCACAGCAGAAAAATCCAGTATTATAGATAATATTCTTACTCATTTTGACTCAGAACTCATAAAAACTGGTATTCTAGAAACCTGCCTCTCCGATCATGCAGGACAATATATAATAATAAATAAAAAACTAAGTTCCATCAATTCTTATTCATATGATAGAGCTATCACAACTTCAGGTATAGAACAATTGAGAAAAGAGTTCAACGAAACAGACAGGAGTATTTTTAACAAAAATGAATTGGATGCAAATTATCTTTCGAGATTTTTAGTCAATACATACCATTCTCTAATACAAGACAATTTTCCGAAGAGAAATAAATCTTCAAAATAAATTCGGTGCATAATGTGGTTCAACGAAGAGCTGAAAGCTCAAAGAAATATATTGTCAAGTGTCAAATTAATATCTGAAATAAGCAATAATCCAGATGATGCAAATGTGTACAAATTACTAAAAAAAATATGACAAAAACATTAAAGAGACCAAAAAATCTGCATATAATCAACATATCTGTTCGGCCGAAAATAAATCTAAAGCTACATGGCAGGTTATAAACTTCGAGAGAAATAAAACCAAATCCTCTCCACAAACGAAGGAAAACATTAATTCAAATGATTTCAATGACCATTTTGTAGGAGTGGCTGAATCTATTATCAAATCTCTACCTGTTATACCCAAAAATAATCTCTTAAATTTTTCAAAAACCTTTCCTGCGCCCTCTTCTTCTTTCTTTTTATATCCAGTAACTCCATGTGAAGTTATGGATGCCATCAATTCTTTAAAAAATTCCTCATGTGCTGATGTTTATGACTTAAATAGTAGGATCATAAAAGAAACAGCACATATTATCATATGTATATTTTCGAAGATAGTGGAATTTTTTTTAAAACTTAGACTAACAAAATCTTTTGAAGACAAAAAATATTTTAGTGACACTCAGTTTGGCTTTCGAACTGGATGTTCAACTACAGCGGCGGTGTTGAATGTGGTGAGCGGGATAGTTGAGGGTCTTGAGCAGGGAAACCATACAGCTATTACGCTGTGTGACCTGTCAAAGGCTTTTGACTGTGTCGATCATCACATTCTACTACAAAAGCTACGGCGTTAGGGGGGTTGCCCTTTCTCTCCTGGAGACGTATCTGTTGATCGTTTCCAAGCTATCTATTACAAAAATAATACATCAGATATTAAAGGAATAAACCATGGAGTGCCTCAGGGCTCTGTATTGGGACCGCTTTTATTCATTATTTGCATAAACGATCTTGCCAATTTTATATCACCGTACAAATGTGTTCTTTTTGCTGATGACACATCATTCATCTTCTCAAACTCGGCCTACGATTTATTGTTAGATCAATCCAGAGAAATTGAAAAAAAAAGCAGAAACATGGTTTATAGCACATAATCTCGAACTGAATAACGATAAATCTCAGAGATTTTTACTACACATCAAAACAGGCAACACGAAGAGAAGGTTAAGTTACTTGGTATCACACTAGATCACAGGTTTAACTGGAATGCTCACACGGAGCAACTAAAGCACAAGCTATCTAGTGTATTGTTTCTCTTACGACAGATTAAGTATATTTCCAATAGTGATGCTCAAAGAATAATATATTTTTCCCTGTTCTATGCCCTGTGCTATGCCATTCCTCTTTGGGGTAATTCATCTGCAGCAAGTACCATCTTTACTCTGCAAAAAAGCAATTAAAATTTTGGCTAATGTAGGCCTGAGAGAATCTTGCCGACCATTATTTTTGAGATTAAAGATGATCACTCTTCCGTCCTTATACATTTACAAAGTTCTTATTGAAATTCATAAGAGAGCAGGTAGCCTCATTGTTCAGAGTGATATTCACAATTATAACACTAGAAATGCTGAAAATATCAGAATTTCTCGACATAGGCTCTCTATATCACAGAAAAATTCTATGGATTATAAGCTATACAACATACTTTTTGAATAATTGTTTCTACTCTGTCAGTGAATACGCTGAGAACATTTCAGAAACTTCTTTTGTTGATGGGAACAGACTCACCGAATTTTAAATTTAAAAAAAAAATGAATATGAAATTTTTGTATTTTGAATTTTGAACTTCGATTTAAAATGTGACAGGGATTTGTGTTGTTTGTGTTTCTTCACATATTCTATTTCGTTCAGTTTTGTTAACTACAGTCTATTCTATTCTCCCAACACGTTTGAATTATGCGATTTTAATAATTTCAGTTTGCCGTTGAGTGATTGAAACTTTCCATTTTTTAGCGTCGGGACTTATGGACTTTCCAGGATGTTTTGGGTTTCCAATCCATATGAAACACAAAACATATTGCAAATTATTTTAGCATACAAGTTCCTTAAATAACTCCGATTCACGTGTATAGGTACTCCAAAGGACTAAATAATAGGAATTGTACAGTTTAATATTGTATTGTAGAAATGTAAAACTATTAACGAAAACTATAATTCTGCGAAAAAGTCACATTTTGTGATATTGACAAAATACTATGGTTTCGAAGATACGGGTTTCAAATTTGGTATGTCGTTATGGTACTTGAATACGTTTATTTTGACATTATAACTCAAAACTGTCCACTTTATTATCCGAAAGATCTTTGAATTTGTGACATGACTGTTGAAGAAAATTGAAATCGGTTCAAAAATGCCGAAAATACAGTTGATTTTTCAATCGAACAAGGTTGGCCATGCAAATCAAACTTAAATCATCTCACTGACGAACGGCATCGGCACTTAACAGAGGAAGCTTCGAGGTAAGATCCGATTGAAAATGGGGTTCCCATGAAATTTCACCACCTATATTTTCCAAAATTGCCTCAAAACCGCCTAAAAACGCTCCCAACTACCATTTCTCAAATAACTTTTCACTTCATCATGTTGAAAAATTATGAACTATCGAATTACCCGTGTGAATAGTTTTAGAAAATTGGGTGGGGAGCATGAGAAAGCGGAATAAAAAAAAACTTTTATCAACAAAGTGATAGTTTACTCTAAATATTGAATACAAGATAATTGTATGTTGTTGAAAAACATTTCAACGGGCAAAAACCCTACAAACATATAAGTTCCATGATAGAATGCATTACTCATCTTTCTGTCTGTATGCTTCCATATTTTTTGCCATGATGGCACAGTCGGTTTCCTGGTAGTATTTTTGTCACAGAATCAATAGAGCAGAAAATCTCTAGTGATTGCAGTACATCCATTCGCACACAACTGATCCATCTTAATGATAATATCAGCTAAAACTAGCCAGAAAAGTAAATGAATACAAAAGGTCCATTTTGATTTTGATGGAAAACGAACACACTTTTTGGCACTAATATGGTTTGATGTAGTGTAGTAAACAAAGGTAGAAGATTCATTTATAAGCATTTAAGAAAGATATATCTATTATCTCTTTTCAGTGTAGCTCGGTACCACACTTTCCATGCAACAAAAGAACTCAAACTTTCAGGGTACTTTCAGACAGATATGCGGAATGCAAAGTCTTGAAATGTCAAGTCGAAATTTCGAGCCAATCATAACACACTATTTAAGGTTCGCAATTGGCCTGAGAATTCGACGTTGATGTTTCTGTGTTCAGCACGATGTGAAAACTCCCTTGTTCAGGACGTGCGATGGTGGCGCTATAGTTTGACCAGTTCGCCGGAAAAGGAAAAAAATCAATAGTAGAATCATTATTAGCCAAAAAACATTTATCGAATCTAGTAGAGATTTTTTATAAAAAAATGCAAACAAAAGATAATTACTGAAAATGGAATACAATTAATAGCATCTATTTACGGAAGTACAAAAAACTTTTTAACAAAAAATTAAACCGACGAAAAAATAAACTGAAAAGAAAAAATAAAATAAACCTTGTTAGTCTTGATGATAATTGAGCTCCGAAACTAATGTGAGTAACTGATTTTGATTCGGCGCCAAACAAACAATTATGGAAGATCATTATATTACTTTGAAGAAGTATGCATCTCGCTGCCATCATTTTACGCTTCACCTAATTCAATTGCTAGTTTGGCGCTAGTTACTCACATTAGTTTGGGAGCCAATTATCATTAAGACTAAGAAGGTTTATTTCATTTCTTGCTTTTCAGTGGATTATTTCGTTGGTTTAATTTTTTGTTAAAAAGTTTTAATTTTTAAATTTTTTGTGGCTGAAATCTACTAATTACTACCAACTTAATTTTTTATTACTTCCAAAATACTTACTTCAACTATTAACTTTTGAATAATATGATTATCTACTTTAACTATTTATTGTTATATGATATAAATTATTTTTGAAACTTCTGGTTAGTTGATTTCATCACTTTGTATATAATTCCATCCTTTCAATGTCAACTACATATGTGTGCCAATGTTCACAAGTGAAAAATCAATCATCCCCTATTTTGCTACCCATAGGGGTGGATCATTTCATTCCAAAATGAAATATGATCAACTATGAGGCATACCCTATCTAATAAGAAAAGAATTATCCAAATCGGAAGACCCACTACAAAGTTATGCCTGATAGAATCGGTTAACGGACCAAAATTCAAAGGGTGAACGATCAATATCCTCCATTTTGCTACCCTTAGGGATGGTTCTGTTCAAATTCAAATGAGACCAACTTCGAAGTACACCCTATTCAATGAAATCATCGGAATCGAACTGCTCTGTAAACAGTTACGCGTGATCATACATAAAAAAAATTAAAAAAATATACCTCTTCCTTTTTGTTTCATTTCGTCGGTTAAAAAGGCCTTATAGGTCGAGGTACGGAGGGGCTGAAGAGCCATATGGACCCCCCCACAATCTACAATCAGGGAAACTGGAAGAATTGGAAAACACATTTTCTAAAAGCAATTTCATGATGGAAAAATTTAAACCTGTTATGGGGTTTGTTTGAACATATAAACAGGGTTGAAAAGGGAAACATTCAATATTCAATTGACGATGTTTCCCTTTTCAACATGAATACCCCACAAGAGGTTATCTTGACGATGGAAGATAGTGATCTTTCAGTCGCAGATGATTCCACAACTGATCTCATGAAGATCCTGTTCATATCAATAAACAAATCAATAAACAGAGTGTACATAAAATCATATGTGCAATAATCTGCGACTGGAAGACAAACTTCAGTAACTATCTTCCATCGTTCAATGAGGTTATCTTGATATATCAATAAAAATATTTGTGTATTTCATGCAAATAATTTATTTTTGCAAAGCGCTTTCGACGTAGAAGGTCATCTTCAGTGCTGGCCTGGAAACTAAGTGAGTAAGTGAAATTTTATTGTTTTTTGTGAACTTTTTGGTTCGAACTCTTCAGGTAACACTTACTCGTCAAGTTAGCACAAGTAGAATCCATAAAAAATAACGACATTCACAATGTAAAACAGGTTAAAATTGTATAAACAGTGCTTCTCAAAAGTCCTCTCCCCCCCATCTCATTTATACAAAAACAAGTGAAATTTGGAAACTGAATATTGAAGGTTGTAAACTTCCCTACTAGTGATGATAGATGACGAAATCGTCAAAGATGACGTCACAAGGCCATTGTGACCAATAATTTTAAATGGAACCCTACGGCAAGCGACACCTCTTTTGGAAGGTATCGAAAAAACCTATTCAATGATACTAATTTTGTTTGTGTTTATGGCAGTTTTAATGGCTCATTAGTAAACATTAAAATTCAAATTCCATTCAGTATGATATTAATTACAGATTTAAGAATCAGTATCTACAAATTGCTCGAAGTGACCTCCATTTACTTCCTGACAGTAAAATATCCTATTTTTAAACTCTTCTCGTACTTTTGCAAATGTGTCTGCGGAAACAGCCTCACATTCTGCAACAATACGTTGTTTTAAAACGTCAATATTGTCAGGTTCAGTGGCGTAAACCTTCGATTCAAGGTACCCCCACAGAAAAAAATCCAAAGGTGTGAGGTCCGGTGATCGAGCTGGCCATTCCGTTGAACCTCGTCGTCCAATCCATCCACCATTATACTCCTCATCCAAATACCGTCTTACTGCACCGTAATAGTGTGGAGGAGCACCATCCTGTTGGAATGTTATTTCCAAATTGCCGAATTCATCTGGATTATCTTCCAACATTTCAAAGATTAACGGTTCTATTGCGTTTTGCAACAGCTCCAGATAAACCTCACCAATTAAATTAGTATTTAAAAAAAGAGGCCCAACGCTGTGGTTTCCCAGGATACCTGCCCAAACATTCACCTTCTGGGGAAATTTGGTATGTGTTTCACGAAACAGATGAGGATTTGCGTCACTCCAATACCTCAGATTCTGTGTATTTACATTCCCATTTAGATAGAAAGTACTTTGGTCACTAAAACAAATTGTTTTGACATAGTCTGGCTGTTGGTTAATTTTAGTTTCCATATTTTCATAAAATTCTAGTCTTCGGTCTGGGTCGTCGTCTGAGAGTTGATGAACCATTTTTAATTTGTATGGATGGAATTTGTTTTTTTTTTCAAAACCCTGTGTACTGTACTTCGACTGACTTCACAGGTAGATGCAACGTGAGTTGTTGAAGAAGTAGTATTAACTATTACTTCAGTATATCGATTTTTTTCTCATCAGAAATTTGTGGTCTGCCAGATCGTTTCGCATCATTAATACTACCCGTTGTTTCAAACTAACGACGAAGCTCCCTTAAATAAGTTCTCGAAACGGGGCGATCGGGAAACTTCTCATTGAAAATGCGTTCTGCTGCATGAATATTTTGTCCAGTTTCACCAAGAATTAGGATCGCTGCTACTTTATCACCTAAAGCCCATACCATTTCGCTTCTTGAAGCACTTGAACGTTCGGCTCACAACAGTTTAACAAATTATTAAAATGTACAAAAATATTAAAAGTACCAAAAGCTGCTAAAACAGTTAAACGTTCGATCAACAATACACAAATTATTAAATGTACAAAAACTTGGACAATTACAAAAACGTCGAATTAGGGAGACTAACAAAAACCTCAGCTTATTTGACAACTATCCAGAGGTGGAGTTCGAATTTGGAATTTTAGTATTAACTGATTTATTTCATCACAGCTTTGCGTTTTTTAAAAGCGAGTTGCCAAAACTGCCATAATTACAAACAAAATTAGTATCATTGAATAGGTTTTTTCGATACCTTTTAAAAGAGGTGTCGCCTGCCGTAGGGTTCGATTTCAAATTATTGGTCACAATGGCCTTGTGAAGTCATCCTTGACGATTTCGTCATCTATCATCACTAGTGGGGAAGTTTACAACCTTTAATATTCAGTTTCCAAACTTCACTTGTTTATGTATAATCGTTCCAAAAATAAGAGGGGGGGAGCGGACTTTTGAGAAGCACTGTATGTATATCAGGTTAAAATTGTAGATATATCCAAGTTAAAAGAGATAAAATTCGAAATAAAACAAGTTCTTATTTATCACAGAAGGTAGCGCCAGGTACTCAAACAAGCAGAAGAAATGCAGAAGAAGAATCGTCAATCTATTTTGTTCTGTGTTTCTGTGGCTGTCCAACGTGGCTTTAGCCGGGGAAGTAGTTGTTTTCTGTTAGATATTACAAAGAATAACTTCATTATTGTCGTAGATTTCCAATATTTTCCTGTTTTAACATAAATACCTCCCAAGAGGTTAAGAGGTTATCTTGAACGATGGAAGATAGTGACTAAAGGGTATCTTTCAGTCGCAGAAGATTCCACATCTTATTTTATGAACACATCGTATTATCAAACAAATCATCTATCTACCCCATGCAGGTTTAAATGTCAAGAAAAACTGATTTCAAAATGTTACTCCAAAAGAAATGTTTCTAAAACGGCCCATACATTATCAAACAAATTGCGCAACACAGCGATGCGCAACGTTGTGTTGCACAACTGCATCACCCATACATTTGGTAAAATGTTGATCAAAGTTTAGTTACAAGTTGGGAATTGTTGAGAAACGATCATGTCCTCAAGTGCAGCGTTCCACCAAGAAAACCGGCCGACAACTGAAAAATATTGCACATCGAAGCGCAATACGCACATACACAACACAACGCGTTGCGCAAGCATTCCCGTTGTACAAAAGATTTCAAATATTCTTGAAACTGCGCAACGCATCAAACACTGCCATACATTGGCAAATTGTTGCGCAACAGCATGTGTTGCGTAATTGGTTGGATGATGTATGGGCCCTTTAACATTTTTCCATCATTGCAAAGTGAAATTGCTTCTGGAAAATGTGTTTCCCAATTCTTCCAATCTTCCTGATGATCGTCGACAAAAATATATTGAAGACCTAGTGAATGCGATGCCACTCTTGTATCTTTGTTACGAATGATTTCTGTTGAGTATTCCTTTCTGGAAAACATTATTTCCTGCCTCATTCATCTACAGGGTGACCCAGGGGTGCATGCAAGCTCCATAACTGTTTTTTTGTACAAGCTAGCGACTTGTTTTTTTTTTAAATAGCTCGGACAATGAGGCACATCTATAAATATTTCTATTTATATACAAGATCTTCCGAAATAAGATACACAATAACTTCTGTTTTTTTAAATGGCAACCCCCCATTTTTGTTAGATTTTCTTAGATTTATCTGCAATAGTTTTTGACTTATGTCAATGTTTGTGTCAAATAGCGTTGTGCATTATATACCCACCTGCAAATTCATAACTTCAAAACCATTCAAGTTAACTTAACCATATTTATCCCAGTCGATTCTTTAGGCTTCGCCTACTACGATTGTGTGAAAATTACAAATGGCAATAACTCGACTTTTTCAAATGCAATGGCATTTTTTAAGAGCTTTTCGCCGAACAAACCCTATTTCGGGGGTCTACTTTGTAAAAATTTGCAAGATTTGTTGCAAAATACGACATGATGATTTTTTTCGAAAAAAAAAAAGGAATCGGGTAGGCCACTGTCGTAAAATTTAACACATCCATACCATTCTGAAAAGAATATGTTTCAATAAAATGAAATTGTGATAGAAAGAGGAGTCTTTACAAGAAAAGGAAGGATGATTAACAGAATACTGTTTTTTAACCGACGAAACCAAAAAGGAGGAGGTTCTCTATTCGACCCGTATATTTTATGTTTTTCCATCATATTTTTTTATGTATGATCACGCATAACTTTTTACTGAGGCGTCCGATTCCGATAATTTTTCAGTGGATAGGGTGTACTTTGAATTTGGTCCCATTTGAATTTGAAAGATGAAATCCACCCTGAAGGGTAGCGAAATGAAGGATATTGATCACTCACCCTCTGAATTCTGGTCCGTTAATCGATTCTATCAGGCATAACTTTGTACTGGGTTCTTCGATTTGGATGATTCTTTTTTTAATAGATAGGGTATACCTTATATTTGGATTTAGCCACCCTTACGGGTAGAAAAATAGGGGATAATTGATTTTTCACTAGTGAACATTGGCACACACATACGTAGTTGACAATGACAGATCGCTACTGACATTATTCTTGTTCCGTCAAAATCAGTATATTTTATGAGAGGATGGAATGATATACCAAGTAATGAAATAAACTAACCAGAACAACGAAAATAATTTATATTACAACAAATAGTAAAAAGTAGATAATCATATTATTTAACTGGTAATAGTTGAAGTAAGGTGGGTAAGTAAGTATTTTGGAAGTAATCAAAAAACAAGTAGGTAGTAATTGGTAGATTTTGGCCACAAAAAATTGAAAAATAAAAACTTTTTAACAAAAAATTAAACCGACGAAAAAATCAACTGAAAAGCAAAAACAAAATGAACCTTCTTAGTCTAAATGATAATTGAGCTCCTAAACTAATGTAAGTAACTGATTTTGTGTCGGCGCCAAACAAACTAGCAATTGAATTAGGTGAAGCGTAAAATGATAGCAGCGAGATGCACGGCTGCGTTTTGATGACTTCTTTCATAGATAATGATCTTCGATTTAATTTTTTGTTAAAAAGTTTTTATCATATCATCTGCAGTTGTTCGACAATCTCTGGATACCTTTTCCATCAGTACGCCCAAAGAAAGAAATCTATAGAAGTAAGGTCTGAAAATCGAACCAAGGAATAGTCTCTGCCTATCCAACGATTAGGATAGGATTCATCTGAAAATTCTCGCACTATCTTACGGTTATGCACTGCAGCACCACAGTATTGCAATCACATGGTCCATCTGGTGTTTAAATCCACTGTATCATAGCACCGCACGGCCCTGTATAGAAGATTGTTTTCCGTCAGTTTGTAGCGATTAAATAAAGGTAGTTTTTTGTTAATTGACAGCTTTAACACTAGTTCGTTATCACAAGCAGATTCATGGAAATTATTGTTCGAAATAGGAACTTATGGAAATTGATTCTACCATAACTTTTTTATAAATAAAACTATTCGAATGAAATTTTGGCCAATTTCATTCAGAGACTTTGTGAATCTATACCATGAGACGTTATTAATAGTCAGTGACGTCAAACGCACCGGTGCCAAATTCATTTCGGCCCGTGTAATAGAGCTTACAGAGCATTTGAAGCAGCCTCTATATACTTACATCCTGTTTTCGGAAAGAGTTATATATACATGACTGCACTAGCAGCTTGTCTTATTTATACACTAAATATACTTACATCCTGTTTTCAGAAAGAGTGTATATATACAAGACTGCACTGGCAGCTTGTCTTACTTACACACTAAATACACATACAATTACACGCTTGAATAAAAGTACTTCTTACTTATACACAAGTACACATACAATTACGTACTTTTATGATTGCACTTACATATACATTTCTTCACTAGCCCTACTTATATACTAAATATACATATAAATACACACTGTTTTTTTACAAATTGGTGCTGCAGTTTTTTATCTAAGGATGTTACTTCTGATCATCAACTAACTCACAAAATAATATACTTACATCCTGTTTTCCGAAAGAGTTTATATATACATTACTGCACTATTTTATTTATACACTAAATACATTAAAAGCACTTCTTACTTATACAATAAGTACACATTAAATTACACACTTTTATGAAAGCACTTACATATACATTACTTCACTAGCCTTACTTATACACTAAATAAACATATAAATACACATACAATTACGCATGACTGCACTAGCAACGTGTCTTACTTATACACTAAATACACATACAATTACACTCTTGAATAAAAGTACTTCTTACTTATACACTAAGTACACATACAATTACACACTTTTTACATATACTTTCTTCCGCCTTATATCTAAATATACATAAAAACCCTGGATTTTTTTACAAATATCTGCTGCAGTTTCTTATCTAAGGATGTTACTTCTGATCATCAACTAACTCACAAAATAATATACTTACATCCTGTTTTCGGAAAGAGTTTATATATACATGACTGCCCTAGCAGCTTGTCTTATTTATACACTAAATACACATACAATCACATGCTTGAATAAAAGCACTTCTTACTTATACAATAAGTACACATTAAATTACACACTTTTATGAAAGCACTTACATATACATTACTTCACTAGCCTTACTTATACACTGAACAAACATATAAATACACATACAATTACACAATGTCTTCTTATGCACTAAAAATACAATTACACTCTTGAATAAAAGTACTTCTTACTTATACACTAAGTACACATACAATTACACACTTTTATGAAAGCACGAGCCTTACTTATACACTAAATATACATACAATCACACAGAAAAGAGATGGAGACTCACATTGGTTAGCTACTGATCATTGTCAGTGGTTTAGAATTACTTTGGTGGTGATGAGTGATTGGAATAATTAATATATACAGGGCTCGACATAAAGTATGCACAATACTGAAAATTTCATCGAAGATAAAAATATTTGCAATCCTTCAAACTTGTTGGAGTAAAACTGGTATGTTGACAAAAATTATTCAAAGTTGCATAGTCTTGTAACTACATGCGGAAAGAAAGTTTCTGGTCGACGTTAGTAATTGTAACTGATATTTATTGCCGTCGGCGCGGAGGTTGGAACACTGGAATTGTTTCTGCCAAATGGAATTTCCTTCCCTCTTCCCTTATCTCTCTTGGGCACCTTGAAGCTAAGAATGAGTCACTGACCGAATGAAATGAATTAGCGTTTATCAAAAGGTATAATTTTGAAAACGTATTTCCTTATAACTTTTTTCTTGAAATTTTGATATAAACCATTTTTTTATCGAGTGGTTTGGCCAGAAACCCTAATAATTTTAAAAGTTTTGGCATTGAGTAATAATAATAGTTGGAAATATTGTCTAAATGTTTTTCGGGTAGGTGGGAGTACATCCGTCAGCATTTTTTGGGTTTACCTCTTTCCAGGAAGTGAAAATAATTATGTTGAAAAGGGAAACATTCTCAATTGAATATTGAATCGAAAGATTTTTCTGTGAATTGAAAAATCCACGTTAAAAATTATAATATATAAAGTTATTTTTGTGAATGTTTAATAGAAAACAACTACTTCTCCAGCTAAATCCACGCTGGACATCGAACTACAATTTGCATTTTCATTCAGATAGTTATTTGATTTTCTATTCCTGTCTTAATTAAGAACTCATATAGATGAATGAGGCAAAGAATAATGTTTTCCAAAAAAGAGTACTCACCAGAAATCATTTGTAACATTGACGCACGAGAGGCATCGCATTCAATAGGTCTTCAATACATTTTTGTCGAAGAAAATATATTTCAGGAAGACCCGAAGAAATGGAAAACACATTTTCTGTAAGCAATCTCACTTTGAAAAGATGGAAAAAAGTTAGAAACATTTCTTTTGGAGAGACACTTTGAAAATAGTGTTTTTCTGACATTAAAACCTGTCATGGGGTATGATAGATTGATTTGTTTGAAAATATGAACAGAATGTTCATAAAATCAGATGTGGAATCATCCTGAAAATAAACATTAGTCAGTATCTTCCATCTGGTTTTATGAACATCCTGTTCATATTTTCAAACAAATAAAAATAATTAGTTTTTATCTATTCTGAAAGAGCAAATTAGTTTATTTGCCTCGATACGTTACTGCGTTTCTTCAAACTTTGAATATGACAATGAAGACATTTTCAACTTGTCAGTAACACACCGTAAAAATATGATTTGCCTAGAAAAATATCATCTCAGTTCGAGTATTTTGAACAGGCCGAATAAAATAGAATATTAAAATTTGTTTAAAAAAACAATTTTGATGATTTCAATGGAAAAATATCCCTTTTATTTTCTGTATTACTTTTAGGGTGATAGACTCAACAGTGTGTTCCTAAATATTTGTTTTCGGATGTGATGAGGTAAAATAAACCCTTCATTCTTTTTTTGGTTTTCCTGTAGTTGTTCATCTCATGTTGTACTACCACATATTGTATGTAGTTTTTTAATTTTTTTAGTGAATTCTGTATTCATACAACAAATCATTTTTATATTTATTGTTGCCCTGATGAAGGCGAGATTCCTCGCCGAAACGTTGGCAGCAAAACTGTAGACATAGAGTAGTGATTTTCAATTGTCCGATTGCTCGTGAAAACTGTAACAACATAGAATTTTTCTTTCAGTCTCCAACACTCAAACCAGTCTTGCAGCGACCGAAATCCCTAAATTTAACAGCGGAAGCTTACAACAGGACAAAAATCATGTATTTAGAAAGTCCTCTTTCCAGGCTGTCGCATCCAGCTCACATGGAAACCTCTTTAGGCTCGATATCCAGAGAGCGGACGCCACCGTTCTCCAGTAACTCCAGTATCACTTCGAACGGGCCTTACGGATTCACATCATATCAACACTTACCAAAGGTAAGATTTACTGTGTATTCATTTCGATAAGTCAGTCAATATTAACGGGTTTTTCTGCGAGTTCGAAAAATATCTTCTCGGGAATGTCTGCCTTTTTACGTTGTAGCCAATGCATTGCCGATTCAATTTGTAATTGGCTATAGTCGGGCATACATTTTTTTTCAGAACGTACTTCATAGAATGAAAATGTCGAATTGTATTTTCTACACCAAGTTCAAACACGCTTTTCTGCATAGTTTTACGTTCGCCAATTTGATCATTTCTCACAATAATTGAAATATGACATAGTGTGCCGGAACAGTAGTTTTTTTATTGGTGCCCCATTTTACCCATTTAAAGCACGCCTCAGCGTGTTTAAATCGAACTTTAAAAAACGCGCGTTTTTTAAAGTTACCATGGCAACATCAACAAATCGAGAAACGTGAAGTCTAAATGACAAATTTTTTATTATTGATCCGACAGGAGTATAGTTTTCCCAATATCAATTGCAGAAGCATAAAAAACTCTTGCGGCGAAATCCTGTGAGCAGCAGTGGCGGAGATAACGAATTTTATTTAGATATTTTAAGATTTTGAAAATACTTCATAAATAATGAAAAATGAAAAAAAAAATAAAGACAAGCTTTTATTTATACAAATACATTAAGAAAGAAAAATAATTTCTTTCATTGTTTGATGTAGGTTATTATTATATCCTAAAACGTATTTCGATCAAAACACACCAAGACCATAGACGCTACTGGTTTTTAATCTTTCAGAGCTATTAAAACACAAATATAACGCGTGATTTATGACCTCCTATCGTAGACACACCTGCCAGCATCAATGTCCGACTCGATTGGCCCAGACGAATCGGGTGTACAATAGACAGCCGCCACTCGAGTCCACGTTGACTATCGGCTCTTTTGATCTATCGTTTGCCGACGGAAAATGTTTACGAGTAGTACAGATTATTTTTCGTTCCGTTTCTTCGCATATACGCTCGTGTTAGCGAAGTGAGTTTTCATTTGCTCCCTATAGAAACAGCTTCTGCAATTGATATTGGATGGACTATACCTTGTAACGTCAAATAAAATACTACTAACAACTCGTTCATTTATATGTGATACGTCTTGCTCCTCCATCTATTTGATGAACTTTTCATATTTTTTTTATATATATATCACTGGATTTTCGCGGTATTAACCGCGATTCTGCCTCACTATTAAAAAAATCGATATTAGAATAATTCATTTTTTAGCTCTGGTGACAACAAATATTGATCTTTGATAACAAATTGCAAATGAATATCTGTTTTTCTCATTTCCATGACAACGAAAGGTATACTGATGTCACATCACGAATTCAACCATTTTGCATTATTAGTTCTTATTTCTATTTTTGTAGTAATAATACCAGTATATATGATTTCAAAGTGCACCAATAAAAAAAAATAGCGTAAAGTATTCGTGGATAACTGGTCTTAAAAACACTTGCTCTATTTCGAGCACTCCGGCTGCGCCGTCGTGCTCGAAAAATCGCACGAGTTTTAAAGCCTTTTTTATCCACTTATGCTTTAATATACTATTATACAGTGCGCGTCAAAATTATGGAACAAATTCGATATTTCGCAAGCCATGTACTTTAGACAAAAATCCTGAAATAGGTCGATTTTTATTTTAAAATGCCGATTTTTTTATGTATATTCTAAAGAGGTTATGTCACTGGTTTTGACATGGTGACGTAATCGGTAATTTTTTAAATTGGAATAGATGTCTTGTGATACCTCATCTAAAAGGCCTTTCAATACTGCATTCAATGATAATAATCAATTTGATATTTTTTCACAGGGTGAACAAAAATTAATATTGTATTTCAATAAGAGAATAACTTTATATCCAACAAAATAGAACAGTTAAATAAGATGTTCGAAATGCCATCCACCAGTCTCCTGACAATAAGCAAATCTACGGACACATTCCTCTTGCACATTGCGAATAACTTCCGGAGTAATTCCGTTGATTTCGATCCTAATTCGATTTTTCAACTCTTGTAGATTTTGCGGCCTATCTACATAGACCTTCGATTTCAAATAACTCCACAAGAAAAAATCCAGGGGCGTAAGATCTGGAGATCTTGGGAGCCACTCTATCGGTCCGCGTCTACCAATCCACCTCCTAGGAAAACAGTTATTCAAAAACTCGCGAACATCACGTGCATAGTGCGGGGGTGCACCATCTTGTTGCAACCAAATACTTTCATTTGGTGAGTTAGGATTGTTGGCGTTTGGAAAAATATCGGCAAGGCTAGGTATGAGTTCATTTCTTAAAAATTCCAAGTAACGCTCCCCTGTGAGATTTTCTTTCTAAAAAATACGGGCCAATAATCCTGTCGTTTATTATCCCTGACCAAACATTGACTTTCTGAAGGTATTGAGTATGCCCGTCCATCATCCAGTGAGGATTATCCCTACTCCAATATCTGCAATTCTGACGATTTACTGAACCATTAAGGCAAAACGTAGCCTCATCGAAAAACAGAATTTGTTTTATAAAACGTGGATTGCGGTTACACAAATCCTGCATTATTTCACAGAACTCCACATGGCGATCGGGATCATCATCATTGTGTTGTTGATGTAGCTGTACTTCGTATGGATGGTACTTTTCTGCTTTTAGAATACGTAATACAGAACTTTGGGATATGTCAAGGTCTGCTGCAATTTGTCGTGAAGTATTGTGGGGATTATTCTCTACACCCAATAGAACATCAAGTTTCACGTTTTCTTCTATTTCAGGACGTCCAGCATTCGGAATATGTTTGACATGACCAGTTTCTCTAAATTTTTTCCTCAATCTTACTCACTGTTGAACGACTGATAGGTCTATTTGGATACTTCGCAATGAACAAGTCGCATACCTCTTGCTGAGTTCTGGTTCTATCTCCGCATCCAATAAAAATTAAAATTTCTATGCGTTGGATTTCACTTAAAGTAGCCATAGTTTACTTTTAGAACCTTTTCACTTAGAATTTGTGACGAATATTTGTTGATATTTCAACTGACATTCATTTGACACTAACTTGCCTATTATGGCATTCATTTGTGATTGTCTTTTGTTTCCATTTTAGACTAGGAAATAGCTAACTATTAATATTTGGAAAGGATCCATTGGTGTAGTAGAGCACTGACTCACTAGTCTGCCAGGGCAGTCTAAGAGATTAGAGTCTTGGCTCAAAAAAGTAAAATTTTGCATTTTTTAACACGCTTTTATTATCTTTACTTGTAACTAAATAACTCACAATGTAATAAAATCTTGGAAGTAAATATTCACCCACTTCCAATCTTCCGAATAATCTGAAATTTGTCACACATATCAAGGACCGATGACAATACAAGAATTTCATAATCATAATGTTATAATAATAAAAACATATTTTTCCAAACGCCAACAATCCTAACTCACCAAATGAAAGTATTTGGTTGCAACAAGATGGTGCACCATCGCACTATGCACGTGATGTTCGCGAGTTTTTGAATAACTGTTTTCCCAGGAGGTGGATTGGTAGACGCGGACCGATAGAGTGGCCCCCAAGATCTCCAGATCTTACGCCCCTGGATTTTTTCTTGTGGGTTTATTTGAAATCGAAAGTCTATGTAGATAGGCCGCAAAATCTACAAGAGTTGAAAAATCGAATTAGGATCGAAATTAACAGAATTACTCCGGAAGTTATTCAAAATGTGCAAGAGGAATGTGTCCGTAGATTTGCTTATTGTCAAGGGACTGGTGGATGGCTTTCGAACATCTTATTTAACTGTTCAATTTTGTTGGATATAAAGTTATTCTCTTATTGAAATTAAATATTGATTTTTGTTCACACTGTAAAAAAATATCTAATTAATTATTATCATTGAATGCAGTATTGAAAGGCCTTTCAGATGAGGTATCACAAGACATTTATTCCAATTTAAAAAAATTACCGATTACGTCACCATGTCAAAACCAGTGACATAACCTCTTTAGAATATACATAAAGAAATCGGCATTTTAAAATAAAAATCGACCTATTTCAGGATTTTTGTCAAAAGTACATGGCTTGCGAAATATCGAATTTGTTCCATAATTTTGACGCGCACTGTATAAGAAGTACGCAAAGTGAGGCTTTAGCGGACGAATCGGAATATGAAGATGATGTTTGCTAAAGCCATTTGTGTACGTATAGCATAATTTATTTTGTATTAGCTTTCCAAACGGTTGAAAAAAATCATAATTTTTTTGAAAAACATCTAAAATCAAGATTTCTTGAAAAAAAATTGTTTTTTTTAAATTTTTTTTCAATGTTTTCTCTATTTTTGAAGATTGTTTCCTATAAATAAGACAAGTTGCTATTTTCAACACGTTTCTGATTTTTTCCCACCGTTTTTCAAATTTAAAAGAAATAGTTCCTGTCGAAAAACGCTCAGTCCTCCAAATTCCTGTGAGAACAAGTTAGAAAACCCTCCACAGTTTATATAAAGATGCGTCCGCCCTAACTTGCATAATTAGACAATTATTTTGTGCTGCTGTTTCTTCCGCATCAATCAACGTTTTTATTTTCTCTTAATTATAACTTATCAGAAATTTTGATTTTAACCACAATTTAAATTGAATAAAAACTTTTTAACAAAAAATTAAACCGATGGAAAAATCATCTGAAAAGCATAAAATTAAATAAACCTTCTTAGTCTAAATGATAATTGAGCTCCTAAACTAATTTAAGTAACTGATTTTGAGTCGGCACCAAACAAACAACTATCGAAGATCATTATCTATGAAAAAAGTCATCAAAACGCAGCCGTGCATCTCGCTGCCATCATTTTACGCTTCACCTAATTCAATTGCTAGATTTAATTTTTTGTTAAAAAGTTTTTATTTTTTATTTTTCAGTTCCGTATTTCGTCGGTTTAATTTTTTGTTAAAAAGTTTTTATTTTTCAATTTTTTGTGGCTAAAATCTACCAATTACTACCTACTTGTTTTTTGATTACTTCCAAAATACTTACTTACCCACCTTACTTCAACTATTACCAGTTAAATAATATGATTATCTACTTTTACTATTTGTTGTAATATAAATTATTTTCGTTGTTCTGGTTAGTTCATTTCATTACTTTGTATATCATTCCATCCTCTCATAAAATATACTGATTTTGACGGATGTGAAACAAGAATAATGTCAGTAGCGATCTACGTATGTGTATGCCAATGTTCACTAGTGAAAAATCAATTATCCCCTATTTTTCTACCCGTAAGGGTGGCTTATTTCTTTCGGAATCCAAATATAAGGTATACCCTATCTATTAAAAAAAGAATCATCCAAATCGAAGAACCCAGTACAAAGTTATGCCTGATAGAATCGGTTAACGGACCAGAATTCAGAGGGTGAGTGATCAATATCCTTCATTTCGCTACCCTTAGGGGTGGATTTAATTTTTTAAATTCAAATGGGACCAAATTCGAAGTACACCCTATCCACTGAAAAAAGAATTATCGGAATCGGACGCCTCAGTAAAAAGTTATGCGTGATCATACATAAAAAAATATGATGGAAAAAAAAATATACGGGTCGAATAGAGAACCTCCTCCTTTTTGGTTTCGTCGGTTAGAAAATCATGTGATTTAAATCATATATTCACATCAATTGATTTAAATCGTTACAACCTTGTTTCCAAATGAACAGAACAGAAATGCCACACATATTTCCTCGTCGTGCATACATTTTCAATACTTTAGGAATAAAGCCAGCAATATTTATACGTAACCATGCTAACACCATATACTGTCAGAACGTCATAAAGGAAAATCCTAAAAAATGTCATCAATAAATCCAAATCCGGGGGCGAGTTGGCCTCAGCATTATTTTTAAAGGGATCCTGCCACCACCATATTTTGTCAGGGCATTCATGATGAAGAATAATGGATGATTCCATCGAGATAAAAAAATTACCGAGCATCGGGAGCGGGTTGGCCTCAGCAATAATTTTTATTAGAGGTTCTGCCACCACCATATTTTGTCAGAGCGTTCATGAAGGAAGATAATGGACGATTCTTCAAAAAAAAATACCGAGCATCGGGAGCGGGTTGGCCTCAGCAATATTTTTATTAGAGGTCCTGCCACCACCATATTTCGTCAAAGCATTCATGAAGGAGGCTAATGCACGATTACTTCTACAAAAAAAAATACCGAGCGTCGGGGGTAGGTTGGCCTTAGCAATATTTTTATTAGAGTTCCTGCCACCACCATATTTTGTCAGAACATTCATGAAGGAGGCTAATGCATGATAATACATCAACAGAAAAAAAATACCGAGCGTTTATTTGAAGTTCCTGCCACCACTATATTTTGTCAGAGTTATGGTGAAGAATGATGTAGGATTCCATCGAGAGAAAAATCTGTATTATCCACAGCTCCCACACAGGCCAAATCGTTTGCTGACTATTCCATGATTTGAGAGTCGTCTTCCTGTTTCTTGTTCCTTAGTATATTCCGGAACCAGGTTCCTCCAAAATATCTGTTGGAAGATAATCTGATTCTGGTTCACTATTTTATGCACTCTTTCCATAAAACAGACATGATATAGTTTGGATAATGTATTCTTTATATATTATCTCACCACAGCCGTTATTTTCAGATTGAAACTATGGAAGAAAACAAAATACTAAATGTCGAAAAAATTTACAGTTTCGAATAAAAAAATTAATAAAATGTTTCGAATGTAGTTTCAAAATTAAAATTTAGTCTCTTGCAGAATTAAATTTTTCTATTACCGATACTCTCTAATACATTGATATATCGGTGTAGTTTTTGCAGCCTGGGGTGCTAAATGAATGAATGAAATGACGTTGACGTTTTGAAAGGATTAACAGATTCACAAAAAAAAATATTCAGTTTTAACCCCTCAGATCTTTCATTTTTCCGAAAATACAGCGAACTTTGTTATTCCCAATAAATTACTCTGTATATTTAAGATTTTTAAATTGCTTAAGAAATTCTGAACCTTTTTTCATGTATACTCAAATAGAAAAATATCGGAAATAAAATCATATGAATATTAAATGTTGAAACGATCATTTTAAACTACCAATGATTTGAATGAACTCATCTAAAATAATGTTATCATCATACATTAAATTGTTGAAAGCAATTACACTAGACCTTGTTATGGCATTGTAAGGATATAAATCATTAAAGATATTACAAGTTTCTTGTTGACTTTTTCGCGTATCACCACATCCTAAGATGATTACTATTTCAATTCGTTCTTTTTTATACCAATTATCCATTTTTACTTTTAATAAATACCAACAATAAAGTAATGCGTGAAAAGTCAAAGTTGACACAATTATTGTTGCATTCATAGCCATCCTGATGTATTATTTTAGGTTCGGGGAACATAATAAAATCTAACAAAAGTCGGAAATTATTATATTCATGTATAGGGAGTAACACATGAAATACTGAAAATTTCTTGAACAATTTAAAATACATAAAACATACCGGGTGACCTATTTGAAATATTTTAGCTATATTAAAAAAAACTGCACCAGTTGCAAAAAATACAGGAATAAAATTTGTTATAATTTTGAGGCTAAACTACTTGAAGTACTTCTTCATTGTTATTATATTCTTGAAATATTATGAAAATTAAATTTTTTTCGAATTCAATACATAATATGTAAGGTAAAAACTAATTATAAATATTAATAACATAATTTGAACAATTGGTGATATTGAACCCAGCTAACAATAAATAAAAGCTTGTTTTTAAAAAGGTTTTTTATTAGTTATTTTATTGTAGAATATTTCCGCTGAAGAATAAAATAGAATATTATACACGGACGGTTCCTGGAATTAATCCACTCGCTCATCATATTTCACTCACGGTTAAAGCATCTTTTTACCGTCTCATATAAATAATAACTATTATTCCTTACTAAACTGTATAAAATTATATTTTTTTTCGATACCCGCTACCAACGATCTCACGAGGTTGTAAGATTCATTCTGAAATTTGGCCATTTCAGTCCCACTTTATACAATGCCTCAATAAACATATGCTGGGTTCAAGTTTCTGGTATATGATGCCAAAAGAACATATGAAATTGTTTGGAAAATGGCTAAATGAGTCACTAATGTAGAATGTCTAGATCATTTCGGGGTCTTCTGTCATGCAATTTGTTAGCATAGGCAAGCTATTTTCTTGAGGACAGAAATGAATAGAATTTCCTCAGTTATCCTAATTCAAGTCCAGAGTAGCATAACAATTACGATAAGATATATGTTTATCATTGATTTTTTCTCAACAATCTCAACCGGATATTAGTGAACCACTAATAGAAAGAAGCAAGGGCAAATTATCACATCACACCTGCATTAACAATCGAGAGAACCCATTCGAATTAGACGCATTACGCAATACACAAATATTTGTTAACAAAATATTGCTTCGTCACTAAATAACAATGTCCACAGAAATCCCACAAGAAAAGAGGAAATGGACATTAGAGTATAACAAAGGATTTAATTTCCTAAATATGATTCAGTACGGAATTAGTTGATGCGTCAATATATAATCACATATGGTATGGTGTATAATTATTATATACACGCTGCGAAATTTCAGTTGAATCCCGCTACATAAATATTTGTCAAATCATTATTTGTATTAGACTTGAGAACGAAAAAACAAAACTTGTTTGAGCTTCAGGGCATATAATATACCAAGAAAACTCGTTTGAGCTTCAGGGCAAATAATATACCGAAGTCCACGAATGTCCTGTTTCAATGAAAGTGACCCCAACTTTTATTTTCCAATGATTACCGGTATATTTTGTATGATTAGGCCAGTAGAGATAGACATAATTTTCCCAAAATTTAATAATAATTCCAAAAGTTTCAAAACTTCAGAAGAGTGAAGAAGACTTCATATGATATGTAGTCCGATTTTGCAACCCTTTTTTCTAAACAGAAGATGTTGAAAATGAGGATTTAATGAATGTTCACATTATTAGCGCGGAAAAATTTGCAAAAGTTCTGCAAACTTCCGAAGTTTTAAAAATACAATTTACACCTTTGATAATTTTCAACCGCTCATACAAAAAAATTGTTGTTAGTACTAATTTTTCGATGAAAATTCCAAAAGTTCTGCAAACTCGAAAAAATAACTAAAATAATGTTCTTGACAAGAGTTTTAATTTGTAACCTCTTGCGTCAAACGGAAAACATATTTTTTCATTAAATTTTGGAATTATTACAAAAGTTCCAAATAATGGTTGCAAGTGGAGATGTCCTGACGTAGAATGTTTTCATTAATTGGCAACCTTGTCTGCAACACGGAAATGAGAAAAAAATCAACAGAAAAATATTTTCGTATTTGTACTCTACCAAAAAAAGCAAAAGTTTTGCGAATCGGGCAGACAACTCATTTCACCAATTGGTGGCAGTTAAAATTTGCAACACCTGCGTTAACGCAGATAACGCAGGAATAATAAATATTTTTATATATCTAATAAATGTTACCAAATTAACTATTGACCAAGAAGAAGCTCGTCAAGGGTAGATGAAATCATTCAATGTTGAAAGCTAACGTTTTCGATATGAATTCAAAACATCATATTATAATTAGGAATTTGCATAAAAAAATACTCTTGAGTACGTTTGATGGAGGATCGAGAATATCTCGATACGTTTTCATAATTTCTTGATTCATTAAAAAATAGAGGAAATATTGAGATTTAAAAAACACTCGTACAGTTGTACATTAGTACGATTAGCCTACAACTGTGTTACGTCACAGTGTTTTGTTTACAGAGTAATGAATGTACGTTTAATAACATGATTTTTTACCAGAATAACAAGAAGACTGACAATTGTATTTTTCTGACAGACAACTATATAACAAACCAAGAACAATGCACATTCATCTAATAGTCCTAGAGCTTCAACTGAAATAGAATTGCCTACCAACATGTTTTTCCCTCTTTATTTTAAAAATTTTTATAAATAAGAAAATGATTCTTACGTGTCGATTACATTTCAGTCTTCCATTCGGATTCAATAGAAGTTTTCATGAGAAACCACAATTGGAGTTAGAAAGTCGAGTAGAAAGGTACATTATAATATTATTTAATTCAAGAAATACATACCTGTAAAAAATAAATTTGAGATGTAATATCGATTTAACAAATTTTATTTTCCAGCAACATTTCTGTTTGACGATGAATATTATGTACTTGCGAGATATACAATCGATAACGTTTTGATATCCTTACTTCCATAGAGCATCGATTATTCATTTTAAAATATCGTCGATTGCTATAAAGTCATGTTGTGACGAGTGAAAATTTTAAATGAAGAATCATTACATGTCATTCCTAATGCGAGAAAAAATTGATGTCTTCCATTTAGCAGAATTTATCAAATTTTTTTATTTTTTCGATTGTTGCATTCGAAAATATTAGATTAAATTTATTTCGCTGATTAGTCGAACACAGTGATTGCTTCTGTGATCAATAATTAGTTTCAAATCTTTTAATGGTTAGCTACGTAACCGTATTAATCTTCGGATGCAATTTCAATCAACCAGTACAACGTATAACAGATATACGCGATTGATAATCAAGTATTTAACTAGACCACTGTAGATATGTCGGTCTAATATATATCTCAAACCTATTTGCACAATCTTTGCAATTTATGGCCAAATTATATTAAAATATTAGTAGTAATTTTATTCGCAATTTGCAGAACTTTTGCAATATTTCCATTAGTTGTGAAACAGCAAAAAATATATATTGGTGGATAAATAGGTTCCGTTTTTCGTATGAGATTGCAAAGTTACATATCAACTAAGACCGATATTCTCTTTATTTGCAACCACAATAAAAAACTTTTGTAATTATGTATTTCATTGCTTGTGTGTAAAATAGAGAATCGATAAAAAGTTTGATAAATAAATGATGCGTTTTTCAGAAATGGTTGCAAATGTACGTGAATATTTTAAACTTTTTTCCGTCCACTTGTCCAATTTGCAGAACTTTTGTAATTTTTTCAAACAAATAACAATGAAAAACTTAAACAAATGGTTGCAAACTTAATGCATGTTGTAAAACACCATTACTATAGGTGTGCCTAGTTTGCAGAACTTTTGCCATTTTCAGTGCAAAAGCATGAAAACGTTTTTTGCAATTAAAACAATGTTCCGTTCATCGCAGACTTCTGCAAAATTTTATAGTTTGTTTTCATTAATGCACTAACATACCATTGAAGTTTGAAAACTTTTGGAATTAATGTTAATTGATTGTCTATATCTACTGGCCTAGAGGTTTTAGTCTGTAAAATTATTGTTTTCAAAACTATCTTCTTTCGTTTCATCTGACAAATGGCGTGGACAGTGATCAGATGAAACTCCGAGAAAACATCGAATTGGAAAATGCATTAATAATAAAATGTACCTTCCGCATGTTCCATCAAGAATATCTTAAACGAAAATCATTTTCAGTGAAATATTTTTTATATTATCTTGAAAAATAATAATCCGATTCTTCGTTTATTATTTTGGGAAATTTCAAAAGATATCGAAGATACAACCTGATTAATTATTAGTTATCAAGTACATCCGGATCCATCTCTAGTTTTTTTATCCACAGAGACCTTTTCTGAACTAAACTTATCAGCTTCTCGCCATTTTTAACGAGTGCAAAACAACTTCATTCGTACGAAGAACTGACAAAAAAACAAAACATTTTGGTCATATTTTAAAATGCGTTAAAAACTCGTACGAATTCACAAAAAATGTGAAAAAGCAAATTAACTACAAATATGGCAGTATATGCATCAGTTTATTTCTGATGACTTATTACGAATCCGTACGACCAATTTTTCGTACGAATTCGCATTCAATGTAACCGCTTCCTTTTGAGTGCAGGCTTAACAATCGAAACCACAAGATTTCCTGCTTCGAGCATTTCAACAATATTATAAAAGTCAATATATGTAATCATTCAGCCTTATAAGACAATATAACGTTATAAACAATTAAAATTTATTGCAATTGAAGGATAAGTAACAAGTGGTGCTTTTTTATGATTCGGATATTTTATAAATGTAAAAAATATTTAAAGCGACTCTGTCACTGGGGAAGGAGTGATGTAGTGTCGTCATCATTTTTTATTTAATCGTGATTCTAGTGAACAACATAATTGAGGATAAGTTGAAAAAAACATTATGTCGACTTTTTTATCAGTGGCGTAGATATGAATTTCGCTTGGGAGGGGTAATGACATAAAGAAAGTTATATACCTCTACTTATAGGTACAAAAAACACAAGTACATTTTTTCATTCAAATTCAAACAAAAATTAAAAAATGTAATAAAATAAAAAATATATCAATATACTTTTAGGTAGGTACAAAAACAAATTGGTATTTCTTTGATTGAAATAAAAAAATAAAATGAAATCCAGTCTCATGTGTTTCAATGACATTTGAAACATCTATTTGCACATCTCTATGAACATGAAGTAGAGCTAATCCAACCAACCGTTCCTGTTCCATCGTTAATCGCAGCCAAGTTTTCAATCTCTTTAACGAAGAAAAACTTAGTTCAGGGGATGCCACACTAACTGGCAATGTATTTAAAATATGAAGACACTTTTTTATTAAGGAAATATGTTAGCGCACAAGATTTATAGCAAGTATCCGGCATCTAAAATTCAGATAATTTTTGTGGGTTACCTGCCACAAATCCATTTCTGATGTTTTAAAGAAAGTAATTATTCCGAACTGTCATCAAACTTATATATTTACTCAGACATTTGAGAATTTCATATATTTCTGATTTTCTTTTCGACGCGTATACGGAAGGTATATAATATAAAGATTATAAACACTAAATTCTTCATAAATCAAATAGGAGGTCTTGTGTAAATTTCAAGAATGAGGTTGTATACAGTGATTCTGAAATAATATTTGTATTGTTTGTTTTAATATTGCTCCTCTTGGTTTGTCTTTCTGTAAGTCGAGGTACAGATATTCCTTTTCATGAATTTCCGCTATATTTTTGTACAAATCATTGAAAGATCCCTCAGAATTCTCACGTCTTTCTTTTACGTCTATTGATTTCGTCCGCAAAATTTTACTTAATCCAAGTATGTCTGATAAACAGCAGATAGCAACAATAAAGTTCGTAGAAGTTACAGCGTGCTTTAGACAATTGGCCTTTGATGAGGATTCTCGTCCACAATATTTGTTAAGTTTGCCTTAAAAATCTGGACAGAGTAATGTCTTTCGACCCATATTGTTTCGCAAAGAGAATTGAGTTGGCCATTAGTTTTTTTCTTAGAAACAGTTTTTTTGCCGATGCCTTAAAAAATCCAAACAATTCTGATACCT
Source organism: Gonioctena quinquepunctata (assembly GCA_018342105.1). NCBI lineage: Eukaryota > Metazoa > Arthropoda > Insecta > Coleoptera > Chrysomelidae > Gonioctena > Gonioctena quinquepunctata. The sequence goes on along the minus strand of JAFIRS010000026.1, from coordinate 1,469,850 downwards.
GTACATCTGAGCTTTTGGAAATCGAATGATTTAAAAAATGCATGGACATTTCTAAGAATTTAATAGAGTTTTCTTAACTTTGGAAACTGCTTTTTTGTGCTTCCCTAACATTAAATTGCATGTATCTGTACCCACGCAACACTAAAGACCTAAATTTAAAAAAAATTATGTCACCCAATACAGTTTCATCTAATATTTTTCCTGTTGATACCGGTTCCATGGTAAGATCGTCGTAATTACTATAGTGGCAATCAACAAATCCTATGAAATCCTCGTATATACAGTCTTCATGTAAATAACTGATAATAATAGACATTTGAGATGTATGGCTTATATCTGTGATTTCGTCAAAAACAATACTATAAAAAAAAATTCTTTTATTCTAGATATTCTTCTCCACAGTATTCAATTATTTCTTCTCCACTAGCGATTCTAAAGCGAATCAGTTCTCGAAAATTTCCATCATTGTTAATTATGGATTCATCTGAATATAGGTTTCCGCTATCACGGTGTCCTCTTAAATGTATATTTTGTCGGCCTAGGAAAATTACAGACTCAATTATAGGATCCAACCTCTGCCGATTTTCCAATGCTTGCTTTTTTCTTTTTAAATCCAAAAAGTTTCGAACGTCGGTCTCTGGGTTTTCATAAACTTCAATAAAATCCATTGCCTGATTTAGAGATTGTCTATGGTAGGCATTTTGACTATGCGTCATTAAATCCCCGTCTTTGCCAAATAACTTTGAATACTTTTCAAAGGTGTTCTCACTAATTTGTTTAGGGGTGTGGATTTATGTACCCCACCTAATTTTGACAATATCACGCAGTATTTACAAAAGAGTCCCTCCATTTCTTCTGAATATGTTAGAAGTGTTTTTTTGACAAGTAACATTTAATTTCTTTTTGTTTTTTTATGCACAGAATAAGGAACTTTTCAACATCTGGAATACATTCGGATTTACGTATTTCGCAACATTAACTGTGGGGCTATTCCCACTTAAATGAGCATTGGCAACATCCACTGTGATGTTATTTCCATCTAAATTAGCGTTACTTGATGGTGGAATATCTTCTTTTTCTTTAACTGCAGGTGATTCAAGAATTGACAACAAACTTTTTTGAACTTGGACCAGTCTCCTGTATATTTACTAGATCTTCCTGATCCTTAGCCATATTTGTGGTGGTCTTTTTCAGCAAAAAATGTTGGAGAGTTGTTTGTTTTCTTTTTCTCATTTTAGAATAAAACTCCTCTCTTTTGATTTAAAAGCTTAATGCTAAAAACTAAAAAAAATATGAAATAAAAAATTAATACTATAACCATAATCTGAACATTAAAAAAAAAACGCAATTATCGCAATGCCTTACCAAAAATATAATTGTTATTATATTCTCTGCTATTGCTTGTGTTTACACTGTGAAATGCTGCAGCGAAATCACATAGCTTCAGGATAAGATGTACCGATTAGAACATGCATAGTAGACAATAGCGGCCACGACGACGTTTTAGATTTGAGTAGAGATGTGGAGTGAGGAGGCCATTCCATCAATTTGAATATTTTGCAATGGGGGGGGGGGTTATTTTTACACACGCGCTTTATTAGCTTCGCATGTATGTATAAATGTAGGTAAGGGAATCTTTGAAATTAATTTTTACCCACTTCCAGATGTTCGATATATTTGAAATTTTGCACACCAATTAAGAACCGATGACAATGCATTAATTTCATAGCTATGACTTGGTATTCTCACCTAGATCGTCAAAAGATATGTCGAATGCACTGGTTTATCACCGCATAATATACATTTCAAAATATGGCGAATGTACATTCGCCAAAATTTAGTTATAGTTTTCATCTCATGTAGAGGAACAATCGAAGAGTTTTTCTCCCGTCTTTTTTAGTCTTTTGGACTAAAAAGTAAAAAATAAAATTTAAGTTTACAAAACTGAAAAACACGCTTTAAAAGCAATTGGGACTTAAATATTGAAAATAATAAGAATAAAGTCATTGACAAATTTTCTCTGATGTAAAAAAAGCATGGGGGGGGTTCTTCACTTACTTTTTATAATTATATTAAGATAACTGATATCAAGCACCTTATTTTCAAAATTTTTGTCCTAATTGCTTTTTAAACGTGTTTTTTTTTTGTTTTTTAAATTATAATGTTTTAGTAGTAACTAAAAAAACACGTTTAAGTAGCAATAAGGACTAAAAAGTTGAAAATGATAAGAATAATGTCATTGACCAAAAAATTTCTCTTATGTAAAAAAAATATGAGGTGCCTGATATCAGTTATCTTAATATATTATGAAAGTAATGGAGAAAGGTTTTTTGGTCAATGACTTTATTTTCACTTTACAGTCCTTATTGCTACTTAAAGACGTTTTTAGTTTTTTTTTTAACTATAATGGTATTTTTAACTTTTTAGTCCATATTGCTACAGAAAACTAAAGAGACTGCTGGAGAAAAACTCTTTGTTTTATTCATTCACATGGGATGGAGGTTTTTTCGAAATTATGGTCAATGAGTGCATGCTGCATTTTGATGGATCAGCGCATTCGCCATATCTTTGAAACGTAAATTATGTTTTTCTGACGATCTTGGTGAGAACACCAGGTCATAGCTATCAAATTCGTAATACGTGTGCAAAAGTGTTTGGAAAGTGGGTGAAAATTAATTTCAGAGATTCCATTACCTACATTCATACATACAGGTGAAGCTAATAAAGCGTGTATAAAAATGGATTATTTGACATGACGAAAAAATAATAACTATATGTAATTGGCATTAAAATAAATCTTCATTGAAATGAAGTACACAAGGAATTAATTATTAAAGACAACAAACCCACAAATTGTGAAAATTTGAAAGGCTTTTCCGTGTAGAAATCTTAAACGTAGAATAGATAGAATCAGTTTCTCGATGTCTCTATTGAATTGAAACATGCCGTAATTCAACTGATTTTACTGACCAACACCTGCGTAATCGTCATCACTAATTTGAATAGTCTTGTCTGCCAAATGGCATATCGCATACAGAAAAACTACTGTCCTCAACTAGTGCACACTTTAGGACTTGATCAACGGGACCAGTAAGAATTGTTAGTTTTTCAACAGCCCTAAATGGGATTAGTGCCGGAAATAGGATCACCATGAAAACCATACTTTATAAAAACTTTTTAACAAAAAATAAAACCGATGAGAAAAGAAACTGAAAAGCCAAAAATGAAATGAACCTTTTTAGGCAGGATTTCTACCAAATCGGGCTGATCATTATCGGCCTAATTCGCATCGTGGCAACTTTTAAGTCTAGTGAAGAAGAATCTGTCATGTTCGCGTACTACATAAGAGGAAAGAGACGTCACCACAGGTTATTGGTGCTTCCATATATCACATTTCATTGAGATAAGGGAGTTATTATACAGTGCTCGTCTAAACTCCGTTCCCCTCCTACTAATTTTTGAACCACCTGGTATATCGCAACGAAATTTGGAGGGCTTGAATAGGAGATAAAAACCTTCTTTTTTATGAAAAAATCACAGCTAAAAGTTTTAAAATGGCGGCTGAACGCCATCTTCAATAATTTTTTTAAATAGAACACTTCGTATATTATTCCATTTTGGAAATCTGCTCATAATTCTTAACAGTTTTTTCTAATACACTTTACTCTTAAATTCAAATGTTTTCGAAATATTAACGTTTGAAAAGTGACATTCCGGTTTAAAATGAAGTATGGATTTTGGTCACTTCCGGTAAAACATTTTGTTATCTAAACGTTGTTATTAATTTGTAGTTGAATCTCTTAATAAATTCGACCAATAAGAGGCGTAAAGAGAGTTTATTAAGGATAAACAGTACCGCTTACCGGAAAGTCTCGAAGCCTACGAATGTGTTCTGTAAATTTACAATCAAAACAAATTAGTTGTGGCCCTCTCCTAAATCTTGTCAGTAAAGTGCCCTATTATAAATAGCTTCTCTCACGTTGATGAAAGTCTGTTCATCTATTTCTTCACATGTATCTATTATTCTGCGTTCCAACTCTTCTATTGTTTGGCATTCAGTGGCGTAGCTTTTTGACTTCAGATACCCCCAAAGGAAAATCTAGAGGTGTAAGATCCGGAGATCTTGGTGGCCATTCTGTACTTCCCCTGCGACCTATCCATTGCCAAGGAAAGTTTGTATCGAGGAACTCTCTAGCCATGCGATCGAAATGGGGATGGGGGGGCAGGGTGCCTCACCCTGCTGAAATATGATTTCACGATTTTCAAACTCTTCCTGATTGTTTAATACAATTTGTCTTATTCGAGGTTCAATTTCAGTTTCTGAAAGATTTCTGTAAAGAACTCCTGTAAGATTGCCTCTGATGAAAATCGGCCCAACAACGCGATTGCCCAAAATCCCCGCCCAAAAATTCACCTTTTTAGGAAACTGGGTCTGTCCCTCTCTAAAAATATGCGGATTACTATCGCTCCAGTTTCGTACATTCTGTTTGTTGACTTTTCCATTAAGAAAAAACGTGCATTCGTCTGCGAAACATACACGTTTTAGGAAGCCCCGTTCTCCTTCAATTGTTCTTGTTAACCACTCACAAAATTCAACCCTCCGGTCTGGATCATCCTCCGTGAGAGCACGCAGGATATTTATTTTATAGGGATGAAACTTTTTGAACTTACTCCACAGGATTCAGCAACTGCAGACGTCGACTGGGCCGGATTGATTGCGATTTCAGCAACAATTTCTACCTTTTTTACACGCTTTATATTAGCTTCACTTGTATGTTTGTTTGTTTGTTTGTAACCGACTCCTTTGGGCACGATTTTGACCAACTTCCAGACGTCCAAATGATGTGAAATTTAGCAGGTGTACATAATTCCGGTGACAATGCAATGAGAAATTTTTGGGTGAAAAAAAAAATGGCGACTCCAATATGGCGTAAGAGTTTTGTGATTATGGTCCGATTCGCTTCAAAATTGGTATCTGAGGATTTTCATGGTCGGAGATTATGATTCTTTTGTCAAAATTGAAAAATTCAGAATGGCGGCTCCAAAATGGTGGACGAGTTTTGTGATTATGGTCTGATTCTATTCAAAATTGGTATGTGGGGGTTTTTGGGGTCGAATATTATGATTCTTTTGTAAAAATTGGAAAATTCAAGATGGCGGCTTCAAAATGGCCGCCGAGTTTTGTGATTATGGTCTAATTCTATTCAAAATTGGTATGTGGGGGTTTTTGGGGTCGGAGATTATGATTACCTAATTTGATAAGATTATTCCATTTTTTTATTTGCAAAAAAATAATAAAAATAATAGTTTTAAAAAAACTAAAAAAAAACACGCTTTTATAAATAAACCACACTAAAAAGTAGGAAATAAATAATAGTTTAAAAAAACGAAAAAACACGCTTTTATAGAAAACCAGACTGAAAAAATTGAAAATAAGAAAAAAAATTATTTTATTTAAAAAAAAGCGTGGGGTGCATGGTATCAATAATTATATAGTACATTACACATCTAGGGCAGTAAAGTAAGAAATGTCTCAGATCACAGGTAATTGTTGGCCAAGGCGATACCATGCACCCCACGCTCTAAAAAAAAATACATTTTTTTCTTATTTTTTATTTTTTTAGTCTGGTTTTTTATAAAAGCGTGTTTTTTAGTTTTTTTCAACTATTATTTCTGAAAGAGGCGGTCTTCCTAATCTTGGAGCATCTTTCAGCGTACCAGTTGCTTGGAGCTTACTTGGAAGTTTGCGCAAATATGACCTCGAAATAGGATTCTCGGATAATCTATCATTAAACATACGGACTGCTAGATGATAATATCAAAACTGCTTCAAATTTATCGTCTAAACTACGAGCCATGATCACACTTTTCATAAAAGGATTTAGACGCTCAACGGACTATTTGACAGTTAGCAGTTCAGTTTGACAGTAAACAAGATGTTACCACGACAACGATTTTTTCCAATGCAAACTTGATTGAAAGCAACATTAGTGTTTTTGGTTGGGTTTGAAATGACCAAAATGTCACTTTTCAAACGTTAATATTTCGAAAACAATTGAATTTAGGAGTGAAGTGTATTGGAGAAAACTGTTGAGAATTATGAGCAGATTTGAAAATGAAATAATATACGGGTTTTATTTTAAAAAAATATTGAAGATGGCGCTCAGCCGCCATTTTAAAACATATTTTTTCATGAAAAAGTAGGTTTTTATCTCCTATTTGAGCCCTCCAAATTTCGTTGCGATATACCAGGTCGTTCAAAAATTAGTAGGGAGGGAACGGACTTTAGACGAGCACTATATATTCTCGTGAACTTTATAGACACGAAAACAAATTTAAGTGTATATATCGTATGCTCAAAGACAGTTTTATTTTTTGACCGAGCGACTGCGTCCTCTTGTTTCAAAAAAAGACACTAATTATAGAAAATGTGTAACAGTGGAACGTTTAAATAGGTAATAACGTACCTTTCATAATATCCAGTCGCTTACTACTGCCGATGAAGATCGTGCATGCAGAGTCTTGTCCGATTCTTTTCTTGAAACTTAAGTCGGGCAGGATTAAAGTTGCGCCGGTTGACAAGACCACATTAAAATATATGTGCACGATTGTAATCGCTTGTTGAAAATCATAGTGGCTGACCCGACTTGGTGGAAATCGTGCCTTAGTCTTAATAATTAAGCTCCCAAACTATTGTAAGTAACAAATTTTGAGCCGGCGCCAAATAACAAGCAAATTAATTATGTAAATCGTAGAATGATAGCAGCGGGGTGCGCGGCGGCGGCGCGTCCCTTAGTCGGGTATGGCCGATCGTTCTCAAAGTCAATATCAGCGAGACCGCTATCTCGTTGCATTTTTATGTCATTTGGTTTTGATCATTTCTATAAAATAATTTGATGATCTTCGTTGATTGTTTCTTTGGCGCCGACTCAAAATTAGTTACTTACATTAGTTTGGGAGCTTAGTTATTAAGACTAAAAAGGTACATTTTATTTTTTGCTTTTCAGTTTATTTTTTCGTCGGTTTGATTTTTTGTTAAAAAGTTTTTATTTTTTAATTTTTTGTGGCTAGAATCTACTAATTGTATTACTTTTAAAATACTTACCCACCCTACTTCAACTATTAATTGTTATATAGTATAACTAGCTGGTACCAGCGACTTCGTCCGCGTTGAACTTTGTTTTTTTGTGATGACTATTACAAATTCACTCACCCCTTTAGGGGCGAAGTTTCCAAAAATACTGAAAAATGTATTTGTAACAAAGACCCCAAATACCAATTTTTATGACCCTAACTTCAAAACTAACGGAACCCTTAAACAAACTTTCACTCCCCTGCGGGTTGCATTTATAAAAACGCTGAAACATGTATTTCTCCATCCCTTACATAGACCTCAAATACTAATTTTTATGACACTAACTTGAAAACTAACGGAACCCTCATTACAAACTTTCATCCCCATTTCACCCCTTTAGGGTGTTAGGACCGGCCATATACAGGGTGTTATGAATTAACACACCACACCTGCAACACCAATCTGTTACGCCACTGATCTTAAAGAGAATAAAAAATTAAGTCTATCAGAGACCATTGGTTACGATTGCTCGTTAATCCTTAACTATACTGGGTGTCATTAATCCGAAGAAAAACAACAAAGATATCTGCGGAGCGGTTCGTAGAAATCCTCACCAATAATTTGGTTTATCTGTGATACGCCACTGGTCTTATAGAGTTCTTCGGAAATAAGACAATTATGAAAATAATAATATATCTATATTGTATAAAAATAACAAATTAGGCACATGGTATAATTCAAAACTAAAATTTATAGAACGTCAGAATGAATTTGGATATAAGATAAACTTGATAGTAAAACAAATATGGTACGCCTAGTAAAATAACTGTTATTCAGTTACTTGGCTATTGCTTTCATTATTTCTTTTGGTTGATCCAAAGTTTGAACCCACTATGATAATCAAATAGTTGAATGATTCTTCATTACAATATAAATATCTGGCCAACTAACAATGCATGCAATTTTTTACCCTTGACTAGAGAGAACAATACCTGTTTTATTGTTACATGATTTTAATTTTGGATTGCCAATTTTTACTCGTTCAATGATTCAAAATATGATTATGTAGCTTCTTTTGAAGATAGTTTCTATTTGCGGGGTTTACTGAGACTCCATTGCTTTGTAGTATAAGACCTTTTCTGCAGTTTACACTCTCAATATTTTCCGACACATTTTTGATAACTGTCTACGTTATTAATAATTTTACGAATTCAATACTCGTTACTTTAATTGAGGTTGATATACTTCTGAACTAAACATTTTAACTTGAGGAGTCTAGAACACTTCCAATATTACATCTTCAACTCGTGAACGTCTGAACACTTCTGATCTTCTCTGGTGAGGCTCATATGTATCTAGGAACAATAGGGGCTTCAAAAAGCACGCGTGGTGATAAAAATAATTTATGAGTCGGTCTACTACCGCTTTGATGTTTCCCCTCGCATTCCAGCGTGTTACAAATATCCCGCCTCATGGGGGAATCATCGTATATGAATTTATCACCCGTCGTCTTTTATGACTGTTGGTTTTAAATTTACGAACTATTAGTTGTCAGCGTACAAGGAATGTTCATATTTATGATGCGTTTTAATGGGTGGTGCTATCATATCACATAATTTACGAGATCTTACTTCTTTGTCGGAAATCACCCCGCATTCCTTCTGTCTTATTTAATAGCGTTTGCACGGAGATATGTATTTTGGACGAAAGGAAACAGTCGTTCACCTTTTTGTGTCGCGTTCCTTCAGTCAAGGGCATTACAATTTTTAGGTTAAACCCACCTGGTTGATCCAGGGCGTCGCAAGGGGTTGAATTTCTAAAAACACTGAAATACATATTTCTTCTATTTGTAACAAAGACATCAAATACCAATTTTCAAGACCCCAATTCGAAAACTAATGGAATTCCTATACAAACTTTCAATCCCAATTCAACCCACATTTCACCACTTCGGGGGCTGTTTTTTTTTTTTTTTCCAACTTCAAAATAACTATACAGACTTTCAACTACCATTTTACCTCTTAGGGTTGAATTTTCGAAAACCCTGAAACACATATATCTTCATTTGTAAAGAAGAGCCCAAATAATAATTTTCATGACTCTTATTTCAAAACCAACTGTACCTTCACTTTCACCCTCCTTCTCACCCACCTTCTCACCCCGTTAGGGATGAAATATCAAAAAAATATGCTGTCAAAATTAGCTTTAGCGGTTTGGTCTGGGCATTGATCGTATATCAGTCAATCAGTGAGCAGTTAGTCAGGACATGTAATTATATATGTAGGTACATATTACCCCAAACACGAGGTAGCTGCTGTGAACCGTTGAGAAATCCCTCGACTGTCTTCCGTCTCCATCATCAAATTAAATCCGGGCCTGCGTTATGTTGTAGTGTCATCAGAACTACATATGTGTGCCAAGTTTCAACAGAATCGGTTCACAGGTGTAAAATCAATAAATTATCCCCTATTTTTCTACCCTAAGGAGTGTAATTTTTTTTTCAAATTCAAATGAAACCACTTCGAAGCATACCCACACAATAAAAAAGGATCATCAAAATTGGACTACTCTGTAAAAAGTTATGCGTCGACTAGAGAACCTCCTCCTTTTTTTTCCGTCGGTTAATAAAAAGTTATTCAACCTGAAGTGAATTAAGACACTATTTGTCAATCAACGTTTCACTGTAGAAATATTCTCTCCTGAAACTCATTATTCATCTTAGATATATTGACGGTTAATAAATCATCAATATTTTTAATTTATGATTTGTTGTTATATTTGCAAATCTTCCGAATACTTAATTGTTTGTTAAATAACCGTTTTCAGCCCGGGGCACCACGATGACTATACAATTCACATCGCTTGAGCATGTATCTACTAATAGTACGGGAGGAAGCGTTGATTTGGGGAAGTATTTTCATACCGGCTGAAAATCATAAGAATAATAGTTTTTTCTACGACCGTGCATTTTTACCCACTTTCCCGCACGCATTCGAGTTTTGAAAGTGTTACTTTCCCGCACTAATGCGGAAAAAACTCACTTTCCCGCGGGAAAATAAAGATATGTCAATTTTGACGTTATTATATACACTTCATCGATTTCACCTGTAGTTATTACTATTCTTGCTAATTTAGGTTTTGATATTCAATATTACCTAGACTTTTTTCTTGCTTCTCTATTTTTTATTTATTGGAATAAAATAAAAATTGGGATACTTTTATATAACTATGTTATCAATCCACATAACAATTAAACTAAGCTGTGTCAGGTGGTTTAGTATGGTGCCCAAAGATTTGCTATGAAAACCAAGGTATATCATCAAGACGTCAAAGTTTTAAGTCCAAGCGTCGTCAAAGTGACAGATAGTAAAATGCCGGCTACCTATTTACGCCCACCTAACCCAGAACGTTACACAGGTCACAGTTTCAGACATTCCCCAGCAACGTTTCTAGCAGATTCAGGCGAAGTGATAAACAACATAAAACGTCTTGGAGGCTGGAAGTCAACTGCTGTTGCTGAAGGTTACTTGGAGGACTCCGAAGAACAGAAGAAAACCATCTCAAATAAAATTATTTCATGTACTAACAACTTGCAACCGATGTACTAACAACTTGCAACTCTGAACAGCCAGTTACCACCAACTAACTCCGCTAGACCGGCTATTCTTACTCATTTACAGAATGCAACAAGTTGTGTTTTTAATATTAGTATTCATAATAATTAGTAGATTTCCGTTTAAAGTTTTGTATGTTGAAATAAAATATATATGTATTTTTAATATGCTTTTTAAATTTGTATGCGGTCGTAGAAGAAATAATGTTCCCAACTCATGCGTAAAGTGTCTTTCCCGCACTTGAATGCTTGCCCGAACTCCGCTCCGCGTCGTTTGGGTCAACGACAATCACGTGCGGGAAAGTATCACTTTCCGCACTTGTTAGGAAAATAACTATTACACTATTACCGTCAGCCACTCTAGTAGCGGTGAACCTACAGGTGACAGCAGGTGAAAGTTGCAAAAAAAAATTGGCCAACAAGTAATTTTATACCGTGTAAAAATTTATGGGGTGATTTTTGAGATCCTTTAAAACCGAAAAATAATCATCAGCTGTTTGGAAGAGGGTGGGTTAACGTGAGTCACATGTCTCAACTATGTTACAAATGTTGATTATGCAGTGATTTCATACCGCATGAAATTTTTATTGCTGAATTTTTATACTTTTTAAATAATTAAAATAATCTTCAGCTACATGTATTGCGGTGGTAAGAGCCTTAGTCAGCGGCTCAAACAAGCTGGACGCCCAACGTATCTGAGCATTGTATAACTCTATATTTCAATTTCAATAAGTATTATAATCATTTAAAATAAGTTATGCCACTTTATGATGTCATTGACGAGTTTTCAATAGATCCTTCATACTAATCAAGTTCGTGTCGGTATTCAATTATATTATCATGTACTATAGAACCAAGAAATCTTAAACTTCGAAAATCCCACTACTCCGACATACGCCTCCCAAATATTTTTTCCTAGGCTCCAGGCAGAATTGATCCTAGTGAGTTTAACCTAATCTAGTGAGACAATCTCATACAAACAAAAGAAAAACGCTAGATCGTCTGCATAGATTTCGAATGGTTAATTTAGGTTCTGTTGTGCTGTACTGTTGAAACGTGAAGTGTACAAAATGTCAACGAAAATAAAACGTAATTGTGTATTTTGTATAAAAAAGCGAACCGCTTCTTTCATTTATTCCAAGTTATCTAGAAAAGTGTAAAAATATTCTGGAAATACGCAAAAACATTGATTTATCCATGAAAGACGCTAAAGTGCCAGTGGAAATAAACGATTTAAAAAATACAATTCCAAGTGTTATAGACAATTTACAGCATTACCAAAAAAATATCGTTCAAGTGTTCTATCTGAACCATCATCTCATGAATCAAGAAAAGTTTAAACATTTGATAATGATAGTTATTGAAGTTATTTTTTTTTTGAGCGCATCTAGTTGTGAGTAACATTAGGAGCTGCGCGCGCACACCGTTACGAAAATTTCACAGATCAAGTTAGCCAGGGAAAAGGGCCAAACTGTGAGTGTGGTAGGCCCAACGACCAAGCGTGTATCGTCTAGCCATAAACAAAACGCAGTTTAGGCAACATAACACGTGGCAATATATTTGAAATCGACAGAAAACCAGTTCATGCAATAACTAAATTAAAAACATTTCATTCATATTAATGATTCAAATTAATTTTACTTTTATTGTACCCTGATAATTTTGTAAAAGTAAAAACTGAAAAAATGAGAAGTTAAAATGTGGAAAAGTTGAAAAGTTAAAAAGTTGAAATATTACCTCTTGTGGCTTGTGGGGTATTCATGTTGAAAAGGGAAACATTCTCAATTGAATATTGAATAGAAATATTTTTCTGTGAATTGAATAATCCACGATAAATATGAAGTTATTTTTGTAAATGAACAGGAAACAACTACTTCCCCGGCTAAAGCCACGCTGGACATTGAACTACATCTGATATATAATATATATATATATATATATATATATATATATATATAGTGTGACCCATTTAAAATGGAACCACCTCTGTGAATACGCATTTTTCAATCAATCTCAAAAGAAATTAGGCATCGAAAACTGTATCTTGACACAAATTTTCATAACTTCAGTTTTATTTCCAAGGCACACTATGTTTTTTTTTTGTCAAAAACGGCAAAAGTTTATTAGGCAATTTTTGTTTCCAAGTTTGACTACACCACTGGATTCGTAGTCGTTATAAATAAAAACCATCAAAATTTCATAAAAATATATTGGTTAACAACGAAGTTACAACAACTTCAATTTTGGAAACAAAGTATTGATTATAATTTTTATTTAGATTGTAGATATATTTAAAATCTGGCAACACCGTCGATACAAAGTAGAACACCAGTGAACTTGTACAGTGAAAATTCGAAGTAAATAGCTCATTCCGTTCTACAGTTATAACTCCTGAAAGTATGGTAATGTGAGCGATTTGTGGTGGAAGCGATTTTGTAATAAAAATCTGACTAGGCCACTGGATTCGTAAATTATATTCCCTTAGAATCATTTATTTAAGTGTAGGTTATAAGTGTATTCGAAAGAACAGAAAATTCATTTTCAAGTTATACAGTAGTACATTCTTCCATACCGATAAAACTAAATGAACAGAAACAAGTTTTTTAAAGTATTTATTCAACAATAAAACGTCATTAAGCAAAAACTAAAACTAAAATAAACATTACTGTAAAATTAAATATTTGAATTTTTGTGGCTTCTACCAAACCTCCTCCATTTAGTTCGACACATTTATCGTATCTCTTCCGAATATTTTTCACACTATTTCTTATTTGTTGAGGTGTAATTTCGGCACAAATCCAGTGGCGTAGTCAGATTTTTATTACAATATCGCTTCAACCTCAAATCGCTCACATTACCATACTTTCAGGAGTTATAACTATAGAACGGAATGGGCTATTAACTTCGGATTTTCACTGTACAAGTTCACTGGTGATCTACTTTGTATCAGTAGTGTTGCCAGATTTTTAATATGTCTATAATCTAAATAAAAACTATAATCAAATACTTTGTTTCCAAAATTAAAGTTGTTGTAACTTCGTTGTTAACCAATATTTTTTTATGAAATTTTGATGGTTTTTATTATATCGACTGAAAATCCAGTGGTGTAGTCAAATTTGAAAACAAAAATTGCCTAATAAACTTTTGCCGTTTTTGACAAAGAAAAAAAAACCATCCATGAGTGCCTTGGAAATAAAACTAAAGTTATGGAAATTTGTGTCAAAATACAGTTTTTGATGTTTGAAATTTAAAAAAAATTTTTTTAGATTGATTGAAAAATGCGTATTTTACAGGGGTAGTTCTATTTCAAGAAAAAATCTGAAAGTGTAAATTTGCATTTTTATTCAGATATTTATTTGATTTTCTATTCCAGTTTTAATTAAGAATGTTTTCCAAAAGGGGAGTACTCACCAGAAATCATTTGTAACATTGATGCAAGAAAGGCATCGCATTCACCAGGTCTTCGATATATTTTTGTCGACGAAAATCTATTGAAGACCTAGTGAATGCGATGCCTCTCTTGCATCAATGTTACAAATAATTTCTGGTGAGTACTCCCCCTTTGGAAAACATTCTTCTTTGCCTAATTCATCTATATACGTTCTCAATTGAGACTGCAATAGAAAATCGAATAACTATCTGGATGAAATAATTGCAAATTTTCACTTCCAGATTTTTTCTTTTGAGTTAGGGTCTTTTCTCAATATCTATCAGATCTAGTTCAATGTCCAGTGTGGCTTTAGCCGGGAAAGTAGTTATTTTTTGTTAGATAATTACAAAGTAGATTTTCGTCGACAAAAATTTGTTAACTTTTATAAAATATATATGTATATTCTTAATATTTTTCTGAGTGCATTATTTTTCGAATCTTTCTGAAACCCGGTACGTACTTCCTGGATAAACAACTCAACGCCCAAGTATAGAGAGAAAGATATATTTCCTGTAGGCCGCTCCAGTGAGATAATCTCGGTTCGACCATCCGCAGACAGTCGATGCTCTTGATACTTATTTTCCCAATCTAACAACAAGTTTGGTGTTGCAGGTGTGGTGTGTTAATTCATAACACCCTGTAATGGGAATTGTTTCAATACTAAAGTGGCTAAATCACGCACAAGAAACAATATTTCGGGTTGTTACTTCAGTGATGCCATTGTTTATTCACTTGAATTACATGTAAAAAACACATTTTCCTGATTTTTGAAATAAACATTTTTATTATCAATCTGAGGATTATTCGTACCTGTACTAGTATTATAAAATAATCACGATAGGTATGAATGGCTTGATTAATGTTTATGAAATGATTTAATTTTGTTTCTGTTTTGAAATCAGTTCTTTTTTTATTCTTAATTTTTTTCGATTCATTTTGCAGATAAAAATAGGAGATGACGAAAGTACCGCGAGCGATTCGAAAACCTTTTGTAGATGTTTCGACATCGAAGCAGGAGGAAAAAACGGAAAACCACACCTAGCGAATACGTCAGAAGGTCTCTCCTGGAGGAGATTGCACATGTCGAGGGCGAAGTTAAAAGCAACAGCAACCACTTCTGAACTCTTATCTGGATTTGCAATGATAGCCATGGTAAGAGTCATTTTTCAAGAGCTTCCATTCAACTCAACATGTTTGTGAATTAGTTTGTTTATGACAAAGGAGCCAGCCGTAATCTATAGATTTGGTGAAATTATATGTATATACAGTGTCCGCCAAAAAGTATGTACCATATGGGAAAAAAGTTTATTATTGGAGTATTGGAAAAATATTCTGGGGAAAAGTTTGTGCATGACCTAAAAATCGATTTTGACACATGTCACGTGATCGCTAGTATGGCGAAAAATTGAAAAAAATTGCTATGAAAAGGCTAAAAGTGGGGTAGGATGGCAAGATATCAAAAAAAGTTATTTGAAAAAGTTACTTAGAATTCAATTTTATGCTGGAAATATTTTCCCATCTATTTAAAAATATCATATTTTTTCTTATGAATAGCTTGACTATACTGAAACATTTGCATTTCAATGATAATGACAGAACTTTCTCATTTTCTCCTCACCAGAGGGCACTATATTTAAAAAATAGGATTTTGTCAGAACCCTTGCTGTTACATCGGTTCGTATCTAACAGTCAAATCAGAATTCCACGACAATTGTGATGACATGACACTCCAAAAACATGGTGTTTTCTAGATTATAATCAAGTTCCGATGATAATCGTGGATGAGCGTTTCACTTCGCACATAAACATGTAAATTATAAGTCTCTTAAATTTGACTCACTATTTCATTCTGAATATTTTCACAATATTTTTGGCAAATATAAACATCGAAAATAAACCAATGAAATGAAATCAGGTTCATTCAGGATCTACATGGTGTCCTGAAATATTCCTCAATTATGTCACAAAATTCACTTTCCAAAATACTATTTCGTGTGCTTTTCAAACAAATACCTACTACCTACTTATTTATCACATCAGGATTATATAATAGAGGAGCATAGTAAAATTCCTTCTTATCCACAAAATCAAAATGTAGTACACCAAACATGCTTTCTTGAGTATGAAATGCACCAGAACATGAAATTTTGATCTCTTGACAATAGTCAGTGTTTAAGTATTGCATCAAAATTTCACTCATATTCCACAAGATAGCCATGGATTTCATTTGACAGAAAACCTAATTGCAACAAAAGTCTAAGTAAGAATTCCATATTTATACATAGTGAGGTTGATAATACCAGCAAGTTTTTGGTTGATTATGTCGAAGTTAAGTCAGCAAGAAAAGATCGAAATTGTTTTGATTGTGGGAGAAAATTACAAAAGCTATAGAGAAGCCGCAGCGATTTTCAACGAGAGGCATACCAATAAAATTATTTCACATGTAACTGTTGGAAGAATTGTTTCCAAGTTCAAAAATACTGGGTCCGTGGAAAACTTATCAGAAAACAACATAGGCACTGGGTTACTGCTGAGGAAACAGAGTTTGAAGTTATACAGAGTGTAGTTGAAACTCCAAGAACATCAATTGGTAAATTGTCTGGGAATTTAGGTTTATCTTCAACTTCTATCCGAAGATTGTTAAAAAAAACAAATTCAAGCATAATAAACCAAAATGTATTCACACGCTTAAGGAGAGAGACTACGATCCACGCTTGTATTTTTCCTTTTGGCTGCAGGGACAAATTGAAGAAAATATATCATTTACGAAATTTATTTTATTTAGTGACGAGTCAACTTTCACTTCAAATGGTGTTGTTTCATCTCAAAATTGTTGATGGTGGTCGGATGAGAATCCACATTTTGCAGTAGAAGCCCGTGATCAATATTCATTTAAAGTGAATGTTTAATGACAGAATAATTGGACCATTTTTCTTTCGTCGGAATTTGAATGTTGAAACGTACTTGGATTTTTTGAGGAACGATTTCTACAATGAATGAGACAATTTCTCGTTAGAAGAAAGGCGAAAAATGTATTTCCAACAGGATGGTGCTCCCATCCATAGAACTTTGGCAATAATGGAATTGGCCTTTACACCACTTTTCCTGGAAAGTGGATAGGTAGGTTTTCAGAAATTCCTTGGCCGCGACGTTCACCTGACCTGACCCAATGTGACTTTTTCTTGTGGGGCTATTTGAAAAATACTGTTTACAAATTTAGACCTTTTCGAAATATTGAGCACTTGGAAGAAACTATCCGTCATTGTGCAGCAGAAATTTCTCCAAATTTTTTGTTGTACGTTCGAAAAGAGATATACCATAAAACGATTTTATGTATAGAAAGAGAAGGAAGGCATATTGAGATATGAATTGTTATTATATAGAAATAGTTGAAAATTTGTTGTTTAGCTTATGGAATATTTGAATTATGTACTTGATTGAATAAAAAAACATGTTCTGCAGAATGTCTTTTCAGGACCACATCTCATCATTTTGAATTGAGTTATACATTTATATCTAACACCAATAATTTGCCATCAGTCAATGCTGAAAATATTCAGAATTTATATTTTAGATTAATAGTGCGATAAATTAAATAGTTTTCCAGTTTATGTACGAAGTGAATTGTTCATGCACGATTATCATCGAAACTTGATTATAATCTAGAAAACACGATGTTTTTGAAGTGTCATGTCATCACAATGGTCGTGGAATTCTGATATAACTGTTAGATACGAACCGATGTAACAGCAAGGGTTCTGACAAAATCCTATTTTTAAAATATAGTGCCCTCTGGTGAGGAGAAAATGAGAAAGTTCTGTCATTATTGAAATGCAAATGTTTCAGTATAGTCAAGCTATTCATAAGAAAAAATTTGATATTTTTAAATAGATGGGAAAATATTCAAAAAAATAGCTAGTTCCAATTTTCTTGAATTATCTCTTGAAACTTGAATTGAATTCTAAGTAACTTTTTCAAATAACTTTTTTTGATATCTTGCCATCTTACCCCACTTTTCGCTTTTTCATGGCAATTTTTTTCAATTTGCCGCCATACTAGAGATACGTGACATGTGTCAGAATCGATTTTAGGTAATCGGACATGCACAAACTTTTCCCAGAATATTTTTTCCAATACTCCAATATAAACTTTTTTCCATATGGTACATACTTTTTGGCGGACACTGCATATATGTATATTCTTCGTTCACTGTTTTCTCAACCTATCCATTGGTGAGAGGCATCTAGGCAAAACGCAAAAACCACTTATTACCAAGACCTACTGACATAGCTTAGTAATGGCACATAATCTATCCTTCACCATTTGTGAAGAGTTAGGTTTCAAGGGGGTGGGTCTACAAGGTATCCACTGCAAGGGTCTATTGTAGTTCTCACCCATTCATATTTTACCCAATATGCAGTTTTTTCAGCGGAGACAATTAGTTAATTGGATAAGTCGTTTTTCACGTTCGACCCCTTCAAATGTTGAGAAAGGGAAGTCACATATGTTCTCTGCTGTTTCATCATCTTCGAGACAAACACATTCCCAAGTCCCAGTCTTGTTGGATTATTCAGACAATACTGCAAAGACTCATCAGACAGCATAGGTCCGCCCTACTGAAGTCTAACAATTGCTTGGCGACCTTTTCTCGTGGCATTCATGAATGCCTTCGAGTGGGATAATCCTGGTGGGTTTTGCCTCGTAGATATTCTTCTCACAGTCCGATGAAACCTTTTTCGGTTTCTTTAGCCAGAGGTTCTGCTATTTCATTGCCTTCCATTCCGGAATGATAAATGTTCATTCCTTCTTCTTTCTTGTTAGTTTCGTACTGTCCTGGATGTTGTCCGAAGTAGGGTTTTCGCAGTATCGGTAGATATAGATCAATTATACAGAATACCCTAACTTCATAGACTCAGTAAACGTCGGCACTTGTATTTTTTCGGGAAACATTTTTGAAACCTTGATTTTGTGCTTAGTGTGTGTAATATCATTTCTGAGCGGTAAATTTAAACTGCCTAAGCACCCAATCCAGTAATTTCGTGCCCTGCACAAATTTGTACAGGTCCTATAGATGTGTGCTATACAGTCTCGGTTCACCAATTGGTTGCCCGAATATTGACTATCTTCTGCGATCCAAAGCCCCCAGTTGCACAGTATATGGATATTGTTTCTGGTTCCTTACCGCATAATCTGCATGTTAGGTCGCCATTGAACAGTCCCATTTTAATGAGATGCTCTTTTGATTTTCAATTGTTCCCTATTTAAAGTTAACAGGCCTGCTGTTTTTTCCGGTACAGGCCTTTGATGTATTCTTTCCCGTGTCTGTTTCCTGGGATGTCATTCCAGTATTGTTTGTTTTTTCTTGTATCCAGTCTTCTACAGACGCTCGTGCCGTGCGCTTCGGTACCCCAAGGGTCTATCCTGGACCTAGTTCTAACGAGTTTGTCGGCTTTTTCATTCCCTGCAAATCCCTGATATCCTGGCACCCAAATCAGCTTGACGCGGTTTTATTCTGCTAGAATTGTCAGTTCCTCTATGCAGATCCATACCAGTTGGGACGTCACTTCCTGGCTACTTAGAGCCTTCAGTGCCGCCTGGCTGTCTGAGAGAATGTGGATCACTATTGCTCTCCGATTGTTTTCTTTCAAGCATTGAAGATTGCGTAGACCTCTGCTTGGAATACAGAGGTGTGAGTACCCAGTGAGTAGCTAAACTCGGTCCTTGGGTTTCTGGAATACACTCCTGCTACCGCACCATTCTCCCTCTTTGATCCGTCTATGTACCAGATCTTACCCTGCAGAATGGTGTTGAGTTCTTGTTGTTCCATAGGTGAAGGGGTAATGTGAAATCTATTTTATAGATCGAAGTATGTAGAGGCTGAAAAGCCATATCGACCTCGCACAATCTACATAGAAATTTTGTTGTGAAGTAAAGCTGGAGTGACTCTTCTTAGTTAGGGTGTTCTGAATCAATTACGTGAACGTCACATAAGACCCTAAACCTGTGTTTTTGAACCATCTGTGACCCAATTGCTGTCTACACTTAGTAGTTCCTCCTCTCGAAGGGTGTGCATTATGAGCCAGATCATAACCAACTGTTAGAGACATTATATAGGAGTCATTTCTAGAATGCTGAGTATGTCTTCCAGCAGTTCATTACAAACCTGCTGCATACGATCGGTAATGTGCTTTAGTCTATACGTAGTCCATCTACCTCTCGCTCTCTCTAGAAGAATGTGAGGGAGGTATGACTAGGATTTCCAAGGCTGTTAACGGTGTGATTTCAAAGCAGCTGTATGTTATCGCCAGGAAAGCCTGTCTCTGTAAGCTAGAGAGTTTTTCTGAGCTATACGCGTGTAAAGCTTTCGGCAACCAGACAATAACTCCATATGTTATGATTTGTCTAATAACCCTCACGTGAATTCATTGGATGGCTCTATTTTTCTGGGGAAACGTACAAAAGCATAATAGCAGTTTTCTGCGGTTCACAGACATCTGTTCTTTCTGGCACCAACTGTAGATCTTATTTAACGAATAATGGCTCTGCTAGGCTGCCCTTCTAGACTTGATCCTTGTAAAAAAATTACAAGATCCTTGGCATATGCAAACGCTGAGAAATTACATGAAACAATAAGAGGTGTCCTTATGTTTCAACGACACAAAACAGTGGTTCTCTAGTCTATTAGTTCTGAGTAGCAGGGTTCAAATTTTGTGAAAGAATTTATCTCTTTAGATTTGGGTACATAATATCACACGTATATGCAAAACTATTTTTAATTTTATTTTGCCAAACATGTAGATCACCAAAAAATAATCTTTCGAAAATCATTTGTCGGTTACCTTGTTTTTTTTATCGGAACTTTAGAATTATGTTGTTCTAGGTAGAACTTCAAATAAATACGCCAACCAATGTGCCAGAGTGGTTATTCGTTATGTTCGCAGTTTGCACGACAGTGCTGGTAGCAGTTCATATTTTCGCCTTGATGATATCCACCTATATTCTACCCAATATAGAGGCAATAGCAAAGTTAGAAGTGTGCGAAATGGTCACGGAAAGTCCTCATGAACGAATGAAAGGATTCATAGAGCTTGGCGTGGGCCTTTTCAACAATCCTGGGTAAGACTAACACACTTGTGCACCATTTCTTTTTTTGATGGAATTATATAAAATATATTGCTGCAAATTATGTTTTCGATGCGATGAACAATAGTCAGACTTTATACTATGTGATTTATTTTTATAGTAGTTGACATGATGAATTCATAACAAATTGAACTATGTTGGGAAAGGTACGCCCCGAAATGTTTTCTAGAATAATTTTAAACTTGAGCGCAAAAATATGGTATTACTGGCGATCTGAAAATGTTGGTTGTGCTCATGGGCATCAATATACAGTGCAAGACAAACATATGGCGATAGAACCACATCATATATTTTTTTCCCGAAAAGTGTCTATTATTTGATTAGTTTTGATACAAACTTCATGAATTTAGTTGAATATTTATTTTTCATAGTAATGGTACGGGTAAAGATTGGTATTTGAGGTACTCGTTGCATTCCGAATATTTTTTTTTTCAATGCCCATTTTATTTGAAATCTGCCCGAAAGCAAAAGGCTGATGTTATTTATGCCTGCCACAATAATATTGCCAGGTAAGGAGGAGGTAGGGTGGGAGTCGCACCATGTATGTTATATCAGAATCCTAAATACCTATTGTCTACGGATTTCACCACATTGCATCATTTTTTACGACGTATCTTCTACGCAGTTACCTCTCAGCAGAATTCAAGGTGTACCGAAGATGCCCTGAAGTATCTAGGACGACACCATGCACCGTCAGAATTCCCGAAGTTATAAAAGCAGATCGAAGACTCCTCTATTCAATTTCGTAGCTAGAACTTGCAGCAAGCATATCGCAGTTCATATTTACTTAGTAATTAATTACTACTGTATTATTTTTATAATCGAAATTGTTATTTTTCAAAAAGTAAAAAGCTAGAAACCAGCTTTAACATGTATATACACTTATTGTTTGTTGTTGCCGGAGGAAATATTTGAATATTTTCTTGATCAAATCTTTTAGCTTTGTCGGGCCCCCTTTTTCCGTTTCAACAGTCTTCTCAGTTTTCACCAAGAGATCTTTAAAACTTAGTTTGAAGGTAGCAACCCAAACTTTTCACCTTCTTTGATAGATTCTGTATACGCTCAGCAACTCTGAGCGGCTAGAGCTAGAGTTCATACAGACTAGGTGAGATTAGAGCAGGGGTCCGTGAGGTGTCCTCAATTTCTGTGCATACAACTTACAGTATCGGGAGGCCAAATTCTATATATTTAAATACAGGACCATAAGTAAGCATTCATTATAAAATTATATAAAACTCAACAATTTACTTTTAATGTACTAATAACTTATGTTTGACCCGGTATATTTACAAATACCAAGAGTCAGCCATAATATAGAAAAACTAGCCGTCCACCTTTATGAAACGTGTTATAAACGTGCGATTGAATGATACAAACAAATCATACCTATAAACCTGTGAGCCAGCATCGCAAAAATATCCCTCAAAGGCGATATGAATGACCCACTAACTTGGAAGATTTATCTTATAGGCCAGTAGATATAGACAATCAATTAACATTGATTCCAAAAGTTTTCAAACTTCAATGTTATGTTAGTACAATCAATGAAAACAAACTATAAAATTTTGCAGAAGTCTGCGATGAACGGAACATTGTTTTTTTTGCAAAAAACGTTTTCATGCTTTATTATTGCACTGAAAATTGCAAAAGTTCTGCAAGCTAGGCATACCCATAGTAATAGTGTTTTACAACATGCTTTAAGTTTACAACCTTGTAAAAGTTACAGAATCTTGTTTTTTGTAATTTTTTTAAGTTTTTTATTTTAATTTGTTTAAAAAAATTACAAAAGTTCTGCAAATTGGATAAGTGAATGGAAAAAAGTTTAAAATACCCACGTACATTCGCAACCATTTCTGAAAAACGCATAATTTTTTTAACAATTTTTTTTTATGACGCTCTCATTTTCAATACAAACAAGCATTGAAATAATTTCAATTTTTTTAATTGTGGTTGCAAATAAAGAGAATATTGGTCTTAGTGGGTATGTAACTTTGCAACCTCATACGAAAAACTGAACCTATTTATTCAACAATTTTTTTTTGCATTTTTACAGCTTTTGAAATAATTTCAAAAGTTATGCAAATTGCAATTCAAATTACGACCAATATTTTACGTGAAGAAAGAGCTTTTGCAACCGTCATTATTCAACGAAACAGTTTTATAAATAATTTGGCCATAAATGCAAATAGGTTTAAGATATATATTAGACCGACATATCTACAGTGGTCCAGTTAATTACTTGATTATCCATCGCGTATATCTGTTATATTTTGTACTGGTTGATTGAAATTGCATCCGAAGAATAATACGGTTACGTAGTTAACCATTAAAAAATTTGAAACAATTATTGATTTCAGAAGCAATCACTGTTTTCGGCTAATCAGCAAAATAAATTTAATCAATTATTTTCGAAAGCAACAATCGAAAGAATACAAAATTTTGCCAAATTCTGTCGAAAGACTGTTGGAAGACATTTTTATCGCATTAGAAATGACATGCAAGCAATCATTCTTCATTTAAAATGTTCACTTGTCACAAGATGACTTTATAGCAATCGACGAAATTTTAAAATGAATAATCGATGCTCTATGGAAGGAAAGATATCAAAACGTTATCGATTGTATATCTCGCAAGTACATAATTTTCATCATCAAAGAGAAACGTTGCTGAAAAATAAAAATGTATGAAATCGATATTACATCTCAAATTTAATTTTTACAGGTATGTATTTCTTGAATTGAATAAAATTATAATTTACCTTTCCACTCGACTTTCTTACTCTAATCGTGGTTTCGTATGAAAAATTCTATTGAATCCGAATGGAGGACTGAAATGTAATCAACACGTAAGAATCATTTTCTTGGTTTATAAATATTTTGAAAATAAAGAGGGAAAAACATGTTGGTAGGCAATTCTATTTCAGTTGTAGCTCCAGGACTATTAGATGAAGGTGCATTGTTTTTTGTTAGTTAAATAGTTGTCTGTCATAAAAATGCAATTGTCAGTCTTCTTGTTATTCTGGTAATAATTCATGTTACTAAACTGCTGTGCATTCATTACTATGTAAACAGAATACTGTGACGTAACACAGTTGTAGATTAATCGTACTAATGTACCACAGTACGAGTGTTTTTTAATTCTCAATATTTCCTACATTTTTTGATGAATCAAGAAAATTATCAAAACGTGTCGAGAGATTCTCGATCCTCCATCAAACGTACCCAAGAGTATTTTTTATGCAAATTCCTAACTGTAATATGATGTTTTGAATTCATATAGAAAACGTTAGCTTCCAACATTGAATGATTTCACCCACCGTTGACGATCTTCTTGGTCGATAGTTAACTTGGTAACACAATTATTGTCATTTATTAGGTATATAAAAATCTTTATTATTCAGATAACACAAATGTTGCAAAAATAAATATTTTTTTAATTCCTAATGTACCGCATTGTAACATAGTTTGCAAATTATTATACTGTCACCAATTAGTCAAATGAGTTGTCTGCCCGATTCGCAAAACTTTTCCTTTTTTTGGTAGAGTACAAATACGAAAATATTTTTCTTTTGATTTTACCCTCATTTCCGTGTTGCAGACGAGGTTGCAAATTAATGAAAACATTCTACGTCAGGACATCTCCTCTTGCAACCATTATTTGAAACTTTTGTAATGATTCCGATACTTATTTCAATGAAAAAAAAACAATTTATTGAAAAAATTTATTTTTTGTTTGACGCAAGAGGTTGCAAATTAAAACTCTTGTCAAGAACATTATTTTAGTTATGTTTTCGAGTTTGCTGAACTTTTGGAATTTTCATCGATAAATTAGGACTTACATCTTTTTTTCGATAAAACAGACATTTCCGTTTTGAATGAGGTTGCAAATTTATCAGAGGATGTAAATTGCTATTTTTCAAAACTTCGAAAGTTGCAAATTTTTCCGCGCTAATAATGTGAAAATTTATTACATCCTGAATTTCAACATCTTCCGTTTAGAAAAAGGGGTTGCAAAATCAGACTACATATCATATGAAAGTCCTCTTCACTCTACTGAAGTTTTGAAACTTTTGTAATTATTATAATATTTTGGGAAAATAATGTCTCTCTCTACTGGCCTATTAATTTCGGTCGTATAGATAAGTATATGGGAGTTAAAGAAAGAAACTTTATATTCACGACTGAGCCTATATCGAGTCGTTTTATGTATCGGGTAATTGCCAAGTTTGTCGGTCCGTGTGGTCTGAATTAAGGAGCACTTGTTAACTTATACTCGCAAGACTTTTTCACTACTTCAAGATACTGATTTTTATACATTAGTTTAGGAGCTTAGTTATCAAGACTATTTTTTGTTAAAAAGTTTTTGTTGGTAGGGATGAGTCGAAGTACTATGTATTGTAATATCTGTATACGAAGGTCTGTGGAAAATTGAAAATTCGTGTTTATGGAATCATTCTTTTCAATTTCTTTTGTAAATTTGATTGAGCGATGAAGTCAAAAATTTATTTAATTGTCTATCAGCCTTCGGCTTCGGGCTGTTACCAAGGAACGAGCTTTCGATTGTCATAAAATTATCTCGTCTATTATTATCAATGTCCTAGGGATATTACTACTGATAACAACTCCATTTACAATGTAGGTTGGACTTAATTATAACATTGCAGTATGTATACCATCACTTTCAATACAAATAATGGTTCGCCTGGAAACTTCACAGCGTTTCTTGAAAACTAACGAGTAATATTTGATATACATTCTCGAATTACTGTCTTCAGATGGATGTCATCTCGAAATGGTCTGCGTTTGTAGACTTTTTGCTTCAAATACCTCCAAAAGAAAAAATCTAGTAGGGTAAAGCCTGGCGACCTGGGTGCCAGAATTGTTCCATATTACGCCCAATTAAGTACCTTACTTCGAAATAGTTCCAAGATACATTGTTTAACACCTGAAACTATAAGTTTTTTCTTCCATCAAGGGGCATTTAATCTAAAACTTGACTTGTTTAATCATTTAAAAACTGCAAGTATCTCTGTGAATTTCAATTTTCCCGGAAGAAATATGGGGCAATCACTCTGTTGCCCACCACCTACAGTTTTGGTTAACGTCGCCTCGTCTGTCCATAAAATGTGACAAGGAAAATTTGCCTTTTCTTCTCTTTGTCCTTCAAACCAAAAAGAGAAATCAAACCATACGTCAAAATTTCGGCTTTCAAAGTATAACTCACTGCTTCCTTTTTAGCTATTACAAATATCTGTTATACTATTTTTCCACGCTCTCACATCCAAGCATACATTAATTGAGTTTCTTCATAATAAAGTATTTTGCACTGAACTCAGATAATCTTTCTCACAGTAGACGTCTTGCATTGAAAATATTTTTTCCCGCAAAGTCAAATTTGACAGATGATCGATTGGAAAAAATGTATAATGCCATTTTATAATGAATTATAGTTGTTAAAAATTCCAAAAAAAATTGTCAAGTTGACCAAATTTTGGGAGCCGCTATCAGCTGAACCTTAGCTGACTTGCTCAGAGCCGTGATAAAATACTGGCAGGCTACTAGGATAGATAATGAAAACAAACGAACCTCGTTTCGTCCAAACTGATAGAAGTCACATTTAGCAGATAAAGTCAACACACTTTGAGGCACCTAACGAATCACAATTAACAAAAAATCATTTTAGAGGTACTTCATATAAGGGTTTTACATATCTCCTATCGGTAAACTCCAGTGGTTTATGTATTGCTCATATTATTGAATCGGAAATTAAAACATGGAATTATTGATTGTCAATTCATATAAAATGATGAAGAATCCAAAATCTTCATGTTATTTAATGTTATATTTGAGATCTTTATTTCTGTGGTTTTCTCTATATTTATTTACGGTCTGTTAAAGTGAGAATAAATATATTATAATACTATTAAATTACATAAGTTTGTATCAAAACTAATAAAATATTTATAAAATAGGCATTTTGGGAAAAATATATATCACCATCTGTAGTCATGCCTTGTATATTGTTGCATGTGAGCTTATCCAACATTTTCCGACCACCATTATTATTTATAGAAATTACCATACCTTCACAGCCCAAGCATAAAATTGTTCGGAAAACATTTGGTGGCGAACATTTTCCGTTCTCTTAATTTGTTATAGAAACTTCTACACATTCTACATTGTTCGTAAATACTGCTTATTATATCAAACCCGGGGTTCTAATAGACTTTTTTTTTCAGGTTTATTTCTGTTCCTTATAGAAATAGCGATCCTCTGCTGGGTAAAATTTTGGGATTACTCTTTCACTGCAGCTATAGCTGCTACAGTTATAGTTATTCCGGTGCTCATCATATTTGTCCTGTTTGCTGCCCATTTCTACCATTCTTTAGTCGTTTACAAGTGTGCGACATCTAGCAATGATATGAAGAAGTTGGAAGATATCAAGAAACACCTCGACGAAATAACGATCACTAAGTGACTACTCATTTTCGAGAATGGCCTCGAAAATATATGGCAGATATTCTTTAAAGGACGTCCTATTGGCGGACTTTGTTGGACATCTGTAGATAAAGGCGAGATTTCAAACGTCGCACTTTTTCTCTTCGAATATCTATTTTCAGATGGTCTAATGGAAGAATTAGTTATTTGCCATGATATGTAACATGAAAGTAGAAAAATGTGCGAGAAAAAAAGTTCTAAATTGATGTTTTTTTTTAATATTGTATGATTATTAGTTTATATACTGCATGGGTACATACATAATACTGACCACTCAACTCAAGTACCCCCATCAACATCAACTTGCATTCAATAATCAAATTGTTTGGAAAATATGTTTTTATCTTGGAAATGTTTCCATGCATTTTTTTAATAAAAGTAGTATTTACGAAAAACTATGCATATTTTTTTATATCAACCCAGTAGCATATGAAACAAGAGTGTAAAGAAAATTCACTACTGCTGTGTACCCGACGATTCCAAATCAAAAATAAGAGACCTGTGTTCTGTGTAAAATTTTGCATATTTAAACAAAGCGGTTGCGGCCTACGGCCATCTTCAGTGCTTATATATCTGTCATGACAAGTAAAACTTGTGAGCATTCTCACATGTGTTGTATGTTCCTGGTTCAAAGAATCACATTTATAATGTTAGTTCAAATTAATGAAAATTTACTAACTTTGGCATAATTCCACTTTTTTTTTTTAAACAGCTAGACAGCCATGATGAGATAGCATATCAACCATCGGTCCAGCCGTCCTCAAGTTATGAGTTTACCAACACAAACAGACATTCATTTTTATCTGAAAACTTATCCAGGACAGAGAGATTTCCAATGACTTTTCTTAAAATCCGTTCTTTCCAAAAACCTTATTCGGCGTATTACGAACATTCAAAAAAGCAATTAGCCAAATCGGTCCGGCCATTCTTTTCATTAAGTAAAAAAAAATATTACCCTGACCGAGATTCGTTCCTGTGACCTTCTGCTTGGTAGGCGACAGTGTAACCGCTGAGCTATTTCCTCTTTGATATAGTCCATCCAATATCAATTGCAGAAGCTGTTTCTATAGGGAGCGAATAAAAACTCACTTCGCTAACACGAGCGTATATGCGAAGAAACTGAACGAAAAATAATCTGTACTACTCGTAAACATTTTCCGTCGGCATATGGTAGATCAAAAGAGCCGTAGTCAACGTGGACCTGTGCTGTCGCTTTTCTACAACCGATTCGTCTGGGCCAATCGTCGGACATCGATGCTTGTATAGGCGTGTCTATACTGGAAGTCTGTGGTCTTGGTGTGTGCCGATCGAAAGACGTTTTAGGATATTCTAGTAACCTACATCAAACAATGAAAGAAATTATTTTTCTTTCTTAATGTATTTGTATAAATAAAAGCTTGTCTTTAATTTTTTTTCATTTTTCATTATTTATGAAGTATTTTTGAAATCTTAAAATATCTAAATAAAATTAGTTATCTCCGCCACTGCTGCTCACAGGATTTCACCGCAAGACTTTTTTATGCTTCTGCAATTGATATTGGAAAAACTATAATAAATGACTCGATAGTCTTTTTCTTCGCCTTTCTTATATAGCCAAATTTTCCAATTTCCAGGCATCTTTCCTGATTTTTTCCGTATCAACCATCCTCGGGCTATTACGAACATTAAAAAAATAGCCACTTCGGTCCAGCCGTTCTCACGTTTTGTGCTTACAAAGAATCGAGATTCATTTTGATTATATCGAAGATCTGTATTCAGGGTTGCCTAGTAATCAATATCAAATGATATACAATTCCAAATCAAAATTATGAAACTGAAAGGAACAGTGATCCATTTATTTGCAAAAAATGAATCAACGCAGCGGCGTCTGTCCTCAAAATTTTTTATTATTAATCTGCTTTGATATACAAATGAACAAACTCCATCAAGAGCCATAAATATTCAAGTTCAAAAATCTGTAAGATAAAACAGCCACGTTGAATCTAATAACATATTAACTTACGAAAAAATTTAACAACTCAGTGTATTATTCTGAAGCTTCCATTTTGAAATACCTAGATCATATCTAGGTGAAATGTTTCTGGGATTGAAAATCACTATCAATCTCTATTATCGGTAAAACGGTGATTGAAAATTGAAGAGGTTTTACACGTACGAGAAAGAATATTATAAATTTACTTGTCTCGTGATACTCAGCTTGAGTCATTGGATTAGCCATCCCCATCCATAAAGAAGAATACATATATTTTGTTTTATGATAAATGCAATTACTCTAGTAAATAAAACGCAACGAACTTTATATGACAACTGATACATACATTTTCTTTAAAAAAAAGTATCCTTCTGAATTTATATTCCAATAAAATTTGCCAAAGATGTTACCTTAATATGGTCATTAATAGCGATATTCCTTCAGACATTCAGGAAATCGCTATAAAAATATATTGCAACTTATTGTGACTTTCAATTGCATATTTCTCTGAAAAAGCAAAAACACTAGTCATCTTACTCTATGTTGAAAACTACACTGTATGCAAAAAATGATATTGATATAAGCGAGTAAAAAAATGATAGCTGAAAAAGGAAAGATATTTCAAACAAATTAAATTGATAGCCTTTCTCAAACGGCAATCCGTAGGATATAAAAGTATATTCTGGAAAGAGTAAGACTGATGAGTTATGTGTGTCAAAGGAAATACATTTTCGAATAGAAGATATTCTTGGGTTGTGGGAACAATCATCGACGAAGATATGCCGAATATTCAATTTACCAGATGTTGAATTGTACACTGGTTGTTACTTCAGCAACATTGCTTTCAATAAATAATGATGGAAATTTGATACACTTGAAATGTCATTGGGGATGGAAGAGTCATGGCAGAAGGTTATCTTGAGGAGACTATCACCAATAATATAAAAAATGCCCAAAAAAATATTGTCAGTACCACCATAAATGGTAAATATTTTTTTTAAATAACCGAGGTGCAGTTAGCGGTCATTTTCTAGCGGCCGTTTATGTCTGGCGGCCAAATGACCAGTGGCGTCGGGTGATAAATTAGATTAGAAATTTCAACCAAATCGAATGGCAGAAGATTTGGAATGGCAATGGAGATTCAATTTAACACAAAATGGTTGCATCCAAAAAATGAAAATTTCAGAATGATATACCAAGAACCAAGAGATATTTGATATGCTTTTAGATAAAAAATTAAAACCCACCATCAGAAATATTTAGTTGATATTTGGTATACGTGTTATTGAATAGCTATATAATGATATACCGTCGAAGGGGTAGTTTTATACCTGTCAATATTTCGAAAAAAATAAACCCACCTTGAAAAATAAAAAAAATGTATTTTGATGGCAAGCCAGGCATACTAAGAGATCATTGATTTGCAGGCCATCGAAGGGGTAGTTTATACTTGTCGATATTTCGACGGCCTGCATCTCAATCATCTCTTGGTAAATCATTATATAACCTTTCAGTAACACTATACCAAAATAATTGGCTAACATTTTTTAAGGTGTTTTTTTTTTTCGAAATATCATTCAAGTATAAACTATTCTTCGACGGCCCGCAAATCAATCATCTCTTGGTATATCATTAAATATCCTTTCAGTAACACGTATACCAATAATTTTTTAGATATTTTTTTTATATTCTACTTTCACAAAACGGACTAAATAATATATTGCCGCTACGCATGTTCTCATTAGTCTAGTCGAAAAGTGAGTTTCCTGCGAAAAATCGTTCCAAGTCTACAAAAATATGTCATTCTGAAAAAGATGTATTTTTCGATTTTTTCCACAGACGATAATTGCAATTTTTTTATAAATAAAATAAGGGTTTTTTTGGTAATAGCTCAAAAACTATTTAAAAAACAGGTGTTTGAAGAGGAGGAAAATTTCCATGAAAAAGTTCCTACTCTCGGAATTCTATCTCAATTATTTATAATTTTAATTCAACTTTGAAAATAGGGCTCCGCGTGGGCGTTGATGGAGGAGTACAGCACATAAAATATTTTTTATACTATTAAATATGAATAAAAAAAATTAAAAATCATTTGAACAGTTGAAATAATGTAATTTTGTTAGAATTTTTTGTTATATTGGATTTTGTAATGTGCGGCTATTGTTAATTAAGAAGTTTTTTTGGATTTTATTAAAAACCAAATTGTTCACAGATCGACTCCATAATTTTTTTGCTTCCTGGAGCACATTTTACATGTTTACTCGATAATATCACGATATAAAATTGTTTAAAAGTTGATTATTATGTTAATTATAAATTTCTAAAGTTAACAAAATTTGAGAAATCGAGTAAATATTTTTTTTTGTTTTTATTGATATATCACATTATTTTGAGTTTTATGTCTGACCAAGGCATTTCAAACGTTTAGAAAAATACGCTTTATGTTTATAAAATATTTATAAACAAATGGATAAGTTGAATATTTTTCAAAACTTGCTTCTTTACATTAGGTTGTTGAGTTTATTATGATTACAAAAATTATAATGTCAATCGAAGTTTGTTTATAACTAATTGTTAAGTAAATAAACAATTGAAGAGCGTTATTTTAAAAAAGAACAAATTTTAGAGAAATCAAGATATTTTAATCAATTTGTATGACTTGACAATACTTGTTGGATTTGTTCCATTTTGAAATATTACTGTAATTTTCAGACAGGAAAAATCATATTTTGATTAAATATGGATTTGTTGCGTATTGAAAAAAATATACTGATTTAGATGCTTAATCTAAACGGTATTTATAAAGTTTTGATGAAAATACTCATTGCATGTCGTAGCAATCATCCCAGGATACCTAAATCCAACCCTAACCCAAAACATGGCAAATGTGGATTTGTTCACTTCTGGAATAACGCTCCTCAATTACTTTATTAATAAAAAAAAATCTTATTAGATAGAGAATAACTAATTACTAATTTTAAAGAAAAAAATGCTTGATATATTATTTAAATAACAAAAAAAACAAATGAAAAAAATATTTTTTTTCAATCTTATTTAATTCCTAGCAACCTTATGCAAAAGAACTGCGTATTTTTTTTAAACGTTGTAAAATGCCTTTGTCAGTTATAAAACTCACAATATATGGAATAAAAAAAAATTAATATTTACTCAATTTCTCAAATTTTGTTAACTTTAGAAATTTATAATTAACAAAATAATCATTTTTAAACAATTTTATAGCGTGATATTATTGAGTACAGATGTAAAAAGTGCTCCAGGAAGCAAAAAAATTAAATAAATAAAATAAAATCGGTGCATCCACAAACATTACTTTATTAACAATAGCCTCACATTATCAAAAATCAATAAAAACCTTACTTTCCATTATTATTATAATTATTAAATTATTTTTCTTTTTAAATCTTGTGACGCTAACATATTGATAAAAAAGTGTCTTCATATTTTGAATACATTGATGGTGTGGCATCCGCTGAACGAAGTTTTTTTTCGTTGAAGAGATTGAAAACTTGGCTGCGATCAACGATGCAACAGGAGCGGTTGGTTGGATTAGGTCTACTTCATGTTCATATAGATGTGCAAATAGATGTTTTAAATGTTATTGAAATGTTTGCAAATAGATACTGGATTTCATTTTGTGATATTTATTTTTATTTTAACGAAAGAAATCTTTGTTTTTGTACCTACTTATAAGTATATACATATCTATATATTTTTTTATTTTATAACATTTTGTATTTTTGTTTGATTTTGAATAAAAAAAAATACTTATGTTTTTTGTACCTATAAGTAGAGAGGTATATAATTTTTTTATGTCATTCGACGGCCTACAAATCAACCATCTCTTGGTATATCATTATGTAGCCTTTCAGTAACACGTACACCAAATATCAACTTGGCTAAACATTCTTGAGGGTAGGTTTTATTTTTTATTTGAAAGCAACTCTTTTTCTTATATTTCTCTTGGTATATCATTTTTAAGTTTGAAATTTTTTGTATTAGGCCCTTTTCTGTTAAATTCCCAATTGCCATTCCAAATCTTCAGCCATTCGATTTTGTTGAAAATTCGAATTTAATTTATAACCCGACGCCACTGGTCATTTGGCCGCCAGATAAAGAGGACCGCTAGAAAATGGCCGATAACTTCACACCGGTATATTCCGAAATATCTTCAGATCCAAGGCCGTACCCAGGGGGAGGGTTAATCAAGTGTTGGTATTTTGACTGAGGTTATCTTCTAAAATGAATATTTTGATCCTTTCCATCTCTTAGTTACCAAACATAGTGTAAACCCATAAGGAATGACCTATGTGCAATAAGAGGGTTTCAAAAAATTTATAAAAAGTGAACTTGAACTTGATGCTCTGTTGAACACTGCTTGAAGCTACTCTGTATGAATAACATCATGTCTATTGAATAAGCCAATGTAAACACTTTTTTTTCTCGGCAAGAAATATCGTACTCAATATTTTTGTCTATAATTATTTCCATTATCAATCTTCTATACATTTATATTTCCTCTATTGTTTTTTTTATTATTTCTGTTTTATCTAAGTCTTAAATGTATAATTGTTGATATGTCGACTGTCGACCTTACTTAATAGTATACCTATTATTCTTTCTTTTTGCTCTTGCATTGGCTGAGCATACATATTCAGCGTTAGTCTAAATACTTTATCGAATAATGTCCTGCTTATACTGAACTGTGACATTAGTGGATTGTTTTCTTATTTTTTAATTATTGTTATCTTTTTCTTATATTCTCTTTTTTTGCTTACTGCAGGTTATTTCTCATTGGTTTATCCCTACTGTTAAAAAACAATATCAAACATAATTAAATATTACTCACTTCCAAATATTACAAGATCTTATTATCCTATCGTAGGTAATAGCAAAAATATCGTGTAGGTAATATGTCCATTATGAAATAATTTAACCATTATTATAAAAATTGCACACTTGAACCTCAGGTCAATTTTTACAGGCTTCAATGAATTTGTTGCACTCATTGTAGAAAACGTTTGATATAATCATGGTCTCTGAAACATAGCTAACCGAGGCTACGGAATCGCACGCTGTTAGTGTGCCTGGATATAGTATAATTCGGGAAGATAGAGCGGGCAGGGGAGGTGGGGTTGGCATCTATGTAAGGGGCCTTTTTAATGCCAGTAGGATATCGTTCGATTTACCGGCGAATTATGCTCTTGAATATTTATTTTTAGAAGTCAAAATTAAAACTAGTTAACTAGTCCAGTACCTAGCCATCAAATGGCATCTCGGACCATAGACTAGTGTACCTCGAATACAAACTAGATCAGCCAAAAAGTAGGTAAGTCCAAAAATGTAACCTATCTTTGATAACTTTCATGTTGATATTTTCCTATTAGATCTCCAAGCACTTCCCTGGTTTGACATACTCTTAGAAAATAGTATAGATAAAAAACATGAAATTCTAATAAATTGATAATCAGCAACTTTGACAAACACGCCCCCATAAGAGTAGCACGTGTGACCAAACCCCCCACTCCCTGGATGATCCCTAACCTGAAACTATTGATGAAGGAGCGGGATAGAGCTCTACAAAAATTAAAAAAATTAAAAAAATCAAAAATGAACACTGATTGACTGAGATACAAAGATCTTCGTAATTACACTTTATCAATGGTGAGAGCTGAAAAGAAAGGTTTTCTCAGCTCAATCTGTGCTGAAAATAATCTTCGGAAAATATGGAATGCTCTGAACAACCTTAATATTCGCGCAAATAAAAAAAAATTAAAATACCAGAGTATTTGTATAACCTGACGAAATTATTAACTACTTTGCCAAATTTGTTCAAAACGTCACGAATAATTGTGATGAAAAAATAAAATTCTTCAGTGAAAATACCTTTGACCCTGAAAACAAATTCACATTTCATTTAACCACTGTTGAGGAAGTTCGTGAATTTATTCACAGCATAAAAACCCAAGCTCTTGGTGTTGACCAAATCTCATCTTAAATGATAAAACTCTGTAGTCCAGTTATTGATGTTTATATAGCACACATAGTTCATTGCTGCATAGAAAAATCATACTTTCCTAGTCAATGGAAAATTGCGGTCGGTAAGCTTTTTCCCAAGGGGGTCCAAGATCTTCGAAAGAGTAATTTATAAACAAATTTTTAATTACTTCTCATCAAAAAAAATACTACCAGACACACAGTGTGGATTCAGAAAAGGTTACAGCACAGGTACAGCGTTGGCCACAGTTACTTCCGATACCATTGAAGCTTTGGACAAAGGTGTCGTAAGTTTGCTAGTGCTTTTAGACTTCTCGAAAGCATTTGATACCATCAATCATGAGCTTATATGTTCCAAATTTCGATATTACGGCTTTGATAACGTAGTTTTTCTTATTTGGTTTTACTTATTGAGAAGGTATCAACGAGTTTTTATCAATGACAGATATTCCACATCATTGCATATATTTTCCGGTGTCCCACAGGGATCTATACTTAGACCACTTATTTTCATTATCTATACGGCCAACATACTTACTTCTGTTAAACACTGTAAAATTCAAGTTTATGCTGAGGACACACAACTGTATCTCAATTTTGATTCTGATTACTTAAATGCACAAATTCTCATTAATGATGATCTCAGCCAAATGAAAAAACTATCTCAGCAACACGATCTACAACTCAATACTGAAAAAACAACATTGATGTGCTTTGGAAATCTAGTTGAAAAAGACTTTATTCAAGAGAATATGCAGATCAGTATCGATGGTCACATCTTGGAAATGGTGGCCTCCGCAAGAAATGTAGGTGTGCAGCTCGATTCCGAACTCAGATTTTCTGGCCATTTGTAAAACCTAATGACGAAAGCATTTTCATCTCTTAGATTTATTCACTGTAACCGCCACATTTTGAGCAAGAAGAAGAATTAATGAACTAGCCACACTCGTCTGCTTTGAAAAGTAAGCTCATTCCACGAGGAAATATACATTCCAGGAATATTAGATACAGAATAAACTTGACAATGCCACATCATCGCACCTCCATATTTCGGAGATCTTTTGTGTTTAACTCAATTCAATTATATAACAATCTAGCTGAGCAAGTTAAAATTCACAATATTAGCAAGTTCAAATACAAATACAAGCAACTACTACTCAATAAACAATAAACGCACATTTTGCCCACGCCCCATTGAGGAATAAACCAATAATAACTCTGCCCCTAACATAGTAACTCTCCATTGTACATATTTATGCACAAGATCCACTCATTATCATTTACCTGCTTTCACCTGTGAATCTGATTTGGTTGAGTTTGAGTAGCTCCACGCTAGACTCCGCCAAAATCATAAACTCTCATCTATGTAATTTTTTTTTCCTCCATATTCTTATTAATAAAGAAGATTTATTATTATTATTATAGCTGCGCTGACTCGTTGCAACATTCTTTCTCAAATGATGAAAGTATTTCTTGACACAAATAGCTTTGATGATCTCTGAATATCGACATCCCAAACCCCAATTTCACTATTAAAGCATCTTAAAAAGTAAATATTATTTCAATTTGTTGATATTGCTTCCAAATCAGCCAAATATTAAATAAAAGTACTAATTTCTTTTTTATTGTTCTGAAGATCACTCACCTCATTCAAAATACGTCCTTGGAAATGAAAATATGATTCTTGAATATTTTCATGCATGTATTCAGAGGGGAACATCCATCCTGTAAACAATTTATTTTGTGATAATACGTGTCATTTTTGAAAGTTGGTATTGATGGTAGTACATTATATTGTAACAGTTATGGACTTTCATTTCACATATGAAAAAGCACAATAGATAAATTTTGAAGAAAAATTTGTCATTTTCAAAGAAATATAATTTATATCGGAGGCACCTCTCCGATTTTGTCCTGGAAACATAATTCATGCCCTATTATTATGCTACAACACTACTGCTATAGAAATTTTAGAGATGATTGAAAACCACCTGTTTCCTTAGAGGATTATCTTGAATTTTGATGTTTTGAAGGAAGAAAATGTCTGAGATATTTGTGAAAAACTCTAAATACCATTCAAATCTGCCATTGGCAGACACAAAAATTTGTTTTGTTCTCTAAAATCGATTTTTATTAAAATCTCAAATTTAATAATAATATCCTTTATTCATCTGAATAAATAATACAATTTGAATTATTTTACAATAACAATACTACTAATGACCGGAAATGGCTCTGAATTTGAAATCCTTTGAACAAATTCTTGAAGATATTTCTCATTGTTAATAGTTTCGAACTGATTAGTTAATCAAACTAATTTGAAAGACAAATGTCAAATGAGAAATAGGAATTTTATATAATTTACTACAAAATTCACAAGACCACAAGGAAAGGCTATGAGAAAATGTGAAGATAAAAGTTTATTCACTTCGTGTCTCTTGTTATAAAAATTATAAAGTATATCTAGAGTTAACAAGGTGAAAAAGCAATAAATATTGAAATATAATAAATATACAATAGTTTTATGTATTTCCAGAATCATTCAACAGGTTGTTGAACTGTTGAATAACACTTTTCAGAAAAAAACAGGTGTTTGTTATGCAAAACTGAAACTTGTGATTATCATTCCAAGTATGCTGAAGAAGAGATAATATCTCAATTCAATAAAAATGCTCAAATACAACATGATCTGAAAACTCCTCAATGATGCAGTATATGAAACATTAATGGAACAATCTACTACTAGCAGGTGACCTGAGGGGCACTTGCTTTTGCTGTATTTTCATTATTTCTTGCTGCAGTTTTTCTTCTTCTTTTCGAATCGTTTCTAACTCTTGCTCAATCTCTTTCAATTTCAAATTTTCCTGCTGCTTTTTCCTAGCACTCTTGACTTTCAAGTCTTCTTCCCTCACCTTTTTGGCCTCAAGCTGTCTTTGCTGTTCTTCTTCTTTCAGGTTCTGTAATTCTTTATCATATTCCTCAATTCTATGAGCCATTTCTTCCCGTTCGGCTAAGAGCTTTGTTTGTTTATCTTTGTTTTTTCTTATGTTCTCTTCTATTTGTTGTTGGACTATTTCCATGACCTGCTTGACTAAATTTTGTCTAGCTAATTCTTCTTGTCTCCAAATCTCAGACTGCTTTTCATAAACTGCTCTCGCCTCAGAATCGAATAAAAATTCCAAATATTTTTGCCTCTTGCGCTCTAATTCTTGTTGTTGTTTTACAATAGACAGGAACTCTGATAAACCTTCTTTAACTTCTATTCGTTTGGTTTCTTCTGCTAATAGTTTCTCCACTTCCATCTCCTTCAATCTAGCTATCAACAATATTTCTTGTTCCAGATTGCCCTGAATATCTTGTGCTTTTTGTTTGAGTTTCAATTTGTATTGTCGGATATTGAATAAGGCACATTCTTTTTCTTTGCGTCGCTTTTCTTCCAAAATTTGTTTCTCTTCAATTTCAGCCAATATAATTCTTTTCTTAGTCTCTTCATCTTCTTTTCTTCTCAATTCCTCACTGAGCTGCTGCCTTTTGCGTAACTCCTCAATTTGCTGGTCCAAACAGTTCTTCAACTGTTGCCTTTTTTCTTCAGCATATCTACCGAACTGTACTTCCTTTTCCTTTTCAATCTTGAGTCGTTCCTCATTTTCTTTCAAGATTCTTCTAGTTTCTTCTTCCTCCTTCTCTTTCTGCATCCTTTTTTCTATTTGTTGATCCAACCAACTTAATTTTAAATCTTTATATCCATATTTTATTTCATATTTTCTTACTAGAGGATTATTGTTTCGCCACTGATGGTAAAGTTTTAGTTCAGCTTCACGCCTCCGCCTATTTTCTTCTTGAACTTTTAACCCCAAATTTACTTCCTTCAGTACATCAAGGGGTATATCCTCATTTTTACTTTTCGGTTTTTCAATTGAGTTCTTATTTCTGTGAACCATCATTTCAATGTCATAAGTCCTTTGCTCTTCTTCCAGTAGTTTCCTTAGTCTTTCTTTTCGTTTCTGAAGTAGTTCTTCTTTTACTCTCTTCATTTTTATTTCTGACATTAGTTTATTATTATCCTCATAGTATCGAGGAGATGTCCAAGCATCAAACTTTGTGTTGACTTTTTCCCAGTGGTCGAAATATTTAGCAGTTCCACTCCATTGTTCCTTTTTGAATTCTTTGTCACGTCTTCTTATTATCTCATTTTCCATTCTCAAGCGTTGTTTTCCTCTTTCTTTGCATTTCTCCATCTAAAAATATTTTGCACATAAATACGTTTATCTATAAATTTATCGTTTTAATATATTAAAATATGTAATACTCATAGTTTACCAGATATATTATTATATTTCCAAGAATTCAAATACAAATTTGCAGGCAAGTTTTTTTACAAGTGATGAACCACCAGTACAGTATATTCCAAAATTCAAGTCATTTGTAGTCACATTTTAATCAATGTAGGCTTTAGACCACTTCTCCAACTAAAGCCACGCTGGACATTGAACTACATCTGATAAATATTTTGGAAGGGCCCTAACTAAACAGACAAAATCTGAAGGTGAAAATTTGCATTTTACATCCGATTGTTATTTGATTTTCTATTCCAGTCATAATTAAGAACTCAAATAGATGAATGAGACAAAAAAATGTGTTCCTGATGATCGTGGAAGCATGAAATAGATTTTCATCGACAAAAATGTGTTGAAGACCTAGTGAATGAGATACCACTCTGACATCAATGAAGTAAAATGTAAATGTTCACTTTCAGATGTTTTCTTTTTAGTTAGGGTCCTTTCAAAATATCTATCAGATGTAGTTCAATGTGTGGCTTTAGCAGGGGAAGTATTTGTTTTCTGTTGGATATTCACAAAAATAACTTATCAATTAACAGAAAAATATTTCTATTCAATATTCAATTGAGAATGTTTCCCTTTCCAACAGAATACCTCCAAGAGGTTATCTTGAATGATGGAAGATGACTAAAGTTTATCTTTGAGTCGCAGATGATTCCACATAAGATTTCATGAACACCCTCTGTTCATATTTTCAAACTCAATGCTTAAGACGTAACATATTTTTTTTAATGTTTTCTTCAAGATGAACTGTGGCTGCTAAAGCAATTTCATCTCAAATAGTCCCAGGGAAGAAATATGTGCAAAATATTTTTAAATGAGTGGAATATAATGACATAAAATGAAAAATGTAACAACAGCTAGAGTGATAAGAATGATTTTTCTCAATTCTTGGATAGCATTGATAATAATTAATACCATAAAGACAGATACAAACATCAGAAATATCCATTGTATACACTCTAAATCAAATTAAAGGTATTATGAGTAGATATGGTCAAATTCTTACTCACCCCAAGGTTTACTTAATAATTGTGTTATGTGATGCCAATGCCAATATTGTAGAAATTCAAAGATATTTGGGAAACTTTCAAAGTTTGGATGTTTCAAAATATTAAAAAATATGACAAGAATGACAAGATTGACAAGGCAACGACCAATTCTTCTTCTACTCCTTTCATGAGCTCGGTTATCCAAACCATCTACTCAGATCCAACTCAATAATTTTACATAGTTAGGTCTTCTTTTGTAGGATACGTTAAGCTGGATTTATAGTTAGACGGACTGTAAACGTAGACGCACGGCAAAAAGATCAACTATAGATTTTATGTACTCTTGTTTATAAATGAACGTAAACGCATGACGTAACGTAAGTGAAACGGACTGACATCATGCT
Source organism: Gonioctena quinquepunctata (assembly GCA_018342105.1). Classification (NCBI taxonomy): domain Eukaryota; kingdom Metazoa; phylum Arthropoda; class Insecta; order Coleoptera; family Chrysomelidae; genus Gonioctena; species Gonioctena quinquepunctata. The sequence goes on along the minus strand of JAFIRS010000026.1, from coordinate 1,428,369 downwards.
TCATTTGTTTTGACTTCACATTTGCTGTCTTTATTATCAATATTGGCACCTAACTTCTAATGTAATTTTTCCTCATCATAGGGAACATACAAAAGCACCCTAGTGTCACGCACACTTTTCTTTTCTGAAAACTCATTATAATGACTTTTTTATCAATATAATTACTTTTTTCTCATTATAATGACTTTTTTCGTATTATAATGACTTTTTTCTTATTGTAATGACTTTTTTCATTATATTGACTAAGACTAACACCGCTAGGGTCTAATTCTTTCAATATATTTCTCACACTTCTGTTTGTAATTCCAAAACCTTGCTGGATGCATTTTAAATGCATCGCTGGATGCATTTCAAATGCATATATCGATATCCATATGTAATTTCCCGTACTTCTCAACTTGTTCTGTTATGAAATCCAAAACTTCTGGCGATGGTGTAAAATATTTTGTTCTATAGTGTCCCATTATCTTCAATATTCTCTTCAACGTTAATAAACTCACATTGTTTGTGAAATAAATTCAAGAAAGCCGTATCTTCTTTGAAACTAAGACCCAATAAAAAGTAATATGCAATATAGTCCATCACTTTAATTTTGAAAAAATCTTAAAAAATTAACCCAAGTAGCACAGAGTCATAAAATTAACATAATGACTTCTTATACCGTCTTAAAGACCACGCATTTGTTTGTTTTAAAACCAAAAAGTCAATGTGCGATTCAGGCGTTGCTATGACGTCGTGTAGTAGATATAACGAGAGTACAATAAAGGATTCTCGAGATGAAGTTGTACTGTGGTTTGTATGTAAATAAATTGTATATGTCGTTAAGTAGAACTTAACGCAGTTGCTGTGAGGTTATTATGACAATAACAATGTGGTTCTAATGAATAGATTTTTAAACGTTTCTACGACTACATATTGTACTCATGTAATGTAGTTTTATCTGATGAACTTTGGTCGAAATGATTACATTATGTATCTAGGTTACAATTATTTTTGTTGGTTATGTTATTTTTGTTGGATAGGTATATTGTGTTATGTATGTAGAATATTCAGTTCCGTATGAATGATTGAAATGCCAAAACAAAAATCCAATCCGCCTTACAAAAGAACTGGAGCGTATAAAAAAATATAAAGAGGAAGGATGAGTGCCTACCCCAAAATTAACATCTGAAATAATTAATCAGTCTATAAAAAAAATTAAGTTCATCCAGTTCCTTCAATTGTTTTCACAACAAGGAAAGACATAAATAATATGTATGTGCACTTCGAGATAAATAAAAAATATTTAAATATAACTGTTCAACATCAACATAACCTCTATTGTAAATGTCAGTTATTTTTGGCGTTTTTCATTAGGCGGAACTAGCGGAATGCTTATGCACTCAGTGTATATCTTTTCCTGTTTTGATAGCGTTACGACATTAGTACAACAAAACTTGCTACTTGTGGTCACAGCGACTACATTACAACTTTTTTATGTAAGATATTGCGATGTCTCTGAGACACTCGTATGATAGTACATACCGGAGTATTTACAACTTTTCGACACTGGAAGGACGGCATCCATGTTTTTCGATTGATTGACATCATTCTGGTAGCCATATTGGAATAAAAATATTTAAAATAAAAAATATGGGACCCTGGGTGTTATATCAATTCAAAAACCTTTGGAGATGTGCTAATCAAGTATCTTTCATAATATGGTCTACATATTCCAACGATTAATGAGAAAAATTGATGAAATATATTTTTTCTGAAATAAAATAAATATTTATCCCTCTCCATTTTCGAGGCGCATGAATTTTAAGTGAGTAGAATTGGATTTTGATCGTAAAAATGGATTTGCTTGGTCACTAGAGTTTCAGAACAATTCCTAAAGACACATAAATGGAAATCATTTTTATCTCGATAACTATCACGGTCACAGAGTATCATGAACATGTAAAGGAAGGCTGACTAATATATTATATAAAATCTTTTGATATGGTATACATATTGTAATACTATATTAGAAAGATTATGACCTTCATGCATAATGATATAATGACTGCACTAAGACCACAGAATGACCCTTTTGCGACTGGCTTATATAAGTCTATATTGGCAAGTCATTACCACTACTTTATAACGTCGATGTGACGTCGCAAGAGTGTGCCTTTTTGTCGTATTGGCATACATAGCGACGTCATGATTCATTTATAAGTCATGGACTTTTGCGAAAGGTCTAGTAAACGTCTGTACAACCTCTGTGTGTTACTTGGGTTTAATTATGAATAGTGATTTGAACCAAACAAATGATGTTCCCCTAACATCAACACGAAAATATAAGGGCAAATGATATAAAAGTCAATATAATGGAAAAAAAGTCATTACAATGGGAAAAAAGTCATTATAATTAGAAAAAAGTCATTATAATGAGAAAAAAGTCGTTATAATGAAAAAAAAGTCATTATAAAAAGTTATCGAAAAAAGAAAAGTGTGCTCAAAAATTACTTTTTGTGAAAATAATTTCTTAAATCCCAATTTTTTTTCGAATTTAAAGTTGTACCTCAATTCAAACTCGATTTGACCTTCACTTGAATAACTTTCTTCAAACACTAGTACCAATTGTGGTTGTTTCAAGAATATTGGGAGACAATCATATTTCTTACAACTAAACATAAATTCAACCTCAGTTTTGATGAGATATTTCAGTAACAAAAATACTATGATAATGAAATTATTACTACAACATATAAACGAAGACAGTTGACAGTTCGAAGCAACGAGCGATAAAAGTTTGAACTGTGTGAAGTAACGATGCATACGTCCATCAAAGGCGCTAGGAGTACGTTTTTGAATGTAATGAAAAAATTGGCGTTTTTAATTTCGAATTATGAAGTTTTGTTGAGCTTTCTAGGTGCAAATCAAAATATTAGAAAAAAGTCCATGCGTGTTCCCTATTGAAAATACTATGATAATTAAAATATTAGTACATGGGATTCGACTTCTGACCGTAGTGGAGGACAAGCGGCGTCCTTCGTGGTAGGAAGTCGAGTAAATGTTAAGCTGGATTTATAGTTAGACGGACTGTAAACGTAGACGCATGTATACGTAACAAACGGACTGTAAAATATTATTCAATTTATAAATCGACGGAACGGAATTTTTGCGCATGGGTAGAAGTGATAGTGACATTCAACATAACCTACACATTATACGAATCATAAACAGCCTGTGTTGGTTTGGATTTGTATTATATTCTAAATATTATCATGCTTTGTTTTCTGTGTCACAATGGATTATGAAATACATGAAGGTATGTTTCTTGGTGCCGTGGAACTGTTGTTGTGTACAGTAGCATTGGAAAAGTGTCGACAAACTCGAAGAACAATAATTATGCGACTAAGACGTTACAAAACAAGACACATAAACCGTAATAGAAAAGTAGAGACTGCCTACAATAATTTTTTAAAGATGAAGACTGCTGATCCAGATCAATTTTTTAAGTATACGTGAATGACGGTTCCAGTATTTAATGAATAATTAGGTCTTGTTAAAAACATCACACATAATTCTTTATTTTGATTGGCCGGACGCAAGAAACGTAGTGTAAAAGATGAAAGTTGGCCAACTCTTCCGTTCCAGTCCGTTTCACTTACGTTACGTCATGCGTTTACGTTCATTTATACAAGAGTACATAAATTATATAGTTGATCTTTTTGCAGTGCGTCTACATTTACAGTCCGTCTAACTATAAATCCAGTTTAGATGTGATAGTCCCGCCGTTTTTAACGTGCCTTACAAAAATATGGAAATTAATATGAAGTTTGATTAATTGTGTGTGAATATATCAGGTCCCTTCTTCTCTACGCCGGTACGCAGGTCGGATGATAACGGATTTGTCGCAAGAAGGGGTCTCTATTAGCAAAAGTAGAAGAACATTTAATAGGTGCATTGCATTATATAATTGGATTTTAAATTGATTTGGGCATTGGTGGTATCATTTCGAGTGAGACATCCAGGGTGTCCCACGAAGGGGAGCTAGTGAGGTTAACCCCACGAGGCCCTCGGAGCTGACCAATTGTGCCTAATCAGGAAGCAAGGGCCATAAAATAGGAAGGAAGGAAAATATTAGTACATATAAACGAAGACAGATGAAATTATAGTCGACAGTTCGAAGCAACTAGCGGTAGAAGTTTGAACTGTGTGAAGTAATGATGCATACGTCCATCAGAGGCGCTAGGAGTACATTTTTGAATGTGATGAAAAAATTGGTGTTTTCAATTTCGAATTATGAAAACCATCGAATCATTTTTCATTTCTGAGTTTGTCGCTGAGCTTTATATGTGCAAATGAAAATATTTTAGAAAAGGGACACATGTGTGATCCCTATTGTTCGAACGTTACAAAAAATAATATTTGATGCTTGTGTCATTTGTATCGATGAACAAAAATGTACTATTATCATCAACTGCACTCGATAAACCCTGTATATCTCCTTCATAAAAACGCTGCAATCTTTTAATTTCACTACCCAAGTAGCACAGAGTCATAAAATTAACATAATGACTTCTTATAACGTCTTAAAGACCACGAATTTGTAATGTTTTAGAACCAAAAAGTTAATGTGCGTTTTATAACCTTTAGGCGTCGCTATGACGTCGTGTAGTAGATATAACGAGAGTACAATAAAGAATTCTCAAGATGAAGTTGTAATGTGGTTTGTATGTAAATAAATTGTATGTGTCGTTAAGTAGAACTCAAGAGCAGTTGCTGTGACGTTTTTATGACTATGAACATATGTGGTTCTAATGAATAGATTTTTGAAACGTTTCCACGACTACATATTGTACTCATGTAATGTAGTTTTATCAACTGATGAACTTTGGTCGTAATGACTACATTATGTATCTATGGTTAGATTATTTTTGTTGGTAATGTTATTTTTCTTGGTTAGGTATATTGTGTTTGTATGTGGAATATTCAGTTACATATGAATAATTAAAATGCCAAAACCAAAATCCAATATGCCCTACAAGAGAACTGGAGCATGTAGAAATTTTTTTAAAAAATATAAAGAGGAAGGGGTGCTTACCCCAAAATTAACTCAGTCTATCGGGACACTGCAAAAAAATGAAGTTCATCCAGTCCCAGATGAAAATGTACCTGGAACAAGTTCAGAACCAACCTCAGAGAGAATCACTGTGGAAAGTGCTTTTGAAGGAGAAAGTATGGATGAGGGTGATGAAGAACACTTAGAAAAATGTTTCGTTTTCAAATAAAAATTGAGGAACTGGGCATTAGTCCACAAAATTCCGCATACTGCATTGAATGATCTGATGAATATTATAAAATCTTCAACACAAATTGGAAATTTGCCTAAAGATTCTAGGACATTACTGGAGAGATAAATACAAAATATTTAAATATAACTGTTCAACATAACCTCTATTGTCTTGTCTTGTCTTGCCTTGTTTTTTATGGTTTATCCAATACTGGATAATATACCAGTAATCGGGGGCTATAGCCACAAATTCGACCCCCCTTCAGTGGGCAAACGGGATTGTCTCACTCGAAATGATACCACGAATGCCCAAAACTTTCACAATAATTAATAACTTTTGCAATGCACGTGGAACGGCTGTACAAAAACTGACATTAACCGACTTTCTGCCCGCGTGGGAGACGTCCGTCCACCACGACACCGGAAAGTCGAATCAACCTCTATTGTGAACAGCGCTGCCGTTTTGAGAGTAATTACTCCATTTGTAAGCAATTCGAAAGCTTTGGAGTAATCGTGGAGTAATGACGAATTGTAAGGATTTTGTAAGCATTTTGCACTAAGGACTAAGGAGTGGGAGAAAAGCGTTCATCTTCCTGACTACTTGTCTTTGTTCCATGTGGCACATGGCCAATGGCCAGTCATGTAATGGCTAATGGCACAGAACTCGATAGTCGTTACTCTTCACGTCTTCGTCTATAGTAGCTTGCTAGTTTGAGTTCTGTGTTATGTTTGTTTATTGAAATTAAAATTGGCATGACATGACATATCTGAAATCTTATCTCAGCCTCAGGCTCCTATGAGTTTAATCATTGTTTAGATTATACTATGGTTTTATCAACAGGTTTCAATGCTACCAACCCAACTCCTGACCAAGCGCCGAGTAGACAATGGGGAACACGCATGATTTTATTTCAATTTTTCTTTGCCATAGTTAGATCCACAATAATTACATTTTGTGAAAATAATTTCTCATATCCTAAAATTTTGTCGAAATTTCCAAGTTTAAAAGTGCTCCTCAATTCAAACTCGATTTGACCTCCATTTGAATAACTACCCCCAAACACTAGCGCCAGTTGTGGTTGTTTCAGGAATATTGGTAGTCGATACTATTTCTTTCAACCCAAACATAAATTCAAGCTCACTTCTAATGTGATATTCAAAAATACTGATGATAAAAATATTAGTACAACATATAAACGAAGGCAGATGAAATTATAATTGATAGTTCGAGGCAACTAGTGGAAAAACATTGATTTGTGTGAAATAACGATGCTTACGTCCACCAGAGGCGCTAGGAGTACGTTTTTGAATGTGACGACAAAATTGGCGTTTTCAATTTCGAATTATGAAAAACATTACATATTTTTTAATATCTGAGTTTGTTGCTGAGCTCCCTAGGTGGTAGTCTTTATGTGCAAATCAAAATATTCTAGAAAAGGGGCACATGCATCTTCCCTAATGCATTTCCAGTTTAATGGACATTTGTAAATATGTGCTTCTTCTAGTCTAGTTTGTTCTGGTTTCGTTTCAGAATCAGTATCTATCAGAACAAGTCGACCCTCGAAATCATCCATATATACCATAGATTATGTATAAATTAAGTATGTAAGGATTTTGTAAGCATTCTCGAAATTCTGGGAGTAAAACTCCGCATTTTGATAGACGCTAGTCAGCATATTGTATACTTTCAATTGGCAGCACTGATTGTGAATGTCAGTGTATATCTTCTTCTGTTTTGATTTTTGATAGCATTACGACGTTATTACGTTATTACAACAAAACTTGCTACTTGTGGTCACAGCGACTACATTACAACTTTTTTATGATATTACGACGTCTTTGAGACACTCGTAAACTATTCTATGATAGTACATACCGGAGTAATTACAACTTTTCGACACTAGAAGGACGGCATTCATGTTTTTCGATTGATTGATAACATCATTCTGGTAGCCATATTGGAACAAAAATATTTAAAATAAAAAATATGGGACCCTGGGTGTTATATCAATTTAAAAATCATTGGAGATGTGCTAATTGCTAATCAAGTATCTTTCGTAATATGGTCTATATATTTCAACGATTAATGAGAAAAATTGATGAAATATATTTTTTCTGAAATGAAAATAAATATTTATCTCTCTTCATTTTCGAGGCGCATGAATTTTAAGTGAGTAGAATTGGATTTTGATCGTAAAAATGAATTTGCCTGGTCACTATAGAGTTTCAGAACAATTCTAAAAACACATAAATGAATCATTTCTATCTCGATAACATCACGCCATTTGTTGTTAGGATGATCGGTGTAGGACATTACCACAGAGTATCATGAACATGTAAAGGAAGACTGAATTATGTATTATATTATTATTATATAAAATATTTTGATATGGTATACATATTGTAATACTATATTAGAAAGATTTATGACCTTCATGCATAATGATATAACGACTACACTAAGACCACAGAACGACGTAATAATAATATTCAATCCAACCCTTATGCGACTGCCTTATATAAGTCTATATCGGCAAGTCATTACCACTACTTTATAACGTCGATGTGACGTCGCAAGAGTGTGCCTTTTTGTCGTATTGGCATACATAGCGACGTCTCAGCATATTACAAGACATAAGTCATGGACTTTTGCGAAAGGCTTGTAGACGTCTGTACAACCGAATTATCTGTGTGCTACTTGGGTATAGTACTGAAGGTAGAGTAGTTCAATATAGGTAATGTGAAAATATGATTTGCAACGGAAAAACTAGCAGGTGGCCATTGTGCATATTCTATAATATGCATATGCTAAATAGGTGTGGAATATAGGTAATTATTTTCACCATAAAAAACTGACATAATTAAAAAAAATATTTCCCGACATACATTTCTACATTATCTCACAGATGATGAGAACATGGCACAGAAAACCCTAAGCCCTAACTACACAGCGAAGAGTCATTCCAGCTTCCTTCCAAAAGAAATTTTTTATGACAATGGTCAACCTTCATTATTTTGCTTTTGGTGTGTCAAGTTTTGGTGTATGAATATATGTCTGATACTGATAGTGATATTTCAGTATCTTGCACTCCTCCAGAGCTAAACATTATTGTAAACTCGGCGCTTCCCATGTTAATAACCGGAAAAATGATCCTTGTCATTGTCGTATTTTAGGAATGTCAAATTTGGAAGAAACGTTCGGTTTGGCGGCCGCGAAATTAAATTTCGCGGACTGACGATTTGAAAACTTGAAATGTATTTTTAAACGCAGTTTGAATTCACCGCTTGAAGGCGAAAACATACTCATCCGAATGTCCCAATTTTTGCCGCAACATACTCTATTACCAGATTTGTTTAACCTCAACGTAGGTACTCTCAATATGAAAATAAATAGGTACTACTACTACAAATATTCGGAATTGCAATGGGGTCTCCAAGAATTGCTACAACAGTAGCATATCTGGTAATGGAGTATGTTGAAGGAAAGGTAATCAAATCACTTACTTACATTCAAACCAACATTCTTCAAACGAAATGTAGACGAATGTTTAACATGTATTCCTACTGATTGTTGGTGATATTCTGGAAAAATTTAATAAATACCACCCTAGATTGTAATTAAAATAGAACATGAAATAGAAAACCAATAAACTTTCTTGACACAACAATAATGCAAGACAATTCTGAAAACATTTTCAAAACTGGTTTATTAAAACAAATGCATGAAATCGTTACACAAACTAATTCTCAAACGCATCCCTTAGTACAAAAAAAAATATTCAAAATGTAACTGACAGAGCTATAGAGCTTGCTCACCCAAAATTTAGAAAAGGTGATTTAGAAAAAAATCTAGAACTTTTTGAAAGAAAATAATTATCCCAGCCACTTTAAATCAACCTAACAACGTTAAATTTTGACCAAAGAGAGAAATCCAAAAGTAAGAACATATAAAAAAAGACCCATACAGTATTAGCAAAGAAATAATATCAAAAAATTTAGGCCAGATTTATAACAAACTTCGTTTATAGTAGTAATAATGAAAACTGATCTTTATACATGCTACCATAAAAATACAATAAGGCTCATATACTATAACTTAATCTTCTAAACAATCCTTTCTACTTATGATGGGAAAAAACATGGAAGATAAACCATTCCCGATAACACCGAAATCACACCCCTTCATCAACATTCGTGTAACGCAAAAGCAGAAATAGAATATTGTATGAACTCATTCCCATATCTTCAAGATAACCTCTTGTGGGGTATTCATGTTGAGAAGGGACAATTGAATATTGAATAAAAAGATTTATTAATTGAAAATCCACGATAAAAATGGAAGTTATTCTTATGAATATCTAACAGAAAACAACTACTTCCCCGGCTAAAGCCATGCATATAGATGAATGAGATAAAGAAAAATATTTTTCCAGAAGGAGCACTACCAGAAGTCATTTGTAACATCGATGCAAAACTGGCATCTCATTCACTAGGTCTTCAATACATTTTTGTCGACGAGAATCTATTTCACACTTCCACGACCATCAGGAAGACCGGAAGAAATGAGAAACACATTTTCTAGAAGCAATCTCACTTTGCAAAAATGTTAAAAATATTTCTTTCGGAGTGACACATTGAAATCAGTGTTTTTTGACAATATAACCCGTCATGGATCCCAGCGAGTTCAAACATCCCTGGGAGGTTTTGGAATGTTTTGAAAATGTCGGCATGAGGATGTTTTTTTGAGACGCAATATGCACTTCCCAAAGAGGACTTTAAAGGATGCTGGAAGTATTGTATTTGTTCTTCTGTGGCATCTATTTGTATGCCAACTGAGAGGTTTAGGCGAAGTCCAAAACATGTTAACGTGTGGATGTTCTTTCTAGACATAACATAGTTCGCCTTGAGAGGTTCATTTCAGATATTGCGAATATACATTTATTGTCCAGTTTCATAATGGTTCTCGACAAATTTATCTAATGACTTGATCACACAACAAAAAGTTAAACATTTCATGTGAATTAAATCTTATAATATTAATATTTTTTCGACCCCTCACTTTCAACTATTTATTTCATTTTGTATTCCTTAATTTTAATACCAATACATATTTTCATAAGCAATAATATTTATTCATTATAATAAAAACCAATGTCCAAATGACCTATCCACTCATTTTCTGTTTTCATTTTAAAATTACCGTCATGTTGGCCATTCAGTGTGGTACACCTAATAAACCTTGCACATGTATGACACATGGAACACTGCATTCAGTATTCAGTGCATTCTGATTCTACGTTTCTCTTTCTGTGTTGTTTTGGAGTTGACGGCGTTGGCCGTGTTGGTTCAATTTTTTTAAAAAATTTTTTACTAAGAATAACGTGGAAAGTGATGAGTGTTTGGAGTGAAGTGAACATTACCAATTATATAATAGACATTTCTGATATTACTGAATAAGTAAATGAAGTAAGTATTACATGAATTAAATCTATTAGGATAGTCCAGACACATAATATAACCTCAAAAGCACACCATGTATTCGAATCTGTAATGACTGTATCATTGAAGATTCTTGAAAAAAATTACCTGTTTTCTTTTCATCATTTTTCCATTAGGAACTTTGTTATTTTTAAGACTATGAGGAGTTGGAAAATAAAAAACAACTTCTCATGATTTCCAACAGACTTATGCGACCTGAAATATATTGACCCTTCAAACAGAAGAATTCGATTTGTGATAAAACTGGAGAATCCCTGTGAAAATGAATATTTTTCTAAATATAGTTTCTATAAATCTTCCTACCAAGAATACAATTTAAATTATATACAAAAAAATATCTAATCATATTGCAATTATCTTCAAAATTGGTGGTTAGTATATCTTAATATATATAAATTATGCGTCACGTTGTTTGTCCGCGATGGACTCCTAAACTACTCAACTGATTCCAATCAAATTTGCACATCGTGTGCAGTTTGATCAAACTTGAAAGATAGGATAGCTCACATCTCGATTTATAGCAGCAATATTATTTCATTGAAAATTATTTGTTTATTGAAGTGAAACTTCTTTAGAATCGTTGTGATTTCAAACTCGATACACGTTCTCGGTCTCCTCTCTGTGCGATGCTTCGTAGCGTCCCCACTATCGTCTACTAAGCATTGTCCATATGTATGCTCCTGTGTAGTGGGATAGTCAGTATATCTATATCTTTATGTTAGTATGTGTCATTTAGACTGAAGTATAAATTAAATTCATATAGTAGAAAATCATTAGTTACACTCTTTATAACTCAAGAACGGCTGAACCAATTTGGCTGAAAATTGGTGGGGAAGGTAGCTTAGAACCAGGAGAACCGCGTTCCCGTGTGACGTGATATAAAACGTCAAATAACGGGATAACGAAAAAACGGGAAAACGGGATGACAGGATAAGGGGATAACGGGAAACGGGTAACGGGATGAAGAAAAAACGGGATAACAGGAAAACGTGATAACGGGATAACGAAAAAACGGGATGACAGGATAAGGGGATAACAGGATAAAGAAAAAACGGGATAACAGAAAAACGGGATAACGGGATAACGGGAAAATGATATAACGGGGCAACAGGAAGAGGAAGGAGTCAAAAGCATTTGGACAGGACAACGTCTGTCGGGTCAGCTAGTATCACATAGAATCTGTTTCATGAGATGAAATCTTAATTTCAGTACCCTAAGAAATATAAAAGCCTTGGAAGTTATAGAAAAAAATTTATTTTTATTTTTCAACATCGACACTATCAATAGAATAAATATAATGGAAAAGTTTCACTCAGACTGGGTCAACTTAGTTTTTTCAAGAAGAATCTCCATTTAGATTACAAGATAGGCATCCTAAAAGAGGAATGCATTACTGGTGGTATAAAAATTTAAAAAAAAACTCCACTTCAAATAGAATGTGACCCCTTCAAATGTCAAAATAAATAACAAAATGCTTCCGAAAGTGATCTCTTAACATGTTTTATTTACAGCGATGTAATGTGCTCAAAACGTTTTGGGAATGTTCTGTCGTGTCTATGAAAAGGCTATAAAAAAAAGTTAAGACAAGTTCTTTTTGTGACATCACAGGGATATCTTGAAAATCGCCACCTGCTCCGGAAATTGCCTGTTCTATAAGAGTTCTATTCATGTATAAACAGAACATCGCAGTTGATGTTCAATGTCCCAAAATCTCGTACTTTTAACATCTCTGAGATGTTTTTGTGCTCGCTGGGATTGCTTTTAGAAAATGTGTTTATCAATTCTTCCAGCCTTCCTGATGATCGTGGAAGCGTGAAATAGATTTTCGTCTACAAAAATGTATTGAAGACCTAGTGAATGCGATGCCAGTCTTGCATCGATGTTACAAATTATTTCTGGTGAGTGCTCCTTCTAGGAAAACATTTTTCTTTATCTCATTCATCTATATGAGTTTTTAATTATTACTGAAATAGAAAATGAAATTTTCACCTCCCGATTTGTCTTTTAAGCACGTCCTTTCAAAATATCTGTCAGATGTAGTTCAATGTCCAGCGTGGCTTTGGCCGGGAAAGTAGTTGTTTTCTGTTGAATATTCACAAGAAAACTTTATTTTTATCGTGGATTTTTCAATTCACAGAAAAATCTTTCTATTAATATTCAATTGAAAATGTTTCCCTTTCCATCATTCCTATATGTATCATAGATATTTTAATATTGTCTGGAGAACGTGTTTTGTTTCAAACTCCATGTTTGTACTTATTTTAGTGTACTATGTCGAAACGATGTTAAAAGAAAATATATAGATTGACTGAATCATACCTTTTTTCCGAGAAATTGAAGAATATATATAAATATATATTTATATAAAATATGTAGTAACATTCTTATACGTTAAAAATTAGAGAAAAAGTTAATATATATATATATATATATATATATATATATATATATATATATATATATATATATATATATATATATATATATATATATATATATATATATATATCGGTGTATGTATTACCCCCATTTAAATGTGCCAGACCGGTTTCTTTTAAGCAAAATTATTTGTATTACGAAAATTGTTGTGCCAAATCTTATTGAATATACCAGTTAATTTAATACCTATTACACACTGTGTTTACATTGAAAAAAAAAACCCCTTTCTATTTCCTATAAAGTATTGAAGTTACGCAACAGACGTATTTAGTCAATTTGTAAAGAAGAGAAAAACAAACAAAGACATTTCTGTCTGTCTGTCTCTTTGGGAGACATAAAAGCAATCGGCGTTCAGTATCCAAAATTTGTACTTTGAGCCTACAGTATTTTGTAAAGATTCAAAAAGTGTCAATATACCAGATCCCTGGACGTTCCGTATCTCCATCTGTAGCTACCCTAGTGCGTGGAGAAAAAAAATCTGGCGCCCGAGATTGGAAATAAAGAAAGGAAAATATTTCCTGCCTAAAATTCTGGCGTCATAAATAACGTGATTTTCTAGGAGTTTAAGGGTTATTAAAACAGACCCTAGTGAAACACGTCACAATGTTCTTCGTAGATTTTTCTTCTTAAAAGTTTGTGCCAATACTGCCGCAACTGCCACAACCACAGGTTTGGGAAGCGACATCGTCATTCAGTAATTCAATTCCAATCACGTTTTGCAATCAACTGATGTTTCACGATTCCATCTCAGCGTGTGTGGAGACGTTGATACTTGATACAAATCTCATACAATTGTATCGCCACTGTATCGCGACATGTAGCCATACCGATCTCATCGTCTGTGGGGGCCTTTATAATAATAATAAAATTTCAAAAAAACTATATTTTTCAACAAGAATTTCTGCACAACTTTCTCTATCTAGCCGAACAACTGTATATAAAGAGATAATCCAGCCACATTTTGATTACTGTTCTTCTATTTTATATCTTTTACAAAAAAATGAAATCCAAATGTTACAAAAATTGCAGAACAGAGTAATTTTACATTGCAACAGATACACCCCAATAAAAACAATGCTCGCAATCAGTAGATCAAAGACTATATTATATGGCCATGCTATTTGTCTTTAAAATCACAAGGAATATGTTTCCTGATTACTTCAATCAATTTGTTACATACAACAATGAACTCCAAACTATAATACACGGTCCGTACATAATTTTCATATCAATAGGACAAAGCTGAAGAGTTCAATGAAATCTATATTTTTCAAAGGATTGAATGAATATAATCAACTACCAGAGGAAATAAAACAATGTAATACGATATATTGCTTCAAAACGAAATTGTTATCATACATTCATTCTATCAAGAGATGGCCAACACTAATATTAGTTGTTTTGTGGCACTTTACATCATTTGTCTGTGGCTATATTTTGATGTTTCTATATTTTTGTTTTTATTACTAGCTAATGTCATTTTATTATTTGTCTTTTTATTAATTACATTTTATTTTATATTACATCTTATATTTGATTCTTGATAATACCTATATATTACAATTATGTTTTAGTAACTGATTTTTATCAAATTGTATTTGTAAATTTATAATATGAAATTATGTATGTACATTAGGGTATCCTATTTAAATAAATATCTTATCTTATCTCTTTAAAGATAATGATAAAACGATATAATAACCTGAACTTGAACTTGGTTGTTTTCTGTATGGCGCCAATGAAATCTGCGCATTTTATGCTAACGACCAAACTGTTATTTACCGAGGTATTTATCATACAATTCTGAAAAAACTGGTAGTCTGAGTCAGATAATAATGCTAACAAATGAATGATAACAGGAGATAGCCATTAAATAATCATTAGGAAATTAAAAAAATACCGAGATTATTGGTAAAAAGTGTGGTCATTATAATAGGTACCTTAAAACGAACATATAAAACCGTAATGTCTGAATATACGGGGAATGGGGAATCACAATGTTAATTGAACACACAGACAAAGTAGGTAAATCAAATTCAGAATTGTGCCAGGTATCACTACAGGGTGGTCACCTCAATTCAAACAGTGATGTTTGTTGAGAATGATTGAAGATTTATAATGGCTTGGAGATTGATAATTGCTTGAATATTGAAAACTTGAATAGAATTTATTATAGGTATTAACGAATTATCCAGTAAAATTCACCGAGTTTCTTGAATGTTTCACACTATTTTCAAGACAGGTACGTTCGTAACACTACCATACTGATTTCAGACAATTTTTTGTCAAAATCTTGTACACAATTTTGAAGAAAGAAAACATTGAATTAGATTCGGACTGTATGAGACAATGAATAATTATTCATTTCAATGACATTTTCCTGAATTTCCATAATTTCGAATAAATTTGTTTGCTCATAATCTATCATGAAATTCACATATTTCTATCCTTGGACAATCAAAACATCGGGAAAAAGTGAGGTGAATGGAATAAACTCGTCCTGAAAACCACGAATATCAATATTCAAATATTTTGTAAATTCTGTGATAGAAATATTTCTTGAAGCCTTGATATATAATGGAAATTATGAATTAATTGGTCTAAGCCCAACTGATTCGATTATTTTCTCTTTTATATCAAGATTGAAACTTGGTTTCAAAGGACTAGCCACACATACCGGGTGACACAGGATATCGGGCCACCCCTGTAACTTCTGCATTCGTGAACGGATTTTTCTGAAATTTGGTACAGTTATATAAGCAACCATTTCGGATTTGATCACATTACAATCCAATATGGCGGACTTCCGGTTTTTCTGGAAATGCCATTAACTTTGTTTTTTCGAATGGAACACCCTGTATATTTTTACATATTCGAATTGAACAGGTCAAAACAAGTAATTTTTTTTGAACAATTGAAATTAAAATTGTTTTTTTATTTTACCTCGTGGATAAATGAGATTTGCTCGAAGCTATTCACAATGAGTCGCAAACAACAGAAAAACTTAATTTTTTCTGAAAAATTATTTTTTGTGTCACTTACTGGTTAATCAATCCAGTCACATCACATTTTAATCAAAAATTAATTTGTTTCAAATGGAACCCCTATGGGCCACCTACCTGTCTCTCTATAACATTCATTAAGGAAAAAAATTAGATATCATTTTTGTATTTCGGTGCAGTAACAAATTGTATAAATTCAAAAATCTACAACTAGTTCATGAGTTTCCTTGCAGTTCGAACAATTGTTCAACTTAGTAAGCTGTGGAAAACAACATTTCTGAATCTTGTCAACTAATTGTGTAAGCTATACTTATAAGGAGGATAATGGTGTTTTTTTTAAATTCTTCTAGCGTTTTCTCGACTTACATTGCATTGTTTTAAGACATTCTCCGTAAATTAATAACATATCAACCTGTTCACTTCTTCTGAACCTATAATTTTGATTTTACATTTCTACTAAACTAATTCTCGGAAGTTAACTAATTTTCGAGAGATGAGATGAAAGATGACAGCGAAACACAATTAGTTGACAAGATTCAGAAATGTTGTATTCCACAGCTTACTAAGTTGAAAAATTATTCGAAGTGCAAGGAAACTCATGAACTAGTTCTAGATTTTTGAATGTATACAATTTGTTACTGCACCGAAATACAAAAATGATATGTTATTTTTTTCCTTAATGAATGTTCTAGAGACAGGTAGGTGGCTCATAGGGGTACCATTTGAAAAAAAATTTTTGATCAAAATGTGATGTAACTGAATTGATTCATCAATAAATGACACAAAAAATAATTTTTCAGAAAAAATTATGTTCCTCTGTTATGTGCGACTCATTGTGAATAGCTTCGACCAAATCTCATTTATCCACGAGGTAAAATAAAAAAACAATTTTAATTTCAATTGTTTCAAAAAACATCACATTTGACATAAGGTTTGGACTTGTTTTGACCTGTTGAACTTGAATATGTAAAAATATACATAAACAAAGTTGTTAGCATTTGCAGAAAAACCGGAAGTCCGTCACATTGAATTGTAATGTGATCAAATCCGAAATGGTTGCTTATATAACTGTACCGAATTTCAGAAAAATCCGTTAACGAATGCAGAAGTTACAGGGGTGGCCAGATATCCTGTGTCACCCGGTATAGGGGGGTTTCTAGGTATCGATAGAATTTGTTGAAATTTTAGTATGTTACACCTAAGATATATTAGATTAATAATTGTATGCTGCGCGACCACGATAGCAATTGCATTAGTTGATATATACGTGTAATAGAAAATATAAGGGGGTTTCTAGACATCGACAGAATTCTTTAAAACGTGTGTATGTTGCATCTAAGGTATATAGCCAAACGCCTGGCAACCCTACCTACGTGTCATCGAGACTGCTTTGGCCGCAGAGCCTTACGAGGTGGAGTGTTCAGTGGGTATATACAGGGTGTCCCTGGACTTCCTCTTTTCCTCTCGGGAATGTATAGATGGGGTCAAAATATCACTAGTACTTCATATAACTTTTGTTCCTAAAAGCCTTCTTTACCAAGTAACGGGCCCTCAAAGTTACAAAATGAAAAATGTTTTTCTTTGATAACTTTCAAAGTGAATATTCAAAATCATCTAAATTTTGGTGATTGACTAAACAAATGAATTCCTCCGATGAGCTTTCATGCAGGAGTCAGTTGTTTTGCTACAAAGTCAGGAACGGACTACCTCCGATGGTCCACACCCCAAAACTTTGAAATGACAGATCATTTTTCAATAGTTTTCAACAGAATAATGTTACGTAGACAATTTTCTGAATAAAAGTAAAGTTGTGGAAAGTCGATCGGAGCAACGATTCTCAATAAAAATGCAGTTTTACTCGACGACATCAAACCCGATCGTCCACCATTATTTGAAATGAAAAATGTTCACAGTAGAAATACTAATGCTAACGTTAATTCAACAACATTTGTAACAGGGATAATACAAAATATGCTAAAATAAAGTCGTAAACAAAAAGTACAGTACCTAGTTGAAAGTTTCATTCACAATGTAGATATTTTTTCAAATGAAATATCAAGTTATGTAGATTCGTGGTATTTTTGAACTAACAAGCTACTCGAATTCAGTCCATATTTTGTATGTATGCGTGGAATAAGCACGTTTCGTGTTGTGTTATCTGAATCTCATGAAACTCAACATTTGGATGTTGCAAATTCGTATTCACAGCTTGAATGTTGAGGAGTTTCACTGATAAGTATAATTTCATGGGAGAAAATCTTTAACCCGAAGATAAATTTAGCTGAAAAAACGCAATCGGAAGACATAACAAAAGAACAAAGAAAAATATCCGGTGAATAAATTTATGTTCCATTTCTTCCACAGATGTTGACAAAAACACCTTGTAGAAAGAAATAAAATTAGTGTGGATAAAAAATGACAACTGGAATGCGATTTTGTTTTGTTGAGTGGTGATATGGCCGAACAGTTCTCATTCAACGAATATGCAGATTTGCATGCATTGTATGGACGAGCATTTGGTAATGCTGCAGAAGCCCGTCGTCTGTATGCCGAGCATTTTCCCAATCGAACGTTACCGGCAAGAGAAGCGTTCGAGCGTGTCGATCGCAGCTTGAGGGAGACAGGTATGTCTAATGGATCATTAATTGGAGCCTGTTGTTTTATTTCGATATTATTGTCGGTTCAGTTTTGCCAAAACGAGGTGGTGAGGGCGCTTCTAGGGCTGTGCGTACCTACCGTTGTATTGGAGGAAAATATTTTGGAAGCTGTCGCTGATGATCCTTAAATGAGCATCAGAAACCTATCAGAACAGTTCCATACATCCAAGTCCACTATTCATAGAATAATTAGGGAACAACCGCTCCACCCATATCACATCCAGAAGGTACATGCCATGACACCTGAGGATTTTCCAGCACGACTGGAATATGCCAATTGGTTCCTGGATAAGCAAAGAGAGGATATGACTCTCATTACTCGAGTTTTATTCACTGATGAAGCAGGTTTCAGTAGAGACGGAGTAATCAACTCTCATAATCTCCACATATGGGCCGAAGAAAATCCCAATGGGATATTGCAAACCAAACACCAACGGAAATTCAATGTGAATGTTTGGGCTGGTATCATAGAAAACCATCTTATAGGACCATTTGTTCTACATGACCGATTGAATGGAGAACGTTATTTGGAGTTCATTCAGAACGATTTGAATGAACTTTTGGAACATATTCCATTGCAAACCCGAAGAGATATATGGTTTGATTGTGTGGGACCATATGAACCAGATTTTCCCCAATAGATGGATTGGTAGAGGTGGGCCATATTCATGGCCACCGTGGTCTCCGGATTTAAATCCATTGGATTTATTTCTGTGGAGGCATCTAGAAAGCTTCGTTTACGCTACACCTATTCACACCAGAGATGCCTTGTCGAATAGAATTACATTACATTGTGAAGCCATACGAAACGACCCTGGCATGCTATTTCAAGTGCAGAGAGGGTGTTTGCGCCGACTAAGAAAATGTATTGAGAGAGACGGGGGTCATATCGAGCAGTTTTTGTAGCGGATTTTGCATTTCTGTTTGCTTTTGAGGCTTGCGATTGATTATTTACACGATGAGTTTTTTAAGGTAAACGTGTTTGCATGATAAAAATTCGTTATGAACATTGTACCTATCATTTCTATTTTCATTACAAATTAATCTTTTCGAATAATGGTTGACATCTCAGGTTGGATGTCGTCTAACAAAATTGCATTTTTATCAAAAATCGTTGCTCCGATCGATTTTCCACACGAGTACTTTTATTCAGGAAATTGTCCAGGTAATCTTGTTTTGTTAAAACATATTGACAAATCCCAGTCATTTTAAAGTTTTGGGGTGTGGATCATCGGGGGTAGTCCGTTCCTGACTTTGTAGCAAAACAACTGACTCCTGCATGAAAGCTTATCGAAGGAATTCATTTGTTTAGTCAATCACCAAAATTTAGATGATTTTGAATATTCACTTTGAAAGTTATCAAAGAAAAACATTTTTCGTTTTGTAACTTTGAGGGCCCGTAACTTGGTAACGAAGGCTTTCAGGAACAAAAGTTATATAAAGTACTGGTGATATTTTGACCCCATCTAAACATTCCCGACAGGAAAAGAGGAAGTCCAGGGACACCCTGTATATCTGAGGTGATAAAATTCGTACTCGAGGGATTTCCACACTATCTGATGGGATGTGAAACAGGCCCGATAGGGTGCCCATAAAAAAAGGATAGTTTTCATTTGCGATTTTTCGAAAAACTGCTGACCGGTGAAACAAGTACTCATTAGAAAATAAATTATATCAAACAATTCAGTTTTATGATTAATATACTTGGAAAATTAAATAAAAATAGAATTCCAGGATATTTTTTTTTGTTTTTTTTTGTAAGATTGTTTTTAACCGCTTTCTTAATTGTTTGACCAACCCTCAGAAGTTAATGAAAACTTGTACGAGTTAAGATAACGGGGACCTTACCTTTTATAGTGGGATCCGAAACCACTCTTGGGGCCTTGAAAAATGTTTCACCAGCTGCGGGAGTCGAACCCGCACCGGGTGGGAACAGTGGACACAAGACCAACGCTCGTGCCACTGTGTCACAAGCCCCATACATCCAATTGAATAATTATGGCTGAATCCGCATAGAAAATGAAATATATCTATATCTCAATTGATTCAAGTTCTATCGATGCCTAGAAACCATCTTATATTTTCTATTACACCCCGTATATCAACTAATGCAATTGCTATCGTGGTCGCGCAGCATGCAATTATTAATCTAATACATATTAAAATTTCAGAAAATTCTATCGATACCTAGAAACCCCCCCTTTATGTGTGCGTAGTCCTTTAACCCGACGCTATGATGAGAAGAAAAACTGTTGGGAAGTACCATGACATCTTATAAATTATTTACACGTTTACTCTAACAAGTCATTCGAATTGATTTCGAAGGGGGGCTATTCGTTTAAAATGAATGAATATGCGAGTTATGGTTATTCACTGTTAAAATCGACCAAAATATAAATTAAAAAAAAAAGATTTTTTCATGAACTCTTCGAATTGGGAAATTATTGGCGAAATTTATAAACACGAGGTTAGCGATAAAACTGGTTTGTTGTAAACAATAAATTATCAAAGACGTACTCTGGGAGGAGGTAATCAGTAGTAATATCCCTAGGACATTGATGATAGGCGAGATGATTTTATGACAATCGAAAGCTCGTTCCTTGGTAACAGCCCGAAGCCGAAGCAACGAGCTTAAGAAATTTGTCATAAAATATGAGACATTTGTCAATGTCCGAGGGATATTCGGCGGAAAATTTTTTGACAATTTTTTTTATAACTCAACACAATGAAACATTTATTCATTTATTAAGAGTACAGTTAGTGAAAGTACATGGAATAAAATTTAACTTAACATTAGATTCGTTGCTGTTCTCTACTATAGAAGATCTATTACCACGCATAATATTTATGATCTTGTTGTGGTGTTCTTGATCGAGATTTAAGTATGGTTTTATAGAATTTTCATTGCTATGACCAGTAATTTTCAGCAATTGTTGTTCTTCTACACCACTTTTTGCCAATTCGCTAACAGCAGTTGATCTATTCGAGTAATTTGTTATCTTTTTATACTTTACATTCAAGCCAATTGCCTCAGCAGCAGATTCAGTCCATCCATTTATTGTATTTCTTCCAACAGGTACAGTATCGTACCATTTGTCAGTATTTTCATCCCATAGCAATATTATTTTAACTTCAGACAAATTTAACGAAACTGAACTGGACTTACGTTTACATGGATCTGCTTGTAGTTTCTTCCTGATTGCATCGCGGGCATCTCGGGCTGGTTTAAATACTGTATTGTTAAACGGGTCAATCATAATATTATAGTCATTATAGTACTCTTCTTGCAAAAGTTTGCTCGAAACGTTACACATTGTCTTCACCGTTGCTTCTTTAAATTCGGTCCCGTCTTTCTTTCTCATATTGACCGCCCAATCTTTTAGTATCAACGCCAATGCTTCTAAGCTTCTATGTTCATTTAATTCATATTCTCGTTCGCAGCAAAATTCCATAAATATTCCCCAAATATATTTGGGACTGTAGGTTGTATTTCTAGGAATGTTTTCTTTGATTAGCGCATTTATACTTTGAACATTCGCATTGCCAAAACGTGACATTTTGAAATTTATTTGGAATGAAGTTGTCAAACTCAATCGTGTTGTCATAGTGATTGATAATTGCAATGAATGCAATTATCAGTAGTAATACCACTAGTGACTGAATTTTCGCGATAAGTCTGTCGATTTATTTCTAAACGAGGGGTTTTTTAAAATTGGGTTTAAAAAAAAAGATAAATTAATCACGAGTGGTATTTTATTAGACTATTTCACGAACAAAGTGAAAGGTCAAAAAACTTAAATTCGGCAGAATGAGAGGAAGAAATTTAATAATAATAAATAATTCAAATTTAATTATAATCATGAATTATTTATTGTAACTATAAACAATTTGTTTTAATTATTATTTGTTACCTATAACAATAAATAATTTCTTATGAGCACGAACATAATACATTATTCTCGACTATAATTATCATAACTTGTAAAAATTTGGAATAGTATGACCGTTATTTGGAGTAAGCCATTTAGTATCTGCACAGTTTTTATCAACACCTTGGCGGGTTTTGGAGAATATCGGGTTATATGCAATTCTGTTTGTTGAAAAGCCTCTGTTGTCAGTCTCTCCCTTAAAAAAATGTAACATGGACAAAGTTGCTTCGTTACCTCTCCAAGCTAGTTCTACTGCAGCTATGTGAGAAAACTTCTTTTGGAGTTCCTCTGGCGTGTCTTCGTCCGCTTGTAAGCACATATTTCTATATTCGTCTTAGGTCATAGCGACAGAACTTATTTTCTTTTTTTCGGGTACAGCTTGCAACAGTTTTCTCTTACTATCTCGAGCCGCCCTCGCCTCCTTGAACATTATATCTTTGAAGGGATCAATATGTCTCTGATACTCACAAAAATATTTTTCTTGTACTAATTTTGCAGTAATGTTCCGTATGGTTTTTATAACACTCTCCTTGTAATCACTACCATCAATTTTCCGCATATTGAATGCCCAGTCTTTTAGAATGAATGCTAATCTTTCGTTGCTATTCTCTGCATCTAATTTGTAGTTGCGTTCCCCACAGAACGTCATAAATACAAGCTGTCTTTGGTTTCTGATTAGACAGATTTTGTGAAAATTCCAAGGTGCGTGGAATAGTCAGTGTAATGTTGACATGATTGGGTGAAAATGTTTCATATGACACAAAATGACAAAATTCGAATGGTTGTTAGAACTGTCAAAAAAATTTCAAATAAACTCAATGGCACATTTTACTGGGTGTAATCAAAGCTTCCGCAAAAGCTTGCAATGGCAAAATTAGATATGCCTCCGCTCCAAAATTATTCGTAGTGCATTTTGAGTTCTGAGAATTATTAATTTTTCAAAAATATATTACTCTTTATGAAAAGTTCTGCTTGTTGAAAAAAGTATATTAAACTATTAAAGATAGGAGATATAATGGGCTCTGAAACGCCAGTTGAGACAGGAGTGCCACAAGTACAGTATTGGGACCCATATTGTTTCTATTATATATAAACAGTATTGAAAAAATCATGCAATAACTTCAAAGGTCAATGGTCTCTATGCTGACAATACAGCAATATCTTTACTGAAAAGAATTGGGATGAGGTAAAAAAAACTTCTGAAATAGCTTTGAGAAATATAAAAATCTGGTTGAATACACCTTTTCAGGCCTAAATGTTGCAAAAACGAAATATATCATCTTTTCACCCACGAGAAGTGATCAACCCAACTTAAATATTAAATTACACTCTCCCAAATGCTTAATTTCAGACGGGTGTAGCTGCCCCAATTTAGAAAAAGTAGCAGTAATGAAATATCTTGGTATCATGATTGACTAGCACGTCAGATGGTCCGACCACATCACATACGTAATGAAACGGCTAAGAACCCCGATTCACAAATTCTACCTACTAAGAAACATTCTATAAAAAAAACATGTTATACAACTCTTTAGTTGAATGTACCTTGAGATATTGCATAAAGTTAGGGGGGTGCATTCACAACTACATTGCAAAACCTCCAAACAACTCAGAACACTCTACTAAAAATATTTTTCCACAAGGAAAAACTCTTCGCCACAAAAATACTGTACCAACATGCCGGTTTGTTCCAAGTGAGACAAATTATATACAGAGTGGCCACTTTTTTAATAGGATTGTATTGGTAACTTTTAAACCATAAGAGTTAGAAGGTCGGTGAAATGGAGAAAAAGTTGCATTCATGGAAGCATTGTCAAGCAGTTCAAACAAATCGAGATTATCAGGGCCGGTTATTGAGATATCATAAGAAAAGTAAATTCTGTCATTTTGATTTTTCTTTTTTTCCCACTTTATTTCGAATATTATCAAAAAATGTCACAGGAGTTTTTTATTCGACAGTAAATTATCCTCATTTTGACATAATCAGATTTCGTATCCAACGTTTCGTACGCTCTGGGCCACCCTCAACCTCATTTTTTTCAATACGGACCTGCATATTTTATGACACTTTTCGAAATAACTTTTAACGCTAAATTCAACGATATATCATTTTCAGGTGATTTTGACCCTTATCCAAATTTCTTCGGGTCGGATCTGTATTACATTTAGGTACCTTTAGTTTAATTAACAACATGCAATACATTTCGATAAGAAAATGAACTTACTCATCTTCAACTGAATGGAACGTAACAGAATCAAAGCAAGAAACAAGTAATAATTATTTACAAATTTCAAGAGGTGAAAAACCTAATTCATAATAATTAAACGAAACTATCATTTAATGAAAGAAAAATCAAATGATTATTCGAAAGTAAATGATGAACATTAATGAAGTAAAGTGTTCGAAATGTCCACCATTTTGTAAAATGCACTTTGCGATTCTGGAACCCATACTTCTTATACATTTGCTTATTTCGTCTCCTTGAATACCGTCCAATACATTTCCAATCTTCTCGCGAGGAATCATTATTGTTGGATTTGTCATTTGTTCCTTTGAAACAAATTACAGAATCGAACTCTATTTTGAGATTATTACGATATAATTTTTGCAAGGCTTGGTATTCAAATTTAAAATCATTGTAATCGCGTCTCTTGACTATTTTATTAACGGCAGTTTTTGATAAATTGCTTTCACTGGCCACAGTTCTCGATTTTTTTTCTGGGTTCAATTGAATTTGGGTCAGAACATTGATATCGTTGATAGACTTGTTTTTTCTTACATACACACAACTCTAGGTTTATTGAATGTATTATTTTCAAGTAGTAGGCCGTGGATAAAAAAGAACATAACAAGAAATGTCATATTATTTGTCACTTCGTTTATTATTGTGTCACAAGAACTTGTCATTAAATACTTTTCTGAGTAATTTCAATTCAACTTATTCGATATGGTAAGATACACAAATGAAGAGAAGAGAGATATGTACGAAGTGTACATAAAACTAGATAGAAATTCGTTCAAAGCACAACAAAGGTATGGTGAATTATATCCTGAAAGAACAACACCAAATATTAAAATGTTTCGACGTTTATCTACAACGTTACTTGCACATAATTCATTCATCAAACCTAGAGGTCCTTATGTACGACGAAACGAGCCTATCAATGACATCAATGTTCTGGCCCAAATTCGAATGAATCCAGGAATAGGATCGAGAACTATGGCCAGTGAATGCAATTTATCAAAAAGTGCTGTTAATAAAATACTCAAGAGACACGGATACCATGACTATAAATACCAAGCCGTGCAAAAACTATATCGCAATGATCCTGAGAGAAGGTTGCAATTCTGTAATTGGTTTCAACGGAAGGTGCGGAATAACAACAATTTTGCGCACTATATCATTTGGGGAGACGAAACGACATTCACAAATTCTGGCATGTTCAATCGAAGGAACAAACATTTTTATGCCACAGAAAATCCTCACTTAATTCATGAAGTTAGACATCAATATCGTTTTTCTTTGAACATATGGTGCGGTTTGTTGAATAATAAATTACTGGGACCCTATTTTATTGACGGCAACCTAACCGGAGCAAAATATGTAGAAATTATAGAAGAAATGTTGTATGATCTTCCTATACGGTATCGGCGTAATAGTCCATGGTTCCAACAACACGGATGTGGTCCACACAACTCAAGAATAGTCACAGACTATCTAAATCGAACTATCGAACTTCTCCCGATTCATGGATTGGAACAAGAGGTCCAGTAGCATGGCCTGCCAGATCTCCGGATTTGAATCCGCTGGATTTTTATTTGTGGGGATATCTCAAAAATATAATGTATGATACTACGAACCCGACAATAGAGATTATTCGCGAGAAGATTGAGAATGTATTGGAAGGTATTCAAGGAGACGAAATAAGCAAATGTATAAGAAGTATGGGTTCCAGAACCGCAAAGTGCATTTTACAAAATGGTGGACATTTCGAACACTTACTTCATTAATGTTCATCATTTACTTTCGAATAATAATTTGATTTTTCTTTCATTAAATGATAGTTTCGTTTAATTATTATGAATTAGGTTTCACACCTCTTGAAATTTGTAAATAATTATTACTTGTTTCTTGCTTTGATTCTGTTACGTTCCATTCATTGAAGATGAGTAAGTTGATTTTCTTATCGAAATGTATTGCATGTTGTTAATTAATCTAAAGGTACCTAAATGTAATACAGATCCGACCCAAAGAAATTTGGATAAGGGTCGAAATCACCTGAAAATCAACTTTGAATGACATTGTATGATATATCGTTGAATTTAGCGTTAAAAGTTATTTCGAAAAGTGTCATAAAATATGCAGGTCCGTGTTGAAAAAAATGAGGTTGAAGGTGGCCCAGAGCGTACGAAACGTTGGATACGAAATCTGATTATGTCAAAATGTGACATTTTTTGATAATATTTGAAATAAAGTGGGAAAAAAAGAAAAATCAAAATGACAGAATTTATTTTTCTTATGATATCTCAATAACCGGCCCTGATAATCTCGATTTGTTTGAACTGCTTGACAATGCTTCTATGAATGCAACTTTTCTCCATTTGACCGACCTTCTAACTCTTATGGTTTAAAAGTTACCAATACAATCCCATTAAAAAATATATATATATATATATATATATATGTATATATATATATATATATATATATATACCAATGTCTCCTACGAATGCATCATACAAAATTAACAATTTTCAAAGAAGCCTCTCAATACCCGAGCAGCAACCAATCTCAACGTTTCCTTTATTTCGGACCGACACTTTTTAATACCATCCCAGCGGACATTAAAATCATCCGCAACAGATTTTTTTTTAAACTTGAAATAAAAAAACCAATTCTCGGAAATGCCACTCAATTTGATATCTTCTGAATAACCACATAAATCCATACTGTTTTCTGATTGACATCACGATATTGATATCGATTCTTTCCCAACACTCAACTTGTAACTACCAACCTCTATTCTCCTTTTTTGTTCTCACATTATAATTACTCCTGTATCTTGTTTACTCATTTTTACTGTCTAAAGTGGACAACGACACAACAGGTACGTGTGCCTAGGTCGTCTCCTTCAGGCAAACATGTACTGAATTATGCCGGATCGTAGAAATATATTTGATTTGATCAAATCTAGCATTTACAGGAGGGTCAGAGAATAGAAGAATTTATAATTGACCGATGGGAGAAGTACTGAAGTAATTAAAAATTATATCTAAGTTTGAATCTATTGCTTCCACTGTTTAATATTTTTAAATAACAAAATAATTTGCATATGCAAATCGAGCTAGTAGTAATTTATCACTTATTGGCTTCAAAAACACGACAACCTTTTTATTTTGTTTCTTTACCTCCGTTAAGCAGCAATATTTGTGGCGCATTTGAATAATTGATCCTAACATATTTATTTTCCAAAATACAATATTATAGTGATAAACATTCCAAGCAAATTTTTTTAGAAATAGATGTGGCATCATCTGAGACTCAAAGATATACTTAAGTCACTATCTTCCATCGTTCAAGATAACCTCTTGATGTTGAAATGGGAAACATTCTCAACTAAATATGAAACAGAAATATTTTTCTGAAATGTGAAAATCCACGATAAAAATGAAGTCATTTTTTGTGAATGTCTAACAGAAAACAAAGACGGCTAAAGAAGTACTATTAGTCACACCCCCACATATTACCTCAAATCGACTCAACTACTAAGTCTGCAGATTCCAGGCCATTACGAGTTTCCTTTTACAGAAAGGATAGAACAATACTAGTCAACTAGCACTTTCACGATAATCTTAGGTAGGTACCAGGGATTTCGGTTTTTGGGAAACTAGGCCAGCGAGACTCTTGGGCGGATTTGAAGTCAAAATTGACTGTAAACGCAAAAACCACATAACCAAGAAGCAACACCTTATCCCCCGGAGACTTGGCCTTCTTCGCGAAGGATATTAAATTTCGTAAGAAAATATAAACTCCTAACCGAAATTTCTATCCACCCGTAGACACTTCCATCTACGCATCAGAAAACAAAAAATACGAAACTCCCTCAATTTCACTTTATTTTCTCCTGTAGATTGTAGAGGGGTCGATATGGCTCTTTAGCCTCTCCGTACCCCGACCTGTACCGTCTTTTGTACATTACCCTTTATCTATTCAAGACCTTAGACTCCTTGCGAAGCGTATCAGTTTTCTGGGAGCTAAGTTCCTGATGTCTGAGGGCGTTAGTGAAACCCCTTCGAGGAACTTAAGCCTTCTACAGAACAGCGCTTGGCAGAAGCAAAATAGGTGTTCTGCAGATACAGCGAAGTTCTCGCAGTAATCGCAAAGTTCACTGTCTGATCTAAGCATTTTTTTGAGGTGATACCAGAGTGTTGTAGATTTTCCTTTCTATAGTGGGTGTCGGATCCTTCTTCAAGAGTTTATAGTTCCCTGTGTGGAGTAACGACTCTATTTTGTCATCATATGTTGTGGTGTCCATGATGACCGTGGCGTTTCCTTTATCGGCTGAAAGAATCTTTATGGATGAATCCTTTTGTAGGATTTTAAGGGCCCTCTGTTCCCCTGCAGTGATGTTTCTCCGGGGATTTTTCTCCTTCTCGAGTGTCTCTCTCACTTTTCCTCTGAACTCTTCTGCCTGGATGGGATTCAATCTGCTGCTGGTTGACTCTACAGAGCTCACAATGTCCAGGATAGGTATTGTTTTAGGTGCAACTGCAAAGTTCAATCCCTTTTCGAGCAGGGACTCATCTACTCCTGTAAGTGGTTTAGTTGAGATATTGTGGAGTCCGTGTTCTCCCTGCTATCCAATTCCATTCCTTCTGATGCCTCCTCTCTTGTTCCTGACGGATTCTCGCGCAAATATTTTCAATCTTGGCAAATATGGGTTGATTGTCCTCCTCTAAGGTGTACTCTCTGATTTCTTGGAATCTGGCCGTGGCATCCTGTAGCAGCAACTCTTTCTTCCAACGGTGGTAGTTGATCTGCGACCTGATTGGTGCGTGACTGGCCCGCTCCATGATGCGTTGTGCTCGTTCCCCGGGAATAGGTGACTCAACCTGGAAACCGTCTGGGATGATGTTGTTGTCTCTGGCTCTTCGTAGAAACTGGATGTGAGTTTCCTCCTTGGTGAGTTTAATCATTGTCCTTTCGTAGCCTCTGAACTTGTCGCTGATGCCGGGTCCGTACCGGGCTTCCAACGTTTGTTTGAAGGTTGTAGACGATGTGGTAACTTGATTACTCTCGTTTCGGACGTCCATCGTCTTAATGGATTTAAAAGGTTTTCACGACGTTTCGAATGCTTGTAGCTGCAATCGTCTTCAGGTGAATACCGACAAGTTTAGGTGCTACTTACCAATTTATATGACCGCCGGTTCAATGATGCGTGTAATCCCGCCATGTGCAAGAATTAATAGAATCAGGGATTCGATCAAATTCACTATGGAAATGGTAAACCAACAGTGCCTTACCCTTCCTCGATGTGAACGTTGAGAGAATAGGTAATGAAATCCGCACCTCTGTCTACAGAAAGGAGACACATACAGGGCAGTACCGCAGTTACAGCTCCAACCATCCGAGTTCGACAAAGAGAGGGATCGTGAGAACATTGGTAGAGAGAGCGACGCACATATGCATTGACGAGGAGTCACTAGATGCCGAATTAGACCACATCAGAGATGACCTTCACCAGAATGGATATCCCGAAAAACTCCTAGGAGAAGTATTGAAACAACTCCAGAGAACGAAGACATCTGAAGAGCAACAACAAAGCACAGTGATCTGCCTTCCGTACATCAGAGGTGTCTCCGAGAAGATCAGAAGGATCGGAAACAAGTTCAACATCAAGAGCTGCTTTCAATCCGGCAGTACTTCACGGAGTTTCCTGACCAAGACAAAACCTGATAACAAAAATGAAATCAGTAAGAATTGCATTTATGAAGTTCCATGTGAATGCGGAGATTCCTACATTGGAGAGACAAAGAGGCCGTTATCGGTAAGATTGGATGAGCACAAGAAATGGACTCAACGTGGAGAAACGTCAAAATCGGGAATCGCTGACCATCGTGTTCTATGGGACGACGCAAGTGTTCTACATAGAGAGGAGCATTGGTTCAAACGAAAGTTCAAAGAGGCCGTCTACATCGAAGCCAATAACGCCTTTAGTCAACCAAGCGTTGAGATCAAGAACGTATGGAAACCATTGCTTGCTCTTTCTGGCGGGCTGCAGAGGCGCGAAACTTCACGCACCACCACACCGCGCGAAATTACACGCACCACTGCACATTGCGGGATTACACGCATCATTGTACCGGCAGTCATATAAATTGGTAAGTAGCACCTAAACTTGTCAGTATTCACCTGAAGACGATTGCAGCTACAAGCATTCGAAACGTC
The DNA here is from genome assembly GCA_018342105.1 of Gonioctena quinquepunctata. Classification (NCBI taxonomy): domain Eukaryota; kingdom Metazoa; phylum Arthropoda; class Insecta; order Coleoptera; family Chrysomelidae; genus Gonioctena; species Gonioctena quinquepunctata. The sequence goes on along the minus strand of JAFIRS010000026.1, from coordinate 1,397,127 downwards.
GTGAAAACCTTTTAAATCCATCAAGACGATGGACGTCCGAAACGAGAGTAATCAAGTCACCACATCGTCTACAACCTTCTAACAAACGTTGAAAAAATCTAATGGAAAAATCAGAATATTCCTAAAATAGTGATCAGTACTTGACAATGAATATCTCAATGAAAGCAATAGGAATTGGAGTACTATAGACCCATATACAAATCAGTGTCTTCTGTTATACAAGAAAGTAAATAACTTATAGATATACTCTGATATAGGTATACTATGATATCGAACTCCCACTTCGTAAATATAAGTGAAATTCATTTCAACCTTGAATCTAGAAAGCGTACCCTGTAGAATCAAATATGAAGGAATATTCTTATTGGCTAAAATTTCCTAGAAAGAGAATTCTAGAATTATTACGATATTCCTTCTCCATCCCTGTGTTTTTACAAAAGAATTGAATTCTTAAATAAAATTTAATAGTATATTACGTATCAAGAGTTGTAAAAAGCATATTACGCACGAATGGAAAAATTACGCACGAAGCCGCGTAGCGGCGGGTGCGTAACTCCATAAGTGCGTGATTGCTTTACAACACGCATTACTTACTATACTTTACCTACGGCCATATACAGTGTGCCAAAAAAGTCTGGTCTACTTTTAATATTTTCATTATTATTAGATATTGTAAATGATGCTTAAACACATCGATTTTTTTTTAGTTGTCGTTTTTTGTTATTCGTTCCATGTATACAGAGATATCTAAAAACTAGTTATGACAGGGTACTTCATTTTTTTTAAACGACGAAATCAAAAAGGAGGAGGTTCTCTAGTCGACGCGTATATTTTTATTTTTTATGTATGACCACGCATAACTTTTTACAGAGTAGTTCGATTTTGATTATTCTTCTTTCATTGGATAGGGTGTACTTCGAAGTTGATCCCATTTGAATTTCAAAAGAAAAATCCTCTGAAATTTGGTTCGTTAACCGATTCTATCAGGCATAACTTTGTACTGGGTTGTCCGATTTAGATTATTCTTTTTTTATTGAATAGTGTATACCTTATAGTTGATCACATTTCAATTTGGGATGAAATGATCCACCCCTATGGGTAGAAAAATAGGGGATAATTGATTTTTCACTGGTGAACATTGGCACACATATGTAGTGGACATTGACATATTGCTATAGTCATTATTTTTGTTCTCCTACATCCGTCACAATAATAACATTCTATGAAAGGATGGAATTATACACAAAGTGATGAAATAAACTAACCAGAACTATCAAAAATAATTTATATTATATAACAATAAATAATTAAAGTAGGTATTCATATTATTTAACTGTTAATAGTTGAAGTAAGGTGGATAAGTAAGTTTTTTGGAAGTAATCAAAAATAATTATTAAATTTCAGCCACAAAAAATTGAAAAATAAAAACTTAAAAAAAAAATTAAACCGGCGAAAAACGGAACTGAAAAGCAAAAAATTAAATGAATCTTCTTAATCTTAATAACTAAGCTCCAAAACTTATGTAAATAACTAATTTTGAATCGGCGCCAAACAGTGAACGAAGATCATTATATTACTTCAAAAAAATTATCAAAATGTCACCGCATTTTACGCTTTACCTAACTCATTTGCTTGTTTGTTTGGCGCCGACTCAAAATCAGTTATTTACATTAGTTTAGGAGCTTAGTTATTAAGACTGAGGAGGTTTATTTTGTCTTTTGCTTTTTTGTTAAAAAAAATTATTATTCAATTTTTTAGTCTCCAGTCCATGAATCGTAGCGTTCGCGGGATTTTCTTGGCAGTAAGTCATTCGTCCAGTTATCCAAGCGGTCTCAGGCGCAAGATCTAAGCTCTGATATCAAAAACTGGCGAGGGTTCGAATCCACACGAATCCCATCAAAATTGAGAAATGATTTTTTTTTATATGAATATCAATCCCAAAACAAATTCATTTATCAATTTTAAAGTGATAAATACAAAAAAATCGTCAGGTCAAACTTTTGAAATCCAGAGCTATGATCTCGCGCCTATGATCTCGCGCGATACTCTAAAAGTATTAAGTTTCTCAAAGATACGTAACCAAAAAGCCGGCATAGTCGTTGAATATTGAAATTATTTTTTAATTTTTAGTGCGTTGAAAGCGTGTTCTTCAGTTTTTTTAAATATATGTTTTATATTTTTTACTTGAATTAAAAAGGATTATATATTAAAATTAGAAAAAATATTGTGTGTAACACGTTGGGAAACCCTATTTTTCGTAACTTGCTTTCTTTTTTCGGAACACGCTTCGCTCGTTCCGCAGAAATACACTCATTACGAAAAATAGTTCTTTTCCCAACTGGTTGCACAAATAACTATTTTATAATGGTTTTTAGAGGTTGTCAAGTTTTATTTCATCACTATAAGCTACACTAGATACCACTAGATGACTTGTCAACCTAGAATTATATAATATTACTTTAGAATATGTTAGGTTATATAGAGTGATTCAATGCTTTCTAATAATTATAAGGTTACTAATGATGATTCCGCCAAATTTAATTTATTTTCCGAAACATCCCAAAATGAATAATCACTTGTTGCTTAGAGGCGTTGCGAATAATATTTGATGCTCAAAATGATAATTGTGTTGAAAAAAAAAATATGCATCCCATAAAATCTAAACTGAACTTTTATTATTACTGGGATTTTTGGAGCCCCTGTTTTTTTTTCGAAGTATCCTATTGATAGTTGCAGAAAAAAAATTATCCACCTCAATTTTGTGTCATACTAATAATAAAGTCTCGAAGAGATTAACGTAATATATCAATTAAACTTTATTATTATTCTGTTGTTCATCATGTGAAAGGATAATTTTGAAATAAGAAAAGGCCATAAATAAAATGAACGTGTTCAAAAGAGAAAAACGTATAACCTATTAAGAATATGACAGGATTGACAAGTGACTGGAAGAAGTAGCAGAACTTGGTAACAGAAATATTACCAAGACCGTTATAGGCAAGTTTTAGGTCTTCCGAAACACATACAGTGCTCGTCTAAAGTCCGTCCCCCCCTACTAATTTTTGAACCACCTGGTATATCGCAACGAAATTTGGAGGGCTTAAATAGGATATAAAAACCTATTTTTCCATGAAAAAATCACAGCTAAAAGTTTTTAAATGGCGGCTGAACGCCATCTTCAATAATTTTTTTGAACAGAACACCCCGTATATTATTCCATTTTCGAAATCTGCTTTTAATTCTCAACAGTTTTCTCTAATACACTTTACTCCTAAATTCAATTGTCTTATTCACGTTTGAAAAGTGACGTTCCGGTATAAAATAAAGAATAGATTTTGGTAACTTCCGGTAAAACATTTTGCTAACTAAACGTTGTTATTAATTTGTAGTTAAATCTCTTAATGAATTCGACTGATAAGAGGCGTAAAGAGAGTTTATTAAGGATAAACAGTACCGCTTACCGGAAAATCTCGAAGCCTACGAATGTGTTCTGTAAATTCACAATCAAAACAAATTAGTTAGCTAAAAAATTATAATTTATTTTTGAATAACACTTTTATTTAACCCCAACAATCATTTCATCAAGTGTTCAATGTGACCCCCTCCTAAATTTCGACAATAAAGTGCCCTATTATAAATAGCTCCTCTCACGTTGATGAAATTCTGTTCATCTATTTCTTCACATGTATCTATTATTCTGCGTTCCAACTCTTCTATTGTTTGGCATTCAGTGGCGTAGATTTTTGACTTCAGATACTCCCAAAGGAAAAAAACAAGAGGTGTAAGATCCGGAGATCTTGGTGGCCATTCTGTACTTCCCCTGCGACCTATCCATCGCCCAGGAAGTTTGTATCGAGGAACTCTCTAACCATGCGATCGAAATGGGGAGGTGCCCCATCCTGCTGAAATATGATTTCACGATTTTCAAACTCTTCCTGATTGTTTAATACAATTTGTCTTATTCGAGGTTCAATTTCAGTTTTTAAAAGATTTCTGTAAAGAACTCCTGTAAGATTGCCTCTGATGAAAATCGGCCCAACAACGCGATTGCCCAAAATCCCCGCCCAAACATTCACCTTTTTAGGAAACTGGGTATGTCCCTCTCTAAAAATATGCGGATTATTATCGCTCCAGTATCGTACATTCTGTTTGTTGACTTTCCCATTAAGAAAAAACGTGCATTCGTCTGCGAAACATACACGTTTTAGGAAGCCCCGTTCTCCTTCAATTGTTCCTGTTAACCACTCACAAAATTCAATCCTCCGGTCTGGATCATCCTCCGTGAGAGCATGCAGGATTTTCATTTTATAGGGATGAAACTTTTCTTTTTTTAGGACTCTTTGGACACTTTTGAACTTACTCCACAGGATTCAGCAACTGCAGACGTCGACTGAGTCGGATTGATTACCATTTCAGCAACAATTTCTTCTTCTTCTGAAAGAGTCGACCTTCCTGATCTTGGATCATCTTTCAGCGTACCAGTTGCTTGGAGCTTATTTAAAAGTTTGCGCAAATATGACCTCGAAATAGGATTCTCGGGAAATCTATCATTAAACATACGGAATGCTAGATGATAATTTCTTCCAGCTTCTCCAAATATCAAAACTGCTTCAAATTTATCGTCTATACTACGAGCCATAATCACACTTTTCATAAAAAGATTTAGGAGCTCAACGGACTATTTGACAGTTAGCAGTTCAGTTTGACAGACAACGATTTTTTCCAATGCAAACTTGATTGAAAGCAACATTAGTGTTTTCGGTTGGGTTTGAGATGACCAAAATGTCACTTTTTAAACGTTAATATTTCGAAAACAATTGAATTTAGAGTAAAGTGTATCAGAGAAAACTGTTGAGAATTATGAGCAGATTTCGAAAATAAAATAATATACGGGGTGTTCTATTTAAAAAAAATATTAAAGATGGCGCTCAGCCGCCATTTTAAAACTTTTAGGTGTGATTTTTTCATGAAAGAGTAAGTTTTTATCTCCCATTTTAACCCTCCATATTTCGTTGCGATATACCAGGTGGTTCAAAAATTAGTAGGGGGGGAACGGACTTTAGACGAGTACTATAACACTACATTACGTGACTAAAGGTGTTCAGCTGCGGTTATTTAGGAAGTTATATAGCGGTTTCCAGAACGTTTCTGTTCCTTGTGGTAACATAACTTAAAGCTATATAGCGTTTTAAACAAAGGTGTTCGTAATCTCTATAAATGCTTTATTTAAGCTCTTTAAGGGGTTTATAAGGGCAACGGTAATAGTCCCGTTACCTAATTACATAAATTTAAGTTATTTAAGGTAGGAAATATAACATTTACGGTAACTAGTATATACACAAAAATGTTTATTGGGCAGCTAGTTATAATCATAAACTTTATAAGTATTAAATTTTTTTGCACACCAATGTCGAAAACAATATAAAAAAATGCAGAAATTCTTCAAATGACAAAGTAATAATAAATGATGCAATGGGAAGTGTTTATCAAAATTAAAATATTGCAATAATTAAATGAGTGTGAAAGTTGTTTTCAACGACTAGCAAAATGACTTGGTTATTGGATTATCGGCAATCTAGACAATTTTTTTGTGATTTCTCCAAATGGTATAAATAATGAAATGGAAAATGTTATTCTAAATAATGGTAAAGACCTTGTCCCAATTATCCTTCTTGGAGATCCCCACCATGATATTCGATAATCAAACGACAAACGTATCTCACTTCATCATTTTTATCTCCGCTCAATTCGTGAGAATTTTATATGTACAATATTTTAAATAATAATCTGAAACGGGATTTTGCGCGCATTCGAACTTCGGTGGTTTATCACAACCTAAATGATTATGACGACACAATAAATTGTATAGTTAATCTATGGTTTCCTACTACTTATAAATGACAACAGAAATTGTGCTGGATTCCGAACTGATTTTTGCTGTGACACTAAAGAGAAAATGACTACCGATTACTCAAGTGATATTTTGATTTTATGTGCATTGGTGAGCGTTTCAGTACTGGGTGAGTAGTTTTTGGACGTACAATCAACAGAAAACTATCGAATATGATAATGTGCAGTTTTTTGAGGAAATTTCAATTTCAGTTAAAAAATAGAATTTGATATTTCTATATAAATCGAGTGTAAGGTAGAGGGGGGGAGGTTCAAACGGTTATCGTCAAAGTGAGTCCCTGACCGGACTTGAAGTGTTTAAAATTTACAACATATGTTGGAAGGTTCTTTGATATAATAGGCAACTTTTTCAATAGGGCAGTAAACAAAATATTCTACAGTTATTTTGTAAAAAAAAACAAACAAAAAATCGTGTGCGGTCGGGGAACCCCCGTCAGGAACGAAGTTCCTTACGCTTTTTTTGTAATTCGATATGGAGATTTATCATCACGTAAGGAAAAAGTATTATGCTCCCTCCATGCGACTTTCTCTCTCTCTCTCTCTCTGTAATCTGTATTTTATTTTATTATTTTCTATCATTTTTCAATGCAGATAATCAAATGAAAAAGTTTCATTTAATATTTTTTTTATTAAAAATTAGATACAAAATAGTGAATTATAAATAATATCGAGGTAGCAGAATATGTTGCCATCAATCTCATGTGTCCACCATTTTGCGTTTCTTTTTTCTCAATATTTTTCGCTTTGAAAATTGACGTTTTCTATTCCATGACATTTAATTGTCATTATACCATGCAATACTATACATATACAGAGTGGCCACTTTTTTAATGGGATTGTACTGGTAACTTTTAAACCATAAGAGTTAGAAGGTCGGTCAAATGGAGAAAAAGTTGCATTCATAGAAGCATTGTCAAACAGTCCAAACAAAATGGAGATTATCAGGGCCGGTTATTGAGATATCATAAGAAAAGTAAATTCTGTCATTTTGATTTTTCTTTTTTTACCACTTTATTTCGAATATTATCAAAAAATGTCACAGGAGTTTTTTATTCGACAGTGAATTATTTTCATTCTGACATGAGTAGATTTTGTATCCAACGTTTCGTACGCTCTGGGCCACCCTCAACCTCATTTTTTTCAATACGGACCTGCACATTTTATGACACTTTTCGAAATAACTTTTAACGTTCAATTCAACGATATATCATAAAATGTCATTCAAAGTTGACTTTCAGGTGATTTTGACCCTTATCCAAATTTCTTTGGGTCGGATCTGTATTACATTTAGGTACCTTTAGTTTAATTAACAACATGCAGTACATTTCGATAAGAAAATCAACTTACTCATCTTCAACTGAATGGAACGTAACAGAATCAAAGCAAGAAACAAGTAATAATTATTTACAAATTTCAAGAGGTGAAAAACCTAATTCATAATAATTAAACGAAACTATCATTTAATGAAAGAAAAATCAAATGATTATTCGAAAGTAAATGATGAACTTTAATGAAGTAAGTGTTCGAAATGTCCACCATTTTGTAAAATGCACTTTGCGGTTCTGGAACCCATACTTCTTATACATTTGCTTATTTAGTCTCCTTGAATACCTTCCAATACATTCTCAATCTTCTCGCAAGGAATCATTATTGTTGGATTTGTCATTTGTTCCGTTGAAACAAATTACAGAATCGAACTCTACTTTGAGATCATTACGATATAATTTTTGCAAGGCTTGGTATTCAAATTTAAAATCATTGTATCCGCGTCTCTTGACTATTTTATTAACAGCAGTTTTTGATAAATTGCATTCACTGGCCACAGTTCTCGATTTTTTTTTCTGGGTTCAATTGAATCTGGGTCAGAACATTGATATCGTTGATAGACTTGTTTTTTCTTACATACAGACAACTCTAGGTTTATTGAATGTATTATTTTTAAGTAGTAGGCCGTGGATAAAAAAGAACATAACAAGAAATGTCATATTATTTGTCACTTCGTTTATTATTGTGTCACAAGAACTTGTCATTAAATACTTTTCTGAGTAATTTCAATTTAACTTATTCGATATGGTAAGATACACAAATGGAGAGAAGAGATATATGTAGGAAGTGTACATAAAACTAGATAGAAATTCGTTCAAAGTACAACAAAGGTATGGTGAATTATATCCTGAAAGAACAACACCAAATATTAAAATGTTTCGACGTTCATCTACAACGTTACTTCTACATAATTCATTCATCAAACCTAGAGGTCCTTATGTACGACGAAACGAGCCTATCAATGACATCAATGTTCTGGCCCAAATTCGAATGAATCCAGGAATAGGATCGAGAACTATGGCCAGTGAATGCAATGTATCAAAAAGTGCTGTTAATAAAATACTCAAGGGACACGGATACCATGACTATAAATACCAAGCCGTGCAAAAACTATATCACAATGATCCTGAGAGAAGGTTGCAAATCTGTAATTGGTTTCAACGGAAGGTGCGGAATATCAACAATTTTGCGCACAATATCATTTGGGGAGACGAAACGACATTCACAAATTCTGGCATGTTCAATCGAAGGAACAAACATTTTTATGCCACAGAAAATCCCCACTTAATTCATGAAGTTAGACATCAATATCGTTTTTCTTCGAACATATGGTGCGGTTTGTTGAATAATAAATTGCTGGGACCCTATTTTATTGACGGCAACCTAACCGGAGCAAAATATGTAGAAATGATAGAAGAAATGTTGGATGATCTTCCTATACGGTATCGGCGTAATAGTCCATGGTTCCAACAACACGGATGTGGTCCACACAACTCAAGAATAGTCACAGACTATCTAAATCGAACTATCGAACTTCTCCCGATTCATGGATTGGAACAAGAGGTCCAGTAGCATGGCCTGCCAGATCTCCGGATTTGAATCCGCTGGATTTTTATTTGTGGGGATATCTCAAAAATAAAATTTATGATACTACGAACCCGACAAAAGATATTCTTCGCGAGAAGATTGAGAATGTATTGGAAGGTATTCAAGGAGACGAAATAAGCAAATGTATAAAAAGTATGGGTTCCAGAACCGCAAAGTGCATTTTACAAAATGGTGGACATTTCAAATACTTACTTCATTAATGTTCATCATTTACTTTCGAATAATCATTTGATTTTTCTTTCATTAAATGATAGTTTCGTTTAATTATTATGAATTAGGTTTTCACCTCTTGAAATTTTTAAATAATTATTACTTGTTTCTTGCTTTGATTCTGTTACGTTCCATTCAGTTTAAGATGAGTAAGTTGATTTTCTTATCGAAATGTATTGCATGTTGTTAATTAAATTAAAGGTACCTAAATGTAATACAGATCCGACCCAAAGAAATTTGGATAAGGGTCAAAATCACCTGAAAATCAACTTTGAATGACATTTTGTGATATATTGTTGAATTTAGCGTTGAAAGTTATTTTGAAAAGTGTCATAAAATTTGCAGGTCCGTATTGAAAAAAATGAGGTTGAGGGTGGCCCAGAGCGTACGAAACGTTGGATACAAAATCTGATTATGTCAAAATGAGGATAATTTACTGTCGAATAAAAAACTCCTGTGACATTTTTTGATAATATTCGAAATAAAGTGGGAAAAAAAGAAAAATCAAAATGACAGAATTTACTTTTCTCATGATATCTCAATAACCGGCCCTGATAATCACGATTTGTTTGAACTGCTTGACAATGCTTCTAAGAATGCAACTTTTTCTCCATTTGACCGACCTTCTAACTCTTATGGTTTAAAAGTTACCAATACAATCCCATTAAAGAAGTGGCCACTCTGTATATCTTTTTTCCAAACTCCTCCGCCAAGTAAAAGGTATTTTATTCCTGATAATACCTACTATTCGTTATATTATATCAAATTGACGTGTCACATATTCAATGTAAACCATTAATCCAACTTCGGCATACGAAAAACATAAGAAATTATGTCCAAAAATGGATATAATCATCCAAACACATGTTATATAGAAATATAAAAGAAACAAAAATATATTCCACGTATTACCACTCAACGATAATATCCGACTTGTATTCGCATAGATATCCCACAGCTCATGTATCATTTTAGATTTCCCGCAAGCAGAACAGCAGTTCGGATGGTTTCGTACACCTTCGAAATCGTATGAGCAAGGGCTAGATGCTTGTCACACAAACTCGTATATAATAGAAGGAGTCAGAGGGAGAAAGTCGCATGGAGGAGGCATCACGCTTTATTCTTACGTGACGATTTCTACCAGTCAACACCTAGCGCAAGCCACATGGAACTTCGTTCCAAATGAAATGATTAATAAAAAAAAACTTTTTAAAGACAAGCGTCTATTCAAATGCGCTAAAAACGCATTTGATAGTTGGTGTTCTCAGTGAAAAATATCTAAGGTATCAGAACCCGTCATTCTTGCGTATTTGGGAGAAAAATCTATGAAGTCGTCAACCCTGTGGTCGAAGTTTTCTATGTTAAAATCAACTGTAGCTGTTAACAAGAACATACATACAGTGCTTCTCAAAAGTCCCCTCCCCCCCTTTTATTTTTGGAACGATTATACATAAACAATTGCAATTTGGAAACTGAATATTAAAGGTTATAAACTTCCCTACTAGTGATAATAGATGACGAAATCGTCAAAGATGACATCACAAGGCCATTGTGACCAATAATTTTAGATGAAACCCTACGGCAAGCGACACCTCTTTTAAAAGGTATCAAAAAAACCTATTCAATGATACTAATTTTGTTTGTGTTTATGGCAGTTTTAATGGCTCATTAGTAAACATTAAAATTTAAATTCCATTCAGTATGATATTAATTACAGATTTAAGAATCAGTCTCTACTCAAAGAAATTGCTCGAAGTGACCTCCATTTACTTCCTGACAGTGAAATATCCTATTTTTAAACTCTTCTCGTACTTTTGCAAATGTGTCTGCGGAAACAGCCTCACATTCTGCACCAATACGTTGTTTTAAAACGTCAATATTGTCAGGTTCAGTGGCGTGAACCTTCGATTTGAGGTACCCCCACAGAAAAAAATCCATAGGTGTGAGGTCCGGTGATCGAGCTGGCTATTCCGTTGAACCTCGTCGTCCAATCCATCTACCACGATACTCCTCATCCAAATACCGTCTTACTGCACCGTAATAGTGTGGAGGAGCACCATCCTGTTGGAATGTCATTTCCAAATTGCCGCATTCATCTGGATTATCTTCCAAAATTTCAAGGATTAACGGTTCTATTGCGTTTTGCAACAGCTCCAAATAAACCTCACCAGTTAAATGAGTATTTAAAAAAAGAGGCCCAACGATGTGGTTTCCCAGGATAACTGCCCAAACATTCACCTTCTGGGGAAATTGGGTATGTGTTTCACGAAACAGGTGAGGATTCGCATCACTCCAATACCTCACATTCTGTGTATTTACATTTCCATTTAGATAGAAAGTACTTTTGTCACTAAAACAAATTGTTTTGACATAGTCTGGCTGTTGGTCAAGTTTAGTTTCTATATTTTCACAAAATTCTAGTCTTCGGTCTGGGTCGTCATCTGAGAGTTGATGAACCATTTTTAATTTGTTTGGATGAAATTTGTTTTTTTTCAACACTCTGTGTACTGTACTTCGACTGACTTCACAGGTAGATGCAACGTGAGTTGTTGAAGAAGTAGGATTAACTATTACTTCTGCCAGTATATCAATTTTTTTCTCATCTGAAATGTATGGTCTGCCAGATCGTTCCGCATCATTAATACTACCCTTTTTCAAACTTAAGAAGCCCCTCAAATAAGTCCTCGAAACGGGACGATCCGTAAACTTCTCATTAAAAATGCGTTCTGCTGCATGAATATTTTGTCCAGTTTCATCAAGAATTAGGATCGCTGCTACCATTTCGCTTCTTGAAGCACTTAAACGTTCGGCTCACAACAGTCTAACAAATTATTAAAATGTACAGAAATATTAAAAGTACCAAAAGCTGCTAAAACAGTTAAACGTTCGATCAACAATACACAAATTATTAAATGTACAAAAACTTGGACAATTACAAAAACGTCGAATTAGGGAGACTAACAAAAACATCAGCTTATTTGACAACTATCCAGAGGCGGAGCTTGAATTTGGAATTTTAGTATCAACTGATTTAATTCATCACAGCTTTGCGTTATTTAAAAGCGAGTTGCCAAAACTGCCATAAACACAAACAAAATTAGTATAATTGAATAGGTTTTTTCGATACCTTTTAAAAGAGGTGTCGCTTGCCGTAGGGTTCATATGAAATTATTGGTCACAATGGCCTTGTGACGTCATCTTTGACGATTTCGTCATCTATCATCACTAGTAGGGAAGTTTACAACCTTTAATATTCAGTTTCCAAATTTCACTTGCTTATGTATAATCGTTCCAAAAATAAGAGGCTTTTGAGAAGCACTGTATAGGTGATTATCCCAAAGTGAAGGCATTTCTTAAAAGAGAATAAGCCGAAAAAAGCATCATTTCTAGGATTACCTAATGTTGCAGAATATACTGACCATAGTTTTAGAAGGGGGTCGCTTTTAGTTGACTCGGGGCTGATATTTTGAGTCTTAAACATCATGGTGGGTGGCGATCGTCGAGCGTTGCAGAAGGCTATGTGCGGAGCAGTCCGTGAAAGAAAAAGTGAAAATTGGAAACGGTATTTTTAGTGGTGATATCAAGAAAAGTGGAAATGTCGAAGTCGAGAACAATAATACTTGTAACATTATACAATAAAAAGCCATTTGATTAAGTATTACCAAAATCATCGTTTGGAATTAACATACAGAATAACAGCAATTGTACTATTAATATAAATCTTGTAAAATACTAGTATGGATGGAATATGTTTAATAAAATACTTAAGAAAACAATATTTTTAAAGATAAGCTTTTATTCAAATGTATTAAAAAGTGAAAAATAATTGCTTAGGATGTGTGACGTAGGTTATTCCGTGAGTTATCGATTCAAAAGCTTGTCGCGCAAAGTTTTCAGTCCGAATACAAAAGCGGCAAGATTTTGAATCTATAACTCACGGAATAACCTACGTCACACATCCTAAGCAATTATTTAAAAAATATTTTTTATTAATTATTTTATTTTGTGCCTTTTAGTACTCAAGTACGCCTTAATTTATGCATTTTTGTTAAAGCCTCGTTATTATAAGGTCTTTTTTCCTGTAAGTTCCGAGCCATGTAGTCCTTCAATGAGGACACCATCTAAAGATTAATTCATACGCCATCTTGGAGTTGCCATCTTCAATTTATGAATTTTAACTAAAAATCAATAATCTCCGACTAAATTCATAATCTCCCACCCCAAAAATCCTGACATACCAATTTTGAATCGAATCAGGCCCCACATACCAATTTTGAATAGAATCGGACCATAAACACAGAGATCATCCGCAATCTTGTAAACGCTATTTTGATTTAATGAATTTTGAATAAAAATTTATAATTTTCGACCTTGAAAACCCCCACATAACAATTTTGAATCGAATCGGATCATAAGCCGAAATCTTGTTCGCGCCTTTTTGTTTTTTCTCTAATAAAAATTCCATGAGCCGCCATTTCAATTTCATAAATTTTGACAAAAACTTCATAATCTCCGACTCCGAAAACCCCCACATACAAATTTTGAATAGAATCGGACCATAGTCTTAAAACTCCTCCGTAATTAAAAATTCCATCCTTTAATTTATAAATTTTGAAAAATTCAATCTCCGCCCCGAAAACCCCACATACCAATTTTAAATCGAAAGGACCATAATCACAAAACTTGTCGGCCATCTTGGAGCCACCATCTTGAATTTATGAATTTCGACAAAAAATTCATAACCTCGATCCCGAAAACCCTCACATACCAATTTTGAAAAAAATCGAACCATAATTACAAATCTCGTCCACCATTTTGGAACCGCCATTTTGTTTTTTCTCTAATTCAATAATGCATTGTCATCGGAATTATGAACACCTCGCAAATTTCAACTCAATCGGATGTCGGCAAGTGCTCCAAAAATAGATTACAAATTTTGAACCGGAAAGAATGACAGAACGAATGACATACATAGTTAAATAAAAGCTTATAAAAAACCATTGAAATGGGAATGATGGGTTTTGTGTATCACCTGTGTTTAAACAACGTAGGCCTGTACTTTTTTTGCGCACTGTGCAGCATTTTTTCTTTGCACTCTGTTCAAAAATAGCCTACTTTTGACATTTAATATTTATTTATGCAACAAGTGCAAAAAGTAAGGGTTCATTGCTCTCGACGAAGTTGGCAACACGTCGAGTGCAATGAACACTTTTTGCACGAGTTGCATACAATAATTTTTCTACGTTCATGCAAAAAGCAAAAAATGTTTCATTCAGATGGCACTAAGTGTAGGAAAATAAAAAGCGCACTAAAAATTGCGTAGATTTGACGTTTATGTTTGTCATGATCACGAATGACAGATGAGTGCAATGAACATTTTATTGCACATTGCAATAAAGAACCGCTTTTTTCACTAAATATAGTTCAATAACGTTTTGTTTTTTGCATGAACGCAGAAAAAATATTTCACGACCAATCATGCCAAATTCGGCCGAATAAAATTGCACGTAAATAACAGTAAACAATAAGCAGCTGACAATTCTAGCTAGCTACACTTTGCGCGATACGCCACCGTGAGCGCTGCCCGTCTACAATGGCGGAACTCTGCCCACTTGCACGGAGTCAATACGCGTGAGCCAGCTTTCTGTCCCTCAATAAAACTACGCATTGACTCCCTCACTAGAATATTACCTAGTATCAACTTCTCCCGCGACTTTAAATTTATTCTTTTTGGGAATTCCGACCAATTCTCTATTTATTTTATTGTATTTTTAACCCCGCCGGAGTAAACGTGAACTAGAATTATATTTGCTAATCTACATGCTCGTGGCACAAAGTATCACTTCTAATCCTAATAACACAGTATGGAGTTGGAGCCCCTTTGTAAGTGGCGCCGCAGTGGCGGAATCGGGCGAATAAGTCCACATAGTTCAATTTATCTGCATTTGACTCATTGATAAATACAGTTTTTAAAGTTCAACAGTTTGAATTTGTTTGTTACAAACTTTTGAATTAAACTGAGCCCCGGTTTCAGAAATTCCGCTAGTAATAAATAAAACGCAGATTAAGACGAGTCGTTTGCGAACCGTGCATGTAATTTATTGGCAAGTTGAAAAGTGTTCTATATTCGTGATGGAGCAAGTGCTTGCAATTGGGTTTTCATACTTTACAAGACACATTGTTTTCGAATATCAAACTGTAAAGAAAGCAGCAGCATTGGTGCTATCGGGTGAAGAAATTGATTATTCCAGCGAAAGTGATTAGCCAAGTAGCAGCGACAACATATCGAATTAGAGGTGGATATATACTTTAATTTAATAAAAACTCACATGTCTAATGTGTAAATTTCACGAATGAAAAAACCATTAAAGAAATTTCAGTAAAACATGAAAGAAATATAAATAAACATATTGAAAATCTTGTTTTCTCTTTTACATACATACATTTTCACATATTTTTCAAATTGTTCGTTTACTGTCAGACTTTGACTGAAAGGAATATTTTGGATGTGTATTAAGTATTACATGAATATAAATATGTTTCATCCATGTTTTTTTATATTAGTGTAATCATTAGTATGAAAAATTTTAATTGTTTATATCTATGTGAAAATACATTCGAATATATGAATGTCATCGAGTTTTTCAACCCAAATATGTGCAAAGAAATTATGAATTGACTATGAAATTTCCAAGTATATACCGTACAAAGTCAATATCAATACTGCATTTATTGCAATGTGTCAATAATCTTCAACAAAAAAGTTATACTAGTTGTTAATTAGTGTAAAATAATAACAGACTCTCTGATCACTTTACTCTTCGTACTGCCAGTATACATTTTTCCCTTTGGTCACGTTTGTAGTTCACGGTAAAAAAACTACAAAAAAAATTATTCGCGGGTGCATTTAAGCGCTTATTTGTGCTACAACACAGCAGTGGTCACCCAAAAACATATTTTTTTTACGTCTTTCATGTCACTTACATTTGATTCGAGGTTATTTGCGGCCTTCTCGTTCATTGTCACTCATTTATTAGCCGCGCTCTTTCAAAATTGGGCCTCTCTCCGATACGAAGCTTTTACCCGTCGAATCACAATGTCGTTTTGACGTTTGCAGCCGAAAAATTTGATCTATCGCACTTTGTAGACACCCTTTTTATCACAGCGGTAAAAATGGATAAGTGATACTGTCTGGACCAGTTTGTCCGATTCCGCCACTGCGGCGCTGCATGTTGCTCCTCCCCCATGCTACAAGTCCATACTATTTGATTTTCCTATATTATGATAGATATCGAGAAAAAAATCGTAATGAGCTCTAAGTTCTGTACCAGCAAAGTTGGAAGATGAAATATAAATTAACAATAGCTTTTTTCGTTCCCTTGTAAAACCAGTTGGTTAGTTTGCTAGTCAACCAAAATATAAGGCAGATTTCTACAGTTTTTTTCGTAGACTGACACGCATTCTTTCCTGCTGCATGATTCCCTACTCCCTATGTGTGAACTTTCATTATGATTCCTTCATTTAGCTGTTTCAAAAACCGCAGATCCGGTTCTATAAGTACACGTATGCACAAACGATGGCATCTGAAGGGGAAACAGTAGTGAAGCGATGTACTTTTTTTTAATTAGAATGAGATAGCCGCGTCCACTGATATAAGCAATAAGCTTGCGTTATTCAGTTGTCTGTCACTAATAACTGCGGGTAACAACTCAACACAAAGTCGATTAAACGGGATTTTTTATTTAATGGATTGTCGTAATAAGTAGCTCTTATCGCCTCTCAGAAATATGGGTGAGTAATTGCAATTGTATTTTTTTTATATCTGATATATAATTAATGAAAAAACAAAATCCGGAAATATCTGATTATAATATATAGAATTCCGAAATTATATGCATAACATATAAAGCATTTATAATTATATTGCGAATAATTAATTTGCATTCAATCAACATGTTTCTCTGGGTATAATAATCTCTCACAATTTGAAAAACTGAATCTTCTATATATGAAATGTTCTTGATTAATGATTAAGTACCTGAGCGACCCAGCTTTGCTCGGTGTTTTTTTTTTTCTGTAAAATCTTGTTTTTTCGAAGAGATTTATATACGAATCATACTTATTACATATTAATATTTTGCAATGTTACCTAGTCCACAGGTTGGCTATAAATACACATGTTAAATAAACCCTATGAGTTCCTTGGACTAACCAAAGAAAAGCATATATAACATTGATTTGATGCCCAAATTCGGTAATGTCACTCGGTAAGTTTATTCGTATTCGGATAATATCATATAGCGCCATCTCAAAAAGTTAAGAGGTACCAATAGCAACAACGCAAGTACTTCCAAAATTTACGAGATGGCGCTATACATTGTAGTCTTAATAAATAATTTGTTTGTGTAAAATCCCGTTTTTTCAGGAAAGATAAACTTTAAAAGCAAAACATTATCTATATACAACATTTTATCCAAATCGTTAGAGCCGTTTCAGAGATAGACGAAAATAGTTAAGCGTCCCTCAACATGGCAGTTACCGGTTACCGTATATATTTTTTTCGAGATTTTGTAGAAGAAATATGGCATTATGATTATAACCACGCAGGAATTGAAAAATAATGATAAGATAGGGTGATGTACCCAATTATTGGCACTTCAAGGACAGTAAAATGAAAAAATTTCACTTTTCAATGAGTGTTGTAGACTATACTTCAAAGATCAATTGTTTACTATGATTTATTCTAAAAATAGTTGATGAAATTTAAAAAAATACTATTAATAAAAAAGGCCATTATGGGCACCGGTGGCTGGTCATGTTGACGAGAGTCTTATCGATATCTGAGCCAAGCAACATCGGGCGCGTTTAGTACTTGGATCGGTGACTACCTGACAAAGAATATGCGCGTTAAAATGCCCTAACAACTGTAGCGTAGTAGAATATTCGCAGCTACAGGCGTCTTAGGCCCGATTTCACCAACCTCTTCAAACGCGTTTTGTTCAAATTAAACTTAGATCAAGCTTTTTACTCGTCATATTGGATTTTACCAGAAACTATCAACTGGGTTTAGTTCTAAACGGCGTTTCCGCTTAAACCGTCTGAATTTAGTCAGTTACGAAGTTAAACGATAGTTTTTTGAAAAGTAAGGTTAAGAAAGTTTTTCATTTTAAATATTTGTTTTTGTTTTGTGGTTTAAATTAAAATTTGCAAATACGCGAAGGTCGAATTTATTAGCTTTTGTGGACAGCGATAGTGATGAGTACGTCGTTTGTCGAGCTAGCTGTATAAGAGTCAGATCATTTTCATAGTTTGGACCATAACGATTTTGTGACTAGGTTTTGTCTTGCTGAACGAACTGTACTTATGTTTCCATTTCTCTATTGTCATATCGCTTTTTATACATAAGACCAGCAGTTTGTTTTGGAAACAAATATTTTATCATATGACATACATACACAGTGTGAAAAAAATATTTTCAGACATTCCTAAGTGTAGGTATTTTAATGATCAGTACCTAATGAAAAATCAATTCCTCATTAACGTAAAGGTATTATGTTGAGAACATTTTTTTAATTCTAGCACACTAGCACAAAACACATTCTGTATATTGTTTAGGTAAAATTATCGTAAATGGCAAATTTTGTTACAAACTTTTATCAGTATATTTTTTGCAGACTAGTTTGACAGGATAATTAATATACAGGAACCAGCTGTAATAAAGAGGTTAATCAGAACTCTTACTAAATCAAAACACAATCATTGAATAAAACTATACAATATATTCAATGATAAAAAAAATTCTATAGTTTTTGTTCATGTTGAAGGTATACAGTGCTAGTCAAAAGTCCCCTCCCCTCCTCGTATCTTTTGAACGGGTATACTTATAATAATGAAATTTGGAGGGTGGAAATAAACGGATATAGGCTTCTCAACTGGTCATAACAGGTGACGCAATAGTCATAAATGACGTCACAAGGCCACTGTGACCAATAATTTTAAATGGGACCCTATGGCAAGTGACAGCTCGTTTGAAAGGTATTGAAAATACCTATTCAGTCATACCAATTTTGTTTGGGTTTCGGCTGATTTTGATTGATAAATTGAAGAAATACGAAAATTATAGTTTCGCATTTAATTAATAAAGATTTAAGAACCAGTTCTTATAATAAGTGTTCAAAATGTGCTCCATCTACTTCCTGGCAGTAATGCATCCTATTGCTAAACTCTTGTCGTACTCGTCCCAGTGTGTCAGCGGAAATTGCCCTACATTCTTCAACAATTCGTTGTTTCAGAATGGCAATACTGTCAGGTGCTGTAGCGTAAACCTTAGATTTCAAGTACCCCCATAGAAAAAAATCTAATGGTGTAAGGTCCGGTGACCGAGCTGGCCATTCGATCGAACCTCGTCGTCCAATCCATCTACCACGATATTCTTCATCTAGGTAACGTCTTACTGCACCGTAATAGTGTGCAGGAGCACCATCTTGTTGAAACGTTATTTCCAAGTTGTCGAATTCATCTGGATTATCTTCTAGAATTTCAAGAATTAACGCCTCAATATCATTTTGTAACATCTCCAGATACAATTCACCGGTTAAGTTAGCATTGAGAAAAAGAGGCCCAACTATGTGGTTTCCCAAAATACCTGCCCAAACATTTACTTTTTCTGGAAATTGACTATGTTTTTCACGAAAGATGTGAGGATTTGTGTCACTCCAATACCTCACATTTTGAGTGTTAACATTTCCATTGAGAAAGAAAGTACTTTCGTCACTAAAACAAATTGTCTGTATGCAGCCTGGTTGTTGGTTCATTTTATTGGTTTAAACCTGCCCAAACATTTACTTTTTCTGGAAATTGTGACCATTTTTAATTTGTATGGATGAAATTTGTTTTTAGCCAACACCCTATGTACTGTCCTTTGACTGACTTCACAGATAGACGCAACTTGGGCTGTGGAAGAAGTAGGGTTTACTACCATTTCTCCAATTATGTCAATTTTTTGTCATCACTAATTGTTGGTCGACCAGATCGTTTGGCATCTTGAACACTACCTGATGCTTCAAACTTCCGAAGAAGCTCCCTCAAATAAACCCCCGATATAGGGCGATCGGGGTACCTCTCATTAAACAGTCGTTCCGCTGCATGGAAATTGTTTCTACATTCACCAATTATTAAGATAGCTGCTACTTTGTCGGCTACAGTACGTACCATTTTGCCTATGAAAACACTTAAACGTCTCGTTAAACAATAGCTTAGGTAAATTTTCAAGGTATAAACACTTTTGACAAGTAGAGAATTCAAAAACGTCAACCTTTTTGACAATTAACCAGAGGCGTACTTTAAAATCTTTATTAATTAAATGCGAAACTATAATTTTCGTATTTCTTCAATTTATCAATCAAAATCAGCCGAAACCCAAACAAAATTGGTATGACTGAATAGG
Organism: Gonioctena quinquepunctata; assembly: GCA_018342105.1. NCBI lineage: Eukaryota > Metazoa > Arthropoda > Insecta > Coleoptera > Chrysomelidae > Gonioctena > Gonioctena quinquepunctata. Next base: position 1,376,627 of record JAFIRS010000026.1, on the reverse strand, counting down.
TATTTTCAATACCTTTCAAACGAGCTGTCACTTGCCATAGGGTCCCATTTAAAATTATTGGTCACAGTGGCCTTGTGACGTCATTTATGACTATTGCGTCACCTGTTATGACCAGTTGAGAAGCCTACATCCGTTTATTTCCACCCTCCAAATTTCATTATTATAAGTATACCCGTTCAAAAGATACGAGGGGGGGAGGGGACTTTTGACTAGCACTGTATGACACCACAAGTTAAGTTTCAAAAAATTTATTTTTTACCAGAAGTAATACTTTATTTAGTCACCTTTGAATGAATTTTGAAATTTGATTTTAGTTCACCATAAATAAATAGATACACATTTAAGAGTGTAAAATAATAGTTTTTATGAGCACCCAATTGAAAATTCCAAAATTTTTTTTTTACAAAAAGCATATGACAGGCATAACCCAATAATATACAATTAGCTTAAATAAAGCTAATAAACTAAGAATAAAAAAAATTAAACAACTCTATTTACAATTAGTGAAAAAATGTGTCTTCTCTACATATCAAACAAACAAATCAAATCAGAAATCAAAACAATGAAATATGCTATGCAAAAATAGAAATATGACAGAAATGTACATATTTTACAATGTTGCCAGCTCTTGACTGTCCTTAAACTAAGTTTAAAAAAGCTCGGTTTAGCTATCGTCTGTTCGTCGATCGAGGTTTATCAAGATTAAAATCTGAGTTTAGTGAGAACGGGGTTTATGAAAACGCCGTTTATCATTCTTCTGGTGAAATCGCGCCTTAGCAATGAGCACGAGATAAGCCGTCCTTCGGAGGGGACGTTAAGACGTTATTGCGGTCCCGAGTTCATAGATGTTGAGCTCGTTAAAGAACCCTACCCCTGCAACAATAGAGGATTCAGCAAAATTTCCGGTTTGGGGGGTGTGTTCTCCAGTTATTGGCACTCAAGCACGAGTGATTGGAACCGACAACAATAGTAACAGTACTAAGAAAGTACCTAGCACCTAGGTAAAATTGGATTCATAATCAATCATAAGAATCGAAATATCATCAGTATTGCAAAATAAAGATTCAGACAACGCAAAATTGTATTTGATACTCTGAACAATTTAACACCTCGACTTAAAAAAGAGGAAAAACATCCTCATGTAATAAAAAAAATATTCTCAATTTCAATTGTACTTTTTCAGATTGTTCGAGTGAAAAAGCCATCTGTTTTCATTTATTGAACAACACCAATATAAACTATTGATTTTCATGAATATAGTCTCGCTAATAATCTTGTAGATTGATGTGACTTCAAACTTGGAATTGAAAATAAATAACAAAAGAAGCTGTTTGAACAAAATAAGCACATTCTTTTCAAATTCAAAAAAATGTTTAAAAAAAATATAAAAATGCTGAAGATTTATTCCACCACTTAGGACCTAGGACTTTCATTTTACAAACTGAATAAGTGATAAAAATCTTTGTATATCGTTTTTTTTGCAAACAAATCGCATGATAAATTCTTGAACACATGAATACATACAGTGCGCGTCAAAATTATGGAACAAATTCGATATTTCGCAAGCCATGTACTTTTGACAAAAATCCTAAAATAGGTCGATTTTTACTTCAAAATGACGATTTTTTAATGTATATTCTAAAGAGGTTATGTCACTGGTTTTGACATGGTGACGTAATCGGTATTTTTTTAAATTGGAATAGATGTCTTGTGATACCTCATCTGAAAGGCCTTTCAATACTGCATTCAATGATAATAATTAATTAGATATTTTTTTACAGGGTGAACAAAAATTAATATTTTATTTCAATAAGAGAATAACTTTATATCCAACATGATAGAACAGTTAAATAAGATGTTCGAAATGCCATCCACCAGTCTCTTGACAATGAGCAAATCTACGGACACATTCCTCTTGCACATTGCGAATAACTTCCGGAGTAATTCTGTTAATTTCGATCCTAATTCGATTTTTCAACTCTTGTAGATTTTGCGGCCTATCTACATAGACCTTCCCATTTCAAATAACCCCACAAGAAAAAATCCAGGGGCGTAAGATCTGGAGATCTTAGGGGCCACTCTATCGGTCCGCGTCTACCAATCCACCTCCTAGGAAAACAGTTATTCAAAAACTCGCGAACATCACGTGCATAGTGCGGGGGTGCACCATCTTGTTGCAACCGAATACTTTCATTTGGTGAGTTAGGATTGTTGGCGTTTGGAAAAATATATTTCTATTATTATTACATTTTGATTATGAAATTCTTGTATTGTCATCGGTCCTTGATATGTGTGACAAATTTCAGATTATTCGGAAGATTGGAAGTGGGTGAATATTTACTTCCAAAATTTTATTACATTGTGAGTTATTTAGTTACAAGTAAAGATAATAAAAGCGTGTTAAAAAATGCAAAATTTTACTTTTTAGAGCCAAGGCTCTAATCCCTTAGACTGCCCTGGCAGACTAGTGAGTCAGTGCTCTACTACACCAATGGATCCTTTTCAAATATTAATAGTTAGCTATTTCCTAGTCTAAAATGGAAACAAAAGACAATCACAAATTAATGCCATAATAGGCAAGTTAGTGTCAAATAAATGTCAGTTGAAATATCAACAAATATTCTTCACAAATTCTAAGTGAAAAGGTTCTAAAAGTAAACTATGGCTACTTTAAGTGAAACCCAACGCATAGAAATTTTAATTTTTATTTGATGCGGAGATAGAACCAGAACTCAGCAAGAGGTATGCGACTTGTTCAATGCGAAGTATCCAAATAGACCTATCAGTCGTTCAACAGTCAGTAAGATTGGGAAAAAATTCAGAGAAACTGGTCATGTCAAACATATTCCGAATGCTGGACGTCCTAAAATAGAAGAAAACGTAAAACTTGATGTTCTATTGGGTGTAGAGAATAATCCTCACAATACTTCACGACAAATTGCAGCAGACCTTGACATATCCCAGTTCTGTATTACGTATTCTAAAAGCAGAAAAGTACCATCCATACAAAGTACAGCTACATCAACAACTCAATGATGATGATCCCGATCGCCGTGTGGAGTTCTGTGAAATAATGCAGGATTTGAGTAACCGCAATCCACGTTTTATAAAACAAATGCTGTTTTCCGATGAGGCTACGTTTTGCCTGAATGGTTCAGTAAATCGTCAGAATTGCAGATATTGGAGTAGGGATAATCCTCACTGGATGATGGACGGGCATACTCAATACCCCTCAGAAAGTCAATGTTTGGGCAGGGATAATGAACGAAAGGATTATTGGCCCGTATTTTTTCGAAGGAAATCTCACAGGGGAGCGTAACTTGGAATTTTTAAGAAATGAACTCATACCTAGCCTTGCCGATATTTTTCCAAACGCCAACAATCCTAACTCACCAAATGAAAGTATTCGGTTGCAACAAGATGGTGCACCCCCGCACTATGCACGTGATGTTCGCGAGTTTTTGAATAACTGTTTTCCTAGGAGGTGGATTGGTAGACGCGGACCGATAGAGTGGCCCCTAAGATCTCCAGATCTTACGCCCCTGGATTTTTTCTTGTGGGGTTATTTGAAATCGAAGATCTATGTAGATAGGCCGCAAAATCTACAAGAGTTGAAAAATCGAATTAGGATCAAAATTAACAGAATTACTTCGGAAGTTATTCGCAATGTGCAAAAGGAATGTGTCCGTAGATTTGCTTATTGTCAAGAGGCTGGTGGATGGCATTTCGAACATCTTATTTAACTGTTCTATTTTGTTGGATATAAAGTTATTCTCTTATTAAAATAAAATATTAATTTTTGTTCACCCTGTAAAAAATATCTAATTAATGATTATCATTGAATGCAGTATTGAGAGGCCTTTCATATGAGGTATCACAAGACATCTATTCCAATTTAAAAAAATTACCGATTACGTCACCATGTCAAAACCAGTGAAATAATCTCTTTAGAAAATACATAAAAAAACCGGCATTTTAAAATAAAAATCGACTTATTTCAGGATTTTTGTCAAAAGTACATGGCTTTCGAAATATCGAATTTGTTCCATAATTTTGACGCGCACTGTATATATTTCATTCCAATTTTCTTTGGGGTTATTGAAGATACATGTGAAACATAACTAAAACCATATTGTTTTCTATTAGCATTTGGTTCTCGTTATTGTTATCGGTCTTATTTGCTTTCAGACTTTTCTCTTTCCCTCTTCTATTTAAGAGTCTTTTTTGTTGTTTCTTTTTTCCTTCTCACTTCTTGTTTCATTCTTTTTTATCCAGTTGTTGTTTATGCCCTGTTGACGATATTACAAAAGGGCGTCCCTTTGTTTCCGTTTTGTTTTTTCTCTAAGGTGTTTCCATTTCCAACAGAAAATCTTCAATATCCTAATGATAGTGGGAGGAATATTATTGTATTTTTAACCCCACCGGAGTAAACGTGAACTGGTATTATATTTGCTAATCTACATGATCGTGGCACAAAGTATCACTTTTATTCCTAATAACACAGTATAGGTGCTATTTGATTTTCTTATATTATGATAGATATCGAAAAAAAAAATCGTAATGAGCTTCTTCCTTTAGCTGTTTCAAAAACCCCAGATCCGGTTCTATAAGTACACGTCCGCACAAACGATGGCATCTGAAGGGGAAAAACAGTAGTGAAGCGATGTACTTTTTTTTAATTAGAATGAGATAGCCGCGTCCACTGATATAAGCAATGAACTTGCGTTATTCAGTTGTCTGTCACTAATAATAACCGCGGGTAACATCACAATTCGATTAAACGGGATTTTCAATTTAATGGATTGTCGTAATAAATAGCTCTTATCGCCCCTCAGAAATATGGGTGAGTAATTTCAATTGTATTTTTTATTATATCTGATATATAATTATTCAAACCACAGAATCCGGAAATATCTGTTGTTGATTATAATATATAGAATTCCGAAATTATATGCATTTATAATTATATTGCGAATACACAATTTGTATTTCAATCGACATATTTTTCTAGGTATAATAATCTCTCACAATTGGATAAATTGAATTTTGTATATATGAAATATTCTTGATTAATACAACGAAAAACATGTTCTTAATATTAAGCTTCCTTTAACATCAGTTACCGTGTAATATTATTTTCGAAATTTTTGTAGAAGGAATATGTTATAAGACACTTTCGATTAGGATTATGACCACGCAGGAATTTAACAATAATGATAAGATAGGGTGAAGTCCCAATTATTGGCACTTTAAGTACAGTAAAATGAAAAAATTATAATATCGTAATTGTGGTGACATTTTAATTGGGTATTGTATACTATACTTCAAACATCAATTGTGTAGCTACTATGATTTCTTCTGAAATTAGTTTATAAAATACAATAAATTAAAACGGCCATTTCACCAGATATTGGCACTCAAGCAATAGTGATTGGTTCATCAATTCCCTAGTCATTGGCACCGACAAAAATATGTAACAGTAGGAAGAAAGTACCTGGAATCTAGATAAAATTAAATATCATCCGCAAAATAAAGAATCAGACAACGCAGAAAGTAATTTTATGCACGACCGGGCGTAAAGTAGCACTTTAGCGCCCGGATTTGCGGGCGTAAAGTAGCACTTTAGCGCCCGAGGACTACTTTATCGCCCGGTGGGCGATAAAATCGTTGAACAGGCGCTAAAGTTAATTTCGATCTCATATCGATAGAAATCTATATTCCGATGGATCATATAATCAAACCCAAAACATTATCAACAATAATATAACGAAAACAATGAACATAAATTGATTTAAAAAATGAATTATAACTTAATATTGACAATACAATTAAAACAGTTATTTATGGAAATATTTGGATTTGTTGTTTTCTGTTGTTGCAGATAGTTACTGATTTCAACTGATTCCTCATTACTAGAAGTCTGAAGAGAATGCATGTTATTATCTGGTGTTTCAGAGTAGTGAGCAATATTTTCAGATTGTCTGCAATGGCTAGTAGAAGGCTCATCATTTTCTACAATTTTCTTAGCAATCTTCAGCTTATTTGCAACTGAATTTTCAATATAACTTTCCGCAACAGTCGTCGACTTCCACCCAGCATGTCTTTTAATGTTGATTATATTCTCGCCTGCATCTGCTAACATAGTTGAACGTCTGAAGCAGTGACCATTATATTCTTTTGCATTAGAAATACCTAGGTAAGTGGCTATTCTGAATGGTATTTAACCGAATGTATTTGTTCCGATAACCTGTCTCGTACACTTGCCATTTTTATAATATAAAAAAACCGCTTTTGATCATTCTGATCTCGCAAGGAAGAATATTTTCTGTAAATATCCAAATAACTTGGCGATTTCTGTTCTTTATCGATTACAGTAAATACTCGATCTATCTCGTTTTGGTTTCTCGTATAGTTATAAGTAAGAATGTCTCGAAATCTTGAATGTCGTCCACTGTTATATTTGCCAATTCTTCGCAGCGACATGCTCCACAAATACAAAAAATCAGTGCTACCTCAATAAATTCTCAGATTAACATACTGAACATTGAGAAAACATGAAATTAGAATTACTTTCATCATAAGATACAAATCGTCTGGTGCTTCCCTCAAAAATAACTCGATTTCTCCTCTGCTTAGAATCTTCGATTTCTTTGGTTTATAACCATCAAATTTTCGTTTCAAAAAAGCAATCAATCTTGCGTATCTACTGATATCTATATTATCATGTACATTTAAAGTAGCTTTCAGCATGGAATAATATGACCACATGGTAGAGGGCTTACAATATTTAGATTTTTCCAGAAAATAGGCAAGAAGTACAGTCTCTGTGTATTTCTTATTTTTTACATTTTTTCCGTTGCACCACCTCACGAATTCTTCATACACTTCGTCGTATATTTTCTTGGATTTACTTGGCAATAAACTCAATTTCGCATCCTCAGCTGATTTACTTATTTCTGGTGGAGTACAATTCACACTTTCTTCGTCGCTTGAATCCATTTCAAAATCAGTAATAAATTATCTGTGATCACAAAAATTGACAGCAAATATGGCTACTAGCCTATATAATCTTATTTCGAAAAATTGACTGAGTTGCCATGGTAACATTCATTCCATCACTTCTTGATTCATTCTGTTTCCTATATGATATGAATATACATCCTCACGGCAGCCTTGATGTATTTTTATCATGTTCTAGATATAAAGAGGTATCTATCTACATGACATCAAATATACCGGTCGTGCATAAAATTTTGTATCTATTTCGGGCGTAATTTGCTTTTATGGACCTAGGCGTGTTAATAGCCCTCGCTATCGCTCGGGCTATTACTTACACGCTGCGGTCCATAAAAGCCTATTTTACGCCCTTGATACATGAATAACTATTATTTAACACCTCGAATTCAAAACAAGGAAAAACATTCTTATTAAATACAAAAAAACAAATATGCCTAATTCAATTGTACTACTTCAAGTGAAAAACCCTTCTGTTTTCATTTATTAAACTTTTGATTTTTATGAACAAAAGAAGGATGTTACACATTCCTTTCAAATACAAATAAATTTGTTTAAAAAAATTTAAAAATGCTGAAAACTTTTTTCAGCATTTAGGACCTAAGATTTCTTTATTTGAGAAACTGAATAAGTGAAAAAATCTATGTATATTTTTTGCAGAGAAATCGTATGATACGTTCTTGTACATACTTGGAATTTCATTCCAGTTTTCTTTGATGTAATAATGAATATTTGAGATATTTTGAACGTGTTATTCACTAAAACAATATTGTTTTACTGAAATCGCTCAAGAATGCCTACTTTCTCGGATCAACTTCAGACCCCAAACTACGCTAATCTATTATTTTAGTCCGTTGTTAAGCAACGAACTTTCCCGAAAACCCGAAATTTTTTGCCGGCCTAGGACGTCAAACTCGGTCTCTACCGGTTTTTTTATATACATTTTAGTCAGTAAATAAATACACGCAATCAACCAACTCACATTGAGAATATTTATTGAATATATTATTATACATATGGGACGTTTATTATAACTATTTTTGTATATTTATAGTTATGTTGCAGTTTGTACAATTATCAAACATAGGCTGAACTCTACCTGAAAAGTCATTCTCTTTGTCACTTCCCCCTCTACATTTATCTGTTATGTTACCTGAATAGTCAGCGACGTTATTGCTGTTTTCTTCTCGGCAATAATACTAATAGTATTAGCAGATTTATCTTTGTCACTTCCCCCTCTAAATATTGTATCTGCTATGTCTACTTCATTTGTAAAAGATTTCTCTATATATCCTTCGGCAACGGTTGAGGATTTCCATCCCCCATGCCTCTTTGAAGCAATTAAATATGCCCCAGCATTAACCAAAATTGTCGCAGAGGACCGACGGAAACAATGCCCTGTGTATTCATGTGCATTTGGCAAATTTAAAAATTTTGCGACAATTTGAATCATTTGCAACTTTTAAAATTTTCTGGACGACACGCAACATATTTTCTATACAATGGCATATAAGTTTCGTTTATCACAAATGCTCTTGGTTTGTTCGTTTTATTATCGGGTATTTTAATCAAAAGCTTAGATCCAAAATCTTCTATGTCATTCGAATCTAATTGATATAGTTCATCACGGCGATATGCACCGGCAACACCAAATATTAAGGCAACCTAAAAAGTAAACACTTCATAAATATCTAGGTAATTTTAAAATTCTTATATTCTAAACGTACCTTATTCATTAAGTATATATAATCTGGTGCTAGAGTAATAAACGTTTCAATTTGTTCATCTGACAAAACTTTTGACTTCTTTGGTTTATAGTTGTCACTTTGACGTTTCAGGAAAGCATGTAATTTCGAATATTTTGTAATATCAATATCTTCTTTTGTACTAAGTGTAGCTCTCAGCATGGAGTAATCTGATCATAACGTAGATGCCTTCGTAGATCTAGAAAAGTATGCAATCATGACATTTTCAGATCGGGAGGTCGTTTTTTTTCTTGGCAATAATCCATGAAACTTTTGTAAGCGTATTCATATTTTGCCTTGGATTTATTTGGCAATAAATTTAAGATGACATTTTCTGCAGCACTTACTAACTCTGGTGGTGTCCCGCACTCCTGGACATCATCATCACTGTCCATTTCAAGTATTTTTAAATATTTTTTAGCGATAAGTAGGTATCAAACCGAAATAAGTAGGGGAGGGGGGGGGGGCATAACGGGGACGTTAAGGGAAATAAACAATAAAAAAATAAACAAAATATTTTTTAATGAACACTAATGACAACTCTTTGGTTACTTATTAATTTATCATTTGGCACCGAATTTGGTGAAGTAAGAAATCAAATAATATTTTTTATTTTAATTTCACAAAACCTTCATGAAAACTCCATCGTGCCCCGGGGTAGGGGAAGTATGGGGTACCCAGTGAGGGGCAATACGGGGTATACTATTTTATTTGTCACAGAATAAGCAGATATGGATTTCTACTAAATCTGCGTCATCAACGCCTGCACAGGCTGTATGGGCCCACTGTCCACATAGCTGGCAGGCCACCCAACGCTCCGAAGACTTCAAATAAGTGTGGTTCGAGTCAACACAATAGATGCATAAGACATCCTCCTTAACATTTTCTCCATCAGAGCGAGCTTTTTGAGTCTTCTGTTTTTTTGAGTTTTTTTTCAACCGGGGATCATTCGGATTTGAACACTTCTTCGTCCGTTTAAGTTGTTCGTGTTTTCCCACACAACGGGGTACCCCATTGTGCCCCATAGCCATGTCTCCGTTATGCCCCATGTCTAACAGAATTTTAAATAACGAACATAAAAATGAATTCAAGGTCAGAGTGATTTTGCTCAAAACATATCAATAATAGTTGATGTTAGTACTAATACACATTAAAAAAAAACTATAGTAGTAATCTAAACACTTACCTTCTTAGACGCGTTTTGGTAACCACTCAAAATTAGATGAAATGTCGCCGGAAAAAAGAATTGGTCCTCAATAATAAACGCGTGCACTCTGATCGCCCGTCACTGCCGCATTGAAGGCCGATGCGAAATGCCCTCTTATTGGCGAAAACAAAACACGGCTAGTGTGCGTAGTTACTTGTATGTGTGGGTGGCCCCGTCGTGCCTCGCGTCCCCGTTATGCCCCCCTCCCCTAGTGAATCTCTGACTTTTGTCACAACAATAAACAAACAGTGATTGTCAAGGAAACGATTTCATAGGCAATAAGATGTTAATCAAAAATTGTTATGCATTTATAAAAATTCTTTAATTTATGATAATGTTGATTGCGATTTCAGAAAAAATTGTATCTGTACCTCGTAGTAAAAGCACATTCCCAGACTTTAATGTTTGTTGGCCTCGGCTTAACGCCTAGGCCAACAATTTACATTGTCGTCAGGGAATATATTGCTTTTACTACTAGATACACAATGTACTATTTCTATTAGCATCTAGTTCTCGTTATTGTCATCAGTCTTGTTTTATCTCAGTGTTGTCTCTTTTCCACTTTTACTCTTCTATTCAAGAGTCTTTTTTGTTTATTTTTTTTCTTTTTTCTTTTTCACTTATTGCTTCATTCTTTCTTTTTCTTCCAATTGTTGTTTATATACTGTTGACGATATTACAAAAGAGCTTTCCTTTGTTTTCGTTTTGTTTTTCCTCTCAGATGTTTTCATTTGCAACAAAAAATCTTCAATATTCCTCCCATTATCACCAGGAAACACTGTTTCAGACAACACGCTGATATTTTTCTTTGGGTCACTAGAATCATTCTGATTTTTTTTTCTCAGACTTGTCATGACAGTAATCTATTTCATCTAGTAGGGGTAAATTGAATGAGGATTCTGAAGAATTCAACTCAAAAAGGATCGGCATTTGCTCGAAATCATCTTCCGTGAAAATGATCTCATTATCATTGACATCTGCATCAGCATAAATAAAATTATAGTTTGAAAACTCTAGAAAAACACGCATATATGGCAATAAGGACTAAAAAGTTGAAAATAATTAAAAAAAGTCATTGACCAACAAATTTTCTTTTATGTAAAAAAGCATGAGGTGCATGATATCAGTATTCTTAATATCATTATGAAAAGTGAGTGAAGAGCATCCCAACGCTTTTTTTACATAAAAGAAAATTTTTTGGTCAATGACTTTATTCTTATTATTTTCAACTTTTTAGTCATTTTTTCCATATATGCGTGTGTTTTTAGTTTTATCAAACTATAATTTTGTTTTTAAGACTGAAAAAGACTACGGTAGAAAAACTCTTCAATTGAATCATTCACATGAGATGTAAGTTATTAATAACTAAATTTTGGCAAATATGGTGAGAACCAGTGCATTCGCCATATCTTTGAATTGTAAATTATGCTGAGAACGGCCTCAGTGCATTCACCATATTTTACTAGTAGCCACTGAAGAGTTCCACTATCCACCTCCTGGCTCCATCATCAGCTCAGCTCCAAGATACCAAGAACAATTAGAAGTAGGTTAAAATTGATTACATTTATGATGATGTTTTGATCTTCTATATTTATAATGAAAATAAGTTGTTGGGGTTAGGTCTTTTATAGAAAACCAATATTTCTCAGTTAGCCAACGTTTCGGCAATTTATTTCGCCATTCTCAGGACTCTAAAATATGAAATTATGGACCATTACCAAAAAAAAATTGCACAAGAACAATTTTTATAAAAGTAAAAATAAGAACGTGTAAACGTTTATAGTTAAAATTATAATTCTTGAATAGTGATACTAGCTCAAATTCCGAAACTAAAATTTTATTGTAGACTTACAATCACTCATGTGAGTCTACAATAAAATTCTTTCTCAAGACTGGTTTCGGAATTTGAGCTGGTATCAATATTCAAGAATTATAATTTTAACTATAAACGTTTACACGTTCTCATTTTCACTTTTACTTTTATAAAAATTGTTCTTGTGAAATTTTCTTTTGTAATGGTCCATAATTTTATATTTTAGAGCCTTGAGGATGGCGAAATATATTGCCGAAACGTTGGCTAACTGAGAAATATTGGTTTTCTATAAGAGACCTAACCCCAACAACTTCTTTTCAATATTGATTACATTGTTTGTTGGTTACAAGTAAAGCTAATGAAAGCGTTTTAAAAACATCAGTCATTTGTTGTATGGGGCTTCAACACATCATATATTTCATGACAATGCCATAATATTCGCACCTATGTTCATTAAAATTTTCAAAACTATGTAATGGATCTGGACCAATGATGGTGGAAAGCTCTTGAAACGTTAAATAACAACACTTTCTTTGGCAATGAATCTCATGGCGGCTTCGTATTATTCCGGTGGCAAATTATTCAAAGTTTTCTCGATGGTTCTCAGTATATCATAAGCTTCCTCTTTCATCCTAAAATTCGCATGTTCTACAGTCTGCTACCCACTTAACTTTCTCGCCTACTCCTATGATGTCTCCTTTCCGTACTGGCATTCCATCATGAATAGTATATTGTACAACGAGCACGGAACGACATACATTTCCCACGAGTATGAAAGTTTGCAGCACGAGCTGCAAGCGAGTGCTGCGAATCATACGAGTAGGAAATGGTCATTCCGTGCGAGTTTTACACTATACTTTTTCTACGACTGTTATAATATACAGTGTAATTAAAAACAACAACAAACATGAGAAATGTACTTTTATTAATTAATTGAAAAAAATAACGTACTAGGTAAATGTGTTGAGCACCTACTACAATAATCGCGAAAAAATATCTTCTCATTTGTTATCAACAATATTCAATGTTACATCGGTACAATTATTAAAAACAAATTTTGGGGAAATAGAATCCGTTTTTTAAGGGAAAAGTTGACATTATTAACATTTTCTGTAACTGATGTCTGACAACTTATTGATCGACCCTAATATTTTATTGGCTATGTTATTACGACTAGTCAGGGACTCTTTGATGTAACCCTCAGCTACTGTTGTAGAGCGCCAGTCACCATGCAGTTTTAATGTCATTATATCTTTGCCACTATCTATCAATATTGTAGCTGAAGATCGGCGGAAACAGTGGCCGGTGTATAACTCAGGATTCGGAAGTTTTAAGTATGAAGCAATTTGTTTTCCCATATTTCCTATTTTATTTATTAAAATTTTTTGGACAGTGCATTTTTCTTTCTGATAATTTAGAAAAAAATAAGCATCGTTGACATTACTTGGTCGCAGATTCCAATATTTTTTCACAATGTTAGCATATTCTCCCTTTACAGTAAATTTTCGAGAAGTTTTTGTTTTAGTGTTCGGAATGTGGACCAAAACTGCGGCACCTAAATCTTCAAAATCGTGAATTTTCATTTTGTACATCTCATCTCTCCTACAAGCACCCATAATTCCCATGATAAGTAAAACCTGCAATAAAAAAATATAAACAAATTATAATTAATTAACTGATTGTTGTGGAGCTTACTTTTGCTACAAGGTATTCGTTGTCTGGGGCTTCTTTGATGAACGTATCAATCTCCTTCGTTGTGAAAACTTTAGATTTTTTGCTTTGTATCCATCTGATTTCCGCTTTAGAAATGCTCTCAATTTGGGATATTTACTATTATCAACGCCATTATTGATACTAAGCATCGTTTTTAACATGCTATAGTGTGCCCATAAATTGGAAGATTTAAATTTATTTGATATATTTCCAAAGTAAGCCATCAGAACATTCTCTGAACGAGAACTAGTTTTCTGTTCTTTGCACCAGTCCATGAATAGGGTATACGAAACTGTGTATTTTTCTTTAGATTTTTCAGGCACTGAATTTAATGAAGCGTTATTTGCTGCCTCCATAACACTTGGCGGTGTTAAACTTCTTTCACTGTCATTACTTTCCATGCTGAACTAATTTCGAAATACCTTTATAATATCGTTCTGTCAAAGAAATATTGAATTGTCACTTATGTTTGTGATTATATTGTCTGTATGGTTACGGCAATGTTACCTGGTTACGGCGTCTTTTGTTTTATTTAGTCCACGCCTCTTTTGTCGTGACGAAGATTGCGAAAATTTACCCGTGCGTTTTTCAGACATTGTGCACTAGTTGCCCAGCAACTAGTGCATAACGAAAAGGAGTATTACAATGTACTACATTTAGAAATTATCATTGAACATACAATGAAGGTATTTTGTGACAGTCGTAGAAAAATACATTAGCAGTTCCGACAGGGATTTTCTGTTTTATACTGATTAGACCTCGTGCAAGTAATAATTCATCACATGGCTGTACTATTCCAACGCAGCACCCAGAGTCTTCTTCTAGTCGGGCCTCAACGAGTTTCACAGAACACCGCTTTTCGGATGGTGATGTTGATATAAATCAATTCATAAGAATAGTAGGTATGAGTCTCATTGACTCGTACAAGTCACCTTATAATATTGGGTATAATAATACTCCAGGTTAGTCGACTCTTCATTTTCAGATTATCCAAATCAGAAGAGGGGGTCGTATGAAGAGTATATTTCAGATAACTCCATAGAGGAGAGTAAAATGGTGATAAATCTGGGGAATGAGCCGGAAACTACCGAATTCGACCCTCATACAATCAGTGACAATCTATAAATTATAAGAAGAAGCACCATTTTATTTCTACCAAATACCCAGTCGTTCTGCCAATGAAATATTTTCTATCAATCGCATCAATTCATGTAGTTTATTCTAAACGAATTCAAATCATCGTTCAGAGAGACACGAACGATTCAATAATATATTTAACTTATATTGATTAAGAAATCGCTCAAGGTCCTAGAGATTATATTTATATACAGAGTATTTCCCAGATTAAAAATATTAGAACAATGTTTTCAACTTTCAAATAATTCACTGTTAATTATTATCAATGAGCCTCTGGGCCTTGAAGAATTTTCTCGATTGTGGTAACATACACTGGTTATCATGATTCACAAAATATAATTAAATCAGACTTTTCCGCGGAACTATCGGCCAATCAATCTGCTTTGTACTTCAGCCGAGAAGTTGGACTGCAAAAACTCGACCAGGAAGTAGAAGACCAGAATATCCTGACAAACAAAAAGAACAGATTCAGAAGGGCTGATTCTACCGAATTGCAGTACCTAAAGTAAGGAGGAGGATATCGCAAATCTATCTCTCTATCAACAAATGCAGGAGACTTTCGTTAAAACACAAAGCTCTATTATATGCTCCAGTATGTATGAGGCCACACTTCAAAACCATAGTCGGATGATAACTAAATAAGCTGTGAAAGGAAAACGCAACTGTAACCAAAGAAATTTATAACGGATTTTGCTCCCCAGTTCGTCACTTCATTCTGATTTCAAATTTGTTCTCGGCCGCCATCTTCTATTTTAGGTGGGAAGGCCACCCATGCTGGCCAACTGCAATGAAAGAATGATAAAATAAATAATAAAAAAACCTTTTTAAAGGCAAGCTTTTATGCAAATGCGCTAAAAAGTTAAGGTGGTACGTCCAAAGCAATAATTTTTTACTTTTTAGCTCTTTTGAATAAAGCTTGTCTGTAAAACCTTTTTTTATTAATTATTCTATTTTGTGCTTTTTAGTGAGTACGCCTTAATCTATGCATTTTTGTTATAACATCTTCATTATGAAACTTTTTTCCTGTAAGTTCTAAGCTATCTAGTTCTTCAATGAGGAGACCATCTAAAAATTAACTCGTTACCATCCTGGAGCTGCCATCTTTAATTTACGAATTCTGACAAAAAATCAATAATCTTCGACTAAATTCATAATCTCCCACTACCCCGACATACCAATTTTGAATAGAAACGGTCCATTATCACAACACTTGTCCACCATCTTGAAGCCGCCATCTTAAATTTATGAATTTTGACAAAAAATTCATAATCTCCGACCCCGAAAACCTCCACGTACCAATTATGAATAGAATCGGACCATAATCACAGAGATCGTCCACCATCTTGGAGCCGCCATTTCTTATTTATTTATTTTGAAAAAAAATAATCTCTGACTCCAAAACCCCTACATACCAATTTTTAATCGAATAGGGCCATGATCACAAAACTTGTCCACCATCTTTGAGCCGCCATTTCGATTTTATGAATTTTGAAAAAATTAATAATATCGAAACCGAAAACCCCCACATACCAATTTTGAATCGAATTGGACCATAATTACAAAACTCGTCCGCCATCTTGAATTTGTGAATTTTGAATGAAAATTCATTATCTTCGACCCCAAAAATCCCCCCAATTTTGAGTGGAATCGGATCATAAACACAAATGTCGTCGGCCATCTTAGAGCTGCCATTTTGTTTTCGTCTCTTACAAAAATTACATAATGGATTGTCACGGGAACTATGAACACCTGCCAAATTTCACGTTAATCGAACAACTAGAAGCGGGTCAAATTTAACTTGCAAGATTTGATTATCGACCCACATACACCGGGACAGGTGAAACTAAATAAAAGCTTGTAATAATCGGGTGAATATAGTGTAGCCAAAAAGACAGATTTGTTTACTTGACCTTTATACATATACATAATGAATAAATTTTTAGCGTTATTATGCATTTGTTTAAAGAAACCTGAAACAGGTCGATTTCTATTGTCAATTTGACAATCTACAGTATGAAAATATTACCCCCTTCTTGCACCCCCTCTGAATTATGATCGCCCCCTCAAAAAATTTGAATGAGAAGGGGGTCGTGTGGCACCTTGTTCGAAAGGGATTTTCATTCTCTGTTCAGCAATATTAAGTTTTCAAATTTGGTGCAATCATAACCGAGAAAATTCATTTCGAAAACGTAAAGTTTTGATAATTTACGTAGAATGAAGAAAATAATGTCACATAATGTTTAGGAAGTATTTTTCAATTTATTTTACAATTGAATTCAATGTTCAAAATGACCACCATTCACTTCTTGACAATAAGCAAGTCGATCTTGGAATTCTCGTACAACATTTTGTAGGACCTCAGTGGTTTTTAAATTTCTTCCGTTATCCTAACTTTTAAATCTACAATATTGTCAGGTCTATTGAAATATACTTTTGATTTTAAATAACAGCAGAATAGAAACAAAATTTTGTGAAACTGGACATGTAAATACTATTCAAAAACCAGGTCGAAATGTTGAATTGGATGAGGAAAATAAGTTAGATGTACTGTTAGCGATTGAGGAAAATCCGCATATGACAAGTAGACAACTTTCCGCCGACAATGATGTAAGTAAATCATCGATATTGAGAGCTTCACATAAAGAAAAATACCATCCTTATAAAGTTCAGTTGGTTCAGGAGTTAAATGAGGATGATCCTGATAGAAGGCAGCAATTCTGTGAACTGATGATGGACAGAATGGAAGCAGATTTGCAGTTCATAAACAAAATTGTTTTTTCTGATGATGCTACTTTTTATTTAAATGGAACGGTTAATAGACAAAACTGTAGATATTGGAGCAGAGAAAATCATCATTGGATGTGTGAGGCTCACACACAATGTCTTAAAAAAGTGAACGTTTCGGCTGGTATCATTAACAACAAAATTATTGGCCCTTATTTTCTCAAAGGCACAGTTAATGGTGAGATTTATCTAGATTTTTTCATAAACTTTTTACAGCCTACATTAAAAATACTTTTTCCTGATGTTAATGATCCAAATGCAATAGATAGATCAATTTGGTACCAACAAGATGGAGCTCCACCGCATTACAAACTTATTGTTAGCGATTATTCGAACGAAGTTTTTCCCAATAGGTGGATTGGAAGACGTGGAACGATTGAATAGCCGCCTAGATCCCATGATTTGACTCCTCTCGATTACTTCTCATGGGGTTATTAAAAATCGAAAGTATATTTCAATAGACCAATCAATATTGCAGATTTGAAAATTAGGATAACGGAAGAAATTAACAACATATCCCTTGAGGTCCTACAAAATGTTGTACGAGAATCCCAAGATCGACTTGCTCATTGTCAAGTGGTCATTTGGTGGTCATGGTGGTCATTTTGAACATTTAATTTAGTTGTAAAATAAATTGATTTGGAATTTGGAAAACATAATATTGATGAACAGAGAATGAAAATCCCTTTCGAACAAGGTGCCACACGATCCCTCTTTTCATTAAAAATTTTTGATGGGGTGCTCATAATTCAGAGGGTGTACAAGAAGGGGGTAATATTTTCATTCTGTAAATTGTCAAATTGACAATAGAAATCGACCTGTTTCAGGTTTTTTAAACTAATACATAATAACGCTAAAAATGAATTTATTCCATACCTATGGACCGCACTGTATAACCTGGCTATCCGACGAAATCAAAAAGGAGTTCTAGTCGACGCGTATATTTTTTTTTATGTACGATCACGCATAACTTTTCACGGAGCAGTTCGATTCCAATGATTCATCATTGGATAGGGTGTACTTCGAAGTTGGCTCCATTTGAATTTGAACAAAAAATCCAAAATATTGATCGTTCACGCTCTGAATTATGCTCCGTTAACCGATTCTATCAGGCATAACTTTGTAGTGGGTTTTCCGATTTGGAAGATTCTTTTTTTATTAGATAGGGTATACCTCATAGTTGATCATATTTCAATTTGGAATGAAATGAGTCACCCCTATGGGTAGAAAAATAGGGGATGATTTATTTTTCACTTGTGAACATTGGCACACATAAGTATGTCACAAGAATTACATTCTATGGGAGGATGAAATCAACTAACCAGAACTTTCAAAAATAATTTATATTATATAACAATAAATAGTTAAAGTAGATAATTATATTATTTAACTGTTAAAAATTGAAGTAAGCTAGGTAAGTAAGTATTTTGGGAAAAATCAAAAATAAGTAGGTAGTAATTAGTAGAATTCAGCCACAAAAAAAAATAAAAATACAAACTTTTTAACAACAAATTAAACCGACGAAAAAATCAACTAAAAAGCAAAAAATAAAATAAACCTTCTTAGTCTTAATGATAATTGAGCTCCTAACTAATGTAACTAATTTTGAGTCGGCGCCAAACAAACTAGCAATTGAACAAGGTAAAGCGTAAAATGATGGCAGCGAGATGCACAGCGGCGTTTTGATTACTTCTTCAAAGTAATATAATGATCTCCGATAATTGTTTGTTTGGCGCCGACTCAAAATTAGTTACTCACATTAGTTCATCCGGCTCCTAAGTTTCACGATGAATTTCCTCGACGTATCAAAGATCTTATTCGTGAGCGAAATCGAGCAAAGAGGGCTTATCAAAGGAGTCTGTTCCCTGCGGACAGAATCCGAGCTAACGAACTGAATAGGGAGGTTAGAGAAAACATATCAGAATTCAGGAATGAGAGATTTGGCACAACACTTCGAAATTTAGAGAATAGTGATCAACTTTGGAAACTTCATCGAAATTTAAAAACAAAAAAATCTGATTTTCCCCCTATTCATGGCGAGGCCGGTATGTGCTATGACCCTGAGTCCAAAGCTCAAGCCTTTGCAGACTCGATGGAAAGGCAATTTAGATTGAATGAGCATCCAGATGATGATCTGGATCGAGAACTTTTGCTGGAAGATCGGGTTCGTCGTACTCTAAGAGAACCCAATCATGATGTCATTCGTTCGGCTTCGATGGATGAACTCAAGACACATATTAAAGGATCAAATCCTAAAAAAGCACCTGGTTATGACGGAATTACTAATCGTATGATTAAGTATTTTCCGGATAACCAGGTGCAGTCCCTTCTAAATATAATCAATAATTCTCTACGCCTTGAAAAATTCCCTCGAAGGTGGAAGCATGCCATCGTAGTTATGATTCCAAAGGAGGGACAAAATCCGACCTTCCCGCAAAATTATAGACCTATCAGTCTGCTTTGCAGTTCAGCTAAGTTGGCTGAAAAAGTCGTTCTAGAAAGGCTTGACGTAGAAGTGGAGGACAGAAATGTCCTACCGAATGAGCAGTTCGGCTTTAGGCGCGCTCATTCCACCGAGCTTGGGGTTCTGAGGCTGGTGGAAGACGCCATAACATCTTTGAATGTCAATAACAGTGCCCATATAATACTGTTAGATATCAGTAAAGCTTTTGATAGAGTTTGGCATGAGGGCTTACTCTCCAAACTCATTGACTTCCACCTGTCACGGAGCCTGGTGAAGTGGATCAAGTCGTTCCTCATGGGTAGGACATTTCAGATGAAGGTCGGCAATTCTCTCTCGGGTTTGAGAGAAATTGAGGCCGGCGTTCCTCAGGGGGCAGTGTTATCTCCATTATTATACGCCCTCTATACATCCGATATTCCAAGGAGTGAACACGTGAAGATATCCCTATTCGCTGACGATACGGCTTTGCTTTCCTCTTCAGCCAACCACTTGATGGGAGTCGTTTACTTGCAGGATGCATTAAACGACCTCCAGCAGTGGTACCTGGAGTGGAAGATAAAGTTGAATCCTGACAAAACGCAGGCAATTTCGATGGGATGTAAGAAAAACAACCCGGAGAGGGGTGTGTCTGTCTCTGGAAGGGAGATAGAATGGTCAGAACAAGTGGAACGGTGGATCGCCGGCTCACCTGGAGACCACACGTCAAAATTATTAAGGACAAAATTGCAAAGAAGATCTGCACATTATAGCCACTCATCAACAGGAAGAGTAAACTCTCCCTGAAAAACAAAAAGTTCTGATTCATAAAATGATGTTCAGACCTGTCATTTTGTACGCCTCAGCCGCCTGGGGCCAAACCTGCAAGACTAGCATTCGCGTCCTGGAACGGGCGCAAATGAAAGTCCTGCGTATGATAACGAACGCTCCGTGGTATGTGCGGAACGATCGGATCCTCGAAGACTTGAACCTGCCTTCCATCGGGAGTATTATCAGAGACCGCAACCGGAAAGTTTTCGATTGCGCAATAACCCATGAGAACCCCCTCGTGAGGGAAGCCACTGATTATAACATAGACGACCCCTCACGCTTTAAACGTCCAAGGCACTCTATAGAGTGATGGGCTACTTACCAATCCATACTGGGTAGTGAAAGCTGCACCCTCTACAGAAATTAACATTTTTCCAAATTCAGATTCAAACTTCTCTTCTCGGCCATCTTTGAGAACCATCATCATGGAAAGTGCTAGAGACCGGTTTCTTGTCCTTATCCAGTCAAAATTCTAAATTCGTGAATGGCTGTTGCCCACTTATTTGATGTCCAAAGAGTAAGAGCCTTCGGGTTACACTTGACTTTAGTAACAGTGATAGGAGATCATGAACATTAGTTTATGAGCTCAATTATCATTAAGACTATGAAGGTTTATTTTATTTCTTGCTTTTCAGTTGATTTTTTCGTCGGTTTAATTTTTCGTTAAAAAGTTTTATATTATAACCTGGCCATCAGCTGCTCATTTTAAAAAAATCTAATATTGACCAAAATAAATGGAGAACTCCTATTGCAGCCAGCAGAGGGATTTATGGTCTGTGATAACAGTGAAGTGATATCCTTCCATGGAGGGCCGTAATTTCTCAATTCCCCATACGATATCCAAACACTCATGGAATGCAACGTACCCACACCAGTTTCACGACTTGGTTGTAGATCAGGAGTATTCAAGCAATGTGTTGCTTGACAAATATATTCGTGAAATAAATCACATTTTTGCCCGTTGCTATTAGCGCAGTGTCATCTGCGAGGGTAGCTATTTTACTTCGTCCGTTTTCGGGATAGCGCATGTATACAAGACACTTCCTTGTGGGACACTTCCATTGAAGTCTTTGAGTTCTTAATATTCATATTCCTTTTTCCATCATATCACGTTCTATGCTGTCTGTGATATGACGTGCTTCATCATCAGTTGAATTATTTCATCTGAAATCAAACTGATAATCTCAAATACTTTTATTTTTCTTGATAATCAGTTTCCAGCTCTTGAGAATTAATATCTTAGATATATCATGATTACCTCCAATACCTTCCAGATCTCAGGTATGGATTTGAGGCGGAATGCCTAATTATTATACCTTTTCTGGGTTTCCCCTCATTATTTCACTAAGTCGTTGTCTACCTAATTGGGTGGGAATATTTCTGCTGACGAGTTCAGAAAATAACTGAGACTTCTGTTCGTTATCCCTGACCAATGGCTCTGTTCCTTTTCTCATGGATCTGTGACTATTGGTATTTTGATTTTTCGAACAGTTTTCCAAAGTGATTTTTCCATAAGTCAGTGCTTTAAGATATTCTATTGTTCCGAGCCGTCCAGGAGGATGCCTTCAATATTCAAACCAAAGTATTGAATTGCTGGTTATTTTTCGAAAAATCATGCATGTGTAATAAGCATGGGGACGGGAATAGGCAAACAAGCGCTTTTCCACACGGAAAAAAAAGGATTTGTTAATTCAACCAAATTTATTTGGTCACTCTTATTGGCTTGAGCCAGCTAAATAAAAATCACCCCAAAACACAGGTGTATTCGTTTGGTGGAGTCATTATATTTCGGTGACAAAATGGATTTATCAATGCAATGCTAACATTTATTTGATTTGAATATATGTTCATCTATTGAAACAATCTCCAGCTCATATTGCATAAAAATTTGTTTCAACACAAAAAAAATAATGATAATCATTTATTGAATCCTTTAAGATTCATGTATTTGATCTTAAAGGATTCAATAAATGATTATCATTATTTTATTTGTGTTGAAACAAATTTTTATGCAATATGAGCTAGGATACGCCAAGAACCCAACAAG
The DNA here is from genome assembly GCA_018342105.1 of Gonioctena quinquepunctata. NCBI lineage: Eukaryota > Metazoa > Arthropoda > Insecta > Coleoptera > Chrysomelidae > Gonioctena > Gonioctena quinquepunctata. Next base: position 1,353,896 of record JAFIRS010000026.1, on the reverse strand, counting down.
GTAGACAAATAATTAAAATACCAAAATACAAAATATAAATGTCACATATACACAAATAGAACTAACATTTCATCTCGAATTTAAAACTAATCGAATGTAAAATATAAATGTCATATATACACAGACAGAACTAACATTTTATCTCGGGTTTAAAAATTCAGAAATGCTGTAGAAACAGTTTTCTTTAAGATATTTCTTCAATTTTGATTTGAACATATTTTTGTTCTGAATTTTCCTTAGATCAGTTGGAAGATAGTTGAAAAATGTAATTCCTGTATATGACGGACTGTTCTTAAAGAATGATGTGTTATGAGTCGGGATCCTGATGAGATCTCCGTTTCTAGTGGAATAGTCAAGTTGTTGGGAAACAGTGTCGTACATATGTTTGTGTTTCAGAAATATCATTTTCCATTTACAAATATATATACATGGATATGTTGAGATATTGAATCTTTTGAAATATTCTCTACAGGAATCTCTAATCTTCAGATTGAAAATGAGTCTGATGACTTTTTTCTGTAGAATAAATATTCTGTTGGAGTTGCTGGAGCTGCCCCAGATGTTGATATTACAGGAGATGTGGGAGTAAATTATGGCATAATAAATATTGATCAGTTGAGTTATATCAAAAATATTTTTCAGTTGTAGAATGGCATAATAACCACTATTTGACTTTTTACAAACAGCATTTATATTTGCTTCCCGTCTCATATCACCATCTACGAAAGTTCCGAGAAATTTAGTATTTGCAGAGAGATTAATTTACATCATCCATCACTCTTACTTGAAAATTTGTTACAATTTTTTATCGGCGATAGAACTGCATACACACCATTTTGTCTGAGTTCACAATTAAATAATTTTTTTCACAACAACAGATAAACATTAATTCAAATAGAAGAATATTATATTGGGTGAATCATGTGCGTTAGATGGCGGAGCGATCGCACAACTGATCCTGACTTAGATAATGTTACGAATAGCAAAGTCAACTTATCATCGTTGCGACGTCTGGACTTAAATGTCTGGTATAGGCTCTCATGCTCGGTTGCAATATTTGTCAATTCAGTGGATTAACAAAATTATTACTCCTTTGAATAAATACTTTTAGTGAAGAGATCAGCTTATTTTGTTGAATTGACATTTTATTGAATTTATCAATTTGACATAAATACCGTCATACGGGGTGAATTCGAACACATGGTTTGAATTCGAACACGCAGCTATTTTTTGTTTAAACCTCTGTAAGATAGATGTCGCTAGTATTGCCAGATGTGTATTGAATATAGTATACAGATAACAGCCACGTGCAAATTGTGTTTAGTGTTTCAGCCGAATTTACAATTAAGTTTTTGTCTAATTAAAATTTGTATAAAAAACAAAATTTCCTTAAATTTCAAAGAGCTGAAAAGAAACTTTTGTATCTATTATAATTTGAAATTAATCTCTTTATGAGTGTAGTTGTACTACCTATATATAAAGCATTGTTTACTGAACCAGTTTGTTTGATTTTAGAAAAAATATTTCATTTTAGGGGTGAATTCGAACAATATGCCCAGAGCATATAAAAGTCAAATAGGCCTGGCGCAAATCAAAAAGTATGACCAGGATAATTTAAATTTAAAGAAGTGCACTTCACGAGGGGCAGCCGAGACATACAGTGTACCGGTTTCAACCTTGTGCAATAAGATAAAAGGGAAAATACTTGTTGCCTGCAGGAGGTCGAACATCGTTATCAACAAAAAAAGAAACCTTGTTAGTGGATGGTATTAAAATGGCCTGAGATTGGGGGTTTTCCTTCACACGACATGATATTAGACTATTAGTGAAATAATACCTTGATCGAATAAGCATAAAAATTTCCCGATTAAATGATAATTATCCTGAAGAAGACTGGTTCTACCACGTTATGTCAAAGAGTGTCTCAAAATATCAAACGATACAGAGCAAATTTATCGCCTGAAATTATAAATCAGTATTTTGATAATTTAGAAGTCAATTTAAGAGATGTTCCAGCTTCTAATATAGTCAATTACGACGAGACTAACCTATCCGACGATCCTGGAAGGTTGAAAGTTGTTTGCAAAAGAACTGTCAAACGAGTCGATCGGATAATTGATTCTAGCAAAACTTCCACTTCTATGATGGATGATAGCTGTCAGTGGCTCCGGACAATTGTTAAAACCTTACGTTGTGTATAAGGCGACTCATTTATATCCAACTTGGATGGAAAGTTGACCAGAAGGCACTGGTCCCAAGAAGTTGCTCGACCTTATTTCAAAAAATGTCACGGAAAGAAGGTGTTGATAGGTGACAACTTATCTAGTCATATCTCTCCTTATATGTTATCCAAGAATGCCAAAATAATGACATTTTATTCATTTTATTACCTCCCAATGCCACCCACTTATTACAACCTTTAGACGTGGCATGTTTTGGGCCATTTAAAAAAAGCTGGCGTAAAATTTTGACCGATTGGATAATAAAGAATAGAGGGGTTATACCAAAATCCGAGTTTCCAGGATTGCTCGCAAAGGCTTTAGAAGAAACTGGATTAAAGTTAGAGACCAATATTAAATCAGGTTTCAAAGCTTCTGGCCTTATTCCTTTAAACAGAACTGTTGTTCTTAATAAACTACCAAAGGAAACCACAAAGATGGATGATATATCTAAGGAATGGTCCACAACGTTTTTAACATTTTTGCGTGATAGCCGGATAACTGAAAATGAACCACGGAAAAAAAAGGATTAAAAACTCGACGTTCCTGCAAATCAAGGCGTTCCATCCGAACATTTAAATGCTGAAACTCCATCCTCAAGTGTTGCTGTGGACGATGAAATTCTCGCAGATGAGGTGTTAGAGGAAGCAGAGGCCGAAGAGCAAGAAGTGGAAACCTGCAGCAACGAAGATAGTGACAAAGAAAACATAACTTTTGTGGACGACGATTATGTGCTTGTCCAATTTAAGTGTCCTAATAATAAAACAAAATACTAAGTGGGCAGAATTAGTAGTGTTGTTGACGATAATCTATTAGTTGTTAATTTTTTGAGAAGCAAGGACCCACTTAAACATGGAAAGTACTTCTTTCATCTTGATTTAAAGGATGACAGTATTTTGAATGTAGAAGATATGATTATGAAAATGAAGACTCCAACTGACCTACGTTGAAATCAATTGACTTTCTCTAAACTGCCAGATGTGATCTTAGAGTAGTTACCTAGGTAGTTAAATATGTTTTTCTTGTTTAAAACTTATTTACAATTTTTAACTTTTGTTTCTTCGTTTTTTAAATATTTTATGCAAGAAGTTTATTTAATACATTATTTTACTTACCTATCTTTAACTTATTAACATCCCCCGTATATTTTTATATGGTAACTGTATCATCTTTTTTTTTCTAAAAACTGTTCAAATTCACCCTTATCTGTGTCTAAAATGAAACAATAGCCTTTTCTAATGCATGTTCGAATTCACCCCACCCATCGGAGTGAATTCGAACACTAAACAAAAAAATATATATTCTATATATGTATAATTTTGACAATATATGAAAATGACAGTCAAAGGTCTGTAGTTCCTAAATGAATTATTTCAACATTTTTGGAGTATGACATGACATTGTGTTCGAAGTCACCCCGGATGACGGTACTTGTTTGAATGAATATTATGTTAGAGCAATCAGCAAATTTTGTAGATCTGATTATTCGATTCAAAAAAATAATTACCCGGTTGAAACAACATTAAAAATGGAAACATTCTCAATTGAATAGAATATAGATGAATGAGACAAAGAAGAATGTTTCTCTTTTCAACATGAATACCCCACAAGAGGTTATCTTGAACGCTGGAAATTAGTGAAAGTTTATCTTTCAGTCACAGATGAATGAAATATGAACATCCTGTTCATATTTTCAAACAAATCAATCTATCATACCCCTTGACAGGTTTGAATGTCAAAAAACACAAATTTCAGATGTCACTCTAAAAGTAATGTTTCTAACATTTTTCCATCTTTGCAAAGTGAGATTGCTTCTAGAAAATGTGTTTCCCATTTCTTCCGGTCTTCCTGATGATCGTGGAACGTGAAATAGATTTTCGTCGACAAAAATGTATTGAAGACCTAGTGAATGCGATGCCTTTCTTGCATCAATGTTACAAATTATTTCTGGTGAGAATCTCTTTTGGAAAAATTCTTCTTTGCCTAATCCATCTAATGAGTTCCTAATTGAGACTGGAATAGAAAATCAAATAACTATCCGATTGAAAATGAACATTTTCACTTTCAGATATTTTCTTTTGAGTTATGGTCCTTTTTTAATATCTATCATATGTATTTCAATGTCCAGCGTGGCTTTAGCCGGGAAAGTACTTGTTTTCTGTTAGATTTTCCCAAACAATAACTTCATTTTTATCGTGAATTTTTCAATTCCCAGAAAAATATTTCTATTCAATATTCAATCGAGAATGTTTCCCTTTTCAACATGAATACCCCACAAGAGGTTATCTTGAACGATAGAAGATAGTGACTAAAGTTTATCTTTCAGTCGCAGTTGATTCCACATCTGATCTTATGAACATCCTGTTCATATTTTCAAACAAATCAATTGAAACATCATTTCTGCCAAAACGAGTTATGAATAGAGTTGGTCGAATAATATAATTAGTTTCAGTTTATTGAAACTTTAAATTTGATCCAAAACCAAGAAATAATTTAACTCATTGTGAGATTATATTTTGCCGTACATATACGACACTTTTATTTGTTTGATTCAAATAAATTTCATTTGATTCACAATTTGTTTTTTTCTGTGCACTCTTGAACACTCTTGATGTTTCATGAAAATGAGGTTTACGACTATACAGACCTATACAGCCTAATACGCATTAGTCTTTCGTATTGATCGCAAATCTATTTTTGACTCCAATCTTCGGTTGTGAGTGACTGTCTCAATTCTCAAATCGTAGAGACAAACGAATGAAGAGATTTTGAAGAAGTATGTGAGAAATATGTTCGCTGAGACCAAACATTTTCAGCACTTCTTTTTCGCAGTCCATCATATAAAATAGTTAACGGTACGGAATTGCGCGAGTCACACTCGAGCTTGACCGTTTTTCGAATTTTTTTGAAGAAAAGTACTGCAGAAAAAAGAATATAGTTGTAAACCTTTTTTCATTATTTTCCCAGTGTCAGCATCTGATCCCACAATCGTTTCAAGACAAGAATGGCAGGCCAAACCTCCCAAATCCATAGAAGTTATGGCGAACCCTGTACCATATGTCGTAATCCACCATAGCTACCTACCCCCTGCGTGCTACACCTCAGAGGATTGCATCAAAGCGATGCAGTGGATGCAGAATTTTCATCAGATAGACCGTGGTTGGGTGGATATAGGTTACCATTTTGCAGTTGGTGGAGACGGAAAAGCCTATGAAGGCAGAGGGTGGTCAAGAGTAGGGGCTCACGCACCTCATTATAACAATATCAGTATTGGAATTTGCATGATTGGAGATTGGAGAGGTGCGTATATTGTTTTCAAGTTCATTGGTGGAGTACTGATAGACCAAAAAATCAAGAAAGCTTTGCATAGATTAATTCCAGTATAATCTTGAATTTATTGAAATAATTCCAATAAAAATTATAGCTTTTTGTTCTATAATTTCCATTAATTATATCATGGTAGCAACTTTTAAAATGGTAACTAGTTACCCATGAGAGAAGTGGAAAGCTCCTTCGGCGATGCTGAGTAATCGAAAATATCAAAAATGGTTCCTGAGATATTGAGAACAAATTCCACCATTTTATAATCTTTTCCTTCTGGCATTTCTAATGATATCAAAGAATGTTTGAGATATTTTTTATTCGATTTTATGATATTAATTTTCAGTTCCAACGTTTCTTGATGATAAATTTAGTAAATTTTGGTATAGTGATAGCAATAGCAATAAGCGCAAGGAAAATCAAAACTGTAATCAGATGTGTAAACATGTTTTCGTTTGGATGTTTCATCCAGCTTAATAGAGCCTTTGATATTGTGATTCATATTTTCTTGGATCATTCGAGGGGATCTTCGAATTAGCAAATTGGCAAACAAATACGCTATAAATCATAGGTTTTGACAGCTCATTAAATGCAACACAACCACGAACTAAATAAATCATTCAATTTCTTTCATTCGTGTCCGCTAACGTAGAGAGCCATTAATTACTAAGAAAGTGATTTATGATGACAGGTACAAGATAACTACGATGTTAGGAATTTGACCCGCGAACGATCAAAGCCAATTTGTGAACGGATAGATGATAGAAAAGGCGACGACGCGAGCAATCTTTCTCATTCGGTGCACAGACGTTGCTCAAGTAACATGTCCTCTCCGAGGAGGTTGACTTTCATTCGATTACCATATAGTGAAATAAAGGTGAGAAGTGTACGAATATATTTATCTTGCAGTGAACTTGCAAAACGATTAAGGCAGCCAATTCAAATCAAGTTAAACCGGAATTGCACGAGTAAAGTGAATACACAAGCAAACAGTATTTACCATAATTAAACATTATTTATCAATGCTTCAAGAACGAGATAAGTCAACGAAAACCTCTATCAATAGTTCACCTCATGGAAAAAAAAAAAAAAAATGATAAAAGTGTAAAACAAATAATCGAGTGAATAAGTGTTGAAACCTGGTGGTATGGAGTAAGTTCATATATTTTTCTGTATCTTATGCTTGATCAAATTGAATCATTCATAATTCTTCATGTGTTTTTAAATGTATCTCCATATTTTATGTTCCCATAGTTATCCAATAATAATTATCAATAGTCGTTCTTCATTCTTACTTATATTCAGTCTAATTGATTTGGAGAGTGACAAAAACGGACTTAATGTAAACTCTCCACTATTCTTTGACTATTGTATCATTTCATCATTATATAGAACGGATGAAATACGTTGTAACTTTTATAAAATATATTTGTATATTCCTAATGCTTTTCCAAGTGCATTATTTCACAATCTTTCTGAGAATCGGTACGTGCTCCCTAGATAAAGAGAAAAAATGGTAATTTCTCGAAGCCGCTCTCGAAGAATAATCTCGGTTCAATTACTTCCAAGTAATTGATGCTCCCTATACTCAAAGTAACTACTTTGACGAGCAACTATCAAGTATACCCTATATTTGAGTGTTCCTTAGCGTTTATTGGTCTTTAGTTGAAGGAGTAATAATAATATAATAATAATAATAAAGTTTATTCACCAAGAAAATATTTACAAAAAAGGTATATATGATTAAAGTGCGTACAGTAAATAAACAGGGGATACCACAGAAGCTTTAGTTCCAATGTAACTATCCTTAACAGGGGATACCACAGAAGCTTTAGTTCCAATGTAATTATCTCTAGTTGAAGATGATTCTGTTATGAAATAATTTGAAAATATAAAATATATAGATATAATGTGAAGATATGAAGATATGAAAATTGAAAAATGTAAAATGTAAAATGTAAAAATGTAAAATGTAAAAATGTAATTATAAAAATGTAAAATGTAAAATTTATAAATGTAAAATGTAAAGTGCTAAAACGGAAAAGTTTAAAAGTTTAAAAATCCCGATATAATAGACCAGTGGCGTAACAATTCCCCGAATAAGAAGTGATAACAGCTTGCATGGAAAACAGAACTTAGTGAGCTTTTCTTATAATATAAATTATTTTTTTGTACAATGCAAATTTTTGAAAAGACAGATAATAATGATCAAATTAATTCTCGTGCACATCGCGTACTATTTTCTGATTGGTTGCTAATTAAGATCTTTCATTCACCAGCCAATCAGAAAACAATAGTAGAATCTAACAAACTTTCGTTCGTAGACAGCTTTGTAAACCGTTCATGCGAGAATCTTGCCTGGCAACAGTGTTCAGTTCACGTGTTATTCTGAATCATCACAATGGTCCCGAGATTATTTGTAAAACAATATTCAATTGCGAATGTTTCCCTTTTCAATACTGTTTGTGTCGTTTGTTTCTTACAAGTGACTTTGTGATAATTATGACAAGTGCCTCAAAGCAAAGTATGAAGTCAACTAGTTCTGACTGTATCTACCAGTTTAGATATAACGAGGTTAGTTGTTTTCTTCACTTTGAAATATAATATCTATCTCAGGCAGCAAGCAATGAAAATGTACCCTTTGTGTACATTTACCACATAAGCAGGACCCTTCAAATTAGACCCAAAATTTTGTCGAATTTTACAAGGAACAAAGCATGTTAATTTTTTTTTCAGATTTTTAACCATTGAAATTCGTTATAAAATGGCATTATCTACTCGTCATTCACGGGTGGGTAAGAGGTTAGATTACATCCCTTATATATTTTTTCCTTTTCCTGGGAGCTAGAGATGGGGTGATAATGTTCGTTTCTGATGATGTTATGTTCTAGTGAAATGATATGCCTCCCAGATAAGATTCTGATTATTTTATATCCTGTCGGAATCCCTTTCTCGATAATTATAATTTTTGAGTTTTTACGTTCCCTCGGTTTTCAATTATTGATTAAATATATTTGCAACAATTTGGGTTCTTACAAGTTATATTTTTCATTTTGTTTCTCATTAATTTTCATTATAACACGAAATTATTCTGCTATTCTTAAATCTTATCATTTATCTTTCTTGAATTTTTCGATTCTTGCTTAGTTACATTAATACATAGTTAAAATATTCTCCTTTATGTTATCAGTCATTAGGTTTTGTAATAAAGTAACCTGTTTTGCACGCGAAAATATAATGAATCAGGGTTTGTATCCGATTATGTCGATATAAAACTTGTTACATGTTAGTTAGACTAGGAGGAATCGGCGCATGAGTACCGAAAACTATTCCACCTCAATTTTTTCATGCGATCCTCTTCAAATTGCCCTACTGATGATATAAATGCATGTTGCCATGGGGCAACCCCGTGCCATATTGTTTAAACCGAAATTGTTTAAACAATTGCAAGGAATTGTTATTTTTCAAGCGGACAATTTTTTTTTATATTCTTATTATATAATTTTTAAAGGTTCAAACAATCTCATATTTGGGTACTTTTGACCCATGAAAAATATTAAAAAAAAAATCGAAATATTTTTTTTTTTAATTCTTTATACAATAGTTAATAACATTCTTAATGGAGATTTAAAAAAATTTCATTGATTATACCTGTTTTTTAATTATCAATTTCGCGCGCTCACAAGTATGAATTGCTTACCTTTAAGTATCGCCGTCTCTCTCTGACTCATGCGCTGCATCGGCCTCTCTGTTTCCTGAAAAAAAAAATTATTTCGATTTTTTTTTTTTATATATTTTTCATGGGTCAAAAGTACCCAAATATGAGATTTTTTGAACATTTAAAAATTCATATCTCTAAAAATATTAACTTTATCGTGAAAAGTCATGGAACCTTTTTTATTTGTATTTTAATAAAGAATATAAAAAAAAATTGTCCGGTTGAAAAATAACAATTCCTTGCAATTGTTTAAACAATTTCGGTTTAAACAATATGGCACGGGGTTGCCCCATGGCAACATGCATTTGTATCATCAGTAGGGCAATTTGAAGAGGATCGCATAAAAAAATTGAGGTGGAATAGTTTTCGGTACTCATGCGCCGATTCCTCCTAGTCTAAGTCTATGGTTCTAATATTATAATCATCGATGTTTTCTCCAATGAATAATGGTTTCGTTATAATTTGTTATGAATGATAACATGTTTTCTGAAAACAATGAAACGCTCATAACTATTATTATTTATTGTTTTCCATTATTGAAATAAAGGTCGTTAATTTTCTTTTCGAGATTGTTAATTAAAATGAACCTTGAAGGATAAATAAGCAACTGAACTAATGAAATTTTTATGACAGTCAGATGATCCGAAAATAATTTACAGATAATATTTATTATTTAACGTGAAATTGACATATATATGAGTCCTCAATGACTGGAATAGAAAATCAAATAATAATCTGAATAAAAATGCAAACGAGAACGTTTCCCTTTTCAAAATTAGAACAGATTTGTATAACCTACAATCTCCAGAAACAACTCTACATGTAGTTGAAATACCTTTTTTGTTTTCGTTCCAGAAACCCTTCCTCCAAAACAACAATTATCAGTGACACAAGAGCTCATCCAGATGGGCGTGAGAGAGGGTAAAATTGCCGAGGATTACAAATTAGTGGGTCACAAACAAGTGAGGGATGGAACTGCTTGCCCTGGAGATAGACTTTATACTGAAATTCAGTCTTGGCCGCATTTTTACAACGTTCCTTACCCACCAGATCACAGAGCAGTAGTGGAAATAACAACACAAAAACCAATCGATTCACTGGGAGGAAGTAGGACAAGGAAAATGAGTTCATCAGGAAGTTGACGTTTTTTATTTTGCAACACTAATTAGTTATTTATTTGCAAACTGTTTAAAAATAAACTCGAGTATTTGTTTTGACTTTATATCGAAAAATATTGCTTGAAAATGTATTTTTTACAGTGGAAAAGAAATATTTTTTGATAGAGTGATATTGTGATTTTGAATGAATCAAGCTAAAATATAATTGTATTTCAGCACAGAGTTCTCGATCATTAATAATAATGTGATCCTCACTACGCACGGTCTTAGGTCTAGAAAAAAAAACAACCCACCTTCCTATCCTATACGTGTATGTTTCCGTGTCACGATATGCAACTCATTCGTTTTCTGTGCGCCAGACCGCGTGCAGTGCTTTGAGACTACGATTATAGTATATGCATATACAGTGCTTCTCAAAAGTCCCCCCCCCCTCTTATTTTTGGAACGATTATACATAAACAAGTGAAATTTGGAAACTGAATATCAAAGGTTGTAAACTTCCCTACTAGTGATGATAGATGACGAAATCGTCAAAGATGACGTCACAAGGCCATTGTGACCAATAATTTTAAATAGAACCCTACGGCAAGCGACACCTCTTTTAAAAGGTATCGAAAAAACCTATTCAATGATACTAATTTTGTTTGTGTTTAGGCAGTTTTGGCAACTCGCTTTTAAAAAACGCAAAGCTGTGATGAATTAAATCAGTTAATACTAAAATTCCAAATTCAAGCTTTGCCTCTGGATAGTTGTCAAATAAGCTGACGTTTTTGTTAGTCTCCCTAATTCGACGTTTTTGTAATTGTCCATGTTTTGTACATTTAATAATTTGTGTATTGTTGATCGAACGTTTAACTGTTTAGCAGCTTTTGGTACTTTTAACTATGTCAAAACAATTTGTTTGAGTGACGAAAGTACTTTCTATCTAAATGGAAATGTAAATACACAGAATGTGAGGTATTGGAGTGACGCAAATCCTCACCTGTTTCGTGAAACACACACCCAATTTCCCCAGAAGGTGAATGTTTGGGAAGGTATCCTGGGAAACCACATCGTTGGGCCTCTTTTTAATAATACTAATTCAACTGGTGAAGTTTATCTGGAGCTGTTGCAAAACGCAATAGAACCGTTAATCCTTGAGATTTTGGAAGATAATCCAGATGAATTCGGCAATTTGGAAATAACATTCCAACAGGATGGTGCTCCTCCACACTATTACGGTGCAGTAAGACGGTATTTGGATGAGGAGTATCGTGGTAGATGGATTGGACGACGAGGTTCAACGGAATGGCCAGCTCGATCGCTGGACCTCACACCTTTGGATTTGTTTCTGTGGGGGTACCTTAAATAGAAGGTTTACGCCACTGAACCTGACAATATTGACGGTTTAAAACAACGTATTGTTGCAGAAGGTGAGGTTGTTTCCGCAGACACATTTGCAAAAGTACGCGAAGAGTTCAAAAATAGGATATTTCACTGTCAGGAAGTGGATGGAGGTCACTTCGAGCAATTTCTTTAAGTAGATACTGATTCTTAAATCTGTAATTAATATCATACTGAATGGAATTTAAATTTTAATGTTTACTAATGAGCCATTAAAACTGCCATAAACACAAGCAAAATTAGTATCATTGAATAGGTTTTTTCGATACCTTCTAAAAGAGGTGTCGCTTGCCGTAGGGTTCCATTTAAAATTATTGGTCACAATGGCCTTGTGACGTCATCTTTGACGATTTCGTCATCTATCATCACTAGTAGGGAAGTTTACAACCTCTAATATTCAGTTTCCAAATTTCACTTGTTTATGTTTAATCGTTCCAAAAATAAGAGGGGGGGAGGGGACTTTTGAGAAGCACTGTATAGTATATGAGCATGGGGTTTATCATCAACCCCTGATAAAACATAATAGGATTTGCGCTTGATTGAAAATGCCGACCGTAGGCGGCTGATAATAAGAAACGTTCCGAAAGTTAATATTAATTATATTTTTTTGTAAGTAAGCAAAAATGCTGTGACAGTTTTTTATATCACCCTGGGCATGGAAGGATAATTTCTTAGTCATTGAGTCCAAAGTGGGCAGGCACGACTCTACTGGCCTCGTCAACTTTTTAAATTATCGATCTTTTCGTTTTCTTTCCAGATAATGACGACATATCCTTGTTTTAGCAAGATTCCTATTTGTGTTGATTAACAATTAGATTTCGTTTGCCTAAATCTGTTCGAACATTTGTATAATTGTTTTTATAATAATAATAACAATAATAATAATTTCAATAGATGGATTTGCGGGAATTCGGTCGAAATGTTGAAGAAAACCAATTTTTAAATTGTCGACGTTTCGAAACTTTATTGTTTCATTCTCAAGACTCTGAAGTACAAAAACAAGAACATACAATTAAAATGAGATTCTAGAATGTGTTTTTTTGGTAAGAACAGAATAAATTAAGTGAAATTACATCGTCAAAAAAAACAATATTTGAAAACACTTCGAATACATTACAGAAAACAACAATGATGAGTACTTACATTTAGGAGTTTAAAAAGGGTAAAATAAATAATTTCGACATAAAATATAAATAGATACTCAAGTTCATGAACTACGTTAACACAGACATGAAGTAAAGGAACAACTGAACGGTCGGTGAATCAAGTTTTTATAATGTAAAAAAGGCTCATAAAAAAAATGAGTATTGGAATCGGCAAAAGCCGTTCAATAAAGATCTAGGATTAATGTTTGGTCTTTTCTATTAGATTGAAATATGAAGTGTGTAGGTTTTCAATATCGGACCTTTTGTTAACACATTTTGTTCCATGTTTTGTTATTTCGATCATTTCGTTTCTTTTTTTTTAAATCGTCTGTTGTCCTATAATACTGGCTGAATTGAAGTCGAAAGTATGAAGTGATGATTTACAGTGCTCTACAAGCCTAGTGGGGTTTTTGATAGTTTTAAGCAAGTTGTGTATATTTTTATAATCCCTCATGTGTTCAGTCAGCCTCTGCTTTAGATACCTCCCCGTTTGTCCTATATACACCTTCTCACACTCAGCACATGTTATTTTATAGATAATATTAGATTTTAGTTCTTTTGCTTTTTTCGTGAAAAAATGTTTTTTGACTGTTTTCACATTTCATGCTGATTTTCATTTTCTAAAACATTGCAAAGTTGAGGTGTTAGACCTGCCACGTGCGGTAATTTGAAATATTTGATGTTCAATGGTAACTTTTCTTTCTGTGTATTTGTTCTGTCAGAATACACAAATTTTTTAATCAAGGATTTAGGGTAGCAGTTCTTAAGTAGCATCGTTTCAATAAGTTTAAGGTTGTGGTTTTTAAAATTATCATGTGCTAAGTGTGTAGCTCTGTGTTTGAGATTAGTGATGGTTTTTATTTTTTGTGTCATAGGATGAACGGAGTGGTAGCTAATAAAGCTTTCAGAGTATGATGGCTTATGGTACCAATCAGTTATAATTGTATTGTTCAGCCTAATCAGTAAGACATCCAGAAATTTTTTTTCTATTTCTACTGTGAACTGAAGTCTGGGGTGGTAATTGTTGAATGTTGTTAGTATACTGTCTACGTTTTCTTTCATCCTATGACACAAAAAATGAACACCATCACTAATCTTAAACACAGAGCTACACACTTAGCACATGATAATTTTAAAAACCTCAACCTTAAACTTATTGAAACGATGCTACTTAAGAACTTCTACCCTAAATCCTTGATTACAAAATTAGTGTATTCTGACAGAACAAATACACAGAAAGAAAAGATACCATTGAACATCAAATATTTCAAATTACCGCACGTGGCAGGTCTAACACCTCAACTTTGCAATGTTTTAGAAAATGAAAATCTTAAAGTCAGCATGAAATGTGAAAACACAGTCAAAAAAAATTTTTTCACGAAACTCAAAACTGAAACACCAAAAGAACTGAAATCTAATATCATCTATAAAATACCATGTGCTGAGAGTGAGAAGGTGTATATAGGACAAACGGGGAGGTATTTAAAGCAGAGGCTGACTGAACACATGAGGGATTGTAAAAATATACACAACCCGCTTAAAACTATCAAAAACCCCACTAGCCTTGTAGAGCACTGTGAATCATCACTTCATACTTTCGACTTTAATTCAGCCAGTATTATAGGACAACAGACGATTAAAAAAAAAGACTCTTGAACGAAATGATCGAAATAACAAAACATGGAACAAAATGTGTCAACAAAAGGTCCGATATTGAAAACCTACACACTTCATATTTCAATCTAATAGAAAAGACCAAACATTAATCCTAGATCTTTATTGAACGGCTTTTGCCGATTCCAATACTCATTTTTTTCATGAGCCTTTTTTACATTATAAAAACATGATTCACCGACCGTTCAGTTGTTTCTTTACTTCATGTCTGTGTTAACGTATTCCATGAACTTGAGTATCTATTTATATTTTATGTCGAAATTATTTATTTTACCCTTTTTAAACTCGGAAAGCCATCCTAAATGTAAGTACTCATCATTGTTGTTTTCTGTAATGTGTTCGAAGTGTTTTTAAATATTGTTTTTTTTTTAACGATGTAATTTTACTTAATTTATTCTGTTTTTACCAAAAAAAAAACACATTCTAGAATCTCATTTTAATTGTATGTTCTTGTTTTTGTACTTCAGAGTCTTGAGAATGAAACAATAAAGTTTCGAAACGTCGACAATTTAAAAATCGGTTTTCCTCAACATTTCGACCGAATTCCCGCAAATCCAACGATTGAAATCATATTCAACGGTCGCCATTCATCCAACTATAATAATAATAATCTTCATTTGAAGAAAACAACCAAATACAAACATAAAACCTGTAAAAGGTGATTGAGACAAACAGGCGTCAAGACATTGTAACTCAACCATTACAAAGATACTGATATAAATATGTATAAAAAAGATTAAGTAGATAAATATGAGATTGTTCACACATACAGAGTTCCATACACTCACATAGGTACAAAAAAACCATTTTATATGTGACTCTAAATACTCAAATCCAAAGCCATACCGCAGTTTCACGTTCAAGAATGAATCATGAAACAGTTGCTGATTGTTACTGAAGTAGTAGTGAAACCGAGGTATGGCTTCATATTTAGAAAATATTCCCGTTGAGTGGAAACCCCTTTTCTATGAATTGTATAAACTATGCAAAACATTTGCTTGAGTTGAAAAACAAAATGTGATCCTTTTTAACCGACGAAACCAAAAAGGAGGAGGTTCTCTAGTCGACGCGTATATTTTTTTTTATCATATTTTTTTTTATGTATGATCACGCATAACTTTTTACTGAGGCGTCCGATTCCGATAATTCTTTTTTCAGTGGATAGAATGTACTTTGAAGGTGGTCCCATTCGGATTTGAAAGATGAAATCCACCCCTAAGGCTAGCAAAATGTAGGATATTGATCACTCACCCTCTGAATTCTGGTCCGTTAACCGATTCTATCAGGCATAACTTTGTACTGGGTTCTTCGATTTGAATGATTCTTTTTTTAATAGATAGGGTATACCTTATAATTGGATTTCAAATGAAATTATCCACCGTTACGGGTAGAAAAATAGGGGATAATTGATTTTTCACTTGTGAACCTTGGCACACACATACGTAGTTGACAATGACAGATCGCTACTGACATTATTTTTGTTCCACATCCGTCTAAATCATTATATTCTATGAGAGGATGGAATGATATACAAAGTAATGAAATAACCAGAACAACAAAAATAATTTATATTACAACAAATAGTAAAAGTAGATAATCATATTATTTAACTGGTAATAGTTGAAGTGAGGTGGGTAAGTATTTTGGAAGTAATCAAAAAACAAGTAGGTCGTAATTAGTGGATTTTAGCCACAAAAAATTGAAAAAAAAAAACTTTTGACAAAAAATTAAACCGACGAAATACGGAACTGAAAAGTAAAAAATAAAATAAACCTTCTTAGTCTCAGTAACTAAGCTCCTAAACTAATGTAAGTAACTAATTTTGAGTCGGCGCCAAACGAACAATTAACGAACATCATTAAATTACTTCAAGAAAATTATCAGAATGTAACCGCGCAACTCGATGCCATCATTTTACGCCTTACCTAATTCATTTGCTTGTTTGTTTGGCGCCGACTCAAAATTAGTTACTTACATTAGTTTAGGTGCTTAGTTACTGAGACTAAGAAGGTTTATTTTAT
The DNA here is from genome assembly GCA_018342105.1 of Gonioctena quinquepunctata. Taxonomy (NCBI): domain Eukaryota; kingdom Metazoa; phylum Arthropoda; class Insecta; order Coleoptera; family Chrysomelidae; genus Gonioctena; species Gonioctena quinquepunctata. The sequence goes on along the minus strand of JAFIRS010000026.1, from coordinate 1,337,297 downwards.
TTTTTACTTTTCAGTTCCGTATTTCGTCGGTTTAATTTTTCGTTAAAAAGTTTTTATACAACCCAACGCATCTGTATTTTCCACATCTGAGAAACCTTTTTCTGAATTAAAATTTCATTTGTCACAGAAAATAGAATGATAGAAATAGTTTTTCTCGAATCAATGAGAATTGATTGGACTACTTTTCCTTAGTTTCAAATATGAGAATATCATATTCTTCTTTTTGCACTAATTGTTACTAATGTCATGTAAATCACTGATTTGGAATTAGTTCGAATTTATAAAAAAAATGGCTTTGATAAATACTCCGCAGTCACTTTTTCACTTGAAGAAAACTGGGTTTTTCCACTTTGTCAATGTACCACTTTTTCTTCTTCGTCACAATTGTCATTTTTGAACTTTAAAAAAGAATTTTCCGAACTTTTGTTACATCTTTGAAAATGTACGAGATATCATTCGAAAATCACATCCACTTCTACTGTTAAGTCTTCGGTGAAACAAATTCAAATGATAATTATTATTTGAATTAATATAAGTAAGTATTCTGACTTTATGTTTAATATTGAACTCCAAACTTTTTAGAAGGTGGAGTTTACAAGCTTTCTTTTTTATAAATAATATTTCAAACTCGTTAACAAAATCTACCTGCTATTTTGAACATTAAATAATACATTCTTTAAAATTTATTGAGAATAATACATAGATATAAAAAATAATTTAAAAATACAAAAGCAAAGTTTTAAAAATAAAATAATATCAAGATGAAAATCTTGATTGAAGCCCGGGTCTCGAAGTGATGGCGCATTTGCTGTTTCAGTTGGAGGAAAACCTGGAAAAACCCACAACACCAACAGAATTCAGATCATCAACTTTCTCATAGAAAAGGACACATGCTCCCTGGGAGATGAGAGAATCAATCTTTAAAAATACTCGGGAGTCATCGAAGAGGTGCCAACAATTAGAATAAGGGTGTTTGCAATATGCCGTATAGTGTCAATTGGAAATGCTGCCGCTATGATAAGATATGGCGTAGATATTATAAAGAGTATTCATTCCATCCTGATCAGGATATTGGTCCAAATTCAAATTAATAAATGATTAGTACTAGACACTTTCAAATTTGAAGCAGATTTGCTTGAGCCAGAAAGTTTATGTGGATGGTACTTTCGACTACTGCGCAAAAATTTTCTTGCAGTTGTTTACCAACCTCAAACACGATAAATTAATCCGTGGTGGATTACGGTAATTTATCGCAATGAGCGGCCAGCGAAGTTATCAACTGGTTTTTATGCGGCCAACAGGTTTCACTCAATTTGGTCCACTATATTCTTTATACGGAGAATCAAATTTATATATTTTTTCCGTTTTTCTTCCTAATTCATCAATATAATATGAACGATTTGCCGCTGTGATAAAAAAGTTGTCTACAAAGTGAGATAGTTCAAATTTTTCGGTCGCAAACGTCAAAACGGCATTTGTATTGTGATTCGGCGGGTTGAAGCTTCGTATCAAAGAGAGGCACAGTGTCGAAAGTGCGCCTACAATAAATGAATGGCAATGAAAGAGTCGGCAGCAAATAACCTCGAATCAAATGTAAATGACGCGAAGGACAAAAAGAAGTGGTCGGGTGACCACTGCTGTGTTGTAGGGTGCACAAACACGCGTTTAAATGCACCCGCGAATACGACACTTCATGTTTTTTCTACAGTGAGCTACAAACATGACCAAAGGGAAAAATGGATACTGGCAGTACGAAGATTAAAGTGGGTGGAATGTCTATTATTATTGTATACTAATGAACAATCAGTATTACTTTTTTGTTGAAAATTATTATATATATATATATATATATATATATATATATATATATATATATATATATTATTATATAATGATTATATAACAAATAATAAATTGTTGTTATAAAATGAAAATAGCTAATTAATGTCTCTATTCGTTGTGGGCCAAATTGTTATGATATAGATAAGTATTTTCGCCCTGTATAATATTTTGTATGATGCAATAATAATTGCTAGCTAACGTCACTGTTCTCTCGTCACGTTGCTGCCAATTGTTATCACTTTCCTTACCACAGCTAAGCACAGTTGGTACGCCTCTTGTCTCAGATAGCCGGTTCAGGCAATTGAGCCACTAGCCACTGCTTGATATGTAAAATTTCAATTTATTCAATGGTCATAAGTATGATTGTTGATCATTGTAGAAAACAAACGACAAAGTATCAAAAAGCAATCATTTCCTTTATTCAGGAATACTAAATTTTACCTGGCCTACAAAAGATAACTTACTCTAAGGTGAATCTACAAATATTCATGGATAATCATGAGAAAAGTTCATTGGTAAAATATACACAACCTCACTTTTTCCTTGAAAGTGAAAATTTCTTTAATAGTTCGAAATCAAATGAAATAAAGTTCTTCTGATGGAATATGAGTTTTTAGTGAAGTTGTTCAGTTCGTGATGTGCACTAGGAAAGTTTATATATACCTGTCTGGAACTGTCGCTGTTCAATACACACCAGGATTTGGATTCCCTTTCACTCCAATGCTATCAGGAACTCCAATACCAAATAGAAGGAAGCATACAAATTCAGCAATCAGCTTTGGATACTTGTATATGGTGTACAAATAAGGTAATGTTGGTTTTCCGCTCATAATGTTGAAATTATTCAATTTTTCTTTCTCCCAAAATATAACGTGGCATTCGTTTTAAATTTATTTTCGATCTCCTTGTGGCTTTGTTTGTTGTCACCTGGATACCATTTTTGTTCCTTCCCTCTGATTCGAATTTTTGAATTCGCGCACTAAATTGTCACATTTTCACTGTTTGGGTTTATTTGTCATAACTTATACATAAAACTATTTCTCCATTCTTATTAACTATGTACAAATTTCAGTAATAATTGCCTCTGACACTCTCTCGTTCTTATTCCCTCACAATTTCAAATTCTACATGTGACCATCTGTTCCCTGATTGGCTATTGTCATCAAGAAGTTTGCTGTTCTACCATTGGCTACTTTTAGTTAGCTACAATTTCATATACTGTATGTTTCAAATTTATAAATTTGTAGATCACATTTTATTCAGGAAAATTTTGTAAATCTAGACTTTTTGTTGTCTTTTGAAGAATTATGGGTTGTAATGATTCTGACAGTGTATGAAATTGATTGTGTTATATAATTTGGATATTTTTATCTATGCATATTATAGAGGCTTAAAAAAGGAAATAGAATTTCAAAAATTTGTAAAAACAATCTCTTGAAACTAATAGCTAATCAATAATTATTCTTTTTTGTGGGTTTTTTCTTTTTAAAATATAATACTGGTTTTTCATAACATAACAACATTCCTAAATTTATATTCAATAATTTTCTACTAGTTAGAAAATTTTTAATATCAATTTCTTTATTTACAGTTATTGAATCTACTTTAACTAATACTATATTTTTCTACTTTCAGAAAACTACCTATGCTGGATTCCAAGAAAAACAAGTTCTACAACGATAACTATTATTTACAACTATTAGTACTACGTTCTTCTGTTCCAGAAAAAACTTGACTTCAGACATCTCTTCCGATCAAGAGAGAAAACTTTTCAAGATATTATCATATATGTTATTTTATATGTTATGACTATCTTTATACTGATATATAATTTTTTTATATTCATTCGATTTCACAATTACTGGTACTCTTTTCAATTATACTGTTTTATTATTTTTCCTATCTCTTCCTTAAGTTGATCTTTATATTCATATTGAATTGGATATTTTACTAATTTGAATCTATCATTTTATTTACTTTTATTTTGTGTACATACTCTTTCGCTTTTTCATTATTCATACATAATTAACATATTATATTCATTTATAATTCATTAATAGACCTTCATTTTATTTATCAATATACCTTTATCATCATCATCATCATATTTCTTATAATTCACTTCTTTAGTATTATTATTATTATTATCATTTCCACTTTCATTTCTCACATACATTCATTTTATACACAAAATATTTTTTCTTCATTTCTTTTATTTTTCTTCAAAATTCACCTTATTTATTATCCATTTCTATATTTTCCCTTCTTCATAATCTATATTGTTTTATATTTGTAAACATTTTCAATATTGCTTTTCACTTTACTTTATCTAACTAACTTGTACCAATAATTTTATCAACTTTTCTGTTTTTCAGTATTTTTATTATTTATCTCTCCTTCTATGGAATCCTGCTTGTTTTACTAATACAAACATATATTTTATTTCAACCATTTTCAATTAAATTTTCTGTTAACATTTCCAATTATCTCATTTTCATAAATTCAACTTTTTCTTGTTTTTTAAAGTAAAATTTATTTAAATTCTTTCCTATTTTTCTATTTAACATTTTACTATCCATTATTATTATTATTTCATTATTTGTATTGCTTTGCTTTATTTCAAATATTCTATTCGCCCTGTAGATGTCATTGATTTGCATACTATTATTTCTTTATTTATGTTTCCTTTTTTCAACTTAATATTTTTTACCGTTCATGTCATTATTTTATTATTATTATTTTATCATTTTCATTCCTTTTTGCAATTCAAAATTCATCTTCACCATGTTTCTGTCATGTATTTTCATTTTTGTTATCTTATTATTGCTTTTCCTTGTTTGCATTTCAATATGTTTATTATTCATGTTCATATTATGCATAAGTTCATTATTTTTGTGATCATGATTTATTTTTATATTTTGTATTTGTGTATCATCTTTTTCTAATAGACTGTTACTATCATCTGTTTTTTGTATAATTACTCCCTGAATTTTATTTTGCTCACTACTTGTTTCTAATGGTTCACATATTCCTTCACTACTTTCTTTGAAACATTTTCCCATACTTTCCATACTTTCCATCGTTCTGTCCATACTTTCTCTCTGTTCTTTTAAACTTTCTTTCATACTTTTCCTGAAATCTTCCAAGCATTCTTCCATGCATTCCATTAATTTTTTAAGCTGACTCTCTGTCAAATCCATTTTATTCACCAATATCTAGCCTTACACGTTTAGATGCCAATTGCCAATGTTCACCCAGTGTTATTAAGAAATAATATTTTTCCTTTACTTGCCCTTACTCTGCCTTGAAATGATATATTGCCCTTACTTTGCGTTGAAATGATATATTGCCTTTACTTTGCCACTACGTTGCTGTAAATATTAAGAAATAATATGTTTCCCTTACTCGCCTTTTCCGCCCCACGTTTTGTGCGCCAATTGTAATGTAATGATGAATTGAATAATGATTGTTGTTGTTATAATATGACAATAGCTAATAATTTTCTCTATTCGTTGTGAGCCAAATTGTTATGATATAGATATAGATATAGAATTTCGCCCTGTATAATATTTTGTATGATGCAATAATAATTGCTAGCTAACGTCACTGTTCTCTCGTCACGTTGCTGCCAATTGTTATCACTTTCCTTACCACAGCTAAGCACAGTTGGTACGCCTCTTGTCTCAGATAGCCGGTTCAGGCAATTGAGCCAGTAGCCACTGCTTGATATGTCAAATTTCAATTTATTCAATGGTCATAAGTATGATTGTTGATCATTGTAGAAAACAAACGACAAAGTATCAAAAAGCAATCATTTCCTTTATTCAGGAATACTAAATTTTACCTGGCCTACAAAAGATAACTTACTCTAAGGTGAATCTACAAATATTCATGGATAATCATGAGAAGAGTTCATTGGTAAAATATACACAACCTCACTTTTTCCTTGAAAGTGAAAATTTCTTTAATAGTTCGAAATCAAATGAAATAAAGTTCTTCTGATGGAATATGAGTTTTTAGTGAAGTTGTTCAGTTCGTGATGTGCACTAGGAAAGTTTATACCTGTCTGGAACTGTCGCTGTTCAATACACACCAGGATTTGGATTCCCTTTCACTCCAATGCTATCAGGAACTTTAATACCAAATAGAAGAAAGCATACAAATTCAGCAATCAGCAAAATATAACGTGGCATTCGTTTTAAATTTATTTTCGATCTCCTTGTGACTTTGTTTGTTGTCACCATTTTTGTTCCTTCCCTCTGATTCGAATTTTTGAATTCGCGCACTAAATTGTCACATTTTCACTGTTTGGGTTTATTTGTCATAACTTATACATAAAACTATTTCTCCATTCTTACTAACTATGTACAAATTTCAGTAATAATTGCCTCTGACACTCTCTCGTTCTTATTCCCTCACAATTTCAAATTCTACATGTGACCATCTGTTCCCTGATTGGCTATTGTCATCAAGAAGTTTGCTGTTCTACCATTGGCTACTTTTAGTTAGCTACAATTTCATATACTGTATGTTTCAAATTTATAAATTTGTAGATCACATTTTATTTAGGAAAATTTTGTAAATCTAGACTTTTTGTTGTCTTTTGAAGAATTATGGGTTGTAATGATTCTGACAGTGTATGATATTGATTGTGTTATATAATTTGGATATTTTTATGTATTCATATTATACAGAGGCTTAAAAAAGGAAATAGAATTTCAAAAATTTGTAAAAACAATCTCTTGAAACTAATAGCTAATCAATAATTATTCTTTTTTGTGGGTTTTTTCTTTTTAAAATATAATACTGGTTTTTCATAACATAACAACATTCCTAAATTTATATTCAATAATTTTCTACTAGTTAGAACATTTTTAATATCAATTTCTTTATTTACAGTTATTGAATCTACTTTAACTAATACTATATTTTTCTACTTTCAGAAAACCGCTGGATTTCAAGAAAAACAAGTTCTACAACGATAACTATTATTTACAACTATTAGTACTACGTTCTTCTGTTCCAGAAAAAACTTGACTTCAGACATCTCTTCCGATCAAGAGAGAAAACTTTTCAAGATATTATCATATATGTTATTTTATATGTTATGACTATCTTTATACTGATATATAATTTTTTTATATTCATTCGATTTCACAATTACTGGTACTCTTTTCAATTATACTGTTTTATTATTTTTCCTATCTCTTCCTTCAGTTGTTCTTTATATTCATATTGAATTGGATATTTTACTAATTTGAATCTATCATTTTATTTACTTTTATTTTGTGTACATACTCTTTCGCTTTTTCATTATTCATACATAATTAACATATTATATTCATTTATAATTCATTAATAGACCTTCATTTTATTTATCAATATACCTTTATCATCATCATCATCATATTTCTTATAATTTACTTCTTTAGTATTATTATTATTATTTCCACTTTCATTTCTCACATACATTCATTTTATACACAAAATATTTTTATTTTAAAATTTTAATTTGCTTTTCACTTTACTTTATCTAACTAACTTGTACCAATAATTTTATCAACTTTTCTGTTTTTCAGTATTTTTATTGTTATTCAATATTATTGTTTTCTTTCTTGAAATATTTATGCGTTGTTTTGTTTCCTCCAATATTTTCTCTCATTGATATATTTTTTCTTTACATTTGTTTTTCATCTTATTTTATTTTATTAAAATGTTTCTGAAATCCTACCTATCTATCAAATTATTTTTTAACTTTTTTCCTTTTTTATTCTCTAACTTACCTATTAAATTTGTTAACCTACAATTTATTATTCCCTAAATTTTTCATTTTTATTATTTATCTCTCCTTCTATGGAATCCTGCTTGTTTTACTAATACAAACATATATTTTATTTCAACCATTTTCAATTGAAATTTTCTGTTAACATTTTCAATTATCTTCATTTTCATAAATTCAACTTTTTCTTGTTTTTTAAAGTAAAATTTATTTAAATTCTTTCCTATTTTTCTATTTAACATTTTACTATCCATTATTATTATTATTTCATTATTTGTATTGCTTTGCTTTATTTCAAATATTCTATTCGCCCTGTAGATGTCATTGATTTGCATTACTATTATTTCTTCATTTATGTTTCCTTTTTTCAACTCAAAATTTTTGTTAGCCACGTTCATGTCATTCATTTTTATTATTATTATTTTATCATTTTCATTCCCTTTTTGCAATTCAAAATTCATCTTCACCATGTTTCTGTCATATATTTTCATTTTTGTTATTTTATTATTGCTTTTCCTTGTTTGCATTTCAATATGTTTATTATTCATGTTCATATTATGCATAAGTTCATTATTTTTGTGATCATGATTTATTTTTATATTTTGTATTTGTGTATCATCTTTTTCTAATAGACTGTTACTATCATCTGTTTTTTGTATAATTACTCCCTGAATTTTATTTTGCTCACTACTTGTTTCTAATGGTTCACATATTCCTTCACTACTTTCTTTGAAACATTTTCCCATACTTTCCATACTTTCCATCGTTCTGTCCATACTTTCTCTCTGTTCTTTTAAACTTTCTTTCATACTTTTCCTGAAATCTTCCAAGCATTCTTCCATGCATTCCATTAATTTTTAAGCTGACTCTCTGTCAAATCCATTTTATTCACCAATATCTAGCCTTACACGTTTAGATGCCAATTGCCAATGTTCACCCAGTGTTATTAAGAAATAATATTTTTCCTTTACTTGCCCTTACTCTGCCTTGAAATGATATATTGCCCTTACTTTGCGTTGAAATGATATATTGCCTTTACTTTGCCACTACGTTGCTGTAAATATTAAGAAATAATATGTTTCCCTTACTCGCCTTTTCCGCCCCACGTTTTGTGCGCCAATTGTAATGTAATGATGAATTGAATAATATGTTGTTGTTATAATATGACAATAGCTAATAATTTTCTCTATTCGTTGTGAGCCAAATTGTTATGATATAGATATAGATATAGAATTTCGCCCTGTATAATATTTTGTATGATGCAATAATAATTGCTAGCTAACGTCACTGTTCTCTCGTCACGTTGCTGCCAATTGTTATCACTTTCCTTACCACAGCTAAGCACAGTTGGTACGCCTCTTGTCTCAGATAGCCGGTTCAGGCAATTGAGCCAGTAGCCACTGCTTGATATGTCAAATTTCAATTTATTCAATGGTCATAAGTATGATTGTTGATCATTGTAGAAAACAAACAACAAAGTATCAAAAAGCAATCATTTCCTTTATTCAGTAATACTAAATTTTACCTGGCCTACAAAAGATAACTTACTCTAAGGTGAATCTACAAATATTCATGGATAATCATGAGAAGAGTTCATTGGTAAAATATACACAACCTCACTTTTTCCTTGAAAGTGAAAATTTCTTTAATAGTTCGAAATCAAATTAAATAAAGTTCTTCTGATGGAATATGAGTTTTTAGTGAAGTTGTTCAGTTCGTGATGTGCACTAGGAAAGTTTATACCTGTCTGGAACTGTCGCTGTTCAATACACACCAGGATTTGGATTCCGTTTCACTCCAATGCTATCAGGAACTCCAATACCAAATAGAAGAAAGCATACAAATTCAGCAATCAGCTTTGGATACTTGTATATGGTGTACAAATAAGGTAATGTTGGTTTTCCGCTCATAATGTTGAAATTATTCAATTTTTCTTTCTCCCAAAATATAACGTGGCATTCGTTTTAAATTTATTTTCGATCTCCTTGTGGCTTTGTTTGTTGTCACCTGGATACCATTTTTGTTCCTTCCCTCTGATTCGAATTTTTGAATTCGCGCACTAAATTGTCACATTTTCACTGTTTGGGTTTATTTGTCATAACTTATACATAAAACTATTTCTCCATTCTTATTAACTATGTACAAATTTTTAAATTCACATGTCTTCCTGATTGCTATTGTCATCAAGAAGTTTGCTGTTCTACCATTGGCTACTTTTAGTTAGCTACAATTTCATATACTGTATGTTTCAAATTTATAAATTTGTAGATCACATTTTATTCAGGAAAATTTTGTAAATCTAGACTTTTTGTTGTCTTTTGAAGAATTATGGGTTGTAATATTCTGACAGTGTATGAAATTGATTGTGTTATATAATTTGGATATTTTTATCTATTCATATTATACAGAGGCTTAAAAAGGAAATAGAATTTCAAAAATTTGTAAAAACAATCTCTTGAAACTAATAGCTAATCAATAATTATTATTTTTTGTGGGTTTTTTCTTTTTAAAATATATAACTGGTTTTTCATAACATGACAATATATATATATATATATATATATATATATATATATATATATATATATATATATATACCGGGTGTCCACGGAAGGTGGCTGGCCCCTATGACTTTTTGTTTTCGGAGATAATCGAATGAAATTTGGAGGATCTGTTTGATGCATAAAACTGCATTTTTGATAAGTAACTCAACTTCATACAAACTCTGGATTCACCGGAAGTGACATAAACTTTCGATTTTTAAATGGGACACCTGGTATATTTTCAGTTTTTTTGTCTCCATATGACATTTAGAATACAATCATGTATCATTTGTTACTGTTTTTAACCGTTTTTTTCCGAAATAAATTTTTATTCCAGAGGGCTATGGATACGTTCAAATAACTAATTTCTGTCCTAAAATGTTTGTAAAAAATGTTTCAGCCAGGTGACGTTTGATTTTAAAATTTGTATTACTAATTTTTTTCAAATGGCAACATGGTGGCTCGTCGAGTTAGAAAAAAAGAGCATTTTATTACGATTAATTTGATACCGCACTCTATTAGGTTGTAAGAAAACTTTCGATGAAAAACTGAAAATACTATAACGCTAGAACTTTTCTAAAATGAAGCACCTGTTAAAAATGGAATAATTATATTGAAACTACCTATTTACATATCTTAAGGGTTCCAGATGTTCAAAGTGACCTCCATCTTGTTGCTAACAACAACTGTCTTGGTGTAATTCAATGAATAGCTTCCCTTACTTTGTCCTCTAATTCATGTCGTGGTAGGAGGTACATCATAAACTTCGTTTTTAATAGATCCCCATAAAAAAATCTAGAGGCGTAAGGTCGGGTGACCTGAAAAGTTTTTCTAAAAAGGAATAAATAAAGGTATAAATTGAAAACAACCCTATTTTACCTTGCTGGTCACCTAACTGGACCCATATTTCCAATCCAGATTTCGTTGTATGTTTCATGCAGATATTCCGTAACTGCCCTCAGGTTGTGTGGTGGAGCACCATCTTGTTGATAAAATAATCCAACTTGATTTATTAATGGAACTTCGTCCAAGAAATGCTCAATTTCCTTCGTGAGGAAACTTAGATATCTAGCCCCTGTCAGGACACCGTCAAAAATTATAGGGCCTAAAATTCTGTCCCCTAAAATCCCAAACCGTTCTTGGAAATTCCTTCCTCCATCAAGTGTAAATTTGCATCGGACCAATATCGCTTATTATTTCTGTTGAAATGTCCCAAATTAGTGAAACGGCTTTCGTCAGTATACAGAATTTTATATGGAAATGTGTCATCCTCCAAATATTTTCCAAAGAACCAATTGCAATACTCAAGTCTCCTTGCATTATCGTTTTGGTACAGGTGCTGGTGTAGTTGATATTTATATGAATGATATTTATGTTACTTCAAAATGTTAGCTGCAGAAGACTTCGAAATGTCACATTCTCTTGCGATCTCCCTGAGTGACGTATTAATATTTACCTGTACGTATGCCAGAACATCTATTTCTTTTCCTTCACTCACAACAAACGAATCGTTCCCATAATTATCAGGCTCATTTCGCATTTTTTTAACCAGTTCTGGAAAATAGTGCCGGGTCGGGTGACGCCGATCAGGATATCTCTGTGCGTAGAGACGTGCAGCATCGGTTGAATTTTGCCTACCCTCTCCAAAAACTAATAACATATCAACTTTTTCAGTTCTTGTATAAATATTGTTATTTTCCATGATTTTCAAAGAATGAGGTACACAATAACTAGCTAATTGACTTTGTAGAAGAGATGTAAAATAATAGATAATTTAATGATTTTGTTTCAGTTGTGTTCGTCACAGGCTACTCGATGATTTTAAATCTTATTTTAATCTCAATAAGATTCTTCATTTAACGAAAGTTCTAACGTTATGTTTTCAGTTTTTTATCAAATTAATCGTGATAAAATGCTCTTTTTTTTCTAACCCGACGAGCCACCATGTTGCCATTTGAAAAAAAATAGTAATAAAAATTTTAAAATCAAACGTCACATAGCTGAAACATTTTGATCAAAAACACTAAAGTTGTATTTTTACAAACATTTAAGGACTGAAATAAGTTATTTGAACGTATCCATAGCCATCTAGAATAAACATTTATTTCGAGAAAAAAACGGTTACAAACAGTAACAAATGATACATGGATGTATTTTAAATGTCATATGGAGACAAAAAAACTGAAAATATACCAGGTGTCCTATTTAAAAATCGAAAGTTTATGTCACTTCCGGTGAATCCGGAATTTGCATGAAGTTGAGTTACTTATCAAAAAATGCAGTTTTATGCATTAAAAAGATCCTCCAAATTTCATTTCATTATCTCCGAAAACAAAAAAGTTATAGGGGCGAGCCACCTTCCGTGGACACCCGCTATATAAATGCAGTATTGATATTCACTTTGTATGGTATATACCTACTTGGAAATATTTAAAGTCAATTCATAATTTCTTTGCACATATTTGGGTAGAAAGACGTAAATAAAAATGTGTTTATGTAGTTCCGATAGAAGTTATCAAAATCACATTCTTATTTCATTATAGTATAGTAGGCCCTGGAGAATGAAATTTACAATGGCACTCTCTATCTGAAAACGGCTGGACTAAGAAATCAGTAAGAATGTTGGTAAAGTACAGGGCCGGATTAAAAGGTGTGGAGGCCCTTGGGCAACAAAGGAGTGGAGGCCCCTAATTATTTTTCAAACAAGTTTTTTTTTTATTTATTGCGGAACAAATTAAATCATTTCGACACGAGTATATGTAGGTATAATAAAATACAAGAAATAAATTAAATTACAGCGTAAACAAAGGGATTCTTGCGAGCTTTTTTCGACGAAAAATCATTGATGATTTCGGTCAAATCCAGCATCCGGAGAAAATCATTCTCAATGCTAAGAAGCGATAACTTTGGTAGGCGGCTTTGTCTCGTCGTGATTCGCCATTTTGTGATTTGGAAAATGAGCGCTTTCCAGTGCAATTTGACATCATCACATTATCAGTTGTAATATCACAAGAGAGTGAAAATAATTCGACAGATTTTCGAAAACTTGTTGCCAGGCAATAGATAAGAGAGACCAACTGGCTCGACTGGCTATTGCCAACAAGTCTGAGAAAGAAATCTAGATAATTATTTTCTACTATATCGAACTCTCATGTGGTATTCTTTAGATTATTTTTTGATGTTACGATCATAAACACATTTCCTTATAGTTATTCTAATCCCAATTGGAACGGCAATAAAAATAAGAGCACTACGAGGAGTGTTCATATGCACTGCCCGGCAAATGGAAAATGTATATACTACCAGTGTTTTTACTTTCAAATCGTTCCTGGTAAAATCATAAAAAACTTCTGTCGTGTGGAAGAGAATTCCTTCTCGAAACTTTTTATGTCGGTCCAATTGGGATTAGAAATACTATACAAAATTATATAATGTACTAAACCGGATTTGATTCATTTCGCACTTTTCATGCGAATTGATGACAGACGTCAAATTAAAAATATAGGTTGTCAGACAATAAAAACAAAATACCTCAAATTATTCCCGCGACAATTTTCTAGGTAGAATATTCCCACTATTGATTGGCCAAAACGTATATGAATTATTTGAATTGAACGTTTCCATTGGTTTCTAGCAATGTCAAAAAATAATCACTGTAATTTCAATGTTTGAGAATGTAGCTCTGAAATTTTTGTTTTCAAGAATTTGATAGTAGAACATCTTAGATATATAGATAGATAGTCCTTTTCAGAAGGATTTGCATTTGTTGCGGAATGTCATCTTTCTCTTAGACTCACACTTTCAGATTTCGGGGATTTCTCTGTTACAAGCGCGCCACTCAGCGGACACTTGTCAACGCCAATAAATATGAAAAACAGGTATAGACGGGCAAAGTGTTTGTAGAATCGGCAGAAAAATAGTCAACAGAATTTGAACTTTTGTTCTATTATGGAATGCGCACAGGGCTCTTATAAATAATTTCATGCAAACATATTCATAAATTGAAATATTATTTTCTTTTGCTCATGATTATTGAATTTCATTGTGTATCTAGATCGCTTGTGTCATTCGAAGAATACATCGACAGAAAATCCTTCATTTAATTTAAAAAAATGTATATTTTTTTTAAAATTCAATTGTTCTTGTTTTTACAGCTAATTTCGATACGATATAATATTTTGTATAATAGTATGATGTTTTACTTGGTGATTGTTTCTCGCATATACACATGATTCATCAGATCGAAGATTAATAATAACCATGGATTTTGACAAGAATACGAAACAGTTTTTGAATGTTTAAAACGAAAAATGAGAGGAAAAAGTGGGAGAACTGCTCTTTCGTTGTCAGATTTTTCATATATAATTTTGCATATCCTTCGGTATTTGTTAGGAAATTTTACGTAAAAATTTATATTGTGGAGGCCCCTCTCTTGTGGAGGCCCCGGGGCTGTAGCCCCGTTTGCCCCCCTCTTAATCCGGCTCTGGTAAAGTAGGAACTATTTCTCGCGATATGTTTGAATTTGTCTATTAGCCGCCCATTTTGTATTACAAGTTAATGTGCCAAACGAAATTGTCTGGAGATTCGCTTTCAATCGGAAGTTGAACTATTTTTATGGGTCTTTCGTTTGAAATAAAAAAGAAGCATGTATTGGCTTATTTCCTTCAATTTTCGCCAAAAAAATCTACATTTTCGAAAAGAATGCAATGTTAATATTTTTAATTAGTTCTCTAATCCTTTCTGAGTTTACCTACCAAATTTGAGTTGTCAAAGTGTAACCTTTTTTTCGATGCAACTTGAACTACATTGAACGCCCACCTTAATATCTTTCTAGAAGGTCGGGTTAAAAACTTTTCTTCTCCATAAAAATCCATACCTTTTATTTTAGCATAGAAAGCTTCAGATACAAATACATTGATAAAAAAATAAATCTTCAACATTATGTTAACATCCAATCATTTTAATAAATCATTTTTGAGTAATTGCCTTCGATGAGATATGTTCAAGTGGTACTTTAAATATCTTTACGGAGTATTTTTCATTCTTGTTACAGAATTAGAAATAACGCAGTCCGTGAATGTCATGAAAAAGGAGAAAAACCCATACTAATTTGCCATGGACACAATAAAAAGTATAGAAATATACGAAATATTTCGAGTCATTACATGTATAAGTAGTGGAAGAAAACGTCAGCGCGTCCAAAAATAGTTTCAGCTATTTCAGACTCACGCACCATTCTGAAATGTCTGGTGTACTGAAAAACCGTCAGAAATCGCGAAAACCCTATCAATAGCCACCGTGCGACTTGTACAGTCATAAAGCAGGAAAAAAATTTAAAACGAGATTTTCCAGTGTTCAGAAATTATCAGTGAAAGGGTAGTAATTCGAGGTATACGATTGAATCATCAATATAGAAATAAATATCGAAAAGTGCTTCTCTAGAACGGCATTTGTTAGTGGTGGATTTACAAAATTTTGGACTTCGTAAAGGTAAGGTTTTGCTATATTATTACATTTTCACATATCTTACACTAAAACACTTGAAACTCGCCGTGAAACATAAAGAACTGAAGTACTAGAGCAATTAATTTTGAAATAGATAGTAAAAATGGCGTCTCCACATTTATTCGCAAAATCTATGATATGTTACTGCAACGTTGGAAGATAAATCGCTAGAAAGAGCATTTTGTGAAAATATTATTCTTTGATGAATAATCACATTGAATATTATATTTTTATATTAGAAGTTATATGACTGAATCGGGAAGAGTTTCTAGGTCAACAAAGGTATTTCCTAAAGTATTTTTACAAATTCGTACATAGGCAAAATGCGTCTCCATTTTTTTGGACGTGAATAAACAAGAAAATGATTGTGTTCTATATTGTTGACAAAATATATGTTTGAATCATTTAATACGTTTTTACCACGAATGGTTACGAAATTGGTTAGTTTTATGGAGTATACAGTGTGTCCCATATAAAATTCCGCGGACAAATATCTGGGAAATGAAAGAGGATATCAACATTTCGTGAAAGCAGATGATTTCGATGTAAAAGGGTCCTTTTATTCACATAGAGATCCATCAATAGGCGTTATCCGTTAGGGCTTCGCGACCCGACGCCATTTTTTAAATGGCACCCCAGATTGTTCAATATTTTTTTTGGATTCTGCATCAAATTTTGAATTCAATGATATAGTTTCCCTTGAATACTGATGAAAAACGACAATTTCATTGCATATTATAAAGAGGGCCACGAATGTGTCAAATTAAAAAATCAGTAATACAAGTTAAATTGATCCACCAGTTATAATTGTATTTCCTGTTCAATGTTATCTAATTATGTGTTATTGTATAATCTAAGACAATACAAACGAAAACAAATGTTTAGAATTAACAAAAATTAACATGAATTATTTTAGTGAGTATTCAAATTGCTTTCCCTCGCGCAGAATACATTTTTTTTTGTTGATTCTCGATTCGTGTCAGCTAAGAGTGCCCTCGCAAAATGGAAATACAAACATTAGTGATACTATTTTTTAATTCATCTACATTTTCTGAACGTCGCATATAAACTAAGTATTTTATATAACCCCACAAAAAAATCCAGTGGAGTCATATCTGGACCTGGAGCTGGCCATAGTATTGGACTCTTATTTCCGATCCAATAATCATTAAAAGTTTCATCCAAATATTGGGTAACTATTCTAATATTATGCAGAGGTTGAAACCACATATCAAGTCGAGTCTGTATTGGTAAATTCTCCAAGAGATTTTCCCAACACATGTTGAAAGAAAAGCAAGTACCTCTCTCCATAACGGATACTCTCTCTGGTGTCGATTTTTGAAACTATACATAAGTACATTGTTTACTTTCCGAAACATTAATGTTTATATGATTTTGGCCATTGTATACCTAAAACTTGTCGAATCTCTTGTGATTGTTGTCATTTAATGAAATTATTCTGTACCTGGTGAATGTTCTGTTGACTATTGTTCGACCTCGAGATCAATCGTTATTGTTGTGTAGGTACCTCTATGTGACTCTTGGCAAAACGATACCGTTGTACTGGAATAAGTTTTCATCATTTTCCGTGAGAAATTGAACGCAAAGTTCTGGTGCAGACTAATCTAGGATTGAGCGAGTCTATAGACAGTCGATGGGCTCTTGAAGAAGAATACAGTCCCTTCCCAAAACATTCCTGTATTGTCTGTGATCAAAAAAATAGTGAAAAAAACCTTCAAAGAGAGTTGAGAGGAAATAAAAGAGAGTTAAGAAGAGAAAAAAAATATTATTCAATATACCGTAGATTATTCATACAGTATGGAAAAAAGTGACTATAGGACACATTTTCACACCCATCTTGTTTGTTTTAAATGAAATTTAAAAAATGGTTTTTTTATTTTCAATTCGAACATTCACAAATAATGTGTACATTTCTCCAAAATAATTCATAACAATAATTCCCGATGACTTCACTAAGCTGTCCAGAAACTTCGAAAAAGATTTGTTTTTGCAAGCTAACATACTTTGTCTCGTTCAAAGTGAGTTTTCGCAAATGATATTGTCTTAAGATTTAAATACACCACTTCGCTAAAGTTTTGAAATGAATAACACTACACAAAAAAAACAGGAAAATAATACCAAATGGACATATTTTAAGAAAAATTCCAAGCACAAGTGTATAACCTCCCAAAAAACAGACAAACAATGTACGTATGTCTGGTTTGAATTTTCCATTTGACCTAGAACTGCAACAGTATGATCCTCATCTGAAGCTGTTTTTTGTTTTGTTTGCATCCGTTCACTGAAACATCCATTTTGTGCCAGAGATTTGGCTAAGCTAGTAATTGTTTTGTCTGATAGTAATA
This sequence comes from Gonioctena quinquepunctata, assembly GCA_018342105.1. Classification (NCBI taxonomy): domain Eukaryota; kingdom Metazoa; phylum Arthropoda; class Insecta; order Coleoptera; family Chrysomelidae; genus Gonioctena; species Gonioctena quinquepunctata. The sequence continues at coordinate 1,319,262 of JAFIRS010000026.1, read as the reverse complement.
TTGTGTCGGGATCTCTATAAGATATATTCTCACTGCATCTTTTGCATCCCTTCTTGCTTCGCCATAAATACATATCATATCTAACTTTTCTGCATTCGGAAATTGAACCATTTTGAAATTTTACGAAAAACCAACACAAAATTTAATGCAGTTTCGTAAAGTCTGACAGATCGATGGATACTCGTATTATTGCTTTTTATTTTGTGGCCCTCTTTATAATATGCAATAAAATTGCTGTTTTTCATCAGTAGTAAAGGTAAACTATGAGTGTGCTATATCGCTGAATTCAGAATTTGATACAGAATCCAAGAAGCATTGAAAATCGGAGGTGCCATTTTAAAAAAATGGCGTTGGTGTCGCGACGCCCTAACGTATGACGTCTAGTGAAGGATTTCTACGTAAATAAGAAGAACCATTGACATCGAAATCAACTGCATTCACGAAATATGTTTATCCTCTTTCATTTCCCAAATATTTGCTCGTAGAGTTTTATATGGGACATCCTGTATGTACATACTCAATATTTTCTTAGCTCCAATATTGCAGGTGTTCATTCTGTATATCAACTCTTGTTACTGGTCTTCAAATAATGACATTTTCAATGAGTGTTAATGCATAACAAAAAAACAAGAAAAATTGTGTTATCTGGAGATTAGTTATTTAGTTATAGTGAATAATTAAAATGTCGCAGGAATGATATTTATGAATATATTTTCTCTTGTCTTCGTTTTACCCATCATTCACTACGACTTAAGGTGTTTACATATAGTGACTCATCTTTATTTTCAAATGCATTCAAATTGTTCAAAAGAGGAAAAACATCCATGTGTCCTATGTATTATTCAGAGGACTTTAGATTATACAGTGCTTCTCGAAAGTCCCCTCCCCCCCTCTTATTTTTGGAACGATTATACATAAACAAGTGAAATTTGGAAACTGAATATTAAAGGTTGTAAACTTCCCTACTAGTGATGATAGATGACGAAATCGTCAAAGATGACGTCACAAGGCCATTGTGACCAATAATTTTAAATAGAACCCTACGGCAAGCGACACCTCTTTTAAAAGGTATCGAAAAATCCTATTCAATGATACTAATTTTGTTTGTGTTTATGGCAGTTTTGGCAACTCGCTTATAAAAAACGCAAAGCTGTGATGAATTAAATCAGTTAATACTAAAATTCAAAATTCAAGCTCCGCCTCTGGATAGTTGTCAAATAAGCTGACGTTTTTGTTAGTCTCCCTAATTCGACGTTTTTGTAATTGTCCACGTTTTTGTACATTTAATAATTTGTGTATTGTTGATCGAACGTTTAACTGTTTTAGCAGCTTTTGGTATTTTTAATATTTTTGTACATTTGAATAATTTGTTAAACTGTTGTGAGCCGAACATTTAAGTGCTTCAAGAAGCGAAATGGTACGTTCTTTAGGTGATAAAAGTAGCAGCGATCCTAATTCTTGGTGAAACTGGACAAAATATTCATGCAGCAGAAAGCATTTTCAATGAGAGGTTTCCCAATCGCCCCGTTTCGAGGACTTATTTAAGGGAGCTTCTTCGTAAGTTTGAAACAACGGGTAGTATTAATGATGCGAAACGATCTGGCAGACCACAAATTTTTGATGAGAAGAAAATTGATATACTGGCAGAAGTAATAGTTAATCTTACTTCTTCAACAACTCACGTTGCATCTACCTGTGAAGTCAGTCGAAGTAAAGTACACAGGGTGTTGAAAAAAACAAATTTCATCCATACAAATTAAAAATGGTTCATCAACTCTCAGACGACGACCCAGACCGAAGACTAGAATTTTGTGAAAATATGGAAACTAAAATTAACCAACAGCCAGACTATGTCAAAACAATTTGTTTTAGTGACGAAAGTACTTTCTATCTAAATGGAAATGTAAATACACAGAATGTGAGGTATTGGAGTGACGCAAATCCTCACCTGTTTCGTGAAACACATACCCAATTTCCCCAGAAGGTGAATGTTTGGGCAGGTATCCTGGGAAACCACATCGTTGGGCCTTTTTTTTAAATACTATTTAACTGGTGAGGTTTATTTGGAGCTGTTGCAAAACGCAATAGAACCGTTAATCCTAGAAATTTTGGAAGATAATCCAGATGAATTCGGCAATTTGGAAATAACATTCCAACAGGATGGTGCTCCTCCACACTATTACGGTGCAGTAAGACGGTATTTGGATGAGGAGTATCGTGGTAGATGGATTGGACGACGAGGTTCAACGGAATGGCCAGCTCGATCACCGGACCTCACACCTTTGGATTTTTTCTGTGGGGGTACCTTGAATCGAAGGTTTACGCCACTGAACCTGACAATAGTGACGTTTCAAAACAACGTATTGTTGCAGAATGTGAGGCTGTTTCCGCAGACACATTTGCAAAAGTACGAGAAGAGTTTAAAAATAGGATATTTCACTGTCAGGAAGTAAATGGAGGTCACTTCGAGCAATTTCCTTAAGTAGATACTGATTCTTAAATCTGTAATGAATATCATACTGAATGGAATTTAAATTTTAAGGTTTACTAATGAGCCATTAAAACTGCCATAAACACAAACAAAATTAGTATCATTGAATAGGTTTTTTCGATACCTTTCAAAAGAGGTGTCGCTTGCCGTAGGGTTCCATTTAAAATTATTGGTCACAATGGCCTTGTGTCATCTTTGACGTTTTCGTCATCTACCTTTAATATTCAGTTTCCAAATTTCACTTGTTTATGTATAATCGTTCCAAAAATAAGAGGGGGGGAGGGGACTTTTGAGAAGCACTGTATATGTGATGTCAAGGAAATATTCCCCCAATATTTTGTGTATTTATTTCAATGGTATATTCAATAATTCCAATGATTATATCTTGCGGTAGATATTATTTTTTGTCCAATGAATTGATTTGACTTCAAGCGAGGAAAAAACAATTTAAAAATAAGATCACCAATTGACCCATTTATGTGGGATTTATTTGTGGAATGAAAAATAATGCACGAATCTTGTTTCTCATTTACTATTCCAAATCGAATGTAGATACATGATAAAATAAAATCGCTATTGACCAACGCCATCCGCCCACTCGTTTCAAGAGGTGCCAAAATTTGTTGTTTTGCGAAAAACTATTTTTTGGTTTATGTCCTCTGAAATGATTTTGTTTCTAAGCCAAAGATGAAAACACCTGTACTAGCTCGTGCTATTTAATCAGATGGACAAATATTGAATAAAATATATCCTTCGAAACGCCCAAATTCATTATGTTCCCTTTGGTTCTCCGCCAATGTTGGCGTTACGGTAATTGCGATATTTTTTTCCGATTATTACATTAGAGATAGCACTGGAACAGGACATGTTTGTAGTTTTTCCCCGAGCAAACATTTCCACGATAGAATTAAAAAGATATCCCCCATTGATCATACCCGCACGATAACTTTTTAGTGCATAGATAAATAAAAATCAAATATCAAAAATTTCAGTTGAAGGAACAACTCGACACAACAAATTTGGTTGTTGAGATCATGGGATCAGTGAATAGTGAAAAACAATTTTGAACCGAGCTTCTCTAAAAAGTGATGAGTATTCAAGTTTTATCCACATGGGGCCAATAGTTCACTTGGCATGAAATAAAAACCAAGAAAATCCTACATTTTATCAATCGGTCATAATAAGCATAATAATATTTCAATAGAACTACGAAAATGAATACATCCACTGAAGTTCTAGAGCTGTGCTTAAATTCAAGCCAGAAAAAAATACCAAATGGTCTAAAAATGATTATATTTTTAAACCATTGTGTCGAGTTGTATCGAAAAATAAACGCCGTAGGGTTGCAGAGCATTTTTTTTAATCGGAAGGTTATTCGTTGTCTTTTCGTGGATGAATTTTGGAATAAAATAATTTCATGTCACAGCTGAAAAATACTACAATGAACCTCCATCAGAACAGAAATGATCAAGTTCTTGTGTTTCTCTCCTATTTAAAAATCGAATATTCGTCCAAATTCTCAGTAAATATTCAGTAGTTATATCACAAGAGAAATTTTGATGAGCATACTTTGAAATTTTTGTGTCAATATTGTTGTAGAAATTCACGAGACCAAATTTCTTTAAAAATACTTCGACAGCGAAGCTGGAGGGGTATTTTTTAAAGAAATTTGGTCGAGTGGTATTGCCGCAACAATATTGGCGGAAAAATATCAAAGTATACTCTACCCAAAATATCTATCACTAGTGGTATATGACCAGATTAAATATCGAGCTAGCTATTACAAACATACCAACACTTGACAAAACTATGTTTTTCTACGTTTTTTCGAATTTCTTCTAAGGGAGTGTTTCCGAAACGGTCGGATATAATTTTTTTATTTGACAATGACTTGGACGTCATCTGACTGAATTATTTTGATAAGTTTGGTATAAACAATGGTAAATGCCTTCTTGTTTTATATCAAGTAGCGTGTATATTCGCAGATATACTAGCAACATGGTGTATATTTGCTGATATTGGGATTTGATTAGTTATCTGAATTCATTTCGAGGTATATACTCCTGATTATATACCTCGAAATCAATTCAGCCAATCAAATTTATTCATATAACCAAGCAAATCCCAAATATCATCGAATATACGACCATGTTGCTTGTATATTCGCGAATATACAAGCTACTTGCCATAAAACAGGTATTTACCATTGTTTATACCAAACCTATCAAAATAATTCAGTCACTGTCGAATTATGCCCCATTTAAACTAAATATTAGTAACATTTTCATTAATAAGATCTTATCGTCTGGAGCCTCTTTAAAAACATAGTAACATAGTCAAAATTCTTGATTTCTTTGCATCGTAGAAATATCGTTGATGTTTTAAAAATGCAAGTAGCTTTCAGTACTGTGACAATCTATTTTCAACATGGAATATGTAGACCATAAACTGAATGCCTTAAGAGCTTTAGCATAAAATAATTAAAAACATTATATGTGTAAAAATTAGCTTACTTTCTCAAAAAATATGCTAGATTACACTTTCATCATCATTTGTCATCTTCCAATTACATAATATTTCATATACCTTCTCGTATTTTTCCTTGGATTTTGAAGGAAGTAAAGTCGAAGTCGAGGCAATTTTTAATTTTTTTTTCAGTTGCAAGACTCATTTTCATAATTAATATGTAATTTAAACACATAGTAGAGGGGACCGTGGGAGGTCGACCTTCACCGATCTGATAACTCGATGAGACATATTTTTTATCAAATATAATTTATAAACAAATATGCCCATGATAACTTGACTATCGAAAAGTGTTCATAGCTATTTTTAATTGAATTAATTTCAATCAATTGTGTGTGTGTATGAGTGTGTGTGTGTGTGTGTGTTAGAACAGGACACAACATAGCAGCTGCACGCTACCTGACCGTTGAATGTATCCGAGTGCGCATGCTCGTGTACATGTGAGTGACAGTGACAGCATTTATTTACCCTCGACAGTAATTTTGAACTCTTTTATATGCTTTGTAATAAACGCTTTCAACAACATGAGTGTATTAAATTTTATTTTTCTATATTGATGATTTTTTTAAATTTATTATACTAAAATTTTAAAAGTTACACTTATATTCTTTCCTGCTTTACGGCATTTATTTGATTTTAAATAATAAATAAATAATTCTTTATTTAATTTTAAATGAAAAATATAGATTTTTAAATTTTATAATTTAGCTTCAAAATGAAAAAAAAATTGTTGAATTTTTTTATTTTTTATTTATTAATATATTAAATTATTTATTTTTGATTATTTCATAGCTGTAAGTATATATAGTGTGAAATAATACAAAAATTGTGATCGAAATTAGAGTTATAATAAATTAGAGTTCAAAATTACTGTCGAGTGTAAATAAATGCTGTCACTGTCACTCACATGTACACGAGCATGCGCACTCGGATACATTCAACGGTCAGGTAGCGTGCAGCTGCTATGTTTTGTCCTGTTCTATCACACGGACCTCGGACGCTCTACTTTCTCTCTCGCACCTATCAAATAGCTAAAATTCTGAGACTTTATAGCTTGGCAATAATATTTTATGTACGATTTTTTGCAGGCAAGCCTATACGATTGGTTTTGTAATTAAATTATGATATCAATTGCGATGATATCAATTTCGATTGGTTAACAGATCGGTGTAGTTACCTATATTGACTTACCTGTTCACATCTGCTTGCCAGGTAGCCATGCACAGAAATAAGTGGGCAAGCCTACCTAGGCATATTCTGAGTGTTAAAAACTATCAGTTGAGATGAAACTCAAGGTGAGAAAGAAAATTGATTAAAATTAATTCAATTAAAAATAGCTATGAACACTTTTCGATAGGCAAGTTATCATAGGCATATTTGTTTATAAATTATATTTGATAAACAATATGTCTCATCGAGTTATCAGATCGGTGAAGGTCGATCTCCCACCGGCTCTTAGACTAACAATTCCACTCACAAAAATGAAACTTGTTAACTGTTGTTATGTAAATAAACAAAGCCGTGCCAGGTTACTAGGTTACCGAAATCCTACACAGGTATCTACTATGAATTTTTTTGAAATTTTAACTTTGTAATGCTTTTATATTGTTGATTATTTGCTTATAACTACTAACACAAAATGTGAAACATGGAATAAAAAATCACCCGTAAGAAAAGCAGTTTTACTAAACTTATATAGTTTTTATGTTACTCGCACGCTGTGCTAGCTCGTACTCAAAAGTTATATTCGTTTGGTAAAACTTCGCTTTTCTAAACTTGTTTAATATACATATAGTCCATCCAATATCAATTGCAGAAGCTGTTTCTATAGGGAGCAAATGAAAACTCACTTCGCTAACACGAGCGTATATGCAAAGAAACGGAACGAAAAATAATCTGTACTACTCGTAAACATTCGCCGTCGGCAAACGGTAGATCAAAAGAGCTGATAGTCAACGTGGACTTGAGTGACGGCTGTCTGTTGTACAACCGATTCGTCTGGGCCAATCAAGTCGAATATCAATGCTGGCAGGTGTGTCTATATGATGGGAGGTCATAAATCACGCGTTATATTTGTGTTTTAATAGCTCTGAAAGTATAAAAACCAGTAGCGTCTATGGTATACGTTTTAGGATATAATAATAACCTACATCAAACAATGAAAGAAATTATTTTTCTTTCTTAATGTATTTGTATACATAAAAGCTTGTCTTTAATTTTTTTTCATTTTTCATTATTTATGAAATATTTTTAAAATCTTAAAATATCTAAATAAAATTAGTTATCTCCGCCACTGCTGCTCACAGGATTTCGCTGCAAAACTTTTTTATGCTTCTGCAATTGATATTGGGAAAACTATACTATTACTGTCCTTCCATTGGCGTTTTTTGGTTTTTGTATGAGACAGTAATGTTCTCGGGTTATCAGAAAAAATTAAACGGAATGACTTTGGGTAAGATATAAGAACAACATTGTAAAATGCTGATCAAAGTACAAAATATTCTGTTTATAACACGTGCGGTGAAAGTTATAGAAGTGAAACATTGATAAAAATAGAAATATAAATTATATAAGAAATCGAATTACTTTCAAAATACCAGAACACATGCTCTGATGACGATCTTATGATGAGATGGGATGATAATACTGTAACGTAAATAAACTTAACTTGGTTCTACTAATTTATTTCACACTTAATTTACAACTTAATTTATATTACTATTTCACTGTATAGCTCGATCGTATGGGCTCGTTCAGATTGTCCTACTCCACTTGAGGTTTGCCTATTTATCTCCGATACAGCATTCTCGATGTTTCGAATTCGGACGGTTGGCGACGGCATGTTCCAATTGTTTCCAATATTGACCGTTGTTTTCCGCGGAAGAGCGCACTGGATGGTTCTCGAATATCTCCGGGGATGATCTCATCGCTGTCGATGGCAACACGTGAGGCGACAGGTCCGGCCTAGGTTCGTTACATTGCCCCCTTCTTAAAGACATTTCGTCCCGAAATTTCATCCTTGGAGTGTGACGATATCTGCATGACTCCCCATATCTGCACCGTGAAGTTCGATGGAAGTAACACTCCACGGTCTTCATGATCGGTCGTGGAAGAGGGTTACAGCAAACCAAAATCTTGACGCCGCTGGATCTGAATATCGCCTCCAGCATACTTCTTATGACTCTCCAGTCCAACCCATCAATACCACAGGACAATTTTGGAATTGCTAGATCCACCAGATTCTGGTCCACCATAGTATCTCTTAGTTTGGTGAGACTCTTCCAGACATCTTCATAGGACGGTTTATCTTGGGAATGCCTCTTGGTAACTAGGTAGTAGATGTTTCTCTGGCCTTTCTTCAACTGTAGCACCCACCAACTTCTGGATTCTGCTCCCGCAGTGTTTGGAGTTGACCAAATTTCTTGGAGAACACTACGGCGATGCCCTGGACATTTGAAGATCTTCTGCCACACAGTGCGCTAGTGCGTAGTCAGCAGGCACCTCGAAAGGTCTCGTGACTCCTCTCTAGTAACCCCATGTAGAACTTTCTGCCCGTTTGAATACAAGGACATAAACTTCTCGAACGTCATATCATCCTCCGGTGGCTAGAGGGTGCGAACTTGGTCATGGTTTCCAGCGTAAGGGGCCAACCTGTTGAAATGGACGACCCTTGGTTTCCCTCGGGGTGGCTTATGGATTCGGTACACAAGGTCGTTTATCCTTTTCACGATTTTATACGGGCCTTCCACGAGTTCCGCAACTTTGGTGATAGTCCACGACGACGTTTGGGGTTGTACAGCCAAACCAGATCATCGACCTTAAATCCTCCAGCGTCGGCCTTGATGTCATAGGTCTTCTTCATTTTATCGCTGGCACTCTGGATGTTCAACCGGACTCGTTCGTGGATGTCGTCCATTCTCTGCCGAAGTTTGCTGACGTAGTCCTCTCCCGCAGTGTCTTGTGCTGGCGGTATCCCAAACTTCAGGTCACAAGGCAGTCGCAGTTCTCGGCCCATTATAATACTAGCAGGAGTTTGACCGGTTGACTCGTGTACTGCGGATCGATAGGCCATCAGGAACAAATGAAGATACTGGTCCCAGTCTCTTTGATGGTCAGAGACAACCTTGGACAAGTGGCGGTTGATCGTCCTGTTCATCCGTTCCACCATTCCATCGGACTGCGGATGTAGGGCCGTGGTTCTTTCTTGCGGATGTTCAGCAGTAGACATATTTCTTGGAAAAGGTTGGATTCGAAATTTCTGCCTTGATCCGAGTGCAGCTCCATTGGAATACCGAATCGACATATCCACTCTTTCACCAAGACGTCGGCGACGGTGATGGCTTCCTGGTTGGGCAGGGCATAGGCTTCCGCCCACTTACTGAAGTAGTCCATTGCCACAAGGATGTATTTATTCCCGTGGTCGGATACGGGAAACGGGCCGGCGATGTCAATGGCGATTCTCTCGAACGGGCTGCCTACGTTGTACTGACGCATCGGGGCCTTGGGTCGTATTCGAGGTCCATTGCTAGCAGCGCATACAGCGCACTTCCTGCACCAGTCCTGGACGTCAGCTTGACAATTGGCCCAGTAAAACCGTTGCCTCACTTTCTGCAGGGTCTTCGTCACTCCCAGATGTCCTCCGGCGACTCCATCATGGATTTCCCGCAGCACTTCCTCTCTTCTGTTCCTGGGAACAATTATTTGGCGTCTGTCTTCCCCACCAATATCGGCCTCCAACACACGTTTCAGGATCCCATTGTCCAGAATAAGAGAGTTCCATTGTGCCCAATAGGACTTAACAGCCGGCGAGTAACCTGCGACTTCCTGCCATGATGGTCTTCGATTGCCCTTCTTCCAGCTGACGACTAAGCCAAGGTCGGGGTCTCTCTCTTGGTCTTTCTGGATCTTGCTGTCATTCCAGTTGTCATCCATTGCCGCGGTTCTACAAAGTGTTGCTTCTTTCTCTTCTGCTCGTCGGCAATGTGAGCAATCATCTGGACATGGTCTTCGCGACAAGGCATCTGCATTCTTATGGCTAGTTCCGGCTCGATGTTCGATCTCGAAATCGAATTCTTGGAGTCTCTCGATCCAACGTGCTACTTGACCCTCAGGATTTTTGAACTGTAAGAGCCATTTGAGAGCTGCATGGTCAGTTCTCAACAGGAATCTTCTTCCATACACGTACTTGTAGAAGTGTTCCCTCCCTTTCAACGCTACGCCTGGTGCACGTAATTGCGCCTGGTTTGCTAAGCGTTTGCTGAAATAACCAATGACCTTCTCCTGTCCCTCCTGGATCTGAGATAGGACAGCCCCAAGTCCCACGTTGCTGGCGTCCGTATCCAAAATGAATTTCCCTTTGGGTAGGGGATAGCTCAGTATAGGTGCGTTGATCAAAGCTCCTTTCAGCTTCCTGAATGAATCTTGACATTCTTCGGACCACTGGAACTTTGTTTGGCCTTCCGGAGCCTGGTCAGTGGTTTAGCGATGTTGGCGAATCCAGCACATATCGGCGATAGTATGTGCATAAACCAAGGAAACTTCGAAGTTGGTGAATGTCTTTTGGGATGGGCCAATCCTTAACAGCTTTGATCTTCTGGTCATCCACTGCTACTCCTTCCCCAGAGACAACGTGGCCGAGGTATCGTACTTCTTTTGGAACAGATGGCATTTCTTAGGGCTCAGCTTCAATCCGGAGTTCCTCAGTCGCAGGAATACTTCCTCCAAGTTTTTCACGTGGTCCTCAGAACGATCTGCCGACCACAATTATGTCGTCGAGATACACTAGACACGTGTTCCATGAGAGTCCCTTCAGCACTGTCTCCATCAATCTTTCGAATGTGGCGGGAGCATTACAGAGCCGAATGGCATAACGGTGAACTGCCACAATCCTGAGCCGATGGTAAAGCAGTCTTTTCTCGATCTTCCTGAGCGAGTTCTACTTGCCAGTATCCACTCTTCAGATCAAGGGTCGAGAAAATCGTGGAACCAGCCAACGTGTCTAGGGTGTCATCTATTCTCGGGAGAGGGTAACTGTCCTTCTTCGTGACATTATTAAGTTGGCGATAGTCTACACAAAAGCGTGTCGATCCATCCTTTTTCTTCACCAGTACGACTGGAGGGACCAGGGACTGTCAGACGGTTCGATAACTCCTTCTTTTCCCATCTCGCCGACTATTTTGTCAGCCTCTGCCTTCTTGGCAAGAGGAAGTCTTCTTGCTGATTGCCGGATCGGTCGGGCACCCCAGTATCAATCTTGTGCTGGACCACATTAGTTCGACCCCTTTTCCTTGTCCGGTATCGAAGATGTCTTGGTACTTTTGACTAAATCTCTTAGTTTGGGCTGTTGAGCTGGTTTTATGTCTTTGGAAGAGATGGCAACTAATTTCTCTAGTTCTGTGGGCAAGTTGTTGGGTTGGCTAATCGTACCTCGTACGCCCCGGATCACGGATGAAACTGACGAGCAGTGCCCCAAAATTGTTCCTTTCTTCAAGGTCACTGGGAAATAATTGACATTCATGACCCTTACCGGCACAAATTTGTCAGCCGCAACAAGGTCTTCCCTAGTGCAATCCCTCGTCAATTTTCTCATCATGAAGTTTGGGCTCGAACATCACCACGTCTCCACTGCTCGCACTCCCGTCCCGGCGAGCCTCCAGAATGGTTTCAGCCCTCTCAGGTACGCTTACATCTTCAGCCAACAGCACACGGATCAACTCTTCACTTCTCCCATGAAGTACCAGCTCTTCTCCGTTGACACGTAGGACGCCGTCTTTGAAATCCCAAATTTAAACCCTCTGGAATTCATGATGTCCATTCCGATGATTGCATCGTCTTCGATGTCCGCTACAAGTGCCTGATGTTTCACTTTAGTGTTGCCCAAAATTATTTCAATCGGTAGCTCGCCATATACAGTAGCTGGCTCCCCTGTTGCTGTGCGTAGCTTCAAGTTGTCAGTTCAATCCGTTCCGGTGTTCTGGCAAAGGAAGGCCGAGAATTGTCCTAGTCGCACCTGTATCTAGCAGCATGGTGCAAGGCTCGTTATTGATGAGACCGTCTACGAAGACACCCTTGTTCTGTCGTTGAAGCATAGCGACATATGCGTTGTTAACCGGGGCTTGCCGGACACATGCCGACGATTGCCCTTCTCATCGACCTTTCTTAGTTTTCCTGCATCGGAGTCGATGAATGTTGGACATTTGCTACGCACATGTCCAATTTTGCGACAATTCCGGCATCTTATATGTCTTTTCTCAGGCAACACTTCCTTCATCACTTTTCTTATGGCGGCTTCCAAGTTAGCAGGCTCCTGTGAGTCTTCCTCAATCGTTTGAACTTTACTTTGGCTTTTGCAGCATTGTTTTGCTGCCTCAAATTCAAAGCTCGTGCCAGTGCGTCTACGAGATGTGTTGGACGAGCTAATATCAACGCTTGTCTGGTTTCTTGGTCACGGAGTCCATCCAAGAATGCCTGAACCGCTAATCGCTCCATTACATTTTCCGGTATGGCTGGATATGCGAGACGAACCAAGCGTGCAATGTCAGTTTCGAATTCTTGTAAGGATTCGCCCGATTTTTGGCAGCGATTTTTCAGCTGGGAGTGGTATACGTGTTCCAAATGGGCGTGGCCATATCGTAATTCTAGATGTTTAATCAGCTGATCATAGTCCTCCTGTTCTTGGGCGGTAAGAGTTTGTAGAATATTCGTCGCTTCTCCACGTAATGCAAGTGTTAGTGCTACAGCTCTTTCCCCTGCATTCCATCCATTTGCTTTGGCCGCTGCTTCAAACTGTCGGCGGTAATTTGCCCATGGAGTTTTTCCATCGAACTGAGGCGGCTTCATGGAAAGCTTCCCTATTTCTGAAATGACCTTGACATCTTTTATACCCTCTTGAACTTTATCCACGTTCAAACTCAAGTCCAGCATTGCATTTTCGTTAACCATCTCTGTGGAGGACGCATTATTAATTTGTTTTTCCAGCTTACTGATCGTTTCCTTTATTTTGTCCATTTCTGCCTCGATTCCGTCTTTGATTCCATCGCTGATTATTTCCTTCATCTTGTCCATCTCTGCCTCGACCCCATCTTTGATTTTATCTACCTCCGTGTTCATTTGCTCCCTAATTTTATCTATCTCTGTCTCAACGGTTCCCATTCTTTCTTCTAGGAAATTAGCCACACCACACAATTCTTTTTTTAGGCCTTCTGTGTTTTCCAGGAACTTCTCTCCAGGCTTCTTGAATTTTCTAGAAGCTTCTCTTCAATTTCTAGAATTTTCTTGAAGCTTCTCTTCCAGATTTCTAGAATTTTCTTCAAGCTTCTCTTCCAGATTTCTAGCATTTTCTTCCAAGCTTCTTGAATTTTCTTCCAAAGTCCTCGAATTTTGTTGCAGCTCTTCTTTCAAGGATTCTATTATCGGACTCAAATCACCTCCGGGAACTTCGAATAAAAATGTTTCGGGGTCCTCACCTTCTTGTATAAGTCCTTCTGCAAGTCTTTCCTGGAGTACTTGCTTTTTACCCGTTGTTTCCAGTTCCCTTTCCTCCAATTCCTGTTTCAATTCCGCTACCTTCAAGTCCGCAAGGCGCACTTTTCTTGAACACATTTTGTCTTTGACGAGGTATCAGTCTGTTTCACACGAAAAGTTTATCAGTTTGTTAAAAATTCACTTCGCGAATTCTTTTCCACGGGCCACCAGTCTATTGTCTGTTTCACGCGAAGAGTGTATCAGTTTATATTCCCACGCACAATTGTCCACTTCGCGAAAACCGGGCCACTGTCTATTTTCTGTTTCACGCGAACAGTGTATCAGTTTATATTCCCACGCACAATTGTCCACTTCGCGAAAACCGGGCCACTGTCTATTTTGGGCGTACAAAAAGGTCTATCAATTTATTTTTCTGACTATCCACTCCACGATCACTTGTTTATTTTCAAAATCTCACTTCCGACACCAATTGTAACGTAAATAAACTTAACTTGGTTCTACTAATTTATTTCACACTTAATTTACAACTTAATTTATATTACTATTTCACTGTATAGCTCGATCGTATGGGCTCGTTCAGATTGTCCTACTCCACTTGAGGTTTGCCTATTTATCTCCGATACAGCATTCTCGATGTTTCGAATTCGGACGGTTGGCGACGGCATGTTCCAATTGTTTCCAATATTGACCGTTGTTTTCCGCGGAAGAGCGCACTGGATGGTTCTCGAATATCTCCGGGGATGATCTCATCGCTGTCGATGGCAACACGTGAGGCGACAGGTCCGGCCTAGGTTCGTTACAATACAATTCAAGTGAGATTACCAAACTGAGAAAGAAGGAAGTTGAAAGAAACTGACTGCATTCTTTTACCAAACTTTTCATTCAAAGGGATGTCGAAAACTGTTACGGGGTTGAGGCGATGTTGAGATACAGAATAATATCGAGCTCCATCCACAAAGATAAAGTTGTAGTCAAGGCGGTGAGGGGCAGTCCACAGGGAGAAGTCTTTACCCCTCTACTGTGGGCACTTCTTGTTAACTATCTTATCAGGACCTCTGTGGCGGAGGCTGTCGACATAGTTATAACGGTTTGAGGAAAATTTTGAGAAGTGATATCAGAATACTCTAAGCGGCTCTTAGGACTATCACTAGGTAGTGTGACATAGAAGAACTTCCGGTTAACCCTAGTAAACAGTGACAATACAGGAGAAGGAGGGGAAACAATTCCATCCAAGGAACTCCCATCTAGAAAAAAGCAAGACCCCTGTGGAAAAATATGAGGAATGCGACCCAAACAATGTCCACCACCTCGACAGAAGCTATGGAAGACCTTCTGAACATTCCTCTGTTGCACATTTGCCTAGAGAAGGAAGCAAGAGTGGGTGTATAGAGAAACCAGTTGAGGTCACCAGCTATGGGGAGATCAAATATCATATAGAAACTCGCCATCCGACACAATGATCCCCCTACAGAACAGGAACTCACAAAAGCTAACTCACAATGGTTCACAGTCGGCTCCAAAACGGAAGACGAAGTTGGAGAACAGCCAGAATTTAAAGTAAGCGAAAACTTCAAACGGTTCAAATTCATGCCAGCAAACTCTGTCCATAAGAAATATAGGACATAAACAGTAAAAATCAATCAATCAAAATCGTATCGGACAGCCAAGCAGCACCTAAAGCAGATAGGATCAAGATTAGTATGGAACTGCGTGGAGATCCTCAAAGCCTAGGCAGGAACAACATAATAACTCTGCTATGGGTACCTGAATACGAAGTCTTTGGAGGAAATGAGAAAGCCGAATTTCTGGTAAAAGAAAGCACTATGAAAATATTCATAGGACCAAATCCCTTCTTCGGGATATCGAAGAGCAAACCCTTTGAAAAGAAGAACAGCAGCCAGCCCTGTTAAAACTGAACTGAAAGGTCACTGTAGACTGCCAAAGCATCTTCATGAAATCGAATTTGGTGATAGTGCAGATTTTCGCTTCTTCCAGAACGAATAAGAAATAACAGAGCATATCTTGGGCAGATACAATGGACTGGAAAGATGAAGATTCTACTGTCTGGACCACGAACAATTGGAACGCAAATCCTCAGGATTCAAAAGTGGTTTTTAGTAAAATGATCTATTTTGAGGAGTTTTAGAAAGTTGCCACACCTTTCGATACTGTTCGATTTTTCCAAAATAAAATTAAAAGTGGTAAAATTTGGGTAAAGCAGTTGTTAACTATGAGAACATTATTGACAATAATGTACCTAACACTACTTAATGTAAATGCATGCATAAAGTCTGGAAGCCAGGAAGTGAAAATGGCTCCACCCAAAAAACCAAAACAAATAAATACTTCAAAGTAAACTATTGTTGTGAATGACCCTGTAAGCATTTCTTTACAACGTTCAACGAATCGCTTAGTGAGTACGTACTCGAATGTATGTTATAATACCAACAGACTGAACATAATGAATCACTGGTTAAAGATAGACTGTTTTTTATTTACTCTGCCCACAAAGGTGAGCCAAAAAATGTTTCGTAGTTATTCATAACCACCAATGTGGAATTGATTACAAAGATTGGATATATTCATCTCGATTCAGCTCATTCAATGGCTTCATCAGGCCAAAGAGTGCGAAGGAAAACGATAAACCCTGTGACACTTTGAAAATATGATAATTTTTTACTTTTGAACGACCATTGGAGAGATAAGTTATATGCTGCGATCGCAAAAAGTGATTTGTTTTTTCTCAACATCCCATATGTGAACACTGTTGTTCGCTGAACATTTGCTTGTAGAATTTAGAGAGCTATTCCTATGACATGGAAAGAAAGTGTCCCATTTCTTCCCGGTGCATTTTCAAATTCATGAAATGAAACTTTAATTAAAAATTGTAAGAACCCCCGACACAAGAAAAACTCTAAAAAGTAAAAAAATTATATGTAGTTGTCCTTTAAGGTTAATATAAGTGGTAATATTTTGATCCAAGCGTCGCGTCAGGGGAACCGCTAATTAAGACTTTAGAGTGCTTTTATATTGGAGCTGCGATAAACGTCAAGAACGGCGATACTAGCGAAGCGGAGAGAACGAATTCATCATTTTGTATGCAAATGTTCATATTGGAGCGACACGTTGAGACACGCTTTAGGGTTCGTTTATGTTGGAGCTGCGATAAATGATAAGGGCGACGATGAAAGTAGCGACAAGATCAGCTTAATTCATATCACTGTAGTTTATAGTAGAGCTTCGACAGCTGCGACGACCTCTGCTTTGCAGGTTGGAGTAAACAACTGAAAACAGTTTTTGGAAATGATTGATTCTGAAGAAGAAATACTTCAACTTCAAATGCCGTTAAATACTATATTATTAAAAGTGCGCGTAAAAAGCGCAAAATCTCTGTACATCCTATAAATATCCAAAGACACATGTTTGGAAAATTTCATCATCTTTATAAACAATTAAGACAACACCCTGCAACATTTATGGATATATGAGAATGAAAATAGAAACCTTTGATTACATATATAAAATAATTATTAAAGAACCTTTTAAAAGACAAGCTTTTATTCAAATGCGCTAAAAAGTAAACAAAATAATTGCTTTGGATGTGTGACGTAGTTATTCCGTGAGTTATAGATTCAAGAGCTTGTCGCGCAAAGTTTTCAGTTCGAATACAAAAGCGACAAGCTTTCGAATCTATAACTCATGGAGTAACCTACGTCCGCCATCTTGAATTCAGGAATTTCGACAATAAATTCATAATCTCCGACCTCACAGATCCCCACATACCAATTTTGAATAGAATCGGACCATAATTACAAAACTCGTCCGCCATTTCAAATTTATGAATTTTGACAAAAAATTTATAATCTCCGACCCCAAAAACCTCCACATACCAATTTTGAATTGAATCGGATCATAATCAAAAAGATCGTCCACCATCTTGTAGCCGCCATTTTGTTTTTTTCCATCAGACCTGTGGAAGTTGCTCACATCCCTTCGTCAACTAGAGAAGAGCTGATGATCTTCGAACGGCTTAACAGATTTTCTCAAATCATTGCTTTAGAACACTTTCAATCAAATCACCTTTCAAACAAAAAAAAACTAAATCAAAATAGGTTCACCCGTTTGGGAGCTATGATGCCACAGACATACACACAGATAAAGACGTTGAACATATAGACCGGGAGATGGTGACACAAAATATTAGGGGTCTAATTACGGAATGACAAAAAAGAAAATGATGGTCATAGCGCTGGTACCGGCGGCCCAATCGCGTGGGCGTTAATCGAACGTGTCGGATAAATAACGAGTGTCGAACGATTTGTTCCACAAAAATGCTTGTATTTTCCGATAGTCGATAAAAAAAGAAGTAGGCGGTAGCGTAATGCCATACTTGTCCGGTGTGACTTACAGCGCGCCATACCGACGCGAATACATTAATTAAAAAAAACAATTCAACCATTTGTTCCAGGCTAATTTTTGCACAGCTAATCATCGTCGAGTAGCCATTCACGAAATACCCCATGCCATACTTTTCTGACGGTTCCAAATGGCCGCCATACCGCCGCATAGGAATATTTTTTTTCGCAAAACGATTTGTACCAGTATTGCATTTGGATTTTTGGAAAGTATTTGATAAAATGTGACCGTTATTATATTTCCCATACGTCTAGTAGGGGGAAAAAGTGCTGCCATACTTGAAAAACTTATTTATTCGACACGTTTTGGAAATACGACTGTAAAATACGTAAAATCATTTTTTACATCATGGAACCATTGTGTTCTGTTCATTTGGATGTAATTCTACCTAAAAAAAAATATTTCAGATTGTAACCATGGGGCGACTGTCGGACTTAAGCCAAGATGTTAAAAAAACAGAATTGACGATTTGTACCAGTATGACATTTGGATTTTTGGAAATTATATGATACAATGTGACCATTATTATATTTGCCATACTTCTAGTAGAGGAAAAAAGTGGCGCCATACTTGAAAAACTTGGATTTTCGATACGTTTTCAAGGTACAAGACATAAAATCATTTGTTACAGTATGGCATCATCGTATTCGGTTCTTTGGATAAAATTCAACCTGAAAAAAATTATCCCATACTGTAACTATGGGGCTGCCGTATACCTGCGTTCCCATACATTATGTCTTACGAACACGATGAGCCAAGACCTCTACAATTCGAGAAATCTTTCGAGCGCCGGTAGCCGTACAATATTATACGACATAACATCTGGTTATAAGACAAGATTGCCGCCACCTAGGTGTTTGAAATTTTGTATTTATATTCGTTAAACCTCAAACATACAGGAAAAATTAGTGCCATACTGGTACAAACGTTCGAATTACGAATAAAATCTTAGAATTTTGAAAAAATATTGTACATATTCGCCACCTCCCACAGGTATGGCATGATCAGACTTCTATTTATGAGCATACAGACAACTGTTAAACAAAGTTTTAGGCTGGTTCAAATCGTTTAGCAAAAAAAAAATTTTACTCCCTTGCGGTGGTATGGCGGTCATTGGGAACCGTCGGAAAAGTATGGCAAGGTGATTTCCGTGAATGGCTTCTCGACGATGATTAGCTGTGCAAAAATTAGCCCGGTACAAATGGTTGAATTGTTTTTTTTTAATTAATGTATTCGCGTCGGTATGGCGGGCTGTAAGTCACACCGGACAAGTATGGCATTACGCTACCGCCTACTTCTTTTTTTATCGACTATCGGAAAATACAAGCATTTTTGTGGAACAAATCGTTCGATACTCGTTATTTATCCGACACGTTCGATTAACGCCCACGCGATTGGGCCGCCGGTAGCAGCGCTATGACCATCATTTTCTTTTTTGTCATTCCGTAATTAGACCCCCGAAGAACCGCCATACTGGTACAAATGACCTAATATTTTGTGTCACCATCTCCCGGTCTAATATGACACACCTCTGTTTGCGTCGGGGGTTAAAAAACAACAAGCAGAACCATTTCTGGGTTGTTTGTCTATCAGGTGTAAACATAATATCACCATTGCCCTTATTCCAAGAAGAAAAGGACACAAATTTTTCGAAATTCACGAAAATATAAAATGTCCCGTCTGGAAAACTGGACGAGTCTAGACCAACGAATTCGATACAAATGATTAATTAAATATTACTCAATCAGTAATCAGATGTTTTTTATGAAAGCTAGTTTTCAACCTTTAGTCCTTGCCGGATGAGTATTTCCAGTGCAAATTATTTTGTTGTGCGAGGGAAGGAAAGTTGCAGTTGCAGAATATTTTTCAACTAGTTCGATTTTGCATTCATGTAAAAAATGGAGGAAATCATACCTATTCTCCTACTGAAACGTGCCAAATAAAAGGTAGTTGTTTTCGATTTTGTAAAGATTTTTTGAAATCATAGATTTGGTGCCAATTGTTCCTCAATTATTTGTTTATATCAATGTTTGTTTCACTCAGGACCTGAGTAAACCTGTATATCTCTCCGAAATGAGAAGCATATTATATTTGTTTTTGTATTCCGTGACTCAAATGTTATAAATATTGATACCGTCGTCACCACTGGTCATTTTCTCAAATTGGCCATAGGCTGAGAAAACTCAGCTTGTAGACTAGGAGTTAAACTGAATATTCATTCATGACTATCTCCCTTCCAGAGATAGTCACTTCCCACTCCGGTTGCTTCTCTTACGACCAATCGAAATCGCCTGCGTTTTATCAGGATTCAACTTTATTTTCCACTCCAGGTACCACTGCTGGAGGTCGTTCAATGCATTCTGCAAATAAACAACATCTATCAAATGGTTGGCTGAGGAATAAAGTAAAGCCGTATCATCAGCGAACAAGGAGATTTTCACATGATCACTTCTTGGTATATCGGACGTGTAAAGGGCGTATAATATAGGAGACAACACTGCCCCCTGAGGAACTCCAGCCTCAATTCCTCTCGAGTTTGGAAGAGAATTGTCGACCCTAATCTGAAATGTCCTACCCATGAGGAACGACTTAATCTACTTCACCAGGCTCAGCGGTTGATCGAAATCCATCAATCAAGAAAGTACGCTCTCATGCCATACTCTATCGAATACTTTGCTGATGTCAAGGAGTATGACATGAGCGCTGTTGTTGGTATTTAACGATGTTATAGTGTCTTCCACCAGACTCAGAACCTTGTCGGAAGCTGAACTGCTCAGTCGGTAGGACATTCCTATCCTCCACTTCTTCGCCAAGCCTTTCCAGGACGATTTTCTCAGCCAACTTAGCTGAATTGCAAAGCAAACTGATTGGTAGATAATTTTTTGGGAAGGTTGGGTTTTGACCCTCATTTGGAATCATAACCACAATGGAATGCTTCCACCTTCGAGGGAATCTTTTAAATAATGATATTGGTTAATTTAATGATATTGGTTAATTTAATGACTCCTTGTTTGTAACCGAGAATAACACATCGAAATATTAATTCTGAAATAATGAAAATGATTGCTAAATTTTAACATACATACGAAAAATAAATTCATCAATTTCACGTTCCAACACTGGCTCCCCAATGAGATCTGTTTCATTAGGCATTCAGTATTTATTTCTGGATACAGCATTTTCTACAATGTTCTGATGTTGAATCCAGAAATAGCATAATTATCAATTCGTCTCGACTTGCTTGAATTTAGAGCATTTCATCCGTAAGAATCGCATAGTTTTCATCAATATTTATTTATTTTCTTTTCCGTTCAGTTCCTGTTTCACAAAACTAGTAACAATGTACTAGAAATAAACATTTCGAAAGCCTACGAGTGTCCGAAAAATTCCCTTCATTAAATAATTGACTCAAAATAGAAGATCTAATATAAACACACAAGGTGTTGCCAAATGTTTTTAGGGGGTGATTCCTTTTTTTTTCTAGAAATTGCTGAACAGTTACAGGAAATGGCATTTTGTGGACGTGTTCTACCGATATAAAGGCTACCTATGAATTTTATTTTTATTTTGTTGTGATCTTTCAATTCCATTTTTCACCAGAACTTTTTAACGATACAAAATTTCTTAATTAAATGATATGTGTTGAAAAGAACGATTTATTGTAAAACTTTTTAACTTTTGTTGTAAACAAATGAAATACAACATCGTGTATGAACGGATCTTCTGTAAGTGGAATCGAAAAAATCTAGTAGGTTGCTGTCACGTTTTGTTTGCACAAATTATGACTTCAATCGTAGTATTTTAAAATAATTCCGCCTGTTTTAACTTTTAATGTAGGCATGTACCGGTACCATGTTTTATTTTAATATGTACAATATCAAATTAAAAATACAAACAAAACAAAATTATGTGTATTACAACAAAGAAAAAGGCAACAATATCAAAATGACCACCTCCAAACATTAGACAGGAATCAAGTCTTCGTCTCATAGATTAGCGCAAACGTTGAAATATTCCGGGTGTGTTTTGGATTGACTTGCAGGCTGCAATGATGCCATTCCTTAAATAATTTACACATTCAATGAGGGTCGTATAAACCAAGGACTTAGGTGACCCCAGATGCAAAAGTCCAAGGGGTTTATGTCTGGAGATATGTGGGCCAAGGTTAAGGTCCTGCTTGGCCTACCCAACGATTTGGATACACGTCGTCCAAGTACTGACGAGCAGTTGTGCTAAAATGGTAGGTGCACCATCGTGCATAAACCACATTCGTGGTAGAATCGCTAGTGGAACATTTTCAAGTGAAATGGAAAGCTGTTCCTGGAGAAAATTTGTATAGGATGCATCATTGTCAACCTCTTTTTTTGAAATTGAGAATAATGCCGTTACCCACATTATTTTTGTACAACGTTCTCATAGAAATTCATAAAAAATCATCTTCATTAATTAAATAATCAGACCTTCATGACTATGATACCAGACATTGTAACAAAATTCGAACAAACCGCTATCGTTTGAGTAAATCACAAAAGAATACTCTGATTTCAACCTCTACAACTATCTTCCCGATAATTTTAAAATTCTTAGTATGTCCAAATTCAAAAAAACAATTAAAAATTATCTTTTGAGTTTTTGCTTCTATTCTGTCAAAGAATACGTGAATCATTTTAAATGTTTATAATGTCATCTATGTTCTTATATTTTTGTACTTGTGTTTCTTGCTTGTTTTTATACTATTTTAATTGTTAATCTGATCATTTTATACTATTTTAATTGTTCAATCTGATCATTACTTTTATACTATTTATTACTTTTATGCTATTTTATTACTTTTATGCTATTTTTTGACTTGCTACAAACATTTTATTATGTAACGTGGTGAAATAAACTATCAAACTATCATTTAGCCTTAACGATAGGAGATACGGTCCAAACGTTAAGTGAAAATTCATATTAGTACCGATCTTCTTGATTTGCATGTGGGTTATCTTCACCCCATTTATGAGAATTTGTAATCCCTTGCCTTGAAAAGTTGGATTCGTCAGTGAATACTACCTGTTCTAAAAATTTAGCATTTTGAGTAATCATTTGAACACTCCATTGACAAAAGTCTACTCGATGGGAAAATCTCGCGGCAAAAATGCCTGGACTCCTTGAATATGCTATAATGATGATGATATAATGGGTGATCCTTAAAAAAAATCCAGATGAGTTTATTGCTAACATTTAGTATGTTAGCAATTCATCTTGTACTAAGAACCTCTTCTACCAGTGCCTCCGTTCTTATTACTAGTGGACGACTACAATCAGTTGTTCGTTTTTGAAAAGTCCTTCTTTCTCAGAGACATGCAAAAATTGTGTGATGAGGTATCTCGCGCTAAGGATACATCTCTGCAAAGAGCCATCTAGCTTCCATATAAATTCCATTGATACGACCATACATAAAATGCATGTCGGCCATTTCAGCGTTAGTGTTATTATTCATATTGAAGATTTAAAAGGCACAATTGAACTTTCAACTACCACATAGAAATCAAAGCGACTTGACAGCCACCTACTAGATTTAAGTAGAAACAAGCAGAATAATTCAAAAATACGAACAGCAACCTACTAGATTTTTTTCGATTCAATTTACAGAAGTTCCGTTCATGCACGATGTTCTATTTTATTTTTTTATCAAGAAACTATTGCTTTTACGGAAACAACACAAGAGTTGAAATAATTTTGCAGTAAATCGTTTTTTTCAACAAATATTTTAAATTGAGATATTTGTTTTTTTTTAAGTTCCGGAAAAAATGGAATAGGGGTTACATGTTTTCCCTCTTTAAAAGATCACAACAAAATTAAAAAAATATTCATATCTAACTTCTTATTGGTAGAACACGTCCACAAAATACCATTTCTTTAATTCTTCAGCAATTTTAAGAATTTTTTTCTCATTTTTGGAAGAGTGTTACTCTTCGAGGAAAGGCCCAAGAGCTTTTGTTTACAGGAATCACTCCCTGAAAACTTTCGCATTCATTTGGCAACACACTGTATATATTTATATATATATATATATATATATATATATATATATATATATAAAATGTAATCTAACCTCTTGTACACCCGTGAATGACGGGTGTATAATGAATGCCATTTTATAACAATTTACAGTTACATTCGAAAAAAAAAAAACTTGGGAACCGCTGTCCGCCCAATCACAGCTGACCTCAGAGCCGCGAGAAAAAGCTGATAATTGCCAGATGCAACGAACGAACGTTTCAAAATGGTTGTGTTTGCAGTGAGAATGAATGGAAATTGGAATTTATTACTTCATTCATATATGCGACGAGTAATTTATCTTATCTTCTACTCTTCAAAATACGCACGAAACAGTTCGGTGTTTAGTTTTAAGAACAAACTTCAGCAAAAGATAAAGACAAGCATGTTCAAAATTCTTATCGTGCACATCGCGAACTGTTTTCTGATTGGTTGCTAACAAAGATATTGTATTTACCAGCTAATCAAAAAAGAGTAGTAGAATCTGACAAACGTTCGTTTGTTGACAGCTTTCAATTCCCAACTAGAGGCGCAAGCGAGAATCTTGAAAACACTACCTGGCAACACTGTTCACCCGTCATTCTGAATCACTAAATCACAATGACCATCGATATTATTTTTAATAAAATACTGTTAGTGTCTTTGTGTTCTTGTAGTGATAAATTGTGACGATTTCTATACGTACTTGTATGTCCAAAGAAAAATAAATGAATTGACAACTGATTTTTTGATAATTGTGATTCGTTAAGTGCTTCAAAAATTATACACCCGTCTTGACTTCATCTACTAGTTCTGACGTCATCTACCTGTTTGGATATAACGAGGTTCGTTTGTTTTCATCACTATGAAATTGAATACCTATCGCAGACAGCCTGCGATGAATGCTTAGACTCTTTTTGTACATTTATCAAACAATCAATACAACATTCCACATAATTTGAATGTTCATGAAATCTAGCAATTGTCAGTGTTTGCTTACGGCTCTGAGGTCAGCTGAGATTAGGCGATATATATGATTTCATTATTTCATTGAAAGACTTTCTAATGCGTTCCTTATGATAAAAATTATCTAATTGGTTAGATTGTTTTTTTTACAAAACAATATGTACCTACTAGTAGATACGCTATGGGAATACGAGCGCAGTTCCATCAGCGCTCGTATCCCCATAGCTCCACACGCACTCTCCTCTCCAGGGTTACTCCCGTCATATGGTCCCGCACCGCCGCCGATGACAAGAGTATTCAGAATATGTCTGAACGATACAAGAACACTGGAAGAGTTGTCATTATCTGATGCTCGCCGACCCGAAATCAGTGGCGGTGCAGGACCATATGACGGGAGTAACCCTGGAGAGTAGAGAGCGTGTGGAGCTATGGGGATACGAGCGCAGATGGAACTGCGCTTGTATCCCCATAGCTTATCTACTCCTACTGTGCTTGTGAATTCCATTTTAATCGAATGACTGACGTTTTTCATGTGATGTAATATATTTCTGATGAAAATATAATTTTACAAATCCGTAAATTTGGTTGTGGTATCACCCATTTCTTAGCCGAAGTCAACCACTAAAATACTATTTTTGAACGCATTTACTAGACAAAGCGACTCAATACTAGATTGAACAACTTTTAACGATGGAATTGTTACATGGTTGGTTGGTTGGTTGAAGGCTAACGAGCGAGTAACCGGGAATTCCCTTGGTCCCTCAACACTGGTACCTTCGAGGGTCTTTTGTATTTCCCTGTCGTCAGTGATTCCTAATTATGATGGCCTATGTATTTTACATGGTACAATAGCCTATCACTAGTAGACCAGGGTCGATAATTTTTTAAACAAAAAAAAATTGGATGAAGCCCATTGGAAAAGAAAGAGAATATAACAAAAATGAAAGGAAAAATAATTTACCGGCGATCTGAGGTCGTGAAGTGGAAGGGGATGAGTTTTTAAGGGTAAAAAACGGTTCATCTCGATTTCTGGCAAAACTACAAGTGCTATGGAAAAAATATCCATAACTTTTGTATCCACACTTTTTTCACATAATCTCAAAATTTATGTAAAAAATTGAAATAACCAAGTTTTTGGGTTTTTATGTTTATATTTTACAAAAAAAAAATTTATGTCCCAAACACACTGTAATTTTTTTTGATTTGAAATATTTATTTTTTCACCTTATTTTGACTTAATATCGAAAAAGCACCCTAATTTTCAATCGAAAATTCTCCCGTCAAAATATCAGCTTTTATAAAAAAGTCGGTTGGCTTTTTGTTCGTTGAAATCTCTACTTTCTGATGGTGTAAAAAAAATGTACATTTCTATGGTAAATGTTCTCAGAAAATGCAAAGAAATAACAGGTAGTAAGGCCCAGACCCTCCTAGCCCCTTCCCCACTTCTCTATGAAATACCTTTTGATGGGCTAAAATTTTCCGTAGGTCACTCAAGTATATAAGTTTTCTTGAAATAGCAATAAATAGGCATCTACGCATATAATTTAAAGAAGATTCTACAACTTTCTCAAAATATTGTAGATGTCTTATTAAATATTAACTTTGTTAACTTATTTGGTAGTTTTTTTTTTTTTTTTTTATCAATTTAACATAGAATCTTACATTTTTCGAGTAATTGAAGTGTGAATTTCAATAAATAGCTCAAAATTGTACATAATGATTAAAAAAAATCGGCTTCGAGCTTTTTTCGTTTCTTTGCATTTTCTGAGAACATTTTCCACAGTAATGTATTTTTTTTTATACCATCAGAAAGTAGAGATTTCAACGAATGAAAAGACCACCAGCTTTTTTTAAAAAGCTGATATTTTGACGGGAGAATTTTCGATTGAAAATTAGGGTGTTTTTTCAATGTTAAGTCAAAATAAGGTAAAAAAATAAAAATTAAAAAATCAAAAAAATTACAGTGTGTTTGGGACATAAAAAGGTAAGTATTCATCAAATATCGTGGGATTTTTTTTTTTTTTGTAAAAGATAAAAATAAAAAACCAAAAACTTGGTTATTTGAATTTTTCACATAAATTTTGAGGTTATGTGAAAAGTGTGAATACAAAAGTTGTAGATCTTTTTACTACCTACAACTTTGCTATTTCCATAGGACTTGTAGTTTTGCCGAAAATCGAGATAAACCGTTTTTTACCCTTAAAAACTGACCCCCTTCCACTTCCCGACCTCAGATCGCCCGTAAATTATTTTTCCTTTCATTTTTGTTATATTCTCTTCTTTTTCCAATGGGTTTCATCCAACTATTATTTTTTTTCACTTTTTAACATTTTCAAAGGCTTCAGCCCTGGTCTATAGGTGTTTCAGATGTATACTTGTTTCCGGATTGATTTGTCCGAACGTTTTTCTGCGCCTGTATACAAGCCCCCTATAAACCACAAACCTTGCTTGCTTTCTATAATCAACTCATAGAAGTTTTCATTACATCTTTTCCCATCCGGAAAATTAAACAGAAACGAAAGAAACCCACCCTGGATAACACTGGGAATTAAAATGTAACGTAATTTCAAGGACTAATGAGATTTGGGGGTACCGAAGGATCGGTTCTAGGTCCAATTCTGTTTTTATTTTACGTTAATGATATATCAAATCTCAATATTTCTGGCAAACTTACGTTATTTGCAGACGATAGCACAATTTTGTGGAGCAGTAAGACCGTTGAAGATCTTAACGAAACAATATCTCGAGATATAAACATTGTCAAGTCTCTTATTATTTAATATCACAAACACGAATAGAGTCTCATTTAAACGTACTCTTCACGATATAACCTCAAAAAGTAATATCTCTGAGAATAAAGATTGTACCAGATTTCTGGGTTTGATTATAGATAAGAAACTGAAGTTTGATATGCACATAAAACAATTAAAAAGAAAAATTTCAGCCGGGTGTTGTGTAATCAGAGTAATTGCTAGGGAGCTTGGAGGATCTTCCGATAACTGCATATTATGCTTTGATTGAATCACATTTGAGGTGTGTCTTACCATTTTGAGAAGTATGTAATTCAAATTTGCTGGACTCGACCCCTCAAAATGCAAAAAAGGGCTATTAGAAATATTTGTAAAATGGGATCACGTGATTCATGCAGGCAGCTATTCATTGGTACTATCTATCATAGCCCTTTTTATATTGGAAACTATCTGTCTTATAGGAAAACATATTCTAAAATATCTAATCAAGAATTCGTTCATTTATAACGGAGTTGATTATGTATGACCATTTGCCAATCGAAATCAAAGACTCTAATGTAGATATTGAGGGTTTTAGAAAAAACACAAAGAACCTAGTGTGTAACAGGCGTATTCTATTCTACAGGAATTTTGTGATGATAATCTTACGATATGATTGTTTTATTGTTTTAGAAATGGCGTTTATAATGTATTTGTGTGTGTCCAATATTTTATTTTTATTTTATTTATATACATGTACCTGAAGCTTTGTCAAAAAGATTTTTCGTCTTTGGACAATAAAGTGTATTTATAATCATTATTAAATCAAGCACTACCCAAGACAAAATATCCGACACTGTCACTGATTTGGTCCCAGTGATTTCGGTGTTTATTTTTTATTAACATTAACATGGCTTTTTTACAGAAGTGTCTTTGATGTTAACAGGAGGTTTTCAATATAATTTAAGGAAAAAATTAATAGTTTTTATTTTTGCGATATGTGTGTGTATCTGTGCGTGGTCGCGCGTGCTTGTGTCCGTTACAGGTTTACTGCTCAATGATATCTGTTTTTTCTGTAATAATAAATTAATTAATAAAATTTAATAAAATATTGATTTTTCTGAAAATAACTCATTAATACTCTGTAACAAATGTCAACGGATAGAATAGGAAAACCGTCCTTTAGCAAAAAAATATATGCAACGTTGTGCCATATAACTTTCCCCTCATAAATCGTGCAATTGGATGAGATTTATTTTCACTTATTGTCTGTAATTTGGACTCCAATATTCAATATAGATTTTTCGATATCAAATCAATATGATTAGGTTTTTTCCGTACGAGTGGAACGAATAATTTTCGAATGCCTTAATGTTTGTATTTATAATCTCTCAAACATTCTCATGTTACAATGATACTGTTCTACGACTCATTCCCAATTCCCAATATTGGAATGAATGTTTTTATACAGTTTCCACGATGTTTGATTCAACTTTATCTCCCAACACGAACCTACAGCCAAGTCGTTCAATTATTTTAAAGGTTGGATATAACCAAAATAATTAGAATACGGCCTTCACTGGACCTCCTTGAAGCCAATCATATTTTTGTTTGTGAAACGTTTCAAAGCAAACTATATTTGTAAACGGGCCTCATTACACAGCTCTTATAACCATTGACAACTCATCACCATTGCTTTCACTTGTCTAACAACTGCTTTTCATTTAACTTTTCGAATTTCAGCTGCCTTCAGAAAAACGCATCATAAAGCGCTTCCTTAGATTCTGTAGAAGCACACTTCTCAAGAAATCTAGCTGTTCTGCTGGCGTTCATCATGTAAGTTATTTTTGCAAATCATCGCATGCACTTCCATTTCATATTAGAAATAATTGGAAAAGTGTAAACGAGATCGAGAGAGATCATCTATGCAATGTTTGGACAATCGAACGATTGCCAGAAATCAAATTATATTTCTGATTTTGTGATTGCGTAAACTAAAATATTGTATTACTGGGACATCTTCGAGGATAGAATTCCAACAATAATTTCAATAAAATTGAGCCCCCCAATTGGGGAAATTAAGGAATTCGGTTAAAAAATATCAGTAAGAAAGGGCGAAATTTAACTAAAAAAAAGGGAGCGTTTTTTTTATTTTTTAAAAGCAAAAAATACAAACGTTCTAGTTCAATTTTTTGACGAAAAATTGTGTTGATACTATTTGTAGTTCATGAATTAACAATAATAAAAAAGGCAGATTTCACAAACTATTTCTAACAAAGTTCTGACATAACCAAGGGTGCGTGTAAGCTCCATAACTTTTTTCTCTTCAAGCTATCGACTTTAATATTTTCAAACGATAGGTCTGACAATGATGCGTGTACTAAAAATATTTCTATTTATATGCAGGATGTCTCAGAATATCATACATATGAGTTGTTTTTTTAAATGGCAACCCCCCATGTCTGATATATTTTTGGATTCGCCACTAAATTGTCGATATAATGCACCTGGGTTTCTCAGACTTATCTGCAATAGTTTTTGACGTATGTCAATTTATGTGTCAAAATAGCGTTGTGTATAGGCCCATTGCAAAATGCATAACTCCAGAACCATTCAAGATAACTCAACCAACATTTCTCCAGTCGATTCCTTAGGCTTTAGCGCATCTTTTGAGACGCAGGCGAACTGGGAGTCGATGTTCCATCACCTACTACGATTTATTGAAAATGACTTATCTTGATTAAGAACTCTGTATGAATCCCTGAAGGAAATTAAAAATCTCAATGGCTAACTTCGGAAGCCACTAAATCTTTTGAACCGAAGACTCTTTATAAAATATTTTTTTTACTAAATTGATATGATGTATGATGGTTCCTCCAATTCTGCATGAATGACATCTTTTTTTTATTTCATTTCATCGGTTTTCGTCCCAAATAATAAACATTGTTGTAAAATCGAAACAAACATTTTTTTTTATCTCTGTACTTTAGCGAATAGTACATTTTTGGCAATTTGTTTCATAATTATCAATGTTCTTCGATTTATCCTTTTTCAATAGAAAACTGTAATGAAAAAGTTACGTAGTACACTGAATGCATAATTAATGAAAACACAAAATTTATATTTAGAATAATCACGTAATTCCAACATTTCTTTTATTTTCTCTGCAAAATGAAATCTGTCCACGCATTTATTCAAACTATTCGAAATAAACTTCTGTGACTTGGGTCGGCGAACACCTACCTCTACCTTTACCTCTCCCTTCTTCATACTTACATCTTATTGTACCTACTAAAGAATATTAACTGATTTTCCCAATGCTCGAACAGAGGCCAAGACTAAGAATCAGCAAACTGAGAGGGATATGAGGACTTTTCATACAGATTTTCTTGTTCTATTATTTATACTCTGATTTGCTTATACATTTTTGAGACTTTGAGAATAGCCGGCCACGAACAAAAATCAGCTGATTACATAGAGACAGGAAAGGGCTATTCAGGCAGAATTTTTAGTTCGAATACACCGGATGATTCTCCAAGGTGGGCCCCTATGACTTTTTCATTATTAAAGATAGAAAAAGTCATTTTTATTCCAATTTTTATTTTTTGATCTAGAATAAATGGATACGACTTTGAGGTTTATGAGTTCACAGTCGTTTTAAGAATTATTTAAAAATCGCAAAATAGTCCATTAAGGTTCTAAATTTTCAAAATGACCTCCTCCTTGATCACGGCAAAGTTCAACTTTTTCAATTGTTGCGCGCACCACATTGATTAGCTGTTCCGCAGTGATTCCACCCTTACTTTATACTCCAGTTCTTCACGAGTAGCTGATGCTGTGTTATACACATGATTTTCAATTGTTCCCCAGAGAAAAAAATCTAGCGGAGTAAGATCTGGTGATCTAGAATATGAAAAAGAAATAATACTTTATGAAAAAATATGATAGCTTAAGAATGTACTTCGCAGGCCACTGAATAGGTCCATAAGTGGCAATCCACTTTTCTGGGCAGGTGTCATTCAGATGTTCTCTTACGACTTGAGAACTGTGAGGTGGTGCTCCATCTTGTTGAAAATAGATATCAACTTGGTTATCCAGTGGCAAATCTCCAATGAAATCATTAATTTGATTTCTAAGAAACTGTAGATATCTTTCCGCAGTAAGTTGCCGGTCGAAAATTATTGGCCTCAAAAGTTTTCCTCCGATAATACCCATCCAGCAATTGACACCAAATCGCTTTTGAAAATTTCCTTCTTGCATCAGACGTAAATTTGTTTGAGACCAGTACCTTTTATTATTCCGATTGAACAGACCCAAGTTGGTGAATCGAATTTCATCTGAATAAGTAATTTTAAATGGAAAACGTACATCTTCTCTGTATTTAGTCGAAAACCAGTTGCAATGAGTTAGTCTTCGGTTGTGGTCGTTATCGTAAAGATGTTGGTGTAGTTGGTACTTGAATGATCGATAATTATATTTGTGAAGAATTCTCCAAACGGACGAATAACTTATATCACACTCAGAAACAATTTGGCAAATTCACACCGTACAATTCACTTCAACATAGGCCAACACGTCTACTTCTTTTTCTTCACTGACGATGAAGTTATTGGCACTTTCTCCTGATTCATTTCGCATTTTCCTTTCCAGTTTTGGAAAATAATGCCGAGTGGGATGGCGACGATTAGGGAATCTCTGAGCATGAATTCGAGCTGCATCAGTTGCATTGGCAACATGTCAATTTTCTCGTTTCTAGTATAATTTTCCATATCAAATTATAAACTACGCAACAAATAAACTTTTAAAAGTGACAGCATATTCATTAGCATATTTGTTTAGGTAGTCCTAGCAACAGCTTCAATTGTTTATCGCGGATAACTAGAATAACAGGACTTAGTGCATAAGTATACCGAATACGTATTATTTGTTATTAGGTATGATCGCTTCTTGCAATTTTTCAGAAAAATAGTGAAAATAAAGTGAAAGTGTGCGGTATCAAATTATTCGTAAGAAAATGATCTTCCACAAAAAGCCGACGAGCCACCCCCTTTCCATTTGAAAAAATCAAGTTAACTGGAAAAATTCATATTTGCGACTTTTAAATCATTCTTGAAATAACTGTGAAGTCATAAGCCTCAAAGTCGTATTTTCCCATGTTACTTGACCAAGAATGAAGCGATTCACACGATCCATGGCATTCTAGATCGAAAAATAAAAATTGGAATAAAAATGACTTTATTCGTCAAATATTGACAAGTGCGGTGTTGTTGGATTTAGAATGTCATTCTTGATCGAAATAAGTAAAAATATATAGGATGTCCCATTTAAAAATCGAAAGTTGGGGTCATTTCTGGTCAAACCGAAAGTACGGCAAAACAAGTAAATATGTCAAAAAATGTAAATTGAACTATAATACACAACCCCCAAATTTCGTTTTTCTATCTGAAATAATAGAAAAGTTATAGGGGTGAGCTACCTCAGAGAATTACCCGGTATATATCTCTATGAAGCGAACTGCAGATTGGAATGGCGATCGAACAGATGTTGATATTTTTTTTTGTGGCTTTCACCAAAAATCAACTGATTATAAAGAGAAATGAAAGGACTGTACAGCAGAATTTTTCGTTTCAATGTATCCCCCAGAGGACCAGCTCTATGAACCAAAATGAAGATTTTCATATCGTTCGAACAGATTTTTGAGAATAGCCGGCCACAAACAAAAACCAGCTGATTAGATGGAGAAATGAAAGGACTATTCAGGCTGAATTTTTCGTTCGAATATATTTCTCCAACCATGAACCAAACAAATTTTAGGCATCAAACAGAAAAAAATTTCATCAAATCAGAACGATCAAAATTTTATATTTTTTTTGATACGTCACGAACAAAAATTAGCTGATTACATAGAGAAATGAAGGCACTATTCACGCAGAATTTCGACTGTATCCCCCTTCCCCAAAGGGCCAGCTCCATGAACCGAAATGTAGATGAATATTGTTCTTGGGGTTGAGAATAGGCGAAGTTGAATCGGCTACAATTATTTTTATTTTTTTTCATAACCAACATCCTACAAAGGTACACAAAACTCACGTTTCTTATAAAAACTCACTTATTTACATAAACAACAAAATTAAATTGTTGGTACAAAAACTTATAATTTTCTCGTATTTTGATATAGATTCTAGAAATCAACAGCTCAGTTTCAATATCAATAAAAATAAAATGATAAAAACTCTGATATGATCGTATATACAAATCACGGTAACATCAGGTTATTCAATTCCTTTGTACATCATCACTAATTCACAAAATGATAAAAAATGAAACTTTCACTCAAATTGTACTCGAAAAACGTATTCTAAATCACAGTGACATTATAATGTATCACAAACTGAATAAATATTGTCTCTTATAAAATAATAATTTGGAAAGTTCTTGGCATTCGAAACATATTATGTTTTGTTTTATATATCACAGTAATATATAGGATTGAATTCGTTATGGTTGCAGATTTACATGGTAAAATAACACAACAAAGTGAATCAGAATACATGCAACAAGTTATGGGCTGTTATTCACAAAGCCAAAAAAAAATATAAAAATATGTTCGATCGCCATGAAAATCTACATTTCGGTTCATGGATATATATTCGAACGAAAAATTATGCCTGAATAGTCCTTTCATTTCTCTATGTAATCAGCTGATTTTTGTTCGTGGCCGGCTCCAGAAATGTATAAGCAAACTAGAGTATAAATAATAGAACAAGAAAATTTGTATAAGTAGTCCTCATATCACTCTTAGTTAGCTGATTCTTGGTCTTGGCCTCTGTTCGAGCAGTGGGAAAATCAGTGGATATTCTTCAGTTGGTGCACTGAGATTCTCCACCCAATGCCAATACTTCAATTGAAGCAAGCGATTATCGAATCTGGCTGAATTTGTGAAATTATTTGACCGTGATGGAAAAGTGCCCTTTGGAGCTGGCCGGCGGGGAAGCTAACATAAATTTTTTATTAATTTTTTTTTCATTTTTTGTGGCTGGAATCTACTAATTGCTACCTACTTAATTTAGATTACTTTTGAAATACTTGCTCACCCACCATACTTTAACTATTAACTGTTATATACTATAACTAGCTGGTACCAGCGACTTCGTCCGCGTTGAACTTTGTATTTTTGTGACGATTATTACAAATTCACTTACCTCTTTAGGGACGGAATTTCTAAAAATACTGAAACACGTATTTCTTTAATTGTAACAAAGACCTCAAATATCAATTTTTATGACGCTAATTTCAAAATGAACTACAATAACTTCCACCCCCCTTGGGGTTGCATCCATAAAACCACTGAAACGTGTTTTCCTTCATCCCTTACAAGTCCCAAATACTAATTTTTAGGACCCTAACCTGAAAACTAACGGAACTCCCGAACAAACTTTGACTTCCCATTTCACCCCTTTAAGGCTTGCATTTCTGAAAAAACTGAAATACATATATCTTCTATTTGTAACAAATTCTTCAAATACCAATTTTCATGACTCCAACCTGAAAACTAACGGAATTCCTATACAAACTTCCAATCCCAATTCAACCCCCATTTCACCCCCTTAGGAGTTGAATTTCCAAAAACTCTTTTTTTAAAACAACTTCACCTTTCACCCCCGTTTTACCACTTTGAATTTTCGAATACCCTGAAACACATTTGTCGTGAAGAGCCCAAATACTAATTTCCATGACTCTAATTTCAAAACCAACTCAACTTTCACCCCCCTTCTCACCCATCATTTCACCCCTATACGAATGGAATATCAAAAAAATATGCTGTCAAAATTTCAGCTCTTAGGTCCAGATCGTATATCAGTCAATCAGTGAGTCAGTTAGTCAGGACATGTAATTATATATATACATATTACCCCAAAGACGAGGTAGCGGCTATGAACCGTTGAGGAGAGCCCTCGACTATCTTCCGTCCCCATCATTAGATTAACTACGGGCCTCCATTATGTTGTAGTGCCATCAGAACTACATATGTGTGCCAAGTTTCAACAGAAACGCTTACAGGTGTTAAATTATCCCCTATTTTTCTACCCTTATGGGTATAATTTTCTTTCAAATTAAAAATTAATATACTATACAATGAAAAAAGAATAATCTAAATCGGATAACCCAGTAAAAAGTTATGAGTGGTAGAATCGGTTAACAAGTAAAAATTCAGTAGGTGAACCAACAATCATCCCCCATTTTCCTACCCTTAGGAGTGGATTTCCTTTCGAATCCAAATGGGACCAACTTCGAGGTATACCCTGTCCATTAAAAAAGGAATCATCTAAATCGGACTACTCTGTCAGAGTTATGCGTGGTCATACATAAAAAAAAATATGCGTCGACTAGAGAACCTCCTCCTTTTTTTTTCGTCGGTTAAAAAGGAAATAACAATTAAAAAACAAAGAGAACATAAACAGAAGAAATGAGGAAATGAAAGAAAGTGAAAGACAAAGTAAGGAAAAAATTAGGACAATATTATGTAACTGGAATGTATATTGAACGTCTATTTGTTTATATATGTATGAATATATGTGTATATATATTATATTTGTATTTGAATATAAATTAGGTTTTTCCTCCAACCAATTTAATTCAATAATATTTATTGTCATATTGCGTAATACATTTCACTCAATCTAATATACAGTGCGCGTCAAAATTATGGAACAAATTCGATATTTCGCAAGCCATGTACTTTTGACAAAAATCCTGAAATAGGTCGATTTCTATTTTAAAATTCCCATTTTTTTATGTATATTCTAAAGAGGTTATGTTACTGGTTTTGACATGGTGACGTAATCGATATTTTTTTTAAATTGGAATAGATGTCTTGTGATACCTCATCTGAAAGGCCTTTCGATACTGCATTCAATGATAATAATTAATTAGATATTTTTTTACAGAGTGAACAAAAATTAATATTTCATTTCAATAAGAGAATAACTTTATATCCAACAAAATAGAACAGTTAAATATGATGTTCGAAATGCCATCCACTAGTCTCTTGACAATAAGCAAATCTACGGACACATTCCTCTTGCACATTGCGAATAACTTCCGGAGTAATTCTGTTAATTTCGATCCTAATTCGATTTTTCAACTCTTGTAGATTTTGCGGCCTATCTACATAGACCTTCGATTTCAAATAACCCCACAAGAAAAAATCCAGGGGCGTAAGATCTGGAGATCTTGGGGGCCATTCTATCGGTCCGAGTCTACCAATCCACCTCCTAGGAAAACAGTTATTCAAAAACTCGCGAACATCACGTGCATAGTGCGGGGGTGCACCATCTTGTTGCAACCAAATACTTTCATTTGGTGAGTTAGGATTGTTGGCGTTTGGAAAAATATCGGCAAGGCTAGGTATGAGTTCATTTCTTAAAAATTCCAAGTAACGCTCCCCTGTGAAATTTCCTTCGAAAAAATACGGGCCAATAATCCTGTTGTTCATTATCCCTGCCCAAACATTGACTTTCTGAGGGTATTGAGTATGCCCGTCCATCATCCAGTGAGGATTATCCCTACTCCAATATCTGCAATTCTGACGATTTACTGAACCATTTAGGCAAAACGTAGCCTCATCGGAAAACAGAATTTGTTTTATAAAACGTGGATTGCGGTTACACAAATCCTGCATTATTTCACAGAACTCCACACGGCGATCGGGATCATCATCATTGAGTTTTTGATGTAGCTGTACTTTATATGGATGGTACTCTTCTGCTTTTAGAATACGTAATACAGAACTTTGGGATATGTCAAGACTTTGGGATATGTCAAGGTCTGCTGCAATTTGTCGTGAAGTATTGTGAGGATTATTCTTTACACCCAATAGAACATCAAGTTTTACGTTTTCTTCTATTTTAGGACGTCCAGCATTCGGAATATGTTTGACATGACCAGTTTCTCTAAATTTTTTCCCAATCTTACTGACTGTTGAACAACTGATAGGTCTATTTGGATACTTCGCATTGAACAAGTCGCATACCTCTTGCTGAGTTCTGGTTCTATCTCCATTCTATCTCCAAATTAAAATTTCTATGCGTTGGGTTTCACTTAAAGTAGCCATAGTTTACTTTTAGAACCTTTTCACTTAGAATTTTTGAAGAATATTTGTTGATATTCCAACTGATATTTATTTGACACTAACTTGCCTATTATGGCATTAATTTGTGATTGTCTTTTGTTTCCATTTTAGACTAGGAAATAGTTAACTATTAATATTTGGAAAGGATCCATTGGTGTAGTAGACACTGACTCACTAGTCTGCCAGGGCAGTCTAAGAGATTAGAGCCTTGGCTCAAAAAAGTAAAATTTTGCATTCTTTAACACGCTTTACTTATAACTAAATAACTCACAATGTAATAAAATCTTGGAAGTAAATATTCACCCACTTTCAATCTTCCGAATTTGTCACACATATCACGGACCGATGACAATACGTAAATTTCATAATCATAATGTAATAATAATAGAAATATATTTTTCCAAACGCCAACAATCCTAACTCACCAAATGAAAGTATTTGGTTGCAACAAGATGGTGCACCCCCGCACTCGGCACGTGATGTTCGCGAGTTTTTGAATAACTGTTTTCCTAGGAGGAGGATTGGTAGGCGCGGACCGATAGAGTGGCCCTAGGATCTCCAGATCTTACGCCCCTGGATTTTTTCTTGTGGGGTCATTTGAAATCGAAGGTCTATGTAGATAGGTCGCAAAATCTACAAAAGTTGAAGAATTGAATTAGGATCGAAATTAACAGAATTACTCCGGAAGTTATTCGCGATGTGCAAGAGGAATGTGTCCGTAGATTTGCTTATTGTCAAGAGACTGGTGGATGGCATTTCGAACATCTTATTTAACTGTTCCATTTTGTTGGATATAAAGTTATTCTCTTATTGAAATAAAATATTAATTTTTGTTCACCCTGTAAGAAAATATCCAATTAATTATTATCATTGAATGCAGTATTGAAAGGCCTTTCAGATGAGGTATCACAAGACATCTATTCCAATTTAAAAAAATTACCGATTACGTCACCATGTCAACATAACCTCTTTAGAATATACATAAAAAAATCGGCATTTTAAAATAAAAATCGACCTATTTCAGGATTTTTGTCAAAAGTACATGGCTTGCGAAATATCGAATTTGTTCCATAATTTTGACGCGCACTGTATACAACTAATACTAAATATATACATTATGTGATTCTTCCACTATTCATGCATAGAGGGTCTACCCTACCTACTTGCCATCCCTGTGTTGGGGGCCAAGGGGAAGGGTCTGCGGTGTTTGCAGATATATGGCATATGCCAGGGGAAGTGATTGTGAAAATTGAGATATATATATTCTCGCCACCTGCTTTCGCTTACGCGAGTACTGCGGATTTGTTTTCTAAAAGAAAAACGAAAATTGATTTAACCAGAGCTATTTACAAAAGAATTATGGTTAGATTAGTGGAAAATTAAAATAAAAACCACTTTTAGAAAATTCCTGTTTTGGGTATTTGAGTCAGTGTTACGTAATTGTTTGAGTTTTGAGTTTGGAGGAGTTTGAGTATGGTGTTAGTGGTGTGTTTGTGTGATTTGTTTTGAGGATCTGTGTAGGCCGTATTTGTGTATTGAGATTGTGGGGTGGCTTTCGTGTATAGGGGTATTCGAGTCAGAGGCTAATGCAGTTATTTGAGTTTTGGGTTTTTGTGGGGGTTTGTAGGCGGTATTTGTGTTTTGAGATTGCGGGGGTGAGTTTGGGGTAGTTTTCGTATCTAGGGGTATTTGAGTCAGAGGGTTGATTGGTTGGTTGGTTGGAAACTGACGAGCCAGAGACAGGGTTGGCACTCAGCTTCCCTTGACACTGCGACCAGATAGGGTCTATTGTATCACTCTGTCGTCAGTGGTTCCTCATTCAAACAGGTTTGTGCCTTTAATTAGGTTTAGTAGCCTAATAATAAGGTTCTTTGGATTCATGCCTGTTTCCGGGTTGATCTCTCCAAATGTGAGAGGCTGTTTCCTCCTCTACATCACCTACCCTACACTCCACGGTTTCCCTGCGTATTCCCATGGTGTGTAGGTGTTTTCTTAGGCCGCAGTGTCCAGTCAGCAGACCTACTATTATTCGTGCCTTCGTTCTGTTCAGGTTCAGAAGGTCAGCCGTCAGGGTCCGGTTTGGGTGCCCTACCATGACTTTGCTGTGTATTTGCCCGACAGTTTGATCCAAGTATTATTGGTGTCTTCTTTCTATCCACTCATCGAGCAGGGTCCTGCATCGGTTTTTGCTGATCCCATGCACAGGTTCTGGGCCTGTGAATAGCGTTTCAGATGCTTGTCTAGCTAGCTGGTTTGCTTTTACGTTGCCTTCAATGCCTCTATGACCTGGCACCCACATCAAGGTGATCTTGTTGTGTTTTGCCAGCTCGATGAGGTTCTGGAGGCAGTCCCAGACCAGTTTAGACTTTATCTGTGTAGAGTTGAGGACTTTGATAGCACTCTGACTGTCAGATAGAATGTAGATGTGTTTTTTCCATAACCATTTTCTAGATTCTTCTGAATAGCATGTGTTTCAGCTTGGAATATCGGGGAGCATTTGCCAAGTGGTATTATGTAGTCCCTTCTTGGTCTTACCCCATGTATTCCTGCTCCCGTTCCCTCAACTGTCTTTGAGCCGTCTGTATACCAGACTATGTCCGCAGTTGATTGTGATTCTATACTCGGGGCCCATCCGGATCCGTCAATTCGTGTTTCGTATAGTTTTTCGAATGAGTATAGGGGTTGCATGTAGTCTGAAATCGAATTCGTCGATATTGATTATATGAGTGATTCTGGTGTGTCCAATTGTTCGGATACTCCAGTTTTTTGTTTGTTTCAGTCTGTATGCACTCATCCTGGCCTCTCCAATGACATGTAGATCAAGGGGTTCGAGGTTCAGGATGATTTCCATTGCAACTGTTGGAGTGCTATTCATTGCACCCGTGATGCAGAGACAGGCAAGCCTCTGGATTTACCCAAGGTTGCCTGTCTTTGATTTGTTTTTGACCACCATAAAACTGAGCCATAAGTTACTATGGGTCTCATTACCGCTGTGTAGAGCCAGTGCATGGCTTTCGGTTTGAGCCCCCAGGTTTTTCCAAAAGCTCTCCTGCACATCTTGCTTTTGTTGGTTACATGTTGAAGATGAGGGTTGTTAGTTTCTTGTCAAGAATCAGCCCTAGATATTTCACCTGCTCTACTACTTGTAATGTTTCGCCAAATAGTCTGGGAGGTATGAGATGTCCCATGTTTCTTCTCCGGGTGGAGGGAATCAGTGTTGTTTTGTTCGGATTTGCTTTTAGGATCTCTCTGTTGCACCATTCCTCTACTGTCCTCAGTGCATTTTGCATTAGCTCTGAGGTTGTTCGAGTATTCTTTCCTTTGATGAGAATGACCAAGTCATCTGCATACCCTTGAGAGTAATGGTTATTCAGAGAAATTAACAGTTCATCTACAACCATGTCCGACAGAAGGGGGAAGAGTATGCCCCCCTGTGGGGTACTTCTGGAAATTTCAACCTGCTCTGTTTCCTCGAACATGGACCTGTCTTTTGTGAAGCATTGAGCGTATCCACCTGCAGGTGGTTTCATCAATGCCTCTTCGAGTAGCCGCAGAGACCATACTTTCAAAGGAGGTATTGTCGAAGGCTCCTTCGATGTCTAGAAAAGTGCATAGTTCAATTTCTTTGTTTGTTAGATACTCTTCAAGCCTTGAAACAAGCTGATGAAGTGCTAACTCGCATGATTTTCCTG
Source organism: Gonioctena quinquepunctata (assembly GCA_018342105.1). Classification (NCBI taxonomy): domain Eukaryota; kingdom Metazoa; phylum Arthropoda; class Insecta; order Coleoptera; family Chrysomelidae; genus Gonioctena; species Gonioctena quinquepunctata. The sequence continues at coordinate 1,277,802 of JAFIRS010000026.1, read as the reverse complement.
TTAGATAGGCATGTTGGTTTTGATGTAAAGGCCGTTCTATTAGAGCGGTTTCCCTTATGTCTCTATCTATCACTTTTTCTAGGCCTTTCAGAAGAAATGAAGAAAGGCTTATTGGTCTATATGCCTTTGCCTGGTCGTATGAGTCACGTCCAGAATTTGGAATAAGGACCACGTTTACAGTTTTCCAGGTTTGAGGTAGGCATCCCAATGCTAGGCTCAGCCTGTACAGTCTGCACAGTTCTGGTGCTAGATATTCAACTCCGCTCTGAAGTAGTATGGAAAATATTCCAACTACTGTTGAGTGAGTTACCGTTCGTTTAGCACCTTCCCAGTCTGCCCTTTTTGCCCTCAAGTGAAGGTTTGCAGGGATTTCATATCTGGGGTTTTGGTTTGTGGTGACAGTGGTATGGAAGTGTGTATGGAGCAAGAGTTATATAGTTCCCTTCCCAGTGTTGGTGTGATTACCGTTGGGTTTTTTGAGAGTCCCCAATGGATTAATGAGGTCTTTGGAAAGGATGCGGTGAAGTCTTGCTCTTTCTGAGGTTTGTTCTATGTCCTCACAGAACTTCCTCCATGACTTTCTTTGTTCCCCTCTAATTTTGTCGTTGTATTCTGTGAGTGTTTTGGAATAATCCTTCCATTCGCCAGTTTTTTCGCTCGATTAAATAGTTTGCTCGTTTTATTTCTAAGATATGGGAGTTCGGTGTTCCACCAGCTCACTTTACCTTCAGTGGTGCTGCGCTTTAAAGGGCAGTTGTTATGAGGGTAATGTAGTTGTTTGAGTTTTGGGTTTTTGTGGAGGTTTGGGTATTATTCGTGGTAGGTTTGCGTGGTTTATGTTTTGAAGGTGTTTTTTTGGAGAATATTTGTGTTTTTGGGGTTATGAGGGTGTGTTTGAGTATATATCTATGTATACGTGTTTTGTGTATGATTTGAATAAGAATAAAAAAAAAATATATATTTGATGGTCTGGCCGAAATATGAAACTCGGACCTTTGGATTTGTGGGCGTTGGTCTTAACATCGAGACCACGAGCCCATTTGAAATAAGGATTTTCTGATTGAGTATGTTCAGAAGTTTTGTCGCTATGAATCCTCCTCAAACCGGTAGATTGTGAGTGCTACCGAGACAAATGTCTGGCTTATGGGTGTAGCTCCAGTGTCAAAAAAAGTAAAACAAAAAAATATCATGCTATGTCTGTAACAGAACGCTGTTAAAAAATATTTAAAATTTTTGATATTTACTTCATTTTGCAACTTTAGTTTTTTAAGTAAAATCACACACTTTGGAAAGATCATCAAACTGATGAAAAAATGTCTCAACTTTAAGAACACCCTATCTAAATAACTGTAGGTATTTTTGGTTTCTGGGGACCATGATTGGTAAAACTTTGAATGCTCGTGCAGTAGGGACGTCCGCAGCAGGTAGTATTTCAATGAATGAAACCTTCACCAGCTCTCCATGAATAAATAGGATCAATTATGAGAATCATAGATAGCGGGTTGGTATAGTACTTTGTTTTGAAAGTTCTCACGAATTTATTACGCCCACAGGTATTTATTTTTATCAGCCGCTTCATAGCACACACACGCATTGAAATTTGGCGAATCTATTTGGATTGCACAAGCATTATCGTTAAAACGTCGATGAAACCTATTCTCTTCCGATGCCAAATTATGAGAAATTTCAGTTATTTCACTTGGGTTTCCTTCTATGGAGGTTCGAGGATTATTTAGGGAAATAAATTAAGGAACGCCAGTGGCGTTTCCATGATATTTCAATCTGATCTTTCTAAAATTAAATATTTCCCTATTCACACTGAAATTCCAAGTAGGATCAACATCGAATGGAGAAGCGATAGAGATTTAAAAAATAAAATTATAGTTTAAAAAAACACGCTTTTTTATCAATGTGAATTGACCAAAAAATTTACTTTATAAAACAGCGTGAGGTGCTTGATATCAGTTGTCTCAATATAATTATGAAAAGTAAGTAAAAGGCCTCCAGATGCTTTTTTACATAGGAGGAAATTATTTGGTCAATGACTTTATTCTTAATATTTTTAACTTCATAGTCCATATCCATATCCATAAGACTAAAGAAGACGAGGAGAGAAAAACTCATCCACATGGGAAGGAGTTTTTACCAAATTTCGGGAATGTGCCGAGACCAACCAATGCGTTCACCATCTCTTTATAATGTAATGTTTTTTTACGATCTTCGTGAGAATATCAGGTCCTAGCTATGAAATTATTGTATTATCATCGGTTCTTAATACGTGTGCATAATTTCGAATAATTCGAACGTCTGGAAGTGGATGGAAATTAATTTCAAATATTCCGTTACTTACATTCATGTGGAGCTAATGAAGCGTCTATAAAAACTGTCAATGTTGCCACTGACCAGATTTCAGATTGTTTTGTTCACGTTTGGTTTGGAAATGGAAACGAAGGAAGGTTAAATTTTTTTTGGGCCAGGTATGATTTTTCTCTTGCCTTTCTGAATCGAGATGAAGATGAGACATTTTTCTTTCGTAGATTATTTTTTGACATTTCTAGAAACCAATGGAAACTTTCAATTCAAATCATTCATGTACGTTTTGGCCAATCAAAACATTATTATAGTGACTGTTCCACGCACCTTGGAATTTTCACAAAATCTGACCAATCAAAAACCAGAGACAGCTTGTATTATCGCGAAAACACCAGCTGTCTTTCAATTCTGATTGGTCTATCAGCATGGTGTTTTCAACGACGTAACCATGGATACGGTTCGCAATGCAAAGTTTGACAGTTTGACCAAAAATAATTGTAGCTGCAAACGTCAAAATGAGTCGCTTCGGTGCTACTTTAAACGAAGTAATAAACCAAAATATTGAAGTAAATATACCCAGTAACACAAAAAAATCAAAATGTTATATATGGAGACAATTTATGATGTTCTGTGCGGAACGCAACTACAAATTAGATGCAGAAAATAGCAACGAAAGATTAGCATTCATTCTAAAAGACTGGGCATTCAATATGCGGAAAATTGATGGTAGTGATTACAAGGAAAGTGTTATTAAAGCCATATGGAACACTACTGCAAAATTGGCACAAGAAAAATATTTTTGTGAGTATCAGAGACATATTGATCCCTTCAAAGATATAATATTCAAGGAGGCGAGGGTAAGAGAAAATTGTTATAAGCTGTACCCGAAAAAAAGAAAAGGAGTTCTGTTGCTATTACTTCAGACGAACATAGAAATATATGCTTACAATGGAACGAAGTCACGCCAGAGGGACTCCAAAAGAAGTTTTTTCACATAGCTGCAGTAGAACTAGCTTGGAGAGGTAACAAAGTAACTTTTTCCATGTTACATTTTTTTAAGGAAGAGACTGACAACAAAGGCTGTTTAATAAACAGAATTGCATATAACCCGATATTCTCCAAAACCCGCCAAGGTGGTGATAAAAAATGTGCGGATACTAAATGGCTTACTCAAAACATTGTCTATATCTTTAAACAATGCTCAAAATTTGAAAAATCATGAAATGTCTCCTTTGAGATTATACCGGAAACTTATATCGAAAAGGGGAATTATTACCAATGATAGACTTTTCCTGACAGTCAATGGCAAGTGGAATAAATATAGTAATAATAATTGGTACAAGAATTGCCCTATTGGTATTAATACAATATCAAAATGGACAAAACTATCTGCAGAAAAAATGGGATTAGACACAAAAAAAAATAAAAATAACAAATCACTCTAATTGTGCCACTGCAGTTAGTTACTACAATCCGGCGTTAGTGAACAACAAGCTATGAAAATTACTGGACATGGAAGTTCGAACTCGATGAAACCGTATTTACATCTTAGTGCTGAACAACATCGGAATATAGTGAATACTTTGAGGAGTACTTCAAGTACATCAAGTAATAATACCAACAATACATTGTATCCACCTAATAACGGTCATACTATTGAAAATTTTTACAATTGCACCATTTATAATAATTATAGTCGAGAATAATGTATTATGTTCGTGTTCATAAAAACTTTTTTATTGTTATAGGTAACAAATAATAATTGAAACAAATTGTTAATAGTTAAAATAAATATTCCATGATTATAATTAAATTCGAATTATTTATTATTATTAAATTTCTTCCTCCCATTTCTGCCGAATTTAAATTTTTTGACCTTCCACTTTGTTCGTGAAATAGTCTAATAAAATACCACTCGTGATTGAATTTATCTTATAAGTCTGTCTTTTATTTCTAAACTCAACTGAGTTGCTTACAGAAAACAATTCGGCAACACTCAGTTTCGTTTAGAAATAAATCGACAGACTTATCGCGAAAATTCGTCACTAGTGGTATTACTACTGAGAATATCCTACCTAAAAAATTGCCGCGGGAATAATTTGAGGTATTTTGTTTTCATTGTCTGACAACGTATATTTTTAATTTGACGTCTGTCATCAATCCGCATGAAAAGTGAAAAATGAATCATTGCGCGAGGAAATGTGTTTAAAAAAATAATCCATAGAATACAACACGAGAGTTCCATAAAGTAGAAAATAATTCTCCAGATTTCTTTCTCAAACTTGTTGCCATTTGGCAATAGCTACGCGAGCCCGTTAGGCTCTCGTGTCTATTGCCTGGCAACAAGTTTTCGAAAATCTGTCGAATTATTTTCACTTTATTATCACTCTCTTGTAGTTTACAACTGAGAAAACGTGTGCCAATCTGACACCAAATGTTCCAGCGGCCTCTTTAATCAATTAATTAATCAGGAAAAATATAATTTATAAAATTACTTTTTGATCGTCGAGCGGTTGCCAAATTAAACTCTCAACTCAACAAACTCTAAAAAATTCATAACTTACTTGGGTTCGGAAATGCAGACAGAAAATTTTGTCGGAAAATCATAAAAATATTCTCGCTTACCGGAGTCTACTGACTTTGGAGTTCCCGGGCCATTTCTAGACTGGGAGAAATTTGGATCCTGGTAGCACTTTCACTGACTCTGCACTTCTTATATTTTTTGACAAACTCATAATTCTTTTCATTATTCAAAATGTATTCTTAATTTCCTTCCAGAGAAGGTGTGTACCATGATAATAAGAAATGGAACAACAGGTTGAGCTTTTAAACATAAATAATTACTTTTATCAGGCTCTTATTCTGAATGAGAATATACCCTGTGAATTGGAGATCTGAACTAACGTGACTAAATAATTTTCAGAATTACAAGGTCTCCTAAAGTTGCTCAATTATACAAAAATTATTCAGTTAAAATTCAGTAAAGATCACTAAATATATATATATATATATATATATATTCTTCAATTTCTCGGAATAAAGTTCAGTCAATTCATATAATTTCTCTTAACGATGTTTCGACATGGTATTTGTCATCATCAGGTTAAAACAAAATTATTTTATTTGAATTCTGCGTTCCATATTCAAATAAAATAATTTTGCTTTGATTCAAATAAAATAATTTTGTTTTAGCCTGATGATGACAAATACCATGTCGAAACGTCGTTAAGAGAAATTATATGAATTGACTGAATCAGATCTTTATTCCGAGAAATTGAAGAAAATATATATGTGGTCGAGAAACTAAAGAAAAAAAATATATATATATAAAGGGGTTTTTGGGATCTTATAATTTTCAGTGGCTAATTTGGCTAGATGACTGCCGGTAAACCCAGTGAAAATCGATCAATACCACGGTTCTTAACTTTACTAATAAAATATCTTTTTGTATTTAGTGCAAATAGTTTTTTATCGCAGAGCGTTTTCGACCTAGAAGGTCATCTTCAGTGCCTGCCTGAAAAGTAAGTGGATGAGTGAAACTGGATTGTATTTTTGTTTGTGTACTTATGGTTCGAAAACTTTAGCACAAGAAGAAATCCATCAAATAACGACATTCACAATGTAAAACCGATTGAAATTGTATACCAAGTTGAAAGAGATAAAATTAAAATAAAATGCAAGTTCCTAATTATCACAGTAAGTAGCGCCAAGGTTATACTAAAACAAGCAGAAGAAATGCAGAAGAAGAAACGTCAATCTATTTTGTTCTGTGTTTCTGTGGTGACAATCGAACAAAGCAGACTGACAGGTTCAGATTTTAGATGTAACTTTATAAACTAACTTTTTAGACGTCTATGTAGAGGAATTAAAGACATGTTCGAGTTTTCTTTAATATTTAAACAATGATTATTGTTGGCAAGTTTTCCAATTCCAAAAAATCCACCTTCTGTAGTTCTTTGAAGTGACTTCATGTAAAATGTGTGTGTCTATTAACTTTCAGATGATGACCAAAGGAGGAATGTTCATGAACGTTCAAGTGTTCATTTATGCGGACATTCAGAGGTCTACAGGTTCTACCCATGAACGTTTTTTTCCATAGTTCTACCGATACAGGATGCATCACAATCATTGCAATTCAATTTATAAATACCACTTTTTGATCATTTGTTACGTTTATCTTTTGTGTTGATCAACATCGACCCAGGTTATTATTAGTCTTATATTTGATCCTCACAAAAGATAAACGTAACAAATCATTAAAAAGTGGTATTTATAAATTGAATTGCAATGATTGTGATGCATCCTATATCGGTAGAACCTGTAGACCTCTGAATATCCGCACAAATGAACACTTGAACAAACATGAACATTCCTCCTTTGGTCATCATCTGAAATTAAATAAACATAATTTCAGCCTCAATGTGAATTCACACATTTTACATGAAGTCACTTCAAAGAATTTTTTGGAAGACTTACATATCAAGGAATAACTTGCCAACAATAATATTTGTTTAAATATAAAAGAAAACTCGAACAGGTCTCCAATTCCTCTACATAGACGTCTAAAAAGTTAGGTTATAAAGTTACATCTGAAATCTGAACCTGTCAGTCTGCTTTGTTCGATTGTCACCACAGAAACACAGAACATAATAGATTTACGTTTTTTTTCTGCATTTCTTCTGCTTGTTTTAGTACAACCTTGGCGCTACCTACTGTGATAATTAAGAACTTGTATTTTATTTCAATTGTATTTCTTTTAACTTGGATATATACAATTTTAATCTATTTTACATTGTGAATGTCGTTATTTTATGGATTTCTTCTTGTGCTAACCTGACGAATAAGCGTTACCTGAAGTTTTCGAACCAATAAGTTCACAAACAAAAATGCAATCCAGTTTCACTCATCCACTTACTTTTCAGGCAGGCACTGAAGATGACCTTCTAGGCCGAAAGCGCTCTGCGATAAATAAACTGTTTGCACTAAACACAAAAAGATATTTTATTGGTTGTGCCACGTGCACACAGCACCACTCCCAACTTTATATTTGTCGATACAGTAGATCCTTCGTAACAGTCATATTCCATTTACATACATTTTCAAAAATATTAAATACATATTTCTTTTCGAAAGTAAATATTGCTCACCGACGATTAGTAGATAATGAATTATTTTGCCGGTATCTATTCATAGCCGTAATATTAACCTATGAATGAAACAATTGTTGTTTCGGGAAACCATACAATACTCAGCCCTCGAATCCGACATTCTTGACATGTTCGTAAACTATAAGCCCCTGCAACTGACCCATTTTCCAAGAAAGGGCATTATTTCTAAATAAAAATTTCCCCAATAGGGAAACAGGTCAATTATATTTTCATAAACTGTGAATTTCGAGTAATATTTGTATAGTTCATATGTGTTTTGTTACAAACTTCATATAATGAAAATATAGGTCCCACGAATTAAAAATTGAAGTGTGGAAGAGTAAACTACTAATCTGCATCGGTAAGAAACAAATATTATCTCAATGGAGAGTAATTGAATAAGTCATGAACCAGGTCATGGGAGTTTTCTCTTCTGTAGTTTTAATTTTTTTTAATTTTTTAAACCAAAATAAAACTTCTATTTTGACTAATTTGGATGAAATTTAGAATCAGGATGAAATTTTCGAATATCTGGAGGTACTAAAAAAAGTGTCCGTATGTATGCCTCTCCATCACAGGTTCTAGTCTTTGAATCAAGGAAACGTGGACTAACTTAAAAATTGAAGACACTCGATTTTTTGAAAAATAGTTTCAAAGATATTTTAAAAATGTATATGATTTTTTTGACATTTCTAGAAACCAATGGAAACTTTCAATTCAAATCATACATATACGTTTTAGCCAAATCAAAACATTATTATGATGGGAATATTCTACCAAGAAAATTGCCGCGGGAATAATTCGAGGTATTTTGTTTTTATTGTCTGACTACGTATATTTTTAATTTGACGTCTGTCATCCATTCGCATGAATAGTGAGAAATGAATCAAAACCGGTTCAGTACATTGTATCATTGTGCGAGGAAATGTGTTAATGATCGTAACATCAAAAAATAATCTATAGAATACCACACGAGCGATCGATAAAGTAGAAAATAATTCTCCAGACTTATTTCTCAAACTTGTTGCCATTTGCTTGGCAACAAGTTTTCTAAAATATGTCAAATTATTTTCACTTTATTCTCACTCTCTTGTGGTATTACAACTGAAAATAGTTTTTCAAATATCAATGATATGCAATATAGTGTCAACAGAAAACAATGTTACAAATCTATTTTCATTCCAACAAAATCATTTTCTCAATTGTTGTGGAAATCGGGATTAATTTTGAGATTTTTTATTTTCACTCTCAGCCAAAGTAAGTGATTCCACCATTTCATGTCAGCATTTAAGTGAATAGAAAAAAAAATCGAATTAAACGGTTTTCTTCACATAAAAGATTCAATATAAATTGAACCAGAAAATGGTAGATCTCAGGTGAAAAACAACTAGTTTCCTGGCAAATACCACGCAGAACGTTGAATGATATTCACCTGAAAATCCATGCATACCTCCATATAAATGGACATTGAATGCAAATGTTTCTTTCTGATAAGCTCGATTATGTTTAATTTATGTCGTGTTCACCTAACAATCCGCATACCGGTTTCAGGCTTTTTTGGCCCTCATCAGTACGGAGTAGTCAACCAGCCAAAGGTCCGAAGAGCTCTGGCTGAAGTGATTTATATTGAATCTTTGATGTGGAGAAAAACCGTTTAATTCGATTTTTATATTTATTCCACTTCACATAGCGTTTATCTTTCAGCATTTAAGTACTTCGAGTAAATTCATTATGGCTTTCAAAATGAATCGACATTTAAATTAGTGGTTCAATATTATCAGGACCACCAGAGCCTTTTTACTACAAAGCTTGATGGCAGGTATTAAAAGTTTATTCAAATAAATGAATAAACAAATGGTATTGTTACGAAACTGAGTCCATTTTCCATTAAAAATACTCGATTAATTTAATGTCCGTTTGTTACACTTTGAAAACACAAACACAATAATGCACTCTGATAATAAAATACTCAATCACAGGTTACTACTAAAATGAACCGCTGCCACACTGCACAAAATAATAATTCGCCTTGAACTCGCTATGACCCAATTACTTAATGAACCCTTGTTGAATGAATGACTCATATATCCTCGTTCTCGACTACCAGAATCTTCGAGCAGTTCGTGGAAACATCGAGATCATTCGGTGTTTGTCATCGGAATTCCCGGCCGTTGCGAGATAAACGCAGCGGAGTACTGTACTTATTTTCGTAACAATATCCTATAATTCATGAGACATGTAAAAATGAAAATGTGTATGTTACATGCCAAAAAAATTGCATTAGCGATAGAAAACATCTCGTAAATAAAAAAAAATCACTATTATCGTTCCAAACATCACTTTCAACCTTTTATCTCTTTAATCAAAAAGTGGTCTCAAAATAGTAATTTATGCAATAAATGGACCAAGGGGCAAATCATTTGTCAATCGTGTGGAGCTTAATATGTTTTATTCCAAAAAATTTATATTTGATGTAAATTTCCTAATTGTAAATTTGTGTTTCGAACATATATTTTTGTTTCATATAGATAATTCGTCATTTCAGGGTTTTCACAAAGACTATGCCTGCCGGCAAAGAAGGTGACACAAATTCTACCAATGCGGCCCAACGAACAACTTTCAGGCCGCCATGGGTTAAAGATGGTCCGAGTCCTCTACCAACACCATCGGCACCATGGACCCTCAACAAATCTAACAGAAGAGAAAGTAATACATCCGAAAATAGCTCAGAATATAATCCCTTAGGTAAAAAGATCATTTCGAATTTAATTTCTAGCATTATGAACTACCTTTATTGTTTTCCAGATCAAAAAAAATACGCAAAACACATTTTCCATACACGGCGATCTTAAAATCTGTTCAAAAGCACATAAAAATTAATTTTGAAGAAAATACATTGGTGTCTGGATTCTTGAATGTAGTACATTAAAAAAAAATTTTTGTTTCGAAATTAGCTTGTATTTTAATACAAACAAAAAGTTGGGGCCCTAAAGGCCCCCACAGACGATGAGATTGGTATCACTGTATCAGTATCACTTTGTATCACCGTCTCAATCGCTGTCGTGAAACGGCGATACCACGTGACTGATGAAAGTTTCAACGTGTATGTGTATGTATTTTGTATCGTGATGCCAAATGGTAAACAATCGGAGTATTGTGGCTTGGTGGGTGCATTATTTACGATGGCTACCGCAGACAGAGAATTTTGGGAATAATTCCTAAATATGTATAAGTTGTTTCCATGTTTGTGGAACTGCACGACACAAGATTATCCAAATAAACAGAAGCGAGACTTTTCTTCTTAAAAGTTTGTGCCAGTACTACCGCAACTGCCACAATCACAGGTTTGGGTAGCGAAACATTCAGTAATTAATTTCCAATCACGTTTTGCAATCTACTGATGTTTCACGATTCAATCTCAGCGTGTGTGGAGACGTTGATACTTGATACAAATCTCATATACTTATTTCGCGACATGTTGCATGATCTTGTATGTATGTATCTTGTATCGAGATGCCAAATGGTAAACAAGCGGAGTATTGTGGCTTGGTGGGTTCATTCTTTACGATGGCTACCGCAGACAGAGAATTTTGGGAAGAATTCCTAAATATGTATGAGTTGTTTCCATGTTTATGGAACTGCACCTCACAAGATTGTGCAGATAAACAAAAGCGAGATTTTTCTTCTTAAAAGTTTGTGCCAGCACTACCGCAACTGCCACAATTACAGGTTTGGGTACCAACATCGTCGAAACATTCAGAGGAATTCAATTCCAATCACGTTTTGCAATCTACTGATGTTTCACGATTTCATCTCAGCGTGTGTGGAGACGTTGATACTTGATCTCATATACTCATTTCGCGACTTCTATCGCGACATGTTGCATGATCTTGTATGTATGTATCTTGTATCGAGATGCCAAATGGTAAACAAGCGGAGTATTGTGGCTTGGTGGGTTCATTCTTTACGATGGCTACCGCAGACAGAGAATTTTGGGAGGAATTCCTAAATATGTATGAGTTGTTTCCATGTTTATGGAACTGCACCTCACAAGATTGTGCAGATAAACAAAAGCAAGATTTTTCTTCTTAAAGTTTGTGCCAGCACTACCGCAACTGCCACAATCACAGGTTTTGGTAGCGACATCGTCAAAACATTCAGTAATTCCATTCCAATCACGTTTTGCAATCTACTGATGTTTCACGATTTCAATCTCAGCGTGTGTGGAGACGTTGATACTTGATACAAATCTCATATACTTATTTCGCGACTTCTATCGCGACATGTTGCATGATCTTGTATGTATGTATCTTGTATCGAGATGCCAAATGGTAAACAAGCGGAGTATTGTGGCTTGGTGGGTGCATTCTTTACGATGGCTACCGCAGACAGAGAATTTTGGGAAGAATTCCTAAATATGTATGAGTTGTTTCCATGTTTATGGAACTGCACCTCACAAGATTGTGCAGATAAACAAAAGCGAGATTTTTCTTCTTAAAAGTTTGTGCCAGCACTACCGCAACTGCCACAATTACAGGTTTGGGTACCAACATCGTCGAAACATTCAGAGGAATTCAATTCCAATCACGTTTTGCAATCTACTGATGTTTCACGATTTCATCTCAGCGTGTGTGGAGACGTTGATACTTGATACAAATCTCATATACTTATTTCGCGACTTCTATCGCGACATGTTGCATGATCTTGTATGTATGTATCTTGTATCGAGATGCCAAATGGTAAACAAGCGGAGTATTGTGGATTGGTGGGTTCATTCTTTACGATGGTTACCGCAGACAGAGAATTTTGGGAAGAATTCCTAAATATGTATGAGTTGTTTCCATGTTTATGGAACTGCACCTCACAAGATTGTGCAGATAAACAAAAGCGAGACTTTTCTTCTTAAAAGTTTGTGCCAGCACTACCGCAACTGCCACAATTACAGGTTTGGGTACCAACATAGTCGAAACATTCAGAGGAATTCAATAACAATCACGTTTCGCAATCTACTGATGTTTCACGATTTCATCTCAGCGTATGTGGAGACGTTGATACTTGATACAAATCTTATATACTTGTATCGCCACTTGTATCGCGACATGTAGCGATACCGATCTCGTCGTCTGTGGGGGCCTTTAGACTCAAATCTATGATACCGCGTCTCAGAATTATTGGTATTGGAGGAATGCTAGGCATAAAAATGAATAGGTCTGATTTTAAAATATTAATTGAAGTTTATAAATTGTTTTCTTGAAATTTCTATTTTATATTTTGAAATAGGAGTGATGTGAATACGTGTTCAACATTATTTCATTTGGTGTAAGGAAAACGATAAAAGTCGGTTCTAAATTTTGTAATGAGTCAGTGTTTATATATGTTTGCAATAGTATCTCGTGTTTTATAAGAAATTTGGTTTACTAAACGACATTCACTGTGAATATTAATAGCTTGCTGATTTCCATAAATATCATTTCACTTTTCCATTTGATAACATTTCAAACCCAACTCAACACTGAAATTCATTACATCGCACACGAATTCTAAAATCTTAAAATTGATGGATTTTAGCGGAGGTACAATTGAGAAAGGCGTCGCTCAAAAAAGCACCATCACAAGAAAATGGAGAAAGGGAGAGAAAAAATAAAATATTAGGTAAAGTTTTTTCTATAGTGAAATGAAAATTTAATTATGTGTGCAATCTTCAGAAATTGATTAAATGAATTATTTAATTGGCTTCAAAATGTGCTAACAAAGGAATTGACCATTGGCTCTAAATAAGAAAGAAGTGGAATTCCCTAACTTTTATGATAAACAATTGTTCATGGAAAAAACGCATAGGACTACTCAACAAATAACTCACCAGATATGCAATGCTACAGTAAACATCCAAATGGATTTTCCGAAATGAGGTTCACATATTCAATACGTATATTTTTCTTCCAATGTGAGAATGGCAATTGGTATTCTTAAATAAAGATCTCTGAAAAATACTTATAGATTATAAAATTGAGTTATTTGTTGACAGGTTCTGAATTCAGTTTGGAAATTCTTGGTTCAGACTGTATGGAACAACTAACTTGGAAAACTGTGACTAATTATCGTTATTAAAAAAAAACTAATGTGTTTGAATCTCAATACGTAGTACAAAGGTCACACATGGTTTGACCCAGTACAATAAGAATTCTTATTATTTTTCAATAATAAAAATTGTCTTTAACTAAGTGGTAACAATTTTTTATTCGGAAATACCCGAATTATGTTTTGTTGTTATTATGACCCTAATAAATAAATATGCACAAGATGTAGAAAATCCATGATTCTTATTTAAGAAACTGATAATTTCAGAAATCATTTATTAATTGCGCCTTCATCAATTAATATCAAAAAAGTATTACTATTATTATTTCTATCCTTGATGTTTGAGGATCTAGATTATTCTATCATACCTTTATAAATCAGTATGTTTGAATGCTTTTTGCAGTTTGAATTGATATCAGTTATAATAATTATATACATGTATGTATATATATATATATATATATATATATATATATATAGGGTGTATTTTAACTTTAAATGATGTGTATATAATGCCATTTTATAACAAATTACAGTGATTTTCAAAATTCGAACAAAAGAGAAGTGTTAACCGTAGATACGTGTTTCGGGCTCTCGGCCCTCATCAGTACGGTGAAGAAGTGCAAAGATGAACAACACTTGGTAGAAAACGACAAATCAACGGAGTCAACAAACAGAAGCCAGCCGCACATTTGTGGTTTCGGTTAGCAGACCCTGCATTCCAGGGCAACAACAATGGAGGTAGCTATAGCTGCCTCCGTGGTGACGTTGTTGGCAACTGTTTTTTTTTTCATCAGAAAGTTTCCTCATAATCTTCACTCCATGATATAAAAGAAAAAATTATTCGAAGAGAAAAAAGTATTTTTGTTCCTTCGACTCCAACAAATAAAAAACAAGAGTCACTTGAGAGGTTCAATGGAAATTCGTTATTCCATCATGAGAAATCGATTCAGTTATTTAGGTTTACGAAAAAAAACAAATCTTTCAGTTTAATCAAATATCTATCAGGAGTTTTTCATTCCAATCCTTTGCTTGTTCCAACTCCTGACGTTCTCGTCGTCCGAACAAAATACGTGTTCAAAATATTACATGAACATCATAACAGCCACAATCTCAGCTAAACTTACATAGCATATGCGCGGAGTTATTTCGACAATTTTGACTTGAATCTCAATGATCAATGACTATTACTGATTCACTGTTTATATCCTAATCATTCGAAACAAAAAAAAATGTTTGTCGTACACAAAACCATTTCTTCTAACGCAATAACACACATAAAACACTTATTAACATCATGAATAGATATACTCCATTGTTTTACCCTTACTTAAATTCAAATATTCATAGCCGGCGTGCAATTGAGGAAAACAAGCGTTCAAACCAAAGAACCTCAAGAAAATGGAGCAGCAAAGGAAAGCTTCTTTCAGAAGCCGGCCCTCAAACCCGTGCCACAGCGAGAGAAGACACCACCAAAGAAGGACTACAAGCTTCACAACCTTCCACAGTTACAGAAAGTTTCAGAAAGAGTTCTTAAGAGTCCTCCACGTAAACCATCCGTTGTTGAAGATGAGGATGATGATGAAGATACATTTTCGTCCGAGGAAGAGGCAGAAATCGATAAGGTGAGAAATCAAAATGATTTTTTTTGTATGTAAGTTAGGAAAAACTATGACTGATTAGATGCACTTAGGCGATTGCTAGGTGTACGGGAATAGATAATGATTATGAGTTTTATAAGACTTAAAGTATGACAAAAAATTATACTTTTGGCAAAATTGAATTATAATGATCAATTTGTTCTTAGAGGAGGAAATTAACAGAAGTCGATACGTGACCCCATAAATTTGAATAAACCTACTATTTTGATGCCAATTGATGCCAAATTTGAGCATCATAAATGAAGATTTTTACAAACTTTTCATGAATCGTATGCTCATAATTCAAAAGTCCATGTTTGTTACCAGTACCAAAACACCAAATCGTCAATACGATGAACAGCCAGTGGTCAAAAGTTATCTATAATCTGAATAGCGAGTTGTTGAAAATTGTAAGAAATGAAATTACTGAACCCCCAGCATATTTGATAAACGTAGGTATGTAATGATAAAGAAATATTTCCAAAAATCATGAAAATTTCTGTTTTATCTCCAACTTTCTCCCGGGCGTGGAATCTTTGAGGGTATTATTTTGCATTTTGTGAAATATTTATTTCTTGGTTTTCGGCGCTACTACCGCGGATTTTTTATCCTCAGACCCTTTGCCGGGCTCTCCTTTCACTACATTCTGATTGTCCATATCAACATCTGTTGTATTGTGTAATTGCACTTGATTATCATGTTGAACTATGGAAATATTATTCTTTTTACACGCTTTATATTAGCTTCACTTGTATGTTTGTTTGTTTGTTTGAAACCGACTCCTTTGGGCGCGATTTTGATCCACTTCCAGACGTCCGAATGATTTGAAATTTGGCAGGTGTACATAATTCCGGTGACAATGCATTAACAAATTTTTGTGGAAAGAAACAAAATGGCGGCTCCAATATGGCGTACGAGTTTTGTGATTATGGTCGATTCCTTCAAAATTGGCATCTGGAGTTTTCGTGGTCGGATATATGATTCTTGTCAAATTGAAAATTCAAGATGGCGGCTCCAAAATGGTGAACGAGTTTTGTGATTATGGTCTGATTCTATTCAAAATTGGTATGTGGGGGGTTTTTGGGGTCGAATATTATGATTATTATGTGAAAATTGAAAAATTCAAGATGGCGCCTTTAAAATGGCGGCCGAGTTTTGTGATTATGGTCTGATTCTATTCAAAATTGGTATGTGGGGGTTTTTGAGGTCGGAAGATTATGATTATTTTGTCAAAATTGAAAAATTCAAGATGGCGGCTTCAAAATGGTGGCCGAGTTTTGTGATTATGGTCTGATTCTATTCAAAATTGGTATGTGGGGGTTTTTGGGGTCGGAGATTATGATTATTTTGTCAAAATTGAAGGATTCGAAATGGTGGTTCCAGAATAGCCGCGAGTTTTGTGATTATGGTCCGATTCTATTCAATATTGGAGAATAATAGTTAAAAGAATTTAATAATAATAATGGTTTGAAAAACTAAAAACACGCGTTAATAGAAAACTAAAAAGTTGAAAATAAATAATAGTTTAAAAAAACTAAAAAACACGCTTTTATAGAAAACCAGACTAAAAAAATAGAAAATAAGAAAAAAATGTATTTTATTTTTAAAAAAGCGAAGGCTGCATGGTATCGCCTCGGACAACAATTACCTGTGACTGAGACATTTCTCACTTCACTGCCCTAGGTGTGTAATGTACTATATAATTATTGATACCATACACCCCACGCTTTTTTTTTAAATAAAATACATTTTTTCTAATCGACCGACTGGTTTGAAATTTGGCAGGTGTTCATAGTTCCCGTGACACTGCATTATGGAATTTTTGTTAGAGAAAAAACAAAATGGCGGCTCTAAGATGGCGGACGAGATTTGTGTTTATGGTCCGATTCGATTCAAAATTGGTATGTGGGGGTTTTCGGGGTCGGAGATTATGATATTTATTCAAAATTTACTAATTCAAGATGGCAGCTCCAAGGTGGCGGTCGAGTTTTGTAATTATGGTACGAGTCGATTCAAAATTGATATGTGGGGGGTTTTCGTGGTCGAAAATTATTATTTTTTTGTCAAAATTCATGAAATAAAAATGGCTTCTCTAAGGTGGCGGACGATCTCTGTGATAATGGTCCGATTCTATTCAAAATTGGTATGTGGAGGTTTTCGGGGTCGGAGATTATGAATTTATTGTCAAAATTCATAAATTCATGATGGCGGCTCCAAGACGGTGGACAAGTTTTGTGATAATGGACCGTTTCTATTCAAAATTGGTATGTTGGGGATTTTGGGGTAGGAGATCATGAATTTAGTCGAATATTATTGATTTTTTGTCAGAATTGAAGATGTCAGCTCCTGGATAGCGGACATGTTAATCATTGAAGAACTACAGGAAAAAGACCTCAAAATGACGATGCATTAACAAAAATGTATAGAGTAAGGCGTACTTAATAAAAAGCACAAAATAAAATAATTATAAAAAAAAAAATTTAAAGACAATCTTTCATTCAAATCCGCTAAAAAGTAAAAAATAATTGCTTTGGATGTGTGACGTAGGTTATTCCGTGAGTTATAGATTTGAAAGCTTGTCGCTTTTGTACTCGAACTGAAAACGGAATAACCTACGTCGTACATCCAAATAAATTATTTTTTACTTTTTAGCGCATTTGAATAAAAGCTTGTCTTTAAAAAGGTTTATTCAATAATTATTTTATTGATTAACAGATAGCAATCTTTCTCGTTTGTTTTCCCTATTTTTTTGGTTCCAATTTTTTATTGTCTATGGCCACCTTGTCTAGGACATACTTATTATCCGTTCTACAGGTTTCCACTAGCTTTTTATCGTCGAACTTTGCTATTTTGTTGCCGTTTCAACTTTGGCTTTCCGCTCGAACCTTGGATAAGTCCACCGGGGGAGAGGGTCTAATGTTTTTTTCACTAACTTTAGCCCACTGTATGTATCCTATCATGGTTCAAAGCAACAAATATTATCACTTTCACATAAATTTTCACTACCTAACTCCACTTTTCAGAAATGGTCAGACGTTTAGGTTGAGTCAATAAAGGCGAAAATCGCCTGTTTTGTATAGTATATCCATTCTCAGTTGGATGGCTGAAATACTGGAGATAAGCCTAATAGGATTGGGCGCTTTGACCGAAGTTACCATAGGCGGAGATTTATACTTTTACTTCAAATGTAACTTTGCCTATTTTTGTTTAAATATGTTTTTTCGAAGTCAGTTGAATGTGCAGAAAACAACGTAATGGAACTGAATTTTCAATAATTTGTTGTTTGCGATTTCCAATCAAATTCTTCTTTTTTTCCGGGCTTGGGACCGGCAGATGTTATTACTAAGCGACTCAAAATATAAAATATAAAAAGTATCAGAAAAGTGTAGAATAAAAAAAAAATTAAAAATAACAAGCATCACTATTTATTCAGTGTTTTGGAGAATAGATAATAATAAAAATGTATCATCAGTGCTACATGAAAATTATAGAAGTTTGCAATCAGGATTTGTTACAAACCTTATTAATTATTCATATAGGAAAACTAAGCCTAATTAAACAAAATTTCAATTAGGCATGGAATTATTAAAATAAAATGGAAGATGACAAACAGTTATAAACAAATTTTCTCAAAAGCAATTATGATTTTATAAATTGATTAAATATTTAAAATTCAGGATCAAATATATTAATAGGAGTAAATTAATTTTTAACAGTCTCACTCTAATCCTACGTTAACAAAGCACTCAAAGCTCTTTTATGCTCGTAAGCACTGTGCTCCCGAGCACTTTTTCAAACCAGTGCTTAGTGCTTAGTGCTCAGTGCTTCGAGCATTTTAGTGCTTAGTAATCCCGAAAAGTGATTACTATAAGCACTAAGCCTTTCCTTACCTATAATCTAGGAATGTTTTCAAAAAATGAAAACGCGGCGGCCAGCGGCACCCCCAAGAACTACTGAACGCGTCTGTGTCCTTATATTATGAATATTTGTGAGATTACAGTGTTGGTGAAAACCAAAAGCTAGAAAGGGTCGGAGATCGGGCCGATCTACTTGGTCGGGAGGTCCAGGCCACCCGACAACCCGATATTGGGAACGCAATCATTTAGTCGGCCGACGAGTCGGGCCGATAAATTGGCACGTCTGTAGGCCCGTCAAAATCGGAACGTGTGTACAGTCGATCCGATAAGTCCCGACGTCGGCCCGCCGTTATCGGGTCCGATAAATTGGTACGTCTGTAGCCCCCTTTACTGATATCAAACCCTATTTATTTTTTATTCATCATTTTGACGTAGAGTTATTTTTGTAATGAATGAATTATATTGTGGTGCGATCTATTGTGAAGATAGCGTTAAATCATTCAGATGATGTTGCCCTTGTTGAATCTTAACACGTTTGTTCCTCCATCGCCTAGCCCATGTTCCATTCTTCATAAAAATATCATTATTTGATTTCTCCAGAAGTTTTATGGACTTGGATTTGGAATATCAACTATCATTTAGAAAAACTTAGAAATATAATAGTTACCTTGTAACTACTTTCTACTTTCGAGATAAAAATCCTCACTGAAATATTCAATCGGTGACATACTAGAGAGCAATGAAATTGAAATGAGGTGTTTATTTTTTCACGCAATTGCATCCGGCTATTTTAATTTGGAACTTCTGATAATTTGATACAATTAGCATCTCAATCATCTGAAGTCTACGTACACATTTAATCGCCAATGAGAAGTTCTCATTTGATCTATATTTATGGTTGCTATCCACTTCAACATTGATCGGTCAGTCTCCCGAAAATATTGATACCTACTGAACTTTCGAGTAGAACGAGAATTCAATGTGGGTATCGTGTTCCCGGTGAATGTGCTGTGTTTGTGAATTGTTGTGAATTGGTGTATGAGTTTGATTTAGAAAAAGTCAAAACTATAGTAAAGAAAATAGAAACATCGCCACGTTGAAGGTGAATACTCGTTGAACCCTCTGGATGGAATAGTAAAATGTTCATTAATCGAGATAGGATCGCTTTCAACAATTCAGTTACATAAGTTGTACTCAATAATGTCTTTTGTTTTTTTCGAAGTAATGGATTAAAATTAAACGGTTCCAAATACAACCTGAAAAATACATTTTAAAATATTTTTTATTAATTTTTCCGGCGACCTCGTATTAACGAGGCTGTTGAATCTACACGAAATTCATCATTAATGACCCCTATTAACATTCAATTCCTCTCTTAATGCATGATTGTAATATATGCAGCCAAACTTCGCCGAAATCTACTATTAATATCCTATTAATGGTTGATTTCTCTATTAATACATCATTGTAGTATAGGCAACTAAACATACACGAATTCAAATATTATTCAAATTCCAAATCATATTACCTTCGCGCTGTCAAATGTAAGTATTTTCAAATCCAAATATTATAAGTTTCCTCCTGGTTGAAGCAAATGGATATCGAAAATTTCACGTTAACCCCCAGGAACGAGATCGACGGTTTTTTTTTGTAATCAACTCGTATATTGAAATGGTGATTATTGATCTCGAACATTAATCGCCACCATCAATAGACTAGTTGATCAAATAACTATTATGTCATACTAGTCATTATTGTGTTTCTATTGCTTAGTTACCAACTACATAACAGTGTACTTTATGGCCCGCGAGGAACTAAAGACACGAAAACATTTTTAACCGACGAAAATAAAAAAGAAGCAGGTTCTCTGGTCGACGCGTTTTTTTTTCTTATTTTTCTTTATGTATGACCACGCATAACTATTTCGATTATTCTCTTCTTATTGGATAGGGTATACCTCAAAGTTGGTCCTATTTGAATTTGAAAAAAAATTCAACCTTAAGGACACAAAAATAGGGGATATTTATCGTCCCACCACTGAATTTTTACCCGTTAACCGATTCTACTACTCATAACTTTGTACTGGGTTATCCGATTTAGATGATTCTTCTCTAATTGGATAGTGTATACTTCAGAGTTGGTCATATTCGAAAAGAAATAATCTCCCCCAAAGGTAGAAAAATAGGGGATCATTGATTTTTCATCTGTGAACCTATTCTGTTGAAACTTAGCTCACATATGTAGTTCTGATGACACTACAACAAAATGGATACCTGCAGTCGATTGAGAAGGTAGTCATTAGTGGATTTTAGCCACATAAAAATGAAAAATAAAAACGTTTTAACAAAAAATGAAAGCGACGAAAAAAGAATCTGAAAAACAAAAAATAAAATTAACCTCCTTAGTGTTAATAATAACTGAGTTCCCAAACTAATAGACTACAAGCCCAGGAAATTTTGGGGGGGGTCATGTGATCCAGCATGAATTATATTAAGAATTATAGAAAAATATTTCGACAAAATATTCTTGAACGGCATTTCGCAAGTTGATAGATAATCAAGTATGACCTACTGCCGTACAAAAAAAAAACGGTACTGAAAGCTAGGAAAAAAATTATTTTCCGCAAATGTTTGCCCCCACCCCAATATAGGTGATTTACCACTGTACGGCGTTTGTATATTTAGATTTTTATAACTACGTAGATTCAATTTTCATCAACGCCGTACATATTTGCAGGTACAGGAGTGAGAAGTCCCGTACGCAAACTCGTACTTAGACCTTTATGGTTCAAGATCATTGCAAAATGTACGGCATCGATTCCACAATATTATTCAACACATAAAATAATTTTCAGAAACTATGCCGTCTAAAAATTATGGTTAATATAACATAAATAAAAAATTACCTGCATTTGGGGGTTGAATCTTATATTTTTGAAAGAAAATCATAAATTCCTGTACGGCAACCGGTTTTTGGACATAATGTGACTTAATATTATTGTTTTACGTAATAGCCGCTATAATTAATTGAACTAAATAAAAATATGATTCAAAAAAAACAAAAAATTTCCGAAATTTATAATATTTCTGAATTGCAGTGTGATTTATCAGAGGAGTAATTCTTAGAATATTATGGCTTTTTTTTATTTTTCAAACATATCAAAACAAAATGATGCTGTACATTTTTAGTTTGAGGATTTCTCAAAATATACGATACTCTGAAAATTCGAGTTTCAACTGTATGCTTTTTCTCATTTCAATGTACATTATTCTACTGTACCTTACAATCTTTGTATTTAACTTTTTTTACTTTGTCGTTTTTTCAAAATACCCCCATTTTCATCTCAATCTCAATAAGAATTTCCCCATAGATTCTGTTAAATAATACAAAGATTTAAGATATCTGAGGATATTGTGCGTGAAAAGTGAGGACAAGTAAAAAATTTAATTATACTAAACTAAACTATACTGTAGGATTGTTGATTAAACACTTGAATGAAAATACATAAAAGTTTAAATATTTTATGAAAATGTACCCAAAAATATTCTTGTAAATAACTACAAACAACTTTTTATAACTTTCGTAAACTTTTATAAACATTTATTACTGCAAATAAAATTTAGTTTTTATTAATTATATAATTATAGCTTGTGAAAGTAAGAGAACAAAGTAACAAAATATAATTCTTAGGTAAAAAACAAATTTAACTTCATTCTTCATCAGAACTTTCACTATCGCATTCAGATTCCGTCGTATCTGCATCAGAATTGGGCTCATTTTCGCATTCTAAAAATCATTTTATGATGGAAATAATAGAAAAAGTTCTCTTTTAATTGTAAAAATAAATATTTATCACTTTATATTCATTTAAAGAAATAATAGTTTTTTTAACGAAATATTTTAGGATTCGAAAATTATCCGCAATCCTCGAAAAGATGCGCACATCGGACAAAAATCCGCCAATCGGCAACACTGAAATGATGTAGCCAGAAAGTGTAGAGATACAAATTGTATCGACAGCCACACGTATATGTGTGCGTATGAGAACCTGCGGATGCTCTCCCGTCCAGCGTCCTCACCTCTGTACCAGTAAATAAGTAAAGCGTTGCTAAAAACTTTATTTAGGTAATACTAGAAATTGAATCATACAAACAGTAAGTAATAAATGACATTTATGAAGAGGAAAAGAGTTGCAAGAATAAAATAAATGTTTGGGATGACAAAATACTTTTTCAGTCATATGGAACCATTTTTTTGTACGGCATATAGTTTTTATTGATTATTGTTATGCTTACTAATAAAATATGTTCATGCTGTAAAAAGAATTTTGACCGTAAAATTACCCTTTTTAGAGGGAAATAAATTTTCCTGAGGCAGCCACATGTTCCATGAAAAATGTACGGCATAAAACAAAATGACATCGTTTCATAAAATAGTATTGAGATCATTGAATTTGGTGTTGTATCAAATGGCCCCAACTATACTAGTTAGGGGTAGGGGGTTGCATGCTGGGCTTCTCACTCCTTTACCGGCAAATATGTACGGCGTTCCTGAAAATTGAATCTACGTAGTTATAAAAATCTAATTATACAAACGCCGTACAGTAGTAAATCACCTATATTGGGGGCTAAAATTTGGGGAAAAGATTTCTTTTTCCTGGCCTTCAGTACCATTATTTTTGTACGGCAGTAGGACCTACTTGATTATTTTTCAATGATCTATTAACTTAAGAAATGCCGTTCAAGAATATTTTGTCGAAATATATCTTCCCTCGATACCTAATTCAATTGCTAGTTTGTTTGGTGCCGACTCAAAATTAGTTACTCACATTAGTTTAGGAGCTCAGTTATTACTAAGTTGCGACGTGTTTTCCTAGGGTATGTTTTAATAACCCTCAAACTCCTAGAAAGTCACGTTATTCATGACGCCAGAATTTTAGGCAGGAAATATTTTCCTTTCTCTATTTCAAATCTCGGGCGCCAGATTTTATAGTGGTTTTCTCCACGTACTAGGGTAGCTACAGATGGAGATACGGAACGTCCAGGGGTCTGGTATATTGACACTTTTTGAATCTTCACAAAATACTGTAGGCTTTAAGTACAATTTTTGGATACTGAATGCCGATTGCTTTTATGTCTCCCAAAGAGACAGACAGACAGAAATGTCTTGGTTTGTTTTTTTTTTACAAATTTCTTTTTCTACAACTTGACTAAATACGTCTGTTGCGTAACTTCAATACTTTATAGGAAATAGAAAGGTTTTTTTCAATGTAAACAAGTGTGTAATAGGTATTAAATTACCTGGTATATTCAATAAGATTTGTCACAACAATTTTCGTAATACAATTATTTTTGCTTAAAATAAAACGGTCTGGCACATTTAAATGGGGGTAATATATACACCGATATATATAAATATATAATATATATATATATATATATATATATATATATATATATATATATATATATATATATATATATATATATAATCCTATTAATCTAATAGTATCGAAATGATATTTACCTCACGATATATATAACTGGCCAACTGAACAGTAATTTTCCGGCAATTTAGGGAATAAAATGAACTACTCTCAAGAGCAAAGAAAAACTGTTTCTTCCTGAACCCGGTTATCTGACTGACTCAGAAAGTGATTTTTCAAGTTTGTAAGCAAGTGGCTTATAACATCCCGATTTCCCCTTGTTAACCCTAACACAAAAATTGAATACTACATGTCACTTGTATATTACCTAAGCTTCACGTTTGTAATAATCCCGGCTATGATATTTTTTTCTATGTTCCTTAAAATAGCCCTTTTCTTCTACGACTTTTCTCGTTAACAAGATTTATATTTTTGGCTTTGTTTTCCTATCGTTTATGCTCGGCGATTTCCCTGAGCTTGAACAATATTAACAACTGGGCGTGGATACAGACGACAAAGCATCACCGTGTTTGCGTGTGATAAAATAACTAATTTCCCCCCTAATGTAATCAATAACGTTTATTTACCCAAATCACCTTCTCAAGTCGCTAAATGGATTATTCCTCCTGAATATGACTATAACTTGTGAAATTCGTGAATTTTGTTTTGCTCGGCACGTATTTTCAGGGACAAATAAACTTTTAATTCAGCGCATTTATCGCGGCTGATGTTCCGATTTGGTTAGTGCCTGAATCGGGACAGCGGGGAACAAGAATTATTGTTATGTAATTGGTTTCTACGTCAATTGCTTAAATTCGACGTTTTCCCCGAACTTAAGACAATATAAAATTTAAATTCACTGATTGAAGTGATTTAAACATTCGCGTCAGTTGTTTGCATTCGGCGTTTTCCCTGAACTCAAATAACTGAGAACATAACTCAATAATTATAATAATGGGCAAATAAAAGAACTATTCATGAAAGATTTCCTTTGACAAGAAAAAGAAAACACCTGCCAGAGCTTATGTGAGAATTGCTTTACGCGGGGACACAAAATAAAATTGTCTACTTTATACCCGTAAAAATAACCAACAATTGACCAAAATGTCAAAATTACCCTAAATTTAACACCCAATCGACTTCACGAAAAGTTCGATTGCACCACCCAAAAATAAAATAAATCAATATTCACTCTGTAGTCTTCTGACCAACTTAAACGTTCCGGCAAATGCTCGAATAAAGGAAATTATAATAATGCAGAAAATATATTTAACTTCTCAGGTAACGGATTGAATCAAAGAAAGAATACTGTGGCAGAACCAAACTGTAAATGCCACGACAGATAATTAAATAAATGAAATAATAATAATACAAGTAATAATATTTAAACTCCCGGCAAAATAATTGAATCAAATGGAATAATAATAATTGTAGAAATAATAAACTTCGAGTGCTTCAGCACACGGGGAAACCAAGCTCGAATACAAGTTATTCACTATTTCCACTTACGGATACCACAACGCTTCTGAAACTCGAATCTCTTTTCACACTTTCACACTTTTACTCTTACTCAACTTTGAACCGGACTTCGTAGCACAACAGGACTCAAGTAACCAGTAACAAGTCACAAGTCTCGATGCCATTTTTCATCGTATCTTTTATAGATCCCGAATGTATGACCAAACTAGACGAAAAAGCCCAGTAAGAAAGGCGCGGTTTTTTGTCAGATGAACTGAAACTGGACCGAAAATCTGAAGGATGATTTCGTTCCTGATACAAAAAATGATTTGGTTTTTCCCATCGCGATCTTTATTTCTTTCTCGTCTTTTACAAAAACTATCTCCGGAGCTTTTCACCCTTTTTATAAGATCTAGAGAAAAACTCTGTTATGTTTTATGCATGCTGTTGACGTGAATTCCAGTAGCTTTGGGTATGTACCTTAATTTCTAACAGGGAATGAAATATTTTGCCAGATCGGAACCAATAGAAACCCCAAATAGGCAGAGACGTACCAAAGTTAGATTGAAAATTCTTTAGCCGTTCTTAGTAACGGAGCTTTAAAAAAATGCTTCGTGTAAGAAGGTTTATTTTATTTTTTGCTCTTCAGTTTCTTTTCTATTTATCGTAACCAATATAGATCCCTCAGAAGCTCAATAAAATCACAAGTATCTAAAGCCTACAAATAAAGAGAGGTTCCTCAAGAATCCCCGGCGTTTTACAACTCAACGATGTAGAATACAGTATCCCACATGCAATAGTAAATGCCTTTTCAACATTCTTCGAAACTGTATATGTCACATCCGATAAAACTCCTTCAGAAAGTAACTCCACAAATATAAATAACACCACAATCTGAGTTAAATCAATGTCTGAACCAGAGGCAGAGCGTGCACTTAAAAAATTCAAACCAAAACTCACTTGTGGGAACGACCAAATCCCAAGCTTTTTGGCAAAATAAATTTTCAACTTATCATCAACAACAAACTGCTTTGCAGACAGACAAATGGATATATGCCCCATATTCAAATCAGGTAAAGTAAATGACATCTTGTACTACAGATCAATAACTTCTCCACAAAGGCCTTTGAGACCAGTCTGTACAATAGAATCTCCCCAAACGTAAAAAACTGAATTAATACTAATCAACATGGTTTCATCAGCCAACGCTCTACTGTCACTAACTTGATGTGATTCGCCCAAACAGTATACAGCAGTTTCGAAAATCATACACAAGTCGAGACTTCTCAAAAGCCTTTGACAAACTAAATCATCAAATATTACTGAGTAAACAAAATTCATTTGGTCTAGACTATAATCTCTTGCTATTATTTAAATCTTATCTATCCAATAGAAAATCGAGGTCACAAATCATGCACAGCATTCATTCACAGCATCGAGCGGTGCACCGCAAGGTATTGTTTTAGACCCCCTCTTTTTTTCTATGTTCATAAATTATATATGCGAAGAACTCTCGAGTTCGGTGCTTCTATTCGCAGATGATCTGAAGCTTTACCTTTTTCATTATATGATGATTGCCTTATGATCCAAAAAGTAATTGATCACCTATTTAACTGGTGCACAGCAAACGAGTTACCACTGATTGTCCAAAAATGCAAACTCATGACCTTTAGTCTAAAAGTAAATACAATTCAATATTCATAGGTAATTAACAATCATAGACTAAGTCACAGCTCAGGTACCAAAGTATCTGGTTTGACACCAAACAAACTTCGGCACACATATAAACAAAACTATTCTACAAGCTAAAAGAATGCTCGGCCTGATATCCCACACCTGCCATGACTTTCAAAACATCGAATGCTTCACCAAACTTTTCAAATCATTTGTAAGAACACGACAAGAATATGGCTCCTTAATATGGGCGCCTATATATAATGTACAATCACAACTAGTTGAATCATGCCAAAGAAAATTAGACGGTGTGTACCCCCAACAGGGATGTAACAACGAAATACTACTAAATATATTTTCTTTCTGATCCTTGGCAAATAGAAGAACATATTATTCATGCATTTTTCTATAGAAAATCATACATGGCTCAATAGACTATCCCAACCTGCTGCACTTACTCACTTTCATATTCCTCGCCAGAGTAGCAGAAATAAGTCTTGCTTCTATCATACAGAACTAACACAGGCACCAAATCCCCAATCCATATCGCATGTAAAAGTTACCGACATATATGTGGACAGCTTTAGTCGTTTCAAATATATAAAAACTTTTTAACAAAAAATTAAACCGACGAAATACGGAACTGAAAAGTAAAAAATAAAATAAACCTTCTTAGTCTCAATAACTAAGCTCCTAAACTAATGTAAGTAACTAATTTTGAGTCGGTGCCAAACAAACAAGCAAATGAATTAGGTAAGGCGTAAAATGATGGCATCGAGTTGCGCGGTGACATTCTGAATTTTTTTGAAGTAATTTGATGATCTTCGTTGATTGTTCGTTTGGCGCCGACTCAAAATTAGTTACTTACATTAGTTTAGGAGCTTAGTTATTGAGACTAAGAAGGTTTATTTTATTTTTTACTTTTCAGTTCCGTATTTCGTCGGTTTAATTTTTTGTTAAAAAGTTTTTATTCTTCAATTTTTTGTGGCTGAAATCTACTAATCACTACCTACTTGTTTTTTATGACTTCCAAAATACTTACTTACCCACCTTTCTTCGACTATTACCAGTTAAATAATATGATTATCTACTTTTACTATTTGTTGTAATATAAATTATTTTTGTTGTTCCGATTAGTTTATTTCATTACTTTGTATATCATTCTATCCTCTCATAGAATATAATGATTGTGACGGATGTAGAATAAAAATAATGACAGTAGCGATCTGTCATTGTCAACTACATATGTGTGTGCCAATGTTCACAAGTGAGAAATATATTATCTCCTATTTTCTACCCGTAAGGATGGATGATTTCATTGAAACCAAAGGTATACCCTATCTATTAAAAAAAGAATCATCCAAATCGAAGATTCCAGTACAAAGTTATGCCTGATAGAATCGGTTAACGGACCGGAATTCAGAGGGCGAGAGATCAATATCCTCCATTTTACTACCCTTAGGGGTAGATTTCATCTTTTAAATTCAAATGGGTCCAATTTCAAAGTACACCCTATCTACTGAAAAAATAATTATAGGAATCGGACGTCTCAGTAAAAAGTTATGCGTGATCATACATAAAACAAAAATTAAAAAAAAAAAATATAAGCGTCGACTAGAGAACCTCCTCTTTTTTTGTTTCGTCGGTTAAAAATAAAATCAACTTCATTCCAGAATTGTGTCAACTAATTATGTATGTACCGACTATTACTACACTGTTATTGATTTGTGATTAGTAATAAGTAAGTAATTTCAAATATAAAATTAAATCAAATTTATTCCAGAATTGTGTCAAGTAGATTTGTTGAAAATTTAAACAGGATATTCATAAAATCAGATGTGGAATCATCTGCGACTGAAAGATAAACTTTAGTCACTATCTTAGCCGGGGAAGTAGTTGTTTTCTGTTAGACATTTACAAAAAATAACTTCATTTTAACCGTGGATTTTTCAATTCACAAAAAAAATATTTCTATCAATATTCAATTGAGAATGTTTCCCTTTTCAATGTTCAAAGTAATTACGTATATACCAACTATTTCTACACTGTTATTAATTTGTAATTAGTATATAGTAATCAGATAAGGTAATCATGATAACCATAAACCATATTGCCTTGTAATTAGGTTTTCTCCTATAATATACAATAATACAATAAACTCCTTTTTTTTTCGTCGGTTTCATTTTTGTTAAAAAGTTTCTATTTCTTAATTAACTTATTAATAAGTTCCATTAATAAAATTGCAAAATATGAAATTATTATGTAAATATGTACTGCACATTATTCAGTCGAATTCACATAAAACTGGCAATTGTGGAAGGATCCGGTGATCGTTAGATTGCCTGCAGTAAACGTTGATACATGTTTCATTGTCTGGGTATCCAGTTTCTGTATAGAAAAGCCAGTTCTAGAAGGTATATATGCCTGCCAGCATCCTTGAAACCTCATTTTTTGAAGACATACAGTCCTCTGAATATCCTTCAGCAACCGACGTACTCTTCCATCCACCATGGAGATTCAACATGGTCATACAACAAGAATCTTATTTGATCAACAGCTCAACTAGAAATCACACATCAAGCAACTCACTCTCTCGTGTCAAAAGAGACCCAAACTTTTGCTTCTTTCATAATACGTTCAATAGTTCTTACCAATACTCCTATCGTGAACACGTTGTTTTATTTCTTGTTTCGATTGCTTGTTGTAAGATAATTAAAATTATTGTACACTATTCCGAGTACTTGGCTGTGCACCGTCTTTCCACCACCTAATGTAAACATTTTCATCACAAAGAATTGCAGGTAGACTACAATCAGTCGAAGGCCACCAACAAATCTCAACAGTAACTGACCAAAATTTAAACAAAACTGACGATGCCTTTGGTAATGACAAATTCATTTGTAGAAACCTAGGTAAACAAATTATCAGTTGTAATACCACAAGAGAGAGAGAGAGAGAGAGAGAATGAAGATAAAATAATTCGACAGATTTTCAAAGACTTGTTGCTAGGGAATAGACACGAGAGCCCAATGGGCTCGAGTGGCTATTGAATAAGGGAATACCACTATCCACCACTGGTGGCAACTGAAAATGTGTTTTTTTTTTAAATAAAGCCAAAAACATTTCTTCAAATGTAATTGAATTTTTTTCAAAACTTTGGAAGTTATGCATATAAAATACTTTCAATTTCTCATATTCAACACCCTGTATCTTTGCAACGAACGACATTTGAGAAAAATTACAATAGGACAGTCCTATTTATTTTGCGAAGAAAATCTTCCGATTCAATTTGGCAGCATAGTTTTGGGACACAATAAATATTCACCTACCTTTCATACATCAAAGTATTATGAAAGAACACCCCAATTGTAATGAAATTATACTGTTTTTCAAAAATATTTACAGGAAGTACCAACGAAGAGGAATGCCCTCGTCAGAGAAGCGTCTATGAGACGATTGTCTCAGTCCAACATACCTGCGCCTCCACCACAACCAGGAATGCCTCCCCCTCCTCCAACTATGCCCGGTGAAATGCCCAAAAAACCAATCAGCGAAAAGCAGAAAGCAAAACTGGACAAGCTCATGTAAGACAATAAATCGTTTTTTGATTCCCGATATTTTCAAATGACAAAAAACGTGTTTTATTGACAAGAAACAAGCGGTGTTCATAACAGAGGACGACAATTTTCACATCAATTCAGTTTTTTCAAAATCGAGAGTGTGTATAGGGACTTTCAATATTAGTCTTTCGCATGTATGGAGTTTGTATGGTAGTTTATCGTCCTCCGAACGTAATGTACCATGCGCTTTGATGAGATTTAACCAGAACTTCATCTGACAATATTTTACTTCTGGGCGACATAAACTTGCTGGAAATAGAAAATGTTTTCTCACAATGCTCAAATACATATGGTTTCAAACAATTTATAAAAAAGACTACACGAATAACTGGTATATCTTGCACGTTAATTGATCCTACATTCATTCTAGCTTCAAATTCTATTTCAAAATCAGAAACAATGAATGCAGATTTGATATCAGATCACGTTGTTTTTTTTTATTGAGCAAATACGCATCAGCCAATCGGCATTAGCGGCAAAATCTTTACAATTATCACAATTTGTTATATTTTGAACAGGATGTTTGATTCTCGGAGGAATGTAATAATATTGTCTGTTGTGCATTCGTTGAAGATTTTGCTAAAATCACTGGGAAATCCGTTACTCAGTCTTTGAATTGCGAAACGAGGACACTCCACTAAGATATGCTTTATTGTTAGTGGCACATAAAAAACATTCTGGTTGAGGTTCCTTTGTGAGTAGGTGTTCATGTGTGTGACCTAGACGAAGTCGAGTGATGACTACTTCATGGAAGCGGTTGGATGACGTGTCGGACCATGGTTGAAAAGCTGGTTTGATCTCCTTTAGTTTTGATACTTTTGTTTACCAATAATGGTTCCATGTGTCAGCTATTCTAGAATGAAAGTAGGGTTTCAAGTCTGCTGCTAGTGTTCTCGTGTGGGGAATGAGTGCTGGATTCTCTAAGGCATCCCTCGCGTGTTTGTCAGCAGGGTCATTTCCTCTTATGCCAGTATGAGAGGGAACCCATAGAAAAGTTACTGATTGATTGGAGCTGAGTAGTTTCAATTCTTCTTTGATCAGTTTCCCTAGGGGATGATGGGTATATGTTTTTGATATCAAGTGTAGAGAGTTGAGAGAGTTAGTTATGATCAGAAAGTTGCTTCCAGATGCTGTTTTTATGAAACGGAGAGCATTGTAGATTGCATGAAGTTCTCCAGTGAGGATGGTAGCGGTTTCAGGTAGTCTGTATTCTTTAGTGACTTCATCTGTTACGAATGTCTTGAATGCGTCGGTGAATATTTGTATATGTGAAGGATATTGGCGTATTATGGTTTGATATGTTGCATGGATCAATTGCGTATTTGTTTCTTTTTTGTTCAGAGGGAGTAATTGGGTATTCAAGGATGGTGGGGTAATGAGCCATGGTGGAGTTGTGTGGGTACTGGAATCTTGGATTGGGGGAATTTCCTGAAGTTGGATGAGAGCAAGAGAACGTTTGATCCTTTCGTATAAAGGAAGATGTGTTTTTGCGTGTTGACTGATTGGAAAGTATCTGATTTGGTGGATGTTCTGGTCTTGACGTTTTGCTGCATAGGATAGACTCAGCTCTTGCGTTCTCAGGTGCAAAGGTAGCACACCGATTTCGCAGAGTAGACTATCGATGGGAGTAGTTCTGTAAGCACCGGAGATAGTGCGGAGTGCATTGTTATGAATTGTGTCCAAGAGTAGTAGTGGAAGCTGATGAATAGGATATGCAGCCGTAATCTAACTTCGAGTGGATCAATGTTTTGTATAATGTAAGTAACGTCTTTCCATCTGTGCCCCATTGTTTGTTTGCAAGACATCTAAGGAGAAAAGGGAAACATTCTCAATTGAATATTAATATAAAGATTTTTCTGTGAATTGAAAAATCCACGATTAAAATAAAGTTATTTTTTGTGAATGTCTAACAGAAAACAACTACTTCCCCGGCTAAAGCCACGCTGGACATTGAACTACATCTGATAGATATTCTGAAAAAGTTTATCTTTCAGTCGAAGATGATTCCACATGTGATTTTATGAACATGCTGTTTATATTTTCAACAAATCACATCTAAGGAGGTTCAATCTCTTTTGGCATGTTACAGATAAGTATCGAATATGGGGTGTCCAGGTGAGGGCTTGGTCAAATATTAGACCTAAGTATTTTATTTCAGTAGTATAGGACAATATTCGGTCGTTGAGTTTCAAAATTGGTAAGTCCTGGAGTTGCATTGGTCGTTTAGTGAAAACAATACATTTAGTTTTTTCTGTGGATAATTTGAATCTGCTTCTTGAGGACCAGGAATCCAGATTAGTCAGTTCATGTTGTAGCAGGCAGGCCATGCTTTGGATACTTTTGCCTTTTGTGAAAATAATGAGGTCATCAGCAAACAGCTTGAACTGGTTTTTGAAGAGTTTTGAGTATGTCATTGATTCCTATGAGGAATAAAGTAGGAACCTTGTGGAGTGCCGTTTTGTGGATGTTGAACGGTTGATAAAGTGCCAATTGTTTTTACTTGATAGTGTCTATTCGAAAGGAAATTTTGGTTGAAGGCTAAGATGTCGCCTTGATATCCCCAGGATTCCAGGGTTTTAAGTATTTTGTGGTGCCACGCCATGTCGAATGCCTTATATAAGTCGAAGTAGATTGCCATAAATTTCTGGTTGTTTGAAAAGGCTTCATTGATGTTGGTTTCAAGGTCTACGAGATTGTCTGTTGTGGATTTTAAGGGGCGAAAGCCCGCTTGTTCTGTGATCAATTGGTTATTCTCCTCTAAGTTCCACATGAGACGTTTGTTAATGATTTTCTCGAGCAGTTTGCATAAAGCACATGTGAGAGCTATCGTCGGTAAGAATCAGCTTCGTTGGGGGTTTGTTTGATTTCAATATTGGAATTATGTTGGCTGATTTCCATAATTCCGGAAATGTATGTTGTGTCCAAATTATGTTGAAAAATGCAAGTAAAAAGTCGAAGGATTCTTCAGGTAGGTGCTTCAGAAAGCAAGCAGGTATGTCATCGGGTCCAGTGGATGAATCTTTCAACGTGGCTAGTGCTTCGAGTGATTCGGCTTTAGATATTAGTGTGTTGATGGGATCAGTATTTGGAACTATTTGTAGGGGATTCTGTTCTTCTCTTTCTTTATATGTCAAGAATTTGTGGTCGTAATTGTTATTTGCTGATATTTTGCTGAAGTTTGTGGCCAGCTCATTAGCTATGTCCGATGGGTTAGTGATTGTCTTCCCTTGTGCTTCTAGTTCTTGAATGCCATGATGAGTATTTGCGCCAGTGGTTTTCTTGATTTTTCTCCAGACCTTGGTGAGTGGAGTGTTTCTGTTAATACTTTGCACATATTCATGCCAAGAGTCTCTCTTAGCTTTGTTGGTTACTTGCTTAGCAATAGCTCTTTCACTCTTAAGTCAATCGGGTTGTATGTGGTGTTGTTGCGTTTGAAGATATTCAGGTTTTTTACTCTGCTTTATTGTACGATCACAATCAGAGTTCCACCATGGTACTATCTTGTCCTTGTCGATGTATTTTGTTTTTCCCACTGCCTGTGATGCAGATTGTATTATGATTTCATTGAATTGTGAGAGGATTTCATCAATGGAGTTATTTATTGATATGGTCGATATTTTCGTTTTGATGAGTTCTTGGAAGAGATCCCAGTTTGCTGTGTCCAGTTTCCATTTTGGTTCAGGTGTATGGGGAGTTTTGGTGCTGCTGTTGTTGGTTATCATAATTGGAAAATGGTCGCTTCCAGGCAAATCTTCGGCAACTCTCAATTAAGATAGAAGGACTACAAAGGGAAAGTAGATCACATGTTGGTTTACTATATAATTGACATACCCATTTTGAAAGCAACGTCCAAATAAGTACATACAGAAATTTCAAAAATGTCAACCATGAATCAATCCTTATGAATCTAAATCGGATCGATTGGAATAATATACAGGGTGTAATCTAACCTCTTGCACACCGGTGAATGAAGAGTGCTATAATACCATTTTTGAAAGAATTACAGTGGTTAAAAATCTGAAAAAAAAATGAAAACATGTTTCGTTTTTTGTTAAATTCGACAAAATTTTGGGTAGCGCCACCCGCCGCTTGTAAGAAAATTTTGGCAATTGCCGCATGCAATAAACATTTAACTCGACATTTGAATGATGTAGAATGTTGAACTGATTGTGTGGTAAATGTATACAAAATCTTGATACCCACCATAACAATGAAACTTTCTTTACAGCAACCAGATACTTCATATTCTTATGTTCGCATATTTACCGATCCCCGAATTTTTCCGTATTATTTTACAACACCCATATTTTTGCCTTCATCGTTCATAACAAACCCGGAAATAGAATGTAAATAACTAATTACAACTAT
This sequence comes from Gonioctena quinquepunctata, assembly GCA_018342105.1. Classification (NCBI taxonomy): domain Eukaryota; kingdom Metazoa; phylum Arthropoda; class Insecta; order Coleoptera; family Chrysomelidae; genus Gonioctena; species Gonioctena quinquepunctata. Next base: position 1,242,222 of record JAFIRS010000026.1, on the reverse strand, counting down.
AAGGAACAAAAAGAAAAATAGAAGATTACAATGTTGCTTAGAGTATGTAGAAATAAATAAATCACAAAAGCTAAAGAAACGTCGTCCACATGATATAATAAAATCGTTTTTCTGTCAATCTAAATCCAAAACCCAAGAAAAATTTCTCCACTTACTATACCGTGTGACACAGACTCATGGTACACACCCCTTTTCTCCTTTGTTTCTCTAGCTATATTTCTGAAATTTGGAACATTGAATATGCCCACTAGACGGCACTTTTTGACATGTTTGGAAAAAAACAACTTCCGGTTTTTCCGGAAATTACATCAACTTTCGATTTTAAAATGGGACACCCAGTATATTATTACATTTTTGAAATCTTCGTAATTATCTGGATCCAATGATATTTTAAAGTTGATATTTCACATGTCAGAACACCCATTTTATTTTTCGATCTATAGAGCCATGAACTCCCTAAAATTATTCCAAATAATCAAAATAATGCTACTCTATCGCTTTTCCGAATGAAATAGTATTGTGGTGCGAAATACATGCCAAAAAAGTAGAACAAAACTTTTATTTACTCGAAAATCCATTTTTTCGAATGGTATCATAATGGTACTATGGTTATCCATCGATGGGTTATCCATCCATATTAACTCTTTTTGTGTATAACCAATACGAACACAATAATGTAGTTGAAAAAAGTTCAAGTATCTTCTCGGTTCAATAACAATAATTTATCAAGGTGGCTATGGAACACAAATCACATTTTGACGTTTCGATAATCTGTAATTATTAGTTAGTCACTGAATACATTATCGAATAGATTGAATTGATAATAGAAAAGAGTTATTTTACGGAGATCAATATTTCATCCAACCGATAGAGCTCCTAAAGCTCGGAGGCTCAAAGCCTAGGTTCAAATGGTAATGTAATCAAAGGAATAACAATTAGATATTCTCTCACAATTTAATTAATAACGAAACAAAATTGAAAGAAAGAAATCTTATAATAGCTGTTTGAACTATCCACCACCAACATCCAAACATTTTCAAGCTCGTCTCGCGGTATTTCGAATAGCATTGTTCAATTGTTGAGGCGTTATACTTTGAATGGCTTGTCTAACTCGTAATTCTAGATAATCACGGGTCATTGGGTATGTTTTGTAAACGATGTTTTTCAAGTGACCCCAAATAAAAAAATCTAAAGGGGTTAAGTCAGGTGATCTTGCAGGCCACCTAACAGGACCATGTGTTCCGATCCACATTTCCTCAAATCGGTCACTATCCTACTATTGTACGGGGGGCACCATCGTGCTTAAAAAACAGTCGATTTTCCAGATTCCGCGGTAAATCTTCTGAATAATCTTCAATTTAATTTCTGAGGAAGCTTAGGTATCTACCACCATTCAAAGGTCCATCAAATATTATGGGACCAATTATTCGATCCTCAAATACTCCTAGCCATACATTGAATCCAAAACGTTCTTGGAAATCATCCTGCCTAAATAAATGCTAATTCTCTTGCGTCCAATATCGAGTATTTTGTTCGTTAAATAAACCAAGATTGGTGAATCTTGACTCACCGGAGAATACAATTGTTTTCAGAAACTCATTATTTGGCTGTACATTATTGCGTAGTACCCACCTGCAATATGCCATCCTTCTTATACTATCGTCTTCGTACAAATGATATAATAAGATCGATACTTATGTTTTTTCAAAATTCTTCTGGCACTTTCACGACTGGTATCCAACTCGGAAGCGATCTCCCTAAGAGATGCTGTTTTATCGTGAGAACATTCATCTCCATATATTCAGAAACAATAGTATGTTCATTACCAACATTATTATCAGGCTCTCTTCTGAACTGCTCTTCAAGACGCTTGAAGTAATTTCGAGCCGGACATTGTCGTTCGGGGTATCTTTCCGAGTACAGCTGTTAAGCAACAACTGCATTTTGCCGACATAACCCATAAGCATATCTACTTTTTCGTTTCTATTATGAACTGGTGGCATTCTTAACTTATTTCTATTATCAATGCGATCAATTCAATAATGTATTCAGTCTATTATCAATGCGATCAATTCAATAATGTATTCAGTGACTAACTGACAATTACAGATTATCGAAACGTCAAAATATGATTTGTGTTCCATAGCCACATGATAAATTATTGTTATTGAACTACTCAAACTAATTGCGATTTCACACGATCCAATAAAATTTATCAATAAATAAACAATAAAATTGACCAATATGGGTTATATTTACACCTGACAATTTATTGGTCAATTTTGGCAACAGTTTTTACTCAGGAATGCCAATATACTGACAAGAAATGGTTCAACGATAGGAAAAGTTCCGAATATTGTTCAACAGCTTATTGAATTGACTCTGCACTCAGACAGTTTTCGTGGACTAATGTCAAGTTTCCTTTCCTTATTTTCTCAATCCAATGTCTAATCCACCATCTTCTACATATCTTCCTTTTATATTCAGCAATTCACATTGCTACGAATGTAATGCAACGTAATTTTTTTTTATGTTAAATCGCGTAAATTATAACCAGAAAATCTCTGTTTTAGCAGGCATCAAATTCATGACCGAAAGTTACTACAAATTGTCACTGAAAATTGATGGAAAATTAGAACCGATTCTAAACTCATCAATTTATTGGTCAAGTTCAAATTGATGACAATTTCCTGTTTACAGCTATCAATAAAATGCAAGGTCACAAAATTGACCAATTTATTGGATCGTGTAAATTCGCACTTGAACTTTTTTCAACTACATCATCGTGTTCGTATTGGTTATACACAAAAAGAGTTCATATGGATGGGTGCCATTAGAAAAAATTAATTTTCGAGTAAAAAGACGTTTTGTTTTACTTTTTTGGCATGTATTTCGAACCACAATACTATTTCAATCGAAAATGCGATAGTGTAGAATTATTTGGATTATTTGAAATAATTTTAGGAAGTTCATGGCTCTCTAGATCGAAAAATAAAATGGGTGTTCTGACAAATGAAATATCAGCTATAAGATATGATTGGATTCAGATAATTACGAATATTTCAAAAATGTTATAATATGCAGGGTGTCCCATTTGAAAATCGAAAGTTGATGTCATTTCCGGAAAAACCGGATGTTGTTTTTTTACAAATATGTCAAAAAGTGACGTCTAGCGAGCATATTCAATGTTCCAAATTTCAGAAATATATCTAGAGAAACAAAGGAGAAAAAGGGGGTACACCATGAGTCTGTGTCACACGGTATCTCTATAACATGATTTGTTAACACTAATCCAGATTTATATATATTTATATATATATATATATATATATATATATATATATATATATATATATGTATGAATATATGAATATATATAAACAGTGGGGAATAACGGGGATCTTCAGTCAGCACAAGTGTTGAAATATGAGAAACTCTTTAATACTTTGGACCGAGCTTCCGTTTCAATTTTGAAACTTCTTCAGGGTCCTAAAATATGTAAATTACATTATTGCGAAAAAATACTTAAAATGAAGGAAGTACTTACAGTAATGTGAGTAGTTGATTGATGCACATTAACTTTTTGAAAAAGAAAACGTAAAATATGAAAACATTGGTCGGAATGGTGTATAGCTTTGACGTTTCAAGTGACATTGAAAGATTTGAAATTACTACCTATTATATTAATCGTCAGAAAAATATAAAATATTGTAGTGGGTGTGTAAATTTTTATTCTTTGAAAATCATCAGTTTTGATCTATTTGTAAAAGATAATTGTAGATTTCACTAAGATTTTCGATATCTGTTTTTTTGTTCATATTTTGATTGGATTTATTAATTTCAATAATTTCAAGAAATAATCTTTTAGAGAAAAGAATGTAAAACTTGTGCTTTCTCGAATGATATTTTATGGCCTGTTTCAATAGCATGTTGAGCCAATGCACATGATTTCTTCTTGAGTCTTATATCACTTCTATGAGAGATAATACGGTTATTTAATGTTCTTGAACTTGTACCAATATAATTCAAATCACAGTTGTTACATGGTATGCTGTAGACAACATTTGATTTCTTCAAATCTGGTGTGGTATCTTTCAACCTCGTATTTAAATTTCCAATAGTCTTGATATTTTTTGTGAGATTTTTATGTAACTTTCATTTTTGAATAATTTAATTATATTTGATGATAGAATTCCTATATTAGGAATTGAAAGATAAATTATCCTTTTATTGTTATTTTCTAAATTTTGATTATTTGTGTCATCATTATAAATTTGTCTATCAGAGTTGGTATTGAAAATAATTCTGTTAAGAAGTTTTTTGGGGTAAGAATTATCTAGTAAAATATTTCTGAGAATTTAAAATTTTTGTTTTTTAATGAAGGATGAACCAACATCTCGATTCTTTTTTTCATACAAAGAATCAAATTTATTCTCATTCTTTTTGAGTGGAAGGAATGATAGTTTATGTATCTTTCAGAGTTTGTTGGTTTTATATACCAAGCTGTGATTAGTGAATTGTTTTCTCTACGGATTATTCTAGTATCTAAGAAAGGAATAATTTTATTTTTTTCGAATTCAATTGTGAATTGTAAATTTTTATTGTATTTATTAACTTTTCTTAAAATTACATCGGATTTATCCATTGGTATTGCACAAATAATAATTTACACACCCCCTACAATATTTTATATTTTTCTGACGATGAATCATAATAGGTAGTAATTTCAAATCTTTCAATGTTACTTGAAACGTCAAAGCTATAACACCATTCCGACCAATGTTTTCATATTTTACGTTTTCTTTTTCTAAAAGTTAATGTGCATCAATCAACCACTCACATTACTGTAAGTATTTCCTTCATTTTAAGTATTTTTTCTCAATAATGTAATTCACATATTTTAGGACCCTGAAGAAGTTTCAAAATTGAAACGAAAGCTCGGTCCAAAGTATTAAAGAGTTTCTCATATTTCAACACTTGTGCTGACTGAAGATCCCCGTTATTCCCCACTGTTCATACGAATTTTCAGTCGTTATATCCAAATTTATATATATATATATATATATATATATATATATATATATATATGTTTGTATATAACCAACAAAATGTGTCAGATTTTTTATTTAATATCACTTGCTTAACATCAAATGGGGTACTTAGTAGCAAAAAATTTACTCGCCGGAGTAATGTTTTTTTTTTTTCAATAAGAAACTATAATTCGGTTATTTGAGTTTGGCACACTGGAAGTCTAGAAAGGGCCCTACTCGATAAAAAAAATCGACTGGCCGCCTGAGCGATATTTTTAGGAAATCAGTAATAAACGTATTAGTTAGGGTGGAGGTTTATGGTATAGCGATGTAAAAAACAATGTGGTCATTGTCCTTCTCTTCAGGTCTAGACCTAAACATCGACCAGACTGGAATAATCTCCTACAAGAAATCGAATCAAAGAAAAAATTGAAACATGTAGTATGCAATGACAGGTCGCAGCCACTCCTACCAGAAGCCAAAGCTCCCGATGAACACTTTTTGTACAAAAGCGAAGAAGCAAACGTACATAATGTGCTACTCAAACAGGTGATTTAAAAATGTTACCAAAATATCGAAAAATTTACATCTGATTTTTCAGATTGAAGGCGGGATCAGACTCAAGAAAGTGAAAACCAACGACAGAAGTAAGCCCATGCTGGATGGACTACGTAAATTCAGGAGACAAATGACAATCGAAGAACAAATTCAAAAATCCATATCAATGGCCAGCATTGCACCAGTGAGTTCAAAACATAAAGATTTTACTCTCGATAAGGTTTTATATCAGACATTTGACTTTGAATAATGTTCATCATCATATACAGTGCTCGTCTAAAGTCCGTTCCCCCCCTACTAATTTTTGAAACACCTGGTATATCGCAACGAAATTTGCAGGGGTCAAATAGGAGATAAAAACCTACTTTTTCATGAAAAAAATCACAGCAAAAGTTTCAAAATGGCGGCTGAGCGCCCTCTTCAATGATTCTTTTAAATAGAACACCCCGTATATTATTTCATTTTCAAAGTCTGCTCATAATTCTCAACAGTTGTTTCCAAAACACTTCCCTCCTAAATTCAATTTTTTTCGAAATATTAACATTCGAAAAGTGACATTCTGGTTTTTGGTCACTGTAAAACATTTTGCTAACTAAATGTTGTTATTAATCTCTCAATGAATTCGACTAATAAGAGGCGTACAGAGAGTTTATTAAGGATAAACAGTACCGCTTACCGGAAAATCTCGAAGCCTACGAATGTGTTCTGTAAATTTACAATCAAAATAAATTAGTTTTAGCTAAAAAATTATAATTTATTTTTGAATAACACTTCTATTCAACCCCAACAATTATTTCATCAAGTGAAATGTGGCCCCCTCCTAAATCTTGACAATAAAGTGCCCTATTATAAATAGCTTCTCTCACGTCGATGAAAGTCTGTTCATCTATTTCTTCACATGTATCTATTATTCTGCGTTCCAACTCTTCTATTGTTTGACATTCAGTGGCGTAGATTTTTGACTTCAGATACCTCCAAAGGAAAAAATCTAGAGGTGTAAGATCCGGAGATCTTGGCGGCCATTCTGTACTTCCCCTGCGACCTATCCATCGCCCAGGAAAGTTTGTATCGAGGAACTCTCTAGCCATGCGATCGGAATGGGAAGGTGCCCCATCCTGCTGAAATATGATTTCACGATTTTCAAACTCTTCCTGATTGTTTAATACAATTTGTCTTATTCGAGGTTCAATTTCAGTTTCTAAAAGATTTTTGTAAAGAACTTCTGTAAGATTGCCTCTGATGAAAATCGGTCCAACAACGCGATTGCCCAAAATCCCCGCCCAAACATTCACCTTTTTAGGAAACTGATTATGTCCCCCTCTAAAAAATGCGGATTAGTATCGCTCCAGTATCGTACATTTTGTTTGTTGACTTTTGCATTAAGAAAAAACGTGCATTCGTCTGCGAAACATGCACTTTTTGGGAAGCCCCGTTCTCCTTCAATTGTTCTTGTTAACCACTTACAAAATTCAACCCTCCGGTCTGAATCATCCTCCGTGAGAGCATGCAGGATTTTCATTTTATAGGGTTGGAACTTTTCTTTTTTTAGGACTCTTTGGACACTTTTTGAACTTACTCCACAGGATTCAGCAACTGCAGACGTCGACTGAGTCGGATTGATTACCATTTCAGCAACAATTACTACCTTTTTTTCTCCTGAAAGAGGCGGTCTTCCTGATCTTGGAGCATCTTTCAGCGTACGAGTTGCTTGGAGCTTATTTCAAAGTTTGCGCAAATATGACCTCCAAATAGGATTCTCGGGAAATCTATCATCAAACATTTGGACTGCTAGATGATAATTTCTTTCAGTTTCTCCAAATATCAAAACTGCTTCAAATTTATCGTCTAAACTACGATCCATGATCACACTTTTCACAAAAGGATTTTGGCGCTCAACGGACTATTTGACAGTTAGCAGTTCTCTTTGACAGTAAACAAGATGTTACCGCGACAACGATTTTTTCCAATGCAAACTTGATTGAAAGAAACATTAGTGTTTTTGGTTGGGTTTGAAATGACCAAAATGTCACTTTTCAAACGTTAACATTCCGAAAACAATTGAATTCAGGAGTGGTTCAGGAGTGGTTCAAAAATTAGTAGGGGGGAAACGGACTTTAGACGAGCACTGTATGAAGAGCCAATTTGTACAGCATAGCCTCAATCATAAGAATAACGAGCACTCACAAGTGTCAAATACTTGTTCCACATTATGGAAATAAAAAGGAACTTTTCTGAAATTGAATAATTGTATGATTAACTACTCTAAATAACGATGATTTTTTTTCTGTGTACGTATCAAGTTTGACACGTTTGATTCCAAAGCCATTCATCAAATGGATTACTTTTCTTCTGATGGGTATGAAAGGCGGTCCGTGTATTCCCATAAAATGAAATATTTCTAATATGTTCACCATGCTTCTATATGTTTATCATATTTGAGAATGTTATTAGTTTTGATTCAGTGTGATTTTTTTGCATTCAAATCTTCGATAAAGTAAAAGTAATTAAAATTTTATTGTAAAAATGTTAATTTGTAACTTTTTTTTTATTCCTATCTGCTTCATTCATATACCTATTAAAAATTGCTCCCTCTAGACCTCAACAAATCAAGATTTATATATTTTTTCACATACATGTTTTTTTTATTGCTTTATTTAACGTCGGCCTATTTCTGCGACCAGGGCTAAACACCAACGCCGGTGAGCACACTCCCCCCAACCGGAAATTTTGTCGTATCCTCTGTTGTTTCAGAGGTAGGGATCTTCAACGAGCTCAACATCCATGAACTCGGGACCGCCATCTTAACGTCCCCCCTGAAGGACGGCATATCTATCGTCATATCTCGTGCTCATTGATATGACGCCTGCAGCTGCGAATATGCTACTTCGCTGCAGTTGTTCGGGGCATTTTTAACGCGCACCTTCCCTGGCAGGCCGCGGTCCCCCATCCAAGTACTAAACGCGCCCGACGTTGCTTGGCTCAGATATCGATAAGACTCCTCTCGTCAACCTGACCAGCCGCCGGTGCCCCCCCCCCATAAATGTTGTTTGTTTTATTAATCAGACGGAAGTAGCTTCTTCAACAATCATTTCTATTCAAGAAAACCAAGTTAGTTATCAATCAGTATTCTCGTGACTGTTTTAATCATAAGGATAAAAGTTGAAATTTAGAAATTAGATTGAGACTAAACAAAGACTATGATGAATAAATGGGCCCCAAATTGTAAGGAGTTATATTACTTGGGGGACAGTTGGCTCGGCCCGTATATAATAAGTAACATAATCTTATAGGAGATTTTAACCTTTCATATTATCGCCAATAAAAAAAAAGAATAGAACTATAATTTCCAAGTTGTTTTTGTCGGAATCAACAAAGAAATCTTTTGCAAATATTCACCAGAGTGCTCAAATGCACTAGTAATTTAATGGCGACTTCATAAAATACTGAAAATAATGTAGGTTCTTATCACTTCGAAATGTGAAACTTTAATTCCAATTTCAGGAAGAAATTGCAGACGAAATCGATGAAATGGATGATATAGATAAGGTGAGGGACGACCTTCAAAGCACGAAGCAGATGCTGGCCCTAGAACTAAGAAACAAAGAAGCTCAAGAGAGAGAAAACAAAAGACTGTTAGCAAAAATACTCAATTTAGAAGCCGAATTGGAAAAAGAAAAAACCAAAAATAAAGAAGGTGGATCTGGAGGTTCATCTAATGCAGCTGATGAAAAGGTAATGAATATGTTCTATTTGAAAATTATGTTTTTCTATTTCCTTCGCGGATTTTGGCACATGTACATTTTTAAATAATTAGCAAAAATTAATGAAAACGACAAAATGAGATACCGATATTCGTTATTTAGTTTCTCCTCAAAATGTGAAAAACTACTAAAAATGGTCTGTTACGCAAATAAAAATTATTTTTGAAACCGCGTGAAATTGTAGCTCTTGGTAAATTGAAAAAATCACCAAGAACTTGAATAGTTTGTTGATAATTCCCGATACTTTATTTTTGTTGTAGTGTTCTTTTAACCAGCCGTTGGAGATTTCAAAAAAAACTTTTGATGTTTCTTCTTGTTCATTTCTTATAAAATGTTCGTCAAATTAAATTTATCCAGTGTTTGCGCTTCAACATAATTCGTCCGAGGAAAAAATAAACCACCAAGTATTGGAGTTTTCATCAGAATAAGAAGAGCCATTTTCTAGCAAAAATAAAACACCAAAATACTTCCATTCATAACTTTCAACAACATCAATACTGCCATTACATAACTTTCTCAGGAAACCATTCTAATTGAACAAACCGAAACAGGAATGCAAATAATAAATTTTTCAGGTGATTGCTTCGCTGAAGAAAGAAGCTGAGGAAGCTAGAAAAACATCTCATGATCTGGAAAAGAAATATACTCAAGCTGCCGAAGAACTTGACTCAACGAAAGCGCAGTTAGAAGATCTCAGGAGGCAAAATCAAATGTTGGAAAAGAAACTACAGGATCCGTCAGGTAGGCAAATATTTCCATTTTCTTTTCATCGGAAACGTCGCACGGTGGGACAGGAGACATGAGTAGTTCATGATTCTCAACTAACGAACTATTAGGTATATTATTCATGAGAAATAGGTCGGTAGAATAAAAATGGGATTCATAATAGGTATAATATATTATAAAGTGAGTTGAGTTTAGACGAATTTGAAAGGAAAAATATCAAACTTAAAGAATACTACTGGATTTTTCTAACATTATTTTTGTCACTTCTATGTTATTATCGTACTTTCCACTCACGCATAAATCATGATTTGAAAGGATCCAACAATGATGAACTGTACAAAAAAACTTCTAGGCTTTTCATTGTATAGATGATATTGTATGTACCTATATACAGTGCTCGTCTAAAGTCCGTTCCCCCCCTACTAATTTTTGAACCACCTTGTATATCGCAACGAAATTTGGAGGGCTTGAATAGGAGATAAAAACCTACTTCTTCATGAGAAAATAACAGCTAAAAGTTTCAAAATGGCGGCTTTTAAATAGAACACCCCGTATATTCTTCCATTTTGGAAGTCTGCTCATAATTCTTAACAGTTTTCCCTAATACACTTCACTCCTTAATTCAATTGTTTTCGAAATATTAACGTTTGAAAAGTGACATTCCGGTTTAAAATGAAGTATGGATTTTGGTCACTTCCGGTAAAACATTTTGCTAACTAAACATTGTTATTAATTTGTAGTTGAATCTCTTAATGAATTCGACCAATAAGAGGCGTAAAGAGAGTTTATTAAGGATAAACAGTACCGCTTACCAGAAAATCTCGAAGCCTACGAATGTGTTCTGTAAATTCACAATCAAAACAAATTAGTTAGCTAAAAAATTCGAATTTATTTTTGAGTAACACTTTTATTTAACCCCAACAATTATTTCAATGTGGCCCCGTCCTAAATCTTGACAATAAAGTGCCCTATTATAAATGGCTTCTCTCGCGTTGAGGAAAGTCTGTTCATCTATTTCTTCACATGTATCTATTATTCTGCGTTCCAACTCTTCTATTGTTTGGCATTCAGTGGTGCAGATTTTTGACTTCAGATACCCCTCAAAGGAAAAAATCTAGAGGTGTAAGATCCGGAGATCTTGGTGGCCATCCTGTAATTCCCCTGCGACCTATCCATCGCCCAGGAAAGTTTGTATCGAAGTGCCCCATCCTGCTAAAATATGATTTCACGATTTTCAAACTTTTCCTGATTGTTTAATACAATTTTCCTTATTCGAGGATCAATTGCAGTTTCTAAAAGATTTCTGTAAAGAACTCCTAAAAGATTGCCTCTGATGAAAATCGGTCCAACAACGCGATTGCCCAAAATCACCGCCCAAACATTCACCTTTTTAGGAAACTGGGTATGTCCCTCTCTAAAAATATGCGGATTAGTATCGCTCCAGTATCGTACATTCTATTTGTTGACTTTTCCATTAAGAAAAAACGTGCATTCGTCTGCGAAACATACACGTTTCAGGAAGCCTTCTCTCCTTCAATTGTTCTTGTTAACCACTCACAAAATTCAACCCTCCGGTCTGTATCATCCTCCGTGAGAACATGCAGAATTTTCATTTTATAGGGATGAAACTTTTCTTTTTTTTAGGACTCTTTGGACACTTTTTGAACTTACTCCACAGGATTCGGCAACTGCAGACGTCGACTGAGTCGCATTGATTACCATTTCAGCAACAATTTCTACCTCTTTTTCTTCCGAAAGAGGCGGTCTTCCTGATCTTGGAGCATCTTTCAGCGTACCAGTTGCTTGGAGCTTATTTAAAAGTTTGCGCAAATATGACCTTGAAATAGGATTCTCGGGAAATATATCTTTAAACATACGGACCGCTAGATGATAATTTCTTCCAGCTTCTCCAAATATCAAAACTGCTTCAAATTTATCGTCTAAACTACGAGCCATGATCACACTTTTCATAAAAGGATGTAGGCGCTCAAGGAACTATTTGACAGTTAGCAGTTCAGTTTGACAGTAAACAAGATGTTACCGTAACAACGATTTTTTCCAATGCAAACTTGATTGAAAGCAACATTAGTGTTTTTGGTTGTGTTTGAAATGACTAAGATGTCACTTTTCAAACGTTAATATTTCGAAAACAATTGAATTTAGGAGTAAAGTGTATTAGAGAAAACTGTTGAGAATTATGAGCAGATTTCGAAAATGAAATAATATACGCCATTTTAAAACTTTTAGCTGTGATTTTTTTCTCATGAAAAAGTAGGTTTTTATCTCCTATTTGAGCCCACCAAATTTCGTTGTTGCGATATACCAGGTGGTTCAAAAATTAGTAGGGGGTGAACGGACTTCAGACGAGCACTGTATGCTCTATTTCCCATACCATAACTTTTGTAGATCTATTGTGGTTCTCTCAGTTGTGAGATGGATTGCGTTTGCTTCATCTTTCTAATTAGTCCCAGTGGCTCTTTTACGTAGCTTTCTGACTCTAGGTATTCTCGGAACTATTGTGATAACCTTATCCTTGCTGGCCTTTGGTATTCGCAAAGGATATGAAAGGAAGTTTCCTTCTCTCCTCTATGTTGTTTCTTCTGCCAGGTATATACCGTGTGTAACAGGATCATGGTACACCCCTCGTATCTCCTTCAGTTTTGGAGGTAATTGATTGAAATTTGGGATATTCTATATACATAATAAGCGGCACTTTTTTCACTTCCGGTTTTGCCGGAAGTGATACCAACTTTTGATTTTTAAAGAGAGCACCCTGTATATCATTACATTTCTGAAATCTGCATAATTTTCTGTATCCAATGATACCACATAAGTGACATTTCAAACGTCAATATTTTTGATGATTCAATTTTTAGTTTTCCATTTAAGTGTGCCATGATGGTTCCGATTTATTCCAATTCACCCGTCTAATCCTAGAAAAATCGAAATCCCGTCAAAAATACTAAATTGAGTTTTTTATGAGCAAATAAAGTTCATCGTAATCGATTTTGGGGTAAAACTCAATTTTTTCAAATGGAACCATATTGGTACCGTGGTACCATTTATTAGTACTATTAATAAGGAATTTATTCATACCTGTAATAAAATGTGCGATAATTACAATCAAAATTACAGCTAAAAGAAAATAAGATAATACAATTACTTTGTTCTAATTTAATGCTAAGAAGTTACTAAGGTGGCTTTGAAATACAAAAATTTAACACAAAACATTACAACAATTGTTCGAAATGCTGTCCATAAACGTCAATGCACTTCTGAACTCGTATAGCTGTTTCTTGAAGAACGTTCGCTAATTGTTGGGCCGTTATACTAATAATTGCGCGTCTTACTCGCAACTCCAGGTCTTCGCGGGTTGTAGCGGCGGTTGCATAGACAATGTTTTTTAAATGGCCCCAAACAAAGAAATCAAGAGGTGTCAAATCAGGTGACCTTGGAGGCCATCGCACAGGACCATTTGTCAAAATTACGTTTTCTTGGAATGCCTGTTGAAGGTAATCAGTTACTATTCTTGAATTATGGGGAGGAGCTCCATCTGGTTGGAAATACATTCCCTGTCGTAGATGGACAGGTAATTCAGTTAACCTGTCCTCAATCTCATTTTGCAGAAATCCTAAGTATTTATCTCCAGTCAAGCGTCCTTCAAATATTATTGGACCAATGATTCTACGACCGAGTATTCAAAGCCAAACATTGAAACCGAACCGCACTTGAAAGTTACCCTCCCTCAATAAATTTTGATTTTTTGTGACCAATACCTTGTATTTTGTCGGTTAAATAATCCCATATTTGTAAACCTAGACTCGTCCGAAAATAAAATCCTTCCCAAAAAAGCATTGTTTGGCTGCACATTATTCTGCAAGATCCAATTGCAATATTCCATCCTACGTTCATAATCATTTTCGTACAGGTGCTGGTGCAATTGATATTTGAAAGATTTATACCGTTTGGTGACTAATTTCCAATTCAAACCCAATTTGCCTTAAAGAAACAGTCTTATCAATTTCTATTCGAGCTAAAACATTAATTTCCGTTCCTTCGTCAATGATAACGTTTTCTTCGGGATCATGGTTAGGCTCTCTTCGGAATTGATTTTCAAGACTATTAAAATAATTTCTCGCTGGACATTGTCTATCAGGATATCGGTTTGCATAAAGATTTCTAGCCGCAACGGCATTTTTTCTACATTCCCCATAAATAATTAACATGTCCATTTTTTCATCCCTTGTATAAATGTGGGGCATTTTGAATGAAAATAACAACAAATGTGAAGACTTTTCCAATACACAATAAAAACACCGATAAACCAATACCTATTTATTTGACAATCTGAATGAATAATTTCATTGTTTCCAAAGCCTCCTTAGTAACTGATTACCTTCAACAGGCATTCGAAGCTATGCGAGTTCAGGAGTGCATTGACGTTAATGGACAGCATTTCGAACAATTGTTGTAATGTTTTGTGTTCATTTTTTGTATTTCAAAGCCACCTTAGTAACTTCTTAGCATTGAATTAGAACAAAGTAATTGTATTATCTTATTTTCTTTTAGCTGTAATTTTGATTGTATTTATCGCACATTTTATTAGCAGGTATGAATGAATTCCTTATTAATAGTACTAATAAATGGTACCACGGTACCAATATGGTTCTATTTGAAAAAATTGAGTTTTACCCCAAAATCGATTATGATGAACTTTATTTGCTCATTAAAAACGCAATTTAGTATTTTTGACGGGATTTCGATTTTCTTAGCATTAGACGGGTGGATTGGAATAAATCGAAACCATCATGGCACACTTAAATGGAAAACTAAAAATTGAATTATCAAAAATATTGACGTTTGAAATGTCACTTATGTGGTATCATTGGATTCAGAAAATTATGCAGATTTCAGAAATGTAATAAGATACAGGGTGTTCTATTTAAAAATCGAAAGTTGGTATCACTTCCGGCGAAACCGGAAGTGAAAAAATAATAATTTGTAAGTCAAAGAGTGCAGCTCATTATGTTCATAGGATATCCCAAATTTCAATCAATGACCTTCAAAACTAAAGGAGATACGGGGGGTGTACCATGATCCTGTTACACACGGTATATATATATATATATATATATATATATATATATATATCTCATCTGTTAGCAGTAGTCGTGTGTTTAGGCGATGGTCTCTTGATGAATCTTCTGGCCTGACTCCGCACTGGAGTTTTGTACCACCAGCTTTGAGCCTGTGTTTCTGTCCATTTATTTTTTATGGTTTCATTGACAGCAGCTTTTGCTATGCTGCAAAAAGATTTTGAGCCGGTGAACGTCATCAATCTAACTTGTCTGCCTTGTTCGTTAGCTCTTCTATGATTGCAAAAGCCTCTGTATATTATTTGCTCCTGAAGGTTTCGTAGGGGTGAAATCCTTAACTTCTTTCGATGCCTCAATTCGTCCCCAAGACCGTACTGTGATTGAAGTAGCACAAGTCAGTTCGTCTATGCTGTTTCCATGCATATCGTTTCCCTCTTTTCTGTTCACTACATCCCTCGAATAATATCTCCGGGCGCCCGCGTTCCTTTGCCAATTCGGGAAGAAATATTAAAACCTTAATTCAATTTCATGTTCTTTTTTGTTTTAGACCAATATTTCTTTATGTCTTCTGCGAATCAATCCTAAACTAAATCAATTATTGAAAGGTTGGGAACCTCCAAAATAAATAGAGGAAGCTGAAGATCTCTTTGTGTTACCTCAAAGATTTTGCAAGGAGAGTCTCATTGATTTGTATAATATGAACAAGATGTTCATAAAATCAGATGTGGAATCATCTGCGACTGGAAGATAAACTTTAGTCACTATCTTCCATCGTTCAAGATAACCTCTTGGGAAGTATTCATGTTAAAAAGGCAAACATTCTCAATTGAATATTGAATAGAAATATTTTTTCGGATATTGAACAATCTACGACAATAATGAAGTTATTTTTTGTAATACCTAACAGGAAACAACTACTTCCCTGGCTTAAGTCACGCAGGTCATTGAAAGGGCCCTAACTCAAAAGAAAAAATATGAGAGTGAAAATTTGCATTTTCATTCAGATAGTTATTTGATTTTCTATTCCAGTCTTAATTAAGAACTCATATATGAATGAGGCAAAAATGAATGTTTTCCATCAAAGGAGTACCTACCTACTTCATTATTGTCGTATATTTTTCAATTTTCAGAAAAATATTTTTATTCATTATCTTATTCAGAATGTTTCCCTCTTCAATCCATTATATGAGTACCACATTACAATTTGATGCTATATTTGAGATAACATATGACTTATTATCTAAGATGAGATGGAAAATTTAGATAGTTTGATTCACTTAAAACTTGAAATTCCCCATGAAAATAATATTAATCGTTATATTTTAGTCATTTTTTCAAATTGTCTTTTAGCAAAAATTCTATTCGGGAAAAATTATTATATTTAATTTTGAAAAACCTGGATTTTTTTTCAAAATCATGTGAAAGTTCAGAATACTACATTCGACACACATTTGAAAAATAAAATAATTTTTTTCTGGAAAATATTGTTGCTACTATAAATGCAAAACATTCATTCTTGGAAATATTCTGGAAAAATCAGTCAATTTCTTCCAGAAAAAAAATTATCCAGACCTCCAGAAGTATCTCAATTCGTGCATGCTCATAGAAACCTGAAAAAATTGGGTGTGAAACTTATTTTTTAAACTTTAATTAGGAATTACTTCTAAGTGTAGAAGACCAAAAACTTATCGCTTCGATGATGACGACACAATGACTATTAAAGGCGAGTAAACAGAATTCGTGCTAAGTCATATATATGTACTGTGACGTGAATATTGTAATTTTTTATTTCCCATATGGTTAATGACAACTTCTGTGTGAAGTCCCCGTCTCCGAATATTCCTTATATTATATGTAGTCCATCTCATCAATACACAAATTGTGTCAATTCACCTACAAAAAAGCAAGGCATATAGTAAGAGATTCTAGGATGGTTAATATTAAACGTTACTTTCATATACCTATCCTTGTTCCTTATTCATATTGAATTACTTCAACCAGAGTAATGTAAAATTATTTTAAGACTGTAAGAAATAAATCGTTATTGTGGTCCGTTTCCAAGAGATGGAAAAACTTCGAAATATGTTATTCAATTATCATCATTGATGGATGATCTTACCGTATAAAGATAGTTATAGCTTAAAGTCAAAAGAGTCGCCAAGCGCATTGTGGATAAATGATATTGACTAGTTGAAATACAAGCAACCAAATGGCTTTGATATGTTATATGACAAGTAAACACACTCATAAATCTTAGTAAGGATGCCAAAACATATCCAATCAGCTAACGAATAGAAGCTGACAGATTTTGATTGATAACCACCTACAATCACGAATCTAAATATAGTCGTTAATCTAAATTATTGGTTTGTCTCCAAAAAATAGTCCGGACAATAATCAATAATTAAGCGATAAAGAATAATTTGTTATGACTGACTGCTCGTTAGTTGTTGAAGTCCAGTTATTAGTGTATTGACCAATAACTGGACAACCCCCCCAGGTCGGCTTGGGAAAGCCATGACACTCAGTATATAATGAAGCGTGGGCCTTAGTTTGACAGTACAGTTACCCATCTCAGATAGCTCAGAAACAATAATACACTTAGGAATTTTAATAATATATATATATATATATATATATATATATATATATATATATATATATATATAAATATATGTATATATATATATGTATATATATATATATATATGTATATATATATATATATATATGTATTTTCTAAAGGATAATAACAACAACTTATACCCATGGTATAATTTACGGAGAAAATATAAAGAACGTCAGAATGAAATCAATATATAAGATATTCTTGAATGTGAAACGAATATAGTATACCTAGTAGAATAACTATTATTCAGTTACCTTGGCGATTGCAAATATTACTACTTTTGTCGAATTAATAGTCGACTCTACTATGAAATCAAATAATTGAATGGTTACTTATTACAATATACGTGTATATACCTTGCCAAATAAACAGTTTTATTTTCTTACCCTCGACTGGAGAACACACCACGTTTTAATGTTACTTGATTTTCATTTTGGATTACCGATTTTTGTTACGCGTTCACTGGTTCGTAATATGATTATTTAGCTTCTTTGTAAAATTTGAATTCTATTCGTTGAATCATTACTGAGATAATTTCTGTTCTCTGCACTTCCACTATTTTCTGGCTACTTTATGAATAATTTACGAAGTCTACACTTGTTTCGTCGGAAGATAGTTATGCATCTTCACTAGATGGAATTTGATTTTACTCTGATGCTCTTCATACTATGAAGGCTTTTACTAAACTGACTTCTCTCTGAACTCTGATCTGTGCTGAACTATTTTTGATTCCTTTGACTTTGTTCTTATATAAAATCTCCCCACTATGACCCCTTTTCGGTATTCAATATGAGCGTGTTATTCCCATAGTAATAGATTATAACTTTGGACATTAATTTCCTCCGCGGTATATTTCCATCGCATTCTTTGCTGGTTAATATTTCATCCCGACTGTCGGAGAATCGTTAATTATCTATCGCGGCGTGGAGCTCAATAGTTATGAAAATAAATGTCCTGTCGTAATTATTTTCGGTCTGTTTAAAGTTTTTTTTAGGTCGTCGCTGTCAACGTAACATATTACTGAGGCATTTTTATGGGTGGTATTATCATATCAAATATTTTACGAGGTTTTTATTTCTTTTCTCATCCCGCATTCCTGCCTTCTTATTCAATAGCGGACGAAGTAAAACAGTCGTTCACCTTTTTGTGTCACGTTGCTTCAGTCAAGGGCATTACAAATGTTTACATTGAAATAACTTGGTTGATCGCAGCCATCACAAATTATTCATGGGGTAACAACTCTGTCGCAATGATGAATATAATCATAGTGATATTCATCTGCGGACACTTCAACGCGTCGGCGTCGTGTTATATATTTGTGTAAAAAAAGCAAAAGAATCAGAAAAATCAATTCAGTCTTCAAGATGTAATGTTCTAAGAGTTCATCCAAACCATTCAATCATTTAGTCAATTATCCGATATTTAGTATCAGTGAAGGCAATCAAGTCAGTTTTCTGGAATGAAGTCGTCGAGTACTTTATTGGTACGAATAAAAAATTTACATAAATAATAATCGGAAGTGATGAAAGGGAATAAATGAAGGAAGTACCGTTAAGCTTGAATCGAAATGTCGCCATCGATGCTTTTCCTTTTCCTAGAATTCCCCTCACTTCATCATCATAGTGTTCAACGTCTACATGTGGTCCTCGTCTTGAACAACTCACAAACCGCATATCAGTTCGATACATTCATATATTTCCTTTGTATAGGAACGACATCTCCAAATAAACCAGGAACTTATTGGTTCGATTATAATGATGATACGACTGATATAAAAGGCGAGTAGAAAATTATTACAACCATCATTTATTTTCTGCGTAGACATTCATTTTTTGTATAATCGTAGATCATTTGATAATGGTGTTTCGTCTGTATGATTATCATAATAACTGATTTGATGATATTAAATTTCATTATACTTTCACTTAGGAACCACTGACTCAAGTAAAATTGAAAAATATTGGTTTGACGATGAAGATGATACTTGTGTAAAAGGCGAGTATGAAATTATATGAGCATTGTTCGTCTTTAATTTCAGTTTCCGTTTGTGATTTGTTATTGAGCTACCATACTTGATTCTTTCTAACAAATGTATTTCGTTGTGAATTGTCGTAATCAGTTTTGATACGAAATATAATTTTGGTGTACCTCACAATGAAATAAAACAAGATATCTGGAGTTCGTGGCCATTAAAACACTGAACATATTATTATCCGTTCATTTAAACTTCACAACACACAACAATAATGAATTCTCGTACTTAAATAACTCAGTCACAATTCACTATTGAAATGAATGAATTCAGACGTCGTGCGGCTGTTTATACAGACAACAAATGTATTTAGAATTTGCTGGTACGAGACTCCTGTTTCTCGAATTATTTCGAGATGCCTAGAAATCGGAGTTTTATATTCTCGGAATCTCATCATCCTGTTTCTCGAATCATTTCGAGATGCCTAGAAATCGAAGTGTTATATTCTCGGAATCTTATCCCGATCAAAAATCATCGTTTCACCATGATAGGGTTTTAGCCTGGATGGTTTGTAACATTCCTGAAGCAGATCCTCTCAAAGCCACTAGGAATACAGTAGCCTTCTCTATGTCGTTCCATCCAATGGCCATTACCGCTTGCTTGAGGTGGTCCTGGATCTTTAGTGAAGTAACTTTCTCTTTTAGCCCTTCCAAGTGATACATTGTTTTCTCATTAATTTCTTGCATCGCCCACACTTCTTTCCTCGTATGCTCTCATTCTGCACTAGCTTCTTTTTTCATTTCTACTCGAACTTCTTTTTTTATCTCACTGTCCATACCTTCCATCGTTTTCCAGAATGTGTTGAGTTTGGCACCGATTTTCTCTCAGTTCCACGATTTGTCCCTCAGTTGTCTGAAACATCTGCTCGACAAATGCTTTCTGTTGCTCCCGTTGTTCCTTCTCCTGTTCTTTTTCTCTTTTTTGTGGTTCCTCCTTCTTGTTTTTCTCTCGTAGATGTTCCTCCTATCGACGTTTCTCCTCCTCTTGTTTTTTTTTCCTTTGGCGTTCCTTTTTCTTCTCTTGTTTTTCTATCTGCCGTCGTTCCTCCTGAATTTGTTTCCCTCTTAGCAGTCGTCTTTTGCTCGGCAAACTGCTGCTTGATAATTTCCTTTATGGCCCCCATATCGTCGTAGGGTATCTTTCCCAAATTCGCCATTAACTGTCCTCAAGTAGTCACTAATATCCTCGTTTCTGACACCATCCAACCAATTGGGGATCGTGGCTATTAAAATACTGCACTAATCATTCTCCGTTTATTTACACTTAGAATACAAAACAATAATAAATTATCACAATCAATTAAATAACCCAATCATTGCTGAAATGCACACTTCGTTTCAATCAAAGA
Source organism: Gonioctena quinquepunctata (assembly GCA_018342105.1). Classification (NCBI taxonomy): domain Eukaryota; kingdom Metazoa; phylum Arthropoda; class Insecta; order Coleoptera; family Chrysomelidae; genus Gonioctena; species Gonioctena quinquepunctata. The sequence goes on along the minus strand of JAFIRS010000026.1, from coordinate 1,221,042 downwards.
ACTTACTAACTATGAATCAATTAATTTTTACGCGAGGCGCGGGCGTTTGTGTACTCAATAGAATTGAAATTCAGAATCTACTGGGTCGTATTAGACGGCCAGACAATATGCAGTGGCGGAGGGTATTCGTTTTCGTGACAATGTTGATAATCTTCGATGTCAGTGATCCAGAGATCGATACTGCCGGAATATTTACTAATTTAGATTTATTGAAATTTGGTGTTATCGGACTCCACAGTACCTAGTTACAAAAAATGAATGCATGATATCCTTAATGCATGGAAATAATTGAGTGACAATTCTCAAAAGAAAGTATTTTACCACAGGATATATGAATTCCAAAAAAATGCAATATCTTCATTTGAATGTGCAGAAATAAACATTTTCGATACAGAAAAAAAAGGTGGAAAACTGAAATATAACATTTAAAAAATTAACATTGCAGATCATATAACTAATAGTTCCTGTTTGTTTTCAAATCTTTGGGATTCAATATATGTATCTGTTTCTGTTACTGACAGTTGTTATGTAACTACCAGAAATAACACAATTTAACCAAAAAATAAAATACAACTATTATAAGTATTTTAAATCAAATAGGAACGACTACATCAAGTGAAACTGGAAACTTTTGGTTCGAAAACGATGATGATTCGATCTATATACAAACAGGCGAGTACCTAGTAATCGTGTTTGTGTTTAATCAGGAATGTGTTTTTCCACCAACTTATTTAGAGTAGATCCATTTCTGATCGTTTTTCTTGGTGTTGCGGATTTTTTTGGATCCTTCCCGTATAAACATTCAATGTTGGTCTGTTCGAACATTAATCTTCATGTCACATTGTTTGATGTTAAAGATATATAGTAAAATTGTTATTCGTTTCAATACCTAGAACATAAAAATGGTGTCCTGTTCGTTTAGTATTCAGGTCAAGCGTCAAGTTTTTGAAAATCGACGAAATAAGGTTGGAATGTAACTGGGCTATGATTTTTTACAAGCTTTTATTTAGTTTCACCTGTTCCGATGTCTGTCTGTGGGTTTGTAATCAAATCTTACAAGTTAAATTTGACCTTCCCATTGTTTGACTGAGCTGAAAGGACTAAGCACAGAATAAGGGGGTTTCTAGGCATCGATAGAATGTGCTGAAATTTTAATATGTTCCACCTAAATTACATATTATATATATATATATATATATATATATATATATATATATATATATATATATTAGATTAGATTAGATTTGACAAAAAATTCATAATCTTCAACCCCGAAAACCTCCACAAATCAATTTTGAATAAAATCGGACCATAATCACAGAGATCGTCCGCTATCTTGGAGCCGCCATTTTGGTTCTATGAATTCTGACAAATAAATTAAAATCTTCCACCCCGAAAACCCCCACATACCAGTTTTGAATCGAATCGGACCATAATTACAAAACTCGTCCGCTATCTTGAAGCCGCCATCTTGAATTTGTGGATTTTGGAGAAAAATTCATAATCTCGGACCCCGAAAACCCCCACATACCAATTTTGAATAGAATTGGACCATAATCACAGAGATCGTCGGCCATCTTGGAGCCGCCATTTAGTTTTTTTTTTTTTCATAATACATAATACATTGTCACGGGAACTATGAACACCTGCCAAATTTCACGTTAATCGGGCAACTACAGGTGGGTCAGATTTAACTTGCAAGATATGATTACAGACAGACACCGGGACAGGTGAAACTAAATAAAAGTTTGTAAAATATTGCCAAATATGTCATTTCATTCGATTGTTTCAGGTAACAGGTTGCCAATCTCCGACCGCAAAATGAGCACTGCCAAGGGTGAAGTAAGTGACGATGACATCGAAGATGAGGAACCAGAGCCAGAGAGTGATGGGGAAGACACCGAAGAGAAAAGGGAAAAACGTGCCCAAAAAGAGTTGAAGATGATGGTGAAAAAGTTGCAAAACTTCAAGAACAAAGAAGATAATGCGAAGAAAGAACGGGTAGCCTTGAGGGAAATAATAAAGAAACACCAGGCGGCGATCAAAGAAGAAAAGAAAAAGTATAAACAACTGAAAAAAGAAGTGAGTGTTTATCATGAATTCAGTTGATCTGTTTATTTCTGAAATATATACAACTTTTTCTTCATTTTAGTCTCAGGACCACTTTCAGAAATTGATTCTGTGGGTACATCACCTCTACAAGGAGGGGGAACCTCCTGCTATCCTCAACGGGAAGGGGCTGCGCACCTGTCTTTCGACTTATCACAGCCCCAACCCACGGCGAGATCATTGTACCAATGGTGAGGGCGCTCGGTAGGACAAGCTACTGGCTCTGGGATGTCAGTGCCCTAGCAGATTTGACGCTGCTCCTCCGCCGAGACCAAGGAAACAACCATCTCAATCCATAAATGGAAAATTCCCCCGCCTCTACCGAATCACGGTAGTCATTTTGTGCTACTACCTGGTACCACTGCTCCCATAGTCCAACCCGTTGGCGAGGCATCGAAATAGATGGGACTGCCTCTGCCCCCTCTTGCCGTCGCAACAATACTCCTCTTGCCGTCGCAATAGACTTTCCAACTGTTGCTATATCACAGGCATACCCCCACCCGTCAGCCTAGGTACATGGTGAGCCTAGGCCCAACATCACCTCTACATGGGCAGTGGTGGGACCCCCTTGCTTCCCCAACTCCCGGAAAAGGGCCGCGTGCCTGCCTCTTCGGCTTATCACGACCCCATCCCATGGGAAGATTGGGATACGCCCAATCAACGTCACCCAGCTCCCATTCCATTATACCAATAGTGAGGAGGCTTGATAAGACAAGCTACTGGCTCTGGGATGTTAGTGCCCAAGTAGATTTGACGCTTCTCCCTATTAAACGTTAAAATATCCTGATTAATTACCATGTGAATGACAATTCGATATGGAACATAAATTCGTGTACAAAAAAAAGCTAAGAGTCTGAGTTGGGAACATCACATACAAGGTGAGTCAGAATAAGAGCGACAAACTCCTACTACAGATTCCTCACCTCAATTCGAGGTGAAAAGTTGCTATCAAGGTATGTCCTAAAATGCATCCCCTGTGAGATACAGGGTGTCGAAAGTACGAAAAAAATAAGGATTTAATTTGTTTTCTCCAAAATTCCTGAAGGAAAATTTTTTTAACTTGGTACACTAATCAAGGTTTATCAACGTGCTAATTTGAAGTTGTAATTTTTTATTTTCGTAAACAAACCGAAAAGTCATAAGATTCCATGTGCCTAAAAGTGGAGGTTTCTGAGATAATTGAGAAAAACTGAAGATATGTCCTTAGTAGAGACATAATTTCCTATGTGCACTAACCGCATAATTTCTTACATCATATCGGAATATGTGTCAACCTCCTGAACATTTTTTAATGTTGGGATAATCAGGAACATAGGTCGGGTGAGTCAGAATAAGACCGATAACTCCATTTTTTCATTCATCATATTATTTGATCGAATCGATGTCGAGGATTCACTGATATGTTACCATACTTTATTGCATATGATTGTTTTGACAGATCAACTGACAAACAAACCCAACTTCGAATTCATTATACTCCACTTAGATAAGAGTTAAGGTCTGAAATAATTTTTGCGAAAAACTGAAGATAAGTACTCTTTATTTGTTGAAGTTTATGTTGGAGTATCATTATCAAAGCCATTTCTGATTGAATTATCCAGGAAAATATTATCCAATCAACATGTTTTTGATGAAGAAAAACAATCATTGTGTATTGATATCTACTTAAATGAAACGGTTTAGTGGGTACACTACATATAAACAAAACAAGACATTTAAGCAAATGTTCAAATGGACCATCATTTTGTTCAATACACAATTGGCATCTCCGTATCCGTATCATATTCTGTAAGTACGTGCTGCTAAAATGCTTGCCGTCAAATTTCATACACTAGGGATTTAAGGTATCCCCACAAAAAAAAGTCTAGTGAAGTTGAATCCGATGAACGTGCAGACCAATGTATGAGAATACGTCTACCTATCCACCGATCATGGAATATTTGATCAAGAAATTGACGAACGATTCATTGGAAATGGGCCGGTGCTCCGTCATATTGATACCACATTCTTTGACGAACCAATAGAGGTCTTCAAGTAGCCCAGGTAAAACATGTTCAAGAAATACTCGGTAGTTCTGCCCATTCAAAAACCATTCACAAAAACATCTACGAGGGCCATAATCACCAGTATCTAGGGCCATCACCTTCTGTAGGCAAAATGGATGCAATAGTTGTTCACGTGCTACCCGACTTACTGTTGATTGTGACACTTGTAACCTATACGAAATAGCCCGAGTGCTGGAAGAAGGATCTGCTGCTAATCGTTCAAGAATTTGTTCTTCCGTAACATTATCTCTTCTTGTTCTATTCGCACCACAATGGTGTTTACTGAATTTGAAGGACCCCGTTTGCTTCAATCGTCGATGCACAGCTATGAAAGTAGTGAAATGGGGATGATGTCTGTTTGGATATCTATGTTGATATAATTCAGCAGTGGCTCTGGTATTTCCCCCTGTTTTACCATAAACGAAATGCATATATATCTGTATATTCTCCAAATGAATAATCCATTTTGAAACGATGTTCACAGACTGAAATGATCACAGATGACTTGACAATAATACAAACTGTTTTTAGTTACTCTCAATTATGTCTTATATAAGTATCGATACATCAGTGTGTTTCTACCGGGAACAATGAAAAAAGGCTACGTTTCTTTTTAGTTTCAAATTTCGTGTATGTTATATGCGATGATAAGTAGTGTACTGAACAGCCTACCACAAACTAGCTTGAAGTGCCCGACTTTACAACAAGTTAGCACGAATCGAAAGAAGTCATTTAAGTAGATATCAATACACAATAATTGTTCTTCATCAAAAACATGTTGATTGGATAATATTTTCCCAGATAATTCAATCAGAAATGGCTTTGATAATGATACTCCAACATAAACTTAACTTAGTAGTAGTAGTAATTTATTGAAATAGATAAATCTAATTTACAAACAAACAGTCACATAATCATTGAAAATACAGATAATATAATAATTCTAAAATAAATAATAATAGTAATAAAATATTAAAATATTAAACAGTAATACATCACAAATCTTGTTCTGAAAAAGCCAATAGACTTTTCTTTAAACGTATAACAGTATTGGACTCTTTCAAGTGTATGGGGAGTTTATTGAATTCATTCAAACCTTTGGAAAATAAATTATTCATGCATCGTCTCGAACTAGTTCTATTAATATGGAAGTCATTATTTTGCCTAGCGTTATAATGATGAATATCTCTATTTAAAATCACAAAATCTTTGAAATAAGTTGGTTGAAAACCTTTAACAATCTTAAAAATAAAGCCTCTTTTTTACTGACAACCACTGAAGTGAATTTAACATATACGAAATTGAAGTATAGCGACTACATTTGAGAATAATACGCATTCCACGATTTTGAAGTTTCTGTAATTGAGACACTTTATTTTGATTGAATAAAAACAGTAAGGAAGCACAATAATCGAAATGAGGTTGGATAATGCAATTAAAAGTTGTTATTTTAGAATATGTGCTCAAACAATTTGAAATTCTAGAAAAGAAAAAGAGCTTTTTTGATATTTTCTTAATAATATACTCAGCGTGGTTATTTAATGTCAAACTACTATCAATAATAAAACCAAGATATTTAATTTCGGATACAATTTCGATATTTCCTCCATTTATATTTATGTTGATAGTATTCAAATTACCCAAGTTACGCACCTCATATTCAGATGCTATGATCATTGCTTTCGTTTTGTTGACATTTAGTTTTAGTTTATTCACTTTTAGGTATTTTTCGATATTTTTCAGTGAGTTGTTTATATTTATGATTGCATTCTCAAGATTTTTATCAGACTCAAACACTAAGGTATCATCAGCGAAAAGATTCAAAGAGTGTGAACCTGGTGTGTAGTGTATGTCATTTAAATATATGATAGATAAAAGTGGTCCCAAAATGCTTCCTTGGGGAACTCCCATATCATTTAGAATTTCGTCAGATTGAACATTGTTTATCTTGGTCTGTTGAAAACTTAAAAGTACTTATCTTCAGTTTTTCGCAAAAATTATTTCGGACCTTAACTCTTATCTAAGTGGAGTATTATGAATTGGAGGTTGGGTTTGTTTGCCAGTTGATCTGTCAAAACAATCATATGCAAGAAAGTATGGTAACATATCAGTGAATCCACGACATCGATACGATTAAATAATATGTTGAATGAAAAACTGGAGTTATCGGTCTCATTCTGACTCACCCGTGCTATGTTTCCGATTCTCCCAACATTAAAAAAATGTTCAGGAGGTCGACACATATTCCGATATGTTGTAAGAAATTAGCATTATGCGATTATTGCAGATAGGAAATTATGTCTCTACTAAGCACATATCTTCAGTTTTTCTCAATTATCTCAGTAACCTCCACTTTTAGACATATGGAATGTTATGACTTTTAGGTTGAGCATCGATGAGCCGAACTGATGTCAAACGTTCATTTGTCCATTCACTTGTCCCAAGAAAATATGAAGGAACATATGACCACATACCAACGTAACTACTCCACTGGTTTACGAAAATAAATATTATAACTTCAAATTGGCACGTTGATAAATCTTGATTAGTGTACCAAGTTTAAATTTTTTTCCTTTATGAATTTTGGAGAAAACAAATTGAATCTTAATTTTTTTCGGACTTTCGACACCCTGTATCTCAGAGGGGATGCATTTTAGGGTATAGCTTGATAGAAACTTTTCACCTCGAAATGAGTTGAGGAATCTGTAGTAGGAGTTTGTCGCTCTTATTCTGACTCACCCTGTATATAAGTCCAACGATGTGAGTGTTCCCAACTCAGACTCTTAGCTATTTTTTTGTACACGAATTTATGTTCCATATCGAATTGTCGTTCACATGGTAATTAATCAGGATATTTTAACGTTTAACAGGGAAAGGCGTCAAATCCGCTCGGGCACTAACATCCCAGAGCCAGTAGCTTGTCTTATCAAGCCTCCTCACTATTGGTATTGGTGTTAGGAGCCCAGTCACAGTCTTGATATCCCGTCTGTTGAGTGACAGCATCTATTTTGACATTTTCTTTGATGGCCCTTTTATATGGCGCCTCTTGTTGATGGACTGTAGCAGTTCCTCCATGTTTGAGATGGTCATGCTGCTGGGTTTCGGTCCGACTGGGGCCTTTCCCGATCATATCTTGGCCAATCTGCCTCTTCGTTCCCGGGGATACTAGAGTGTCCTGGGACCCATATGAGACTGACTTTGCTCATTTTCGATAAACTTTCTATGGCGTTTCTACCTTCGGGCACCAATTTGGATACGATCCTATTTGCTCCTAACTCCATAACTGCAGTTTTGCTGTCTGACTAGATGACAGTAGGTCCTCGACTCCTATTGTCGAGGTTTTCCTGGACACAGGTGGGTATAGCATATACTTCGGCCTGGAACACTGAGGTATATTTGCCTAGGGGAACTGAGATGTATCTCTTCGTTCCTTCTTCGTATACTCCTGCGTCCACCATTCCCCCAAATCTTGACCTTATAACGTTTTCCTCTGGAATAAATGAACGTCACTAGTTTTATTGTACAATACTTTTATTTCTTATGGCATATAATGTATTTGTAGCATCATTGTTTGATCAGAAAACGATTTGGTAATACGCCACTGTCAGTCCCAACTCTGCAATGGATTTCGTTCTGCGCAAATCGGAACCTCGATGTTCGATTGATACAATGGTGTCAAGCATCCAAGACTAATTTTTCTGTCGATACTGTCGTCCAGGGTTGGAGAAAGATTGTTTTCTATTTTATCGTAAGTGTCTGATATCATGGGTTCGTCATGTCGAAGGGCATCTATTGTGTATTTCACGAGATGAAACACGGAGAAACTCGAAAGGAGACTCTAGATCCTGAGGAGATCTCGGGAGAAGCGGCATCTGTAGGCGAGTTTGTAAACTCTGTTTGTGGTGGTCGAAGTTGATTGGTCAACTATGACGTTTGTCGATGTCAAAAGGGAAACCTCACTTCCTGTCACTTGTTGCTAAGAAGTCATTTTGTGCGTGTGGTTTTGAAAATTATGTGATCTTAGCATCATCCGTATTCGAGAATATTTTTTTGGAATAAACTCAGCGAATTCAGGATACATTGGTTGAGCCTGCGGGCAAATTTTGGTATCTATCTGGATTCGCACTCTTCGGAGGATTTGAAACGCCACACCACACCGACTTGTGTGTCGGACTCCTGGCACATTTTTACATCAAACCTAACAGTTGAGATGGGGGCCAAACAGAATCATGTATGTCCATTTCCAACGATGGGACGCAGTTTGATGGTGCTGTCTGAGTGAAAAACCCCTCTCTGCCAGGGGATTTTCCGGTTTTCGGTTTCCGTTTTTCCCGCTTTTCCCGTTTTTTGTTTGGCTTGGCCTTCTATTCGTGGACCTTTGGACTTGTTGGACCTTTTGGAATTTTGGGTTTGAGTTTCCACATACTGCTTGAAGAAGGCAAATTGTCCCTTTGGGCTCCTGGATTCTGGACTTGGATTTTGGTTCATGGTTTTGGATCCTGGTTGCTGGTTCCTGGTTTTGGTTTTCTTCATACTTCTTGAGGAAGGCCAATGGTCCTTTTGAGTACTTGGGTGCATAGGGTGGCCCAGTTCCTGGTCAACAGGTCAACAGAATCCCAAATGCTGCTAGCTGCAGTTCCTTCGTCTACAGGGTCATTCAACTGGGGAATGGTCATCACAATTCCAAGGCGATGGACGATGGTGCCTCATTAGGATGAAACACATCATGGGGTTCCATCTTTGAACTGGATCACGAAAGTTGATTGTTGATTCCGAAATATTCCTGGCGCCCGTTTCCAACATTAATAATTTCAGTGATCACTTAACGAACCTCCCCATTTTCACTGTAGCTTAGCCGCAAATATCCCGAGACAAGTATATTGGAATATTTTTATTTTATTTCGACATCCATTTTCCTAAAAAGTGTCATAAAATCGATTCTCTGGAAAACAAATGGATAAATGATGAAGTAAAATTGTCCAGCCAAAATCTAAAAGACCTACATATGTTGAAAATGAAGTTTCCGGAGTTAACAGATATGTATAGAACAGAAAAACAAAAACATGATCATTTGATTACAACAACAAAAAAAGAGTATTTTCAAAATAAAATAAATAAATCTGACAACTCAACAAAATCGGCATGGCAAATAGTTGCTGAAATATCAAATAAAACAAAAATTGTTCGAGATGAAATTGAAATAAAAGTGGGGGATTATTTTGTGAAGGAACCAGCGACTGTAGCAAACTCATTTGACAATTATTTTATAGAAGAACCCCGAAACATCGTCAACCAAATCGACTGTAAAGGTCCTGATTCAGATTTCTTTATTCAAAAGATCGCAACATCATGTGGCTCCTTTTTCCTTACCCCGTATGATCAGACTGAGCTATATGACCTACTACGAATAAAATTGAAAAATAAGTTTTCTTCAGGTCACGATGAAGTACCCATGTTTCTCTTGAGAAAAACACTCCATATCCTATCCACTCCACTTTTACATTTGGTGAATCTATCATTTTCCACTGGCAATTTTCCAAATATGATAAAAATTGGAAGAATTTCACCAGTATTCAAAAAGGACAAACATTCAGTAGAAAACTATAGACCAATAACAGTTCCATCAAGTTTCTCAAAAGTTTTCGAATACTTAGTAACAGCAGTTCATTCATACTATGATAGAATAATCAAATTCATTGAGGCAGGCGAGTGCCCTGTGGGAATCTTTCGTGATCTTAGAAGGGCATTCGACTGCGTCAATCATTCCATATTACTCGAAAAATTGGATAAATATGGTATCAGAGGGCTACCTCTGCAATGGATATCAGATTATTTGAGTATGTCACTGTGAACAACACAAATTCCGAAATAAAGGACATTGATCTTGGTGTGCCTCAGGGCTCAGTTTTGGGCCCAGTATTGTTTATCCTTTTTATTAATGATTTGAGTATTTTATCAGTACCGGCATCATTAACTTTATATGCAGATGATTCATCTGTGATCATATCAGATAAAACCGATCTAGCCTTGACATATAAATGCACAGTTTCCTCCAGATTGCACGAATGGTATTCTGCAAATCAGCTGTTTCTAAATGTTGGAAAAACACAATCCATAAGGTTTCATAACCGTCAAAAATTGTGTCAAGATATCACTTCGGCTCAGATGATGCCTCAGCGCAATATGTCTCTAGTAATAGTAACATTATAACATTTTTAGGTTTTCAAATTGATTCATGTATAAACTGGAAAAGTCACTGTTAATCACTGATATCAAAAATGAATTCACTATCATATCAATTCAGAACCACTAGGAAAGTTTGGAAATAAATCAGCTGCTTTCACTCTACTATGCACAAGCTGAAAGTAGATTGCGATATGGTATATGCCTATGGGGTTTATCTGTATCCTCACACGATGTTTTTATTGCCCAAAAGCGAGTTTTGCGTTCTCTCATTGGTATATCGGGCCGTACAAGTTGCAGGGATGTCTTCAAGTGCCATAAAATTTTTACACTTCCTTCACTATTTATTTTTGAACTCTCTGTTTACTCATTTGAGAATAGAGGTACTTTATTCAGTACCAATAAAGTCGGACATCAATTTGATACCCGAACAAAAAATGACCTTCATGTACCTTTTAATAAATTTAGCGTTTCATTCAACTCTCCTCCCACTATGGCGCCCAGGGTATTTAATAAACTGCCAAAATATATAAAAGAAAGTAAATTTATTAAAATATTCAAAAAACAATTGCGAGAATTTCTACTTGAAAAGTGTCTGTATAGTGTTGAAGAGTTTATATCGTAGAACCGTAATGTTTTGTTTGTATGATTTTATTCTGAGATGTCTTCATGTTTCTTTTAGAATGTTCTTAGGACAATTTTAATTGAGGTTGATAATTTTTACTTCAAACCTGTGGTTTCAGCTTTTTGGTTTCATCTGAAAATTGAAATTCTGAATTTTGGAATTGTTGTGTGTTTCTATGTTTTTATATTCACCTAGATTTGAGTGTATGACTCTTCCTATGCGATGTTATGTTGTCTACTGGAAAATAAAGATCTTATCTTTTCTTTATCTAATAAACTAGTGTGTCGTTGTACGGTTTCATGTATACCAGGTTGATCCATGGATTGATGGTCTGCCGGACGCAGCTTCTTTTCATTACTCCCTCGTAGGGATGGCAATTTGGGCCCTTTTCTGAAATTCATTAATAGGATTGGACAGCACTCCTTTGCCTTGTTCCAAATAGCGTAGTGCCCATGGTCTACTTCAGTACTGATCCATTGGCTTGCGCCTTTGAATCTGTATGCATGGCTTCGTGCTCAATGACAAGGTACAGAGGTGGTAGTCCTGGTAGAACTTCTAGAGTTCTGGTACATGTCGTCCTCATCCGTACGTCAATGTCGCGCGAATAATCGCCGTATAACTATATTCAGTGTAGGGTTTTAGGTGTCAAGCCCCACGTCTTGCCGAATGCTCTTCTGCATGCCCAATAGGAGCAGAAAGCCTTCTTGGTGCGATTTTCAATCTATTCGTTCCAGGTCAGCTTGGAGTCTATGATGACTCTAAGGTATTTGGTCGAGCCTTTGTATGGAAGCTGTCTTCCTGAGCTAAGTATTTCTGGAAGAAATCCTATCTTGCGTTTCTTGGTCCGCTTTTTCTGGTTTGACTCTCAGCCCTCCAGCGGAACACCACTGTTCTACTCTGCCAAGAGCTTTCATAATGATTTCTCCTAGCAGGTTTACCGGTTGGTCTTGAGCCAGCATGATTAAGTCATCTGCTATACTCTCTTTTCAGTATATACAGTATCGGAAAGTATTTATCTTGGGTACGGTGGTTTCATGAGAGCTTTATGTTGAGAGAGCATTACAATTTCTCATCGACTCGCTCGAGGAAGGGATATTTACGTCACGACACAGAGATAGGAGAATCAGGGCGGTCCCGGCGGTCAGCTCAGGACGTCAGTATCATACCAGCAGCAGTCGGGAGAATGTGCAATGAAGAAGAATTATTGACGATAATTTTACTTAAAATAATTTGAACAAATTAAATTGAATCATTGATTCAATTTAATCTGTCGGGCGACAGGTATATCAAAATATCTTTGGTGACGTGGTGGCCGCGAAAACAAAAGAAAATTCTCAAACATAAACAAAAGCAAACGATATTTCTGTAAGACAATAAAAACAAAAAACTTATTTCTAACAGAAAAACAATTATTTCTTGAATGGAGAGAAAAAAAATATTTACAAGAAAAGATAAACCAAATTAAATATTTTGTGTACGGAATTATTTTATTAAATGTTCGAACAAACCACCAATTCGGGCCAAACAATAGCTGAATCTATTGTACTTTCTCTGCGGTTGTGTAAATAGGCGGCATGTTTCAAAAGGTAATAATTGTCACGATCTTGTGTTTTCGCAACCACGGCTCGGCAAGCTGTGCGCTGTGTCGCATTACCAAGTGGTCAGTTAATGCGTCGGGTAGGGTAACAGGAGGGGCGCGTCTCTCTTGTTTATGTGGTATTATCATATCATTGCGTTCCTTGTTGCTCGTGTAGATTTCTGTCTATACCCCAGATAAAATGTTTCCGATACTGTATTCCATGTCTGATGGAATGGTATATAAATTAATTTAATCACCGTGTAGTTCGATTTTCATGATGATAGATGCTCCGAACATATTGGTAATCAATCATTTGATTCCCCAAGTAAATTGAATATAGATAAATATTTCTAGAGGTGTGCGAGGTTCTATGGAGTTTATTTGTAGGAATAATACAACTCCATAGCTCGGTATGTCCAAAATCAAGGTAAAAAAATCTTTGGTAAAAAAGAACTGAAATCAGTATGATTTTTTCTGACCGGGGTGTAATAACTTTTGATTAAAATTGAATATCTCAATTACAGGTTGATAAAATGGCAGCTCTGATGAAAGACGTAGACGAAGATGAAGAAGATGAAGAGGAAGAAGAGAAAGACGTCGAAGAGGAGGAAGAATGCGAAGAGGAAGAGGAGAGCAGTGAAGAGGAAGAATCTGAAAGCGATTCGGACGAAAGTGGTTCCGAAAGAAGTCAAAGCGAAGACGAAGATGCTCCCATGGAAAAGAAGAAAACCAACCTCAGCGGAAGAGCCAAGCGACATGAAAATATACTGAATGCTCTCAAAAAGGGTAATTTCTTACTGAAAACGAATGCTGAAAGACTACAGGATGATCTGAATAAACAAAAAGAAATTACCGCCAGTTTGCAAGAGGATCTGGATTCTGTATTATCCGAATTGGGGTAATTCATATTGAATTTTATTGTTAGGATTAATTGAGAAATGCTTGATGTGGATGGTTTGTTTTCAAAAGCGCACAATTAACTTCAAGAACTATAATTTGCATATATTTTTAAGAATATCTGAATGGTAACAAATTGCAATTAGTAATTATGGTAAGAGTAATCACTTATTCTCTATCATTAGAAAAAAAAAATTATCCAAACCATATATGGTGTTTATAAATCGTGAGCACATTCATGATTTAACTTTAGATATCTCCCGCTAATCTAGTCCTATACATTTGAACATTTCTTTTTAAAATTGAGCTGTGTGCTGAAGATATATTCATTGTTCTTGAGCTCTGTGACTTTGGTAATATTCAAATTCGAATAATTACCAATAAAAGTTATCAATGTAAATATACATACGTAGAATTAAGGAAATAATTGAAACTTTTATATTCATATTTGACAAAATGTATTTCTTTTGCTTAAATAAAGTGTGATACGCTTCTATATTTATTTAATTTATACCGGGACGTTTCGGGTGTAAAATTTCAATATATCATGGCCCCCAGTACTGAAAAATATTTTAACAGTGATTTGGGAACCAACAAATAGCCTAGAAATTATTAATGTCAGCAAATATTCTTCAATAATTTCAGAATACTGCGAAAACCATAATTTATGTTTTTAGGTAATAAGAAAAAACTTGATCTTGATTTACATTTATTTTTCATTGAAATTTCCACTTTATCGATTCCCAATTGCATCACACCGATGTGTTTGCTATTGAATTCCCTTTAAAATGATGTATTATAAGTAGACCAGGGCCAAACCGATTTTAAATACCCGAATTCATGGAAAATTCTTAGCAGTATGTAAGTGGTCGGAAAATTTAGGGTAAATTATAAGTGAATTAAGAAAAATCAAGACTACAAGTTCCGGAAGGGGGGTGGGGGTAGATAAATATACGTTTCGAGATTGGATATTAGTTTTTTACGATTTGTGGCTGAATTATGCATTCTATCGGGAAAAGTTCAATATAAAAGTTGTAGATAAATAAAAAATCTAAAACTTTTGTATCAATCATTTTTCAACAAAACCCCAAAATTATCGAGAAAAACGCTCATAACCATTTTTTTTTTTTTCTTCTCCCGCAAAAAAAACAATAAACTTTGGTGAAACCGTTCTTTTTTGTGTTTTAAATAAGCTGTAATTTACTCAAAGCAAAATATTTATTTTTCGATTGTATACGAATTTAAATTAAAAAAAAACTAATTTTCAAACGAAAAAGTTTTTTTATTTTATCTGTTCTCCCTTTTTTTTGTAAGATGGCATGAAAAAAATATATTGTTCGAATGGAAAAATATCGTTAAAATAGCAAAAAACCAAAAAAACTACTTTTTTATAATCGATTTTTCAGTAATCTTGAGAATTTCTTATTTTTTATGCAAATAAGCGTTGAAATTATGAAAAATTTAATTTTCATGTAATATAATGTCATTTACATTCAATTATTTGTTAATGGTTTTGAAATTACCGAAAACATTGTTTAAACAATAATCGAATACGTAAAAACTTCAAAAAACAAAAGCTATTTATTCAGATTTTTTTGATATCTACATAAATATAAATAATGTGAAGAAACTAACTTCTTTCTTAAAGATGAGTCCAGGCGCAAACATTGCCAGGCATCTCCCATTGAATGTAAATGACATTATATTACATGAAAATTATTCTTTTTCATCAATTTCAACGCTATTTGCAATAAAAAATAAGAAATTCTCAAGATTACTGATAAATCGATTATGAAAAAGTAGTTTTTTTTTTGTTTTTAGTATTTTTAACGATATTTTATCATGCCATCTTAAAGTCGAGGTGTCAACGGAGAAAATGAGCACTGATAAAGTTAAAAAATTGAAAATTTGTAAACCAACTTTTTCGATTGAAAATTAGTCTTGTTTTTAATTTAAATTTAAAGTGTACAATCGAAAAATAAATATTTTGCTTTGAAAAAATTCCACCAATTTTCATGATTTTTATTTCAGGAGATGAAAATTAAAAAAAAATGGTTTTAGCGTTTTCTCGTTAATTTTGAGGTTATGTTGAAAAATGATTAATTCAAAAATTTTAGAACTTTTCTCGATAGGATGCATATTTCAGCCAAAAATCGTAAAAGCCCAATATTTAACCCTGAAAAAATATATTTAGCTACCCCCACCCGCCTTTTACTCAGTCGTCTTGATTTTTTTTAATATACTTATAATTTACCCTAAATTTTCTGACCATCCCATACTGCTAAGAATGTTTTTGTTTAAAAAATGATTGGCCCTGTTCTAAAGAAGTAGGGAGTGCTGGGGGTGAGGGAGTTTGTAGCATAATGATGACGTACTTGGTGGAAGAAAAATCGACGGATCAGAGCGATTATCAGTAAATTCTACGATTTCGGATATAAAGGGAGTGACAAGTTTTAGCTGGGACACGCTATGGGATATAACGAAATTTGGAGACAAACTGGAGGTCACATTTCCCAACCAAATGGATTGAAAATCGTAAGAAACTGAGGAATAATATGTTTTGTATAGTGCGAGATGAGGTGATGAATTTTCACCAATCAAAGAAGGTTACGAAAGCCAGATTGTATGAAGTTTGGCGTCATCTGGGTTTTGAAAAGTACCCAGAATAGAGAGTCGCGATTGCGGTGGACCATGGTTTTTTATTAGTTTTTGGCGTTTTTTGCGAGGGTTGGTGGATCTTTCCACTAGCTAGTCATCGAATATATTGTCTTCGAGATAATGGTTTTACGGAAGAAATGTCGGCAATAAATATTTCGAAATTTGGTTTCAGTCATCAGTTCGGATGGTTAGGTATTAAAGTTATAAAATTTATTCGAGTGTCGACAGAATGGCATGGAAAATTGGGAAAACTATTCGAAAAAATTGGATATCGGAGACAACAATTATTCTACAGGATAAATGCAGAGCTTTTAGGAAAATAGTCTAACTCTTGCTTTTATTATATTATTGGGATGAACCACATCTACAAAAATTATTGATTGATGCAAATGCATAAAAAGTTTTATTGAATTCGGGAATTATTGGTAATGATAAAATACGAGGTTTTTTGGGAAGTACGGATTCTATATTTGTTTTAATGATGAAAAAGTTAATTATGAAAGTAAAAGTATGAGCTCTTTCATTGAAATAAATTTGATGTTGATTAGTGCTTTGAAATTTATGGTCTAAATCTTTCTTCAAAAGTAAGATATTATTTTATTTTTTCATCTTATTTTATTGAGATTATTGTATCGATGAATCTTGAACTGTGTTATTTTTTTTTTTTTTCAATAAAGTATTAAAGTTATTTTTGTGTATTATTTGAAACTATAGACAAGAAAAAGATAAATTGAGTTTAATATAAGAGTCATTTTAATTGGAAAGTTAAGTTTATTTAATTTCCTTGATAAATATATCTCAGATCTCGAGAAATTTTACTTGAAGAAATAGTACTATTTTATTCATTGAAAAGAAAAGTTATTCAAAAAAGGCCTCACATATTAAGCCGAAGGCCGAATCTGTGTCCTGAAGGACAGGTGACTAAAATTAACCAGTGCCTTATAAGAATTTTCGAGATCTGGTAAATTGAATTCAATAATTTTTTTTCAAAATTTGTGGAATGTGACAAAACATTTTTTGGCCATTCCGCTGGTGGCAGCTGCCCGGATATGTATTAGTTTATTATTATCAGAAATAATGTGTGACTATATTGAACGAGAGGAGTTGATATTATATAAGTAAGTATATATATTTTATTATTATATGTTCGCAGAAAAAGTAAAATAATCTTGAATGATTTTTTTAAATTTTGTTTACGAAATAAAAGTACGATCAATTGACGACTTCTACAATGGTGATATCGACGGGATTGAAAAAGTATAGTATAATTTTTCTGAGAAATTAATTTTATATTTTCTAGAAATATTTATTAATAGAAAAAAACAACAAGTCAATTGACAGGTTGTACATTGGCGATATTGGCGGGATATTTTTAATGAAGTACATTATTATTAAAAAATTAAAAAACGATCTTCATATCGACTATTACAAATGGCAATATCGGTGTGATGTGTTATACAGTATATTATCATTTTCATGAAAAATTAAAAACCAGTCATTGGTAGGTACCAGTCAATAGTTATGCTGACCGTTACAAATTCATGAAAATAAATAATTTTTGTTTGACCTGTATGCTTTGAGATTCATTCGTTCATGTCAATCAGATGCTATCTGACAATAGTTTATCTTCCTTCGACAAACAGAACATCATGGTATTTCAACATTTCTGGAATTTAAAGTTAAACTAATTAAATAAATATTAGTTATTAATTTTCGAAGGTATATTGAGATTGAAACCCAAGTACTGTCTATATCATTGTGTGCTGGTTATACTTTTTTCTTCAGATTTTAGTCAGATTACATAAAAATATTGGAAAGCATTTAGGGAGATTTGATTCCTTCTCCAATTTTTCTTTGTAGAGTTTGAGGCTTGTACAAAAATAGAAATGCTGTTTTTCTTTCCAATGAAAATTTGTTTCAATTTTCCTGACACTTGAATCGTTAGCTTGATTGAAGGCAATTTCAGAATCATAAATAAATCCTGAAATTTATCTTTCCTACTGGCGCGCCATCGTGTTTTTTTATTTGTTGCTGTTGTTGTTGCTCTGGTGAAAACACACAACTCATGTGTTAAAAAATTTCGACGACACCGGCATGTCTGGCACTGAGGTCAATAACAATTATTATAGGATATAATTTCACCAAACTCTCATTCGGGATTATTAAGGGGCCTACAGACGTATCAATTTATCGGACCCGATATCGGGGCGCCGACGTCGGGACTAGAAATCGTGACGTTTGTAGGCTCGACGGACGACTAAATAATTGCGTTCCCGATAGCGGGATATTAATGACATTCAAGAAACGTGTTTAAGCTCAATAAGCGATATTAGTGCAATGATTGCATTAATTGAATGTTAGAAACAACTTAAGTTCCTTTGGGCCCAATCATTACAAATAATTAAGGTGGTTCCCCCACGAGACAGTCGAATTAGGAAATTATTAAAATTTGATAATTCGTTCGGATCGTAATCAATAACTTTGTAAAGCCCATAGCTACAATATCTAGAAGTGTAAATAAGGTTCCTAGTGTAGATATATTTTTTCTAACTTTCCAAAAATTCAAAAGAGAGATTCTCGGTTTCATTCAGAATTGATTCTGTTATATGTGTAATTATTTATAATACTTATTGTATACACCTGTAAATGGGCTTTTGGGCCTGCTGAATGTATTGTACAAATAAATAAATAAATATACGTACTCAGTGCCAGTAGATATAGTACGAATATCATTTGCTTTTGTAAAATTTATTCTAAAAGTATTTTTGATCTGACATTGCGAGTAAACTTTTTGACGGAACTATCCGGGCTATGCCTCAACACACAGAAAAGGTTGCCTCTACAGACGACGCATGTGAGCTGTTCAAACTGAACAACCTTATCTTCTGGATTTTGTCAAAGGCCACCCACTGAACACCGGGCCGGTGCGTACACTGTTGCCGTCTCTCCGTTCCGTTCCCCACCATTCGCTCGTTCGCTTGCAAAATATATCGTATGCAGCCTAAACCTCAGTACTTCTCGAGATTATATCTGTCAAACTAGATGGTCAATCACTTAGCGCCTGGCCGTGCGTACACTATTGCCGTCTCTCCGTTCCGCTCCCCACCATTCGCTCGTTCGCTTGCAAAATATATCGTATGCAGCCTAAACCTTAGTACTTCTCGAGATTATATCTGTCAAACTAGATGGTCAATCACTTAGCGCCTGGCCGTGCGTACACTGTTGCCGTCTCTCCGTTCCGTTCCCCACCATTCGCTCGTTCGCTTGCAAAATATATCGTATGCAGCCTAAACCTCAGTACTTCTCGAGATCATATCTGTCAAACTAGATGGTCAATCACTTAGCGCCTGGCCGTGCGTACACTGTTGCCGTCTCTCCGTTCCGTTCCCCACCATTCGCTCGTTCGCTTGCAAAATATATCGTATGCAGCCTAAACCTTAGTACTTCTCGAGATTATATCTGTCAAACTAGATGGTCAATCACTTAGCGCCTGGCCGTGCGTACACTGTTGCCGTCTCTCCGTTCCGTTCCCCACCATTCGCTCGTTCGCTTGCAAAATATATCGTATGCAGCCTAAACCTTAGTACTTCTCGAGATTATATCTGTCAAACTAGATGGTCAATCACTTAGCGCCTGGCCGTGCGTACACTGTTGCCGTCTCTCCGTTCCGTTCCCCACCATTCGCTCGTTCGCTTGCAAAATATATCGTATGCAGCCTAAACCTTAGTACTTCTCGAGATTATATCTGTCAAACTAGATGGTCAATCACTTAGCGCCTGGCCGTGCGTACACTGTTGCCGTCTATCCGTTCCGTTCCCCACCATCCGCTCGTTCGCTTGCAAAATATATCGTATGCAGCCTAAACCTTAGTACTTCTCGAGATCATATCTGTCAAACTAGATGGTCAATCACTTAGCGCCTGGCCGTGCGTACGCTGTTGCGGTCATCCGTTCCGTTCCCCACCATCCGCTCGTTCGCTTGCAAAATATATCGTATGCAGCCTAAACCTTAGTACTTCTCGAGATCATATCTGTCAAACTAGATGGTCAATCACTTAGCGCCTGGCCGTGCGTACACTGTTGCCGTCTCTCCGTTCCGTTCCCCACCATTCGCTCGTTCGCTTGCAAAATATATCGTATGCAGCCTAAACCTTAGTACTTCTCGAGATTATATCTGTCAAACTAGATGGTCAATCACTTAGCGCCTGGCCATGCGTACACTGTTGCCGTCTCTCCGTTCCGTTCCCCACCATTCACTCGTTCGCTTGCAAAATATATCGTGTGCCGCCTAAACCTTAGTACTTCTCGAGATTATATCTGTCAAACTAGATGGTCAATCACTTAGCGCCTGGCCGTGCGTACACTGTTGCCGTCTCTCCGTTCCGTTCCCCACCATTCGCTCGTTTGCTTGCAAAATATATCGTATGCAGCCTAAACCTTAGTACTTCTCGAGATTATATCTGTCAAACTAGATGGTCAATCACTTTTTTTTCCTCCCGTTTTCTTTATCCATTTTGTGCTTTGCCTATGCATGGTCCATATGTTACGTGTTAATATAATATATATATATATATATATATATATATATATATATCGGGTTCGGGATGGTGAAACTTGTTAAAATTTTATAGAGGTGTTGTTCACATGTTAAACAATACGTATGCCAAATTTTAATAATTCAACTGTCTCGTAGGGGAACCACCTTAACATTTTGGATTTTTTAAGGAGATGTAACAGATTAAGTTTTTTTCAATATTGTTACCAAACTGAAAACAAATTTTTATTCAACACCGGTGAAACAATTAAAATTAAATATCTAATATTCGGTGAAAATGCATTTTTGTTCAGATGGAAAAAGTAAACATTATTTATATAACCACGATTTCATGGTGAGATTAATAAATCAACTATTTTGAAAAGAACATCAACTGCAATAGAAATCAAGTT